>CM070824.1:13195805-14395805 GCA_036326025.1 Chrosomus eos
TTCTTTAATCTTTTTTAAGCGCAGTGGAGCAACTATGTCTAAAGTGCTGGAAAAGAGAGAGTTAAACGTTTCTGTTGCAATATCAAGTTCTTCTAAGCTATCCGGGATGCTGAGATGATGAAACTGATTAGGAAGATTATTGATAAAGCAATCTTTAGTGGCAGACGTGATAGGTCTAACATATTTATAACACAGAGTCGGCTTTTCAGCCTTGGCTAAATGTAATTTACACGAGACTAGATAATGATCGGAGATGTCGTCGCTCTGCTGCAGAATTTCAACGGCATCAACATCTATTCCATGTGATAATATTAGATCAAGAGTATGATTACGACAATGAGTAGGTCCTGACACGTGTTGTCTAACTCCAATAGAGTTTACAATGTCTTTAAATGGCAATCCCAATGCATCTTTTTCATTATCTACATGTATATTAAAATCACCAACAATTAGGACTTTATCTGCAGTCAATATTAATTCTGATAGAAAGTCAGCAAATTCTTTGATAAAATCTTTTTGGTGCCCTGGTGGCCTGTATACAGTAGCCAGCAGAATTCTCGAACGTGATTTATCGTTTACACTATATATATATTTACATTAAGCACCAACACTTCAAAAGAAGTATATTTAAAACAAGATTTCTTATTGGTTTTGAAAATATTACTATAAATTACAGCAACACCTCCCCTTTGCCTTTCGGACGAGGCTCATGTTTATAGCAGTAATCTTGCGGGGTGGACTCATTTAAAGTAATGTAATCGTTTGGTTTTAGCCAGGTTTCTGTCAAACACAGCACATCTAGGTTATAATCTGAAATCATATCATTAACTATGAGCGCTTTTGAAGTAAGGGATCGAATATTCAGCAACCCAAGCTTTATCGTTTGCTCATCTGTATTATATTTGTTTTTTATTTGTTGAACATCAATTAAATTTTTAACCTTAGAAAGGTTTGGACGTTTTTTGGATTTCCAAATTCGGGGAACAGACACAGTCTCTATATGATGATATCTAGGTGAAAGAGTCTCTATGTGATGAGATTTATCTGACCTTGGTGACGCGAGGCCGCTAGCAGATGGTCGGTTTAGCCAGTTTGTCTGCTTCCTGACCCGAGCCCCAGATTGTCATGTTTCATCTCTAAGACTATGAGCCAAATTACTAGAGAGAAGAGCAGCACCATCCCAGAAGGGATGAATACCATCTCTTTTCAACAGGTCAGGTCTGTCCCAAAAACCTTTCCAATTGTCTATGAACCCTACATTTTTTTTTTTTTTTTTTTTTGCGGAAAATACTTAGACAGGTGTATAAACTCAAATAAGTAACCAAGGCAACTCACAAGGAAATCAGACAGACAGGCAAGCGTGCAAAAACCCAAACACAGACAAACCAAACATAACCCTGACAGAGGGAGGGGGCTTTGGTTCAGGATGCAGATCATGAACAATAGAAAACCACAGGATCCAGGGTGAGAGAATCCAGGGAGGGGATGACAGAGGCAGAAGCCAGAGAGAAGACAATGGCAGGAGGAGCCAGGGATGAAACCTCAGCAGAAACACCAGGATGCAGACCCACGGCCGAGTAGATGGAGGGAGGAGCCATGTTGGATGACAGGTGAAACCAGGGAGACAACTAATGGAGACAGAGCTTGTGGATGTTGAGACCCAAGCATAGCCAAAGAGCAGAAAGGACCGGATGAGACACAAGAAGAGGCTCTGGAGACCAAGCTGGAGTTGCAAGGACAAGCAGCCAAGGTGAAGCCAGGGTATTGGGGGACTGAGGTGAAACTGGGGGGAAGGAGGAGCCTGACGGAGTCACAGGGGTGGAAGGACGAGTCAACGATGAAGGCCCGTAAGTGTATGGTGAAGTCAGACCAAGACGGGGCCGGTGGGACAAAGAAGCCCAGTGGAGTCGTAGGGACGATGGTCCCTGGTGAAGCCGAGGGAGCGAGGATCCAAGGCGGCGCTGAAATGGTCGACAGACCGCGGTAAAGTGAGGGGCCTGTGGGTTATAGGCGGAGCTTGAGAGTCAATAATCCAGGGCTAAGCTTGCAAACTAGAAGCCCAACACGGATACACAATGCTTTGTGTAGGCAGTGTAGAAGGACAGGAATTCCCATAGGGAATAGAAATCCCCATAGATAATTCCATAGAATAAAATAGAAATTCCCATAGAAATCAGATTGAGACAGTGAAGACAGGGCTGAAGAACTGAGCAGGGTGGCAGAGGGTTACCAAACAGCCTCCTTGGCCAATACAAGACAGGCATATAATTCAGGAAAGGCAAACACTCAACATTGGGCGTGTTCAGTGGCTGGCTGGGTTTGTATAAAACACCATAGCAGGAATAGCAAGGAACAGTGAGACAATTAAGATTATTTACAAGTCATTACTTTTACAAATAATTGGAATGGATTTTAAAAAAAAAAAGATATTGGTACAAATATTTTTCTATTAATCGATTAGTCTGCCAATCTATTTTGTCGTCATGTTTTGTCCCATGCTAGTTATCACTGTCAATTGCAATTTCGAGAGTGAATCCTGCATTTATATGTAGAGGTCACTTCCGAGATTTTGCAGCATGTTATTGGCTCTTAGCAGCATGAAAAACAAAACTTTTATTCAATGGGTTATATAGCCTCGAAAGCATGCAAAGACAGCTCAATTTACTATCACTTAAAAGCTGTAATTTATCTAAGTCTCACAAAGTTCCATTAAAATCAGTAAATTTGCCTACACTGCATAATGAATCTCTTACTTACATTGTGTCTTTGTTTGTTAATGAGAGAATTCGAGAGTGTGCAAAATGCTGCACTGAACGAAAGCGTTTTCGTTTTCAGCGGTGAGTGGATTCTAACTTTAACA
The DNA here is from genome assembly GCA_036326025.1 of Chrosomus eos. Lineage (NCBI taxonomy): Eukaryota > Metazoa > Chordata > Actinopteri > Cypriniformes > Leuciscidae > Chrosomus > Chrosomus eos. The sequence goes on from CM070824.1 coordinate 13,198,666, forward strand.
CCTCTGGTTGGCCATTGCATTCAAGAGTTCAACAAACATTTTTGTGATTGGCTACATTACTCTCCGCTTCAAAAATATTGTTGTAAAGAGAAACATTTACGCAAATACAAATACGCACTGGAGCATTTGCCAAATCTGTTTCACCAATAATATGATATTATTACAGTATCAACTGAGTGTGAACTTATACATTCGTTTGAGGGTGCATATATTCAAATTTGTGTCACTTTGTGATGTTTTTATCCATGTTTTAATTTTCTAACAAAAAAACAATTTGTGATTAAACATTAATTGGCAGACACACTGCATTAGCGCTGCAATCCCAATAGGGGCCGCAAACCCCCAGTTGAATAGCCTGGCAAGCCAGACCTACATCAGATGTTAGGTCTGGGAACTCACAATTGGCATACTTCAATTCGAGGGGCGGGATAAACGGTTATCTTTCAAATTATCTCTATACGCAATTGGATAGCACTACAACCAACCCGAGCAACGAAGAAGGTGACCGTATCCAGTCGGCAAAACTCCGAACACATCTTTTTTAAAAATGACTCAAGTGCCGTTCTTTGTTCTTGTTTCAAAGAAGTTTAACTTCAAATCATGCAAAGTCGCGGCCAAAGCCAAATCAAAAGACTGTTCGCCAGCAGCAGCCATTCTTTTTTTTTGCCATTCTATGTTTTCTTGTAGTGAACCGTCGCAACTCTGTCATCATTATGTTAAGCCCGCCCGCCGACTCTATACACGATGTGATTGGCCTGACCAGTTTTTGTTTTTTCCAGCTCAAAAGTATATGGAGAGTTGCTAGACCACACTTTGCTGCAAATAATTTTTGCTGCCGCTAGGGTGCGTCTAGATTTCTAGGCTACCAGTTGAAGGCAGCCTTACATAAATATCTATTTCAATAGACATGACAAACTCTTACATACACACATATGTAATCTATAGACATTACCATTTTTATTTATTGTGTACATGTCCAGATGTATTTGCAGACTTTTATGCTATTGTACTAAACTGTATGTATGTGTGTTTATCTGTCTGTGATGGTTTCAGACCCTCTCAGGTGAGTCACCCCACACATCGCAGCAGACAGTCTCTATACAGTCCCAGTCCTGGAGGAACAGAGATGGATCTTCTGGTCATGAGAGAGAGACCCAGAAAGGGGATCCGTAACAGTGGCTATGATGTGAGTGTTTTTCGTGAAAAGCATTATAACGCATTAACAATATAATGGAAAGTGTTAAAAAAACATCTGGGAGAGCATGGAGATAAATGCATCTGCTAAATGCATAAATGTATACTGGACAGTTTAGGCCTTTCTTGGTTGTGGGTGGGTTGTGATATGCTTGTTAGTTTAGTGTTAGATACTGCTACTAGTATTTTTGTTGTTAGGCCATGTGTGATTTATTGATTGATTGAATGACTGGTTTATTTATTTATTGCAAAATTAATAAAGTAAAAAAGCTCTGTTTTTTATTTTTTTAAATGGAAGAATAATCATAAGGTGATCTGAATCATAATGCATGTTCTTCACTATGATTTGGAATGAAGAAGGGAATTAATGTCGATACATTCTTATTTATTTTCTGTAAAAAAAAAAAAATGTATAAAGCATGTAAGAATGTATAAAGCATGTAAGCATGAAGCTTACATGTGACATAATCAAGACAGAGTCAGCGGTCGTGTCCCAGATCTTAATTAACTGTAGTATGCTGACTGGGTGCACCTCTCAGCAATTGTAAACATGCTGACACGTTTTATGTGAAATCAAGCTTACCTATTGTGAGCATGAAAATTGGCCTCTAAGCATATAGTAGTAAAAAGAAAAAGCCACATAGTCTTTGTCTCTGTCCATAATATGAGTTATACTGTTGTGGATTCACCTGTACTTAATGTGGATTCTGACTCTGTGTAAAAATGGCTTTCTATTGATTACAGTAGCCGTTGTAAGGGAACTTGGATCAATATAACCCACAGGTGATTGAATTACAGTAAATAAAATCTTTAAAAATCTTTATCTTTAATTAATATGTAAATGATTCATAATTAATAAGTAACACTTTATCAACTATTCGTCCACTGATGAGTTGAGAGTATTTTATCAATTCTGGAATATGATCCCATGGCCTACAGTAATAATATAATACAATAATGATCACTGATAATGAGCAAGGTAACAAAATTGACGGTATAAGGCAGTAACTTGTAAGCACAAACACAAGACAATTGTATATATGTAAAATCAAACAAGACTTTATTGAACTAATCGGTAACACTTTATTTGAAGGGGTGTGCATAAGACTGACATGACACTGTCATAAACATGACATAACACCTGTCATGAACATGAAGGAGTCTTTATGAATGTTTATGACTGTTGTCATTAAGTGTCATTTGGTAAATTATGACACTTTTAATGCAAAGTTGACATTGTTTAAAATGTCTTTGTTATGACAACTTGACATTAACAAAGATAGAAATGTCTTTGTTATGACAACTTGACATTAACCAAGAAATCATAACCTGTCAACCTGTCACAAATATGTCATAACAGGTCAAATTATCAAACTTAAAGAAGTTATTTAGCTTTGCGTTAACATTACATTACCCTGTCATATGTGGTTGGTTTTGACTTTGGCTGTCATTACACCATTATAACTGTGTCATGAATATTTTACTTGTCCTCAAGTAAAGTGGAACACATTGTACTAGTTATAAAGATGTCATTAAGGGTTATTACACTGTCAAATGCTTTTACAACAGTGTCATTAATATTTCCCCTTACCTCAAGTAAAGTGGAACACGTTGGACTAGTTATAAAGATGTTCCACTTTAATTGAGACAAATATTTGTCATGTCTGCCCGTCTTATTGAATTATTTCTACACATGTATAGTGTCTCAGGCTCTGACTTTGCACAAATCAAAGAAAACCTTCTTATCAACCTGTTGGACACATATTACAAACTCAAAATGATTATTCTCACATTGTTTTAGAGCAGGGGTCTCCAACACGTCGCTCGCGAGCCATCAGTAGCTCGTGGCCTGATTGGTGGTACACATATCGCGCTCACATATTTTGCGCGCTCAAGTTCGTTATTTCAAATGTAGGCGCGCGGCAAGCGCGCTCATAATTGAAGCGATGCGCTAATTTTTTCCAGGCGCAGTATGTTTGTACTTCGCGGTTGTCTATGACAACTATTGACAACAAACCCACCGTAAGCTGTCACGAGACTATCTATGGTAGCCCATAAGGGATCAAAATAAAAAAATAAAATAAAATAAAAAGCGCAGCGCACGCAACGACGGCCGCACTAATATTAAACTTTAATGTCAAGTAGGGGGCTACGGGTTTGAGACCACTGCTTTAGGGGCTCCTTAGTAAAATATCAGGGTGGAGTCATTGTAAACATTTTAATTTTTTTTTCTTTGCCAGACTTGACTAATAATTTCTGAATGTCAGCAGGATCTTGGCATCACAGAGGAGCTCAAAACAGGCACTGAGATTTCCTGTCTGGTTGTGCTAATATTGTGTTAGTTTCATAATGTGTCAGCTGTTAGACCCTTTGATTTGTAAAAAAAAAAAAAAGGATTATTTAAAAGGGACAAAAACAACATAAAAGAATCATAAGAGTAGTCCATTTGATTACATACCATGATTTTTCTTCTACTCTGCCAATGGGAACCAATGGCGTTTAGCATTGTTTAATGCTAAACCTGGTGCACTGGACTATTTATGCACTAGGTTTGAATCTGCAACAGCAGAAATAAGATTTTGTAGCTTAATAACCCCATTTTTTTATACGCATTATAACATTGAATGGTAATCAATCTCCCACAAAAGAAAGAAAACCATCTGAACATTAAAGGTCACAGAAATTCAAATATTTGTGTGAACGATTAATTTCAATTTATTTTGAACATCACAATCCAGCAGCTTTTAAATACATGCGAGTCTGTTTGTGTTTGTTTCTTTTTCTGTTGCAGACTGAGCCAGAGATTATTGAGGAGACTAACGTCGACCGTCTAGCAGGCCGCCATTATTTTGGCTGTGGTCGACAAATCCAAGGTAAATCTGAGACATCAACACTGAGCTCTCAGCCTTCCATAGATGAGGTTCGTCAGCAGATGCATCTCCTGCTAGAGGAAGCCTTTAGTCTAGCTTCAGCTGGCCACTCCACCTCCAGCAGACACCACCACTATCACTCTCACCATCAACATCATCCGCTGGGGCCCCATGACCTGGGTCCAATCATCCCATACTCAGAGGTGGTGACCAGTGCGCCAGTCACCAAGAGTCAAGGGCAGGGAGGCCTACAGTGGGTGCCTGCATATAAACCAGACCCTTACCAGTGCAGTCTGGCCAAACAGGTACAGTTGTAAAGTTTGTCACTAAAGCCATTATAAACACTTATTAGTCTTATTCGTATTAAAGTCAATATGAAATCAAAATTGACCTTATTTACATGCATAAAACGTGCTTCAATAAGATTATGGAAGTGAAATGCCTTGATTTACACTACTGGTCAAAAGTTTGGAATAATTACTATTGTTTAATGTTTTTTTTAAAGAAATGTATTATCTCTCTTTCTTTTGTATTGCATTTTTTTTATTGCATGTTAACAATTTCTCATTTTGATTTTAGAAGTAGTGAAGTAATTGTGCCGATTAACAGTATTACAAAGCCTTTTTGTGTGCGTGTTTAAAATCGAGCAATGTCTGAAATCTAATTTATTATCATTCAACTGTTGTAAATATTTGTGTATATATGTATAGATGTATCAACAAAAAGCTTCCTTGTTAAAAACTTCTGTAACAATTTCTATTAAGCCTGTATTTATAATGCATTGTATTGGTATTCTTAATGCATTATAATACACGCATAATGCCTTAAAAACAACTTTATAATGTGTTGTATCATCTGATAAATAATCATAGCAATAGTTACAATGCATTATAATACTTACTTATTTGTGGTTATAACTTTTAAGAGTACAATGCATTACAACACCAGATGAAGGGAATTCTTAATGCATTATAATGCACACATAATGCCTTATAAATAACCTTATAATGAGTTGTATCAAAAGTAATACTACCTACCTACTTATTAGATTTGGTAAAGCCTTGTAATTTTACAGAGTTTATAAATAAAACATGATTTGCATTTTGAATGCATTGTTTAATTTGTACTTTTCCACAAAACTTTGATTTTACCTTAAGGGAAATGTGTTATTACCAATTCATGATATCTTACAGCTGTTTAAAATAATACCTAGCTTTTATAATATTAAGACCACATTATAAAGCTTTTTAGTCACTATACTTTAAGCAGTAAAAGACCACTCATAAGATGTAGTATGATACTGTACAGATCTTAAGTAAACAATGTCAAGATATAAGACTTGGGAAAGTAAAAGATATGAAACTATGGGATATATAATCCATTATAAATGTGCGGATACAATTGTTCATTGTGTGTTATAAATCCAGAAATAGGTAAGTTGTATTACTGTTGTTACCATTATTCATGAGATGACACAACACATTATAAGGTTGTTCAAAAGGCATTGAAAATGAAAATTAGGCCATGATTTACTCACCCTTAAGTCATCATAGGTGTAGATGACATTCTTCTTTCAGACGAATATCTGAGTTATATTAAAAAATGATCTTTCAAGCTTTATAATGGCTTTATATTTTTGGCAACAAACTCAAGCTCCTCTCACATTTCCCTTTAAAAATTGTAGTTTTAGACTTCTAATTCGTGACTGGTGTTTTGTTTTGCTCTATCCTCTGCGCTTGCTCGTTCGTCATTACGTTGTTTAGTCGATAAAGATTTAAGTATTAATATTCTTCTTACACGAACCCACCGCTCAACACCCTGGAGCCTCGTGGAGCACTTTAATCATGGATGGATGCACTTTGGACTTTTTTTTTTTTTTTTGATAGACAAAAAATATAAAGCCAGACAGAAGAGCTAGGACATTTTTTAATATAACTTTAGCCCTATTCGCACGGGATTAGTATTACCTGGTGACCTCTAGTAATTCGTAATAATTGCGGAGTTTGTCTGAGATCTTAATCCCGTGCGAATCGGCCATGTCTGTAATTTGTAAAGTAAAAATTCCCCCGCAAATTACCTACTATATTTCGCCGAACACCGAGGTCCTGTGATAATATTAGTCCCGTGCGAATCGACATCTCTGTGTTTTGGCTGGATCGTATATCATTTTTTCAAGGTTTTTGTTTCACGTGCGCCTTTTTATCCATCTTTCGCGAATAATGGAAGCTGGTTTGGAGTGTTTTGATAGTATTTTGGGTGCTGAGTCATATCGCTTTACACAACTACACAATTTGCAGAAAGTGAAAGCTGAAGATCATCAGAAGAGCAAAACAAAAAGAATGATTAGATGGAGATGAATGACATGTATAGCAGCATGCGGTAAGGAACTTTATTCTGTTTAGGCTATGTCATAATATATCATACAGCTAGACCTATAACGAAAATAAATTTTCAAGCAATAGCCTGACGCCATATCCGGGATATAAGTCAGTAAATTTGAGTAAAATCACAGGCTTCGGTTATCCCGTGCGAATGCGCCACACGAAATTCAGATGTGGCGGGGTAATTTTTAAATCACACGAGGTCCCCAGATAATACTAATCCAGTGCGAATAGGGCTTTTGATTGTATTCGTCTGAAAGAAGAATGTCTTATACACCTAGGATGACGTGAGGGTGAGTAAATCATGGGCTAAAATATTCATTTTTGGGTGACCGATATCTTTCATAGAAAATGTTACCAACACTTCTGAGCGTTATGTGAACGGTAATATGCACATTTATCAAAAAGGCATTCAGGTTCACTCAGCTTCCTGACATGGCTCTTGGGTCTCCTCCACCCCCCGTCCCACCAAGAACAGGGCCTCCACCTGAGTCCTCACTCCGACGGTCAGAACATACACACACCTTGTTACACCTCTTTTTTTCCCTCATGGCAGTGACTAATGCATCAGTTTTTTCAGCACTTATTTTAAAACACAAAAGGAGATGTTCACAAGTCTTACAGCTAATGTAAATGTGGAGAGAGCTATCAAACTTCAAAAATTACATTAAAGTAAACCATTACAGTTGTATGTACGACTTGTGCGCTATATAAGTCTTCTAAGCTTGCCATTATTAAGTAGTTATGCACTAAAAAGGAGAGCTTTCTTTATATATATATATATATATTATATATATATATATTATATGTGGTGTGTGTGTGTGTGTGTCAATAATGTCATTGTTGTAACCAACAAGTGGCAAGTTTTTAATAATGACAACAAATTTGGTCTGTCCCTCATGCAAAGTTAATGCTGGGCTCCAAACTAACCTTTTAGAGCAGCAAACTCAAACACTTCTCACTGGATTACTCAGAGCTGTTTAGTGGTCTTGTGATGGAAACTGGTCGGCAAGTAAATGCATTTGCTCTATGCTCACTCTGGGATCTTTTGGGCTGAACTGATAAATGGTTTATTAATGGAGAACGGTTCAAATGAGTAGCGCTGTTTTGTTCCACTTTTGACTCGTATTAATGACAACTTGACAAGATCATTAATATTATTTTATATTTGGCTCTACATCTGATAGTAATATATTGCCTGTTGTTATTCATAATGAAAAAAATCAGACAGGTTAAAACATACAAGTATTTAGGTGTGATGATAGAATAAATGTTATCTTGGAAAGATCATATTCATACTCTCTGTAAAAGAAAAAAGCAGAGAATCTACTTCCTTCATCAACTCAAGTCATTTGTTGGTCAGCCTCTTGAAAAGCTACATGATTCAGCTTATTACAACAATTTGTTAAGGCTAATAGTATAGTCTCTGACCCTAATCATGTCCTGCATAATAAGCATGTATACATCAAACCGAAGGGTTCCAAGATTCAACGGAGTGAGGCTGAAGCACTCTTTCATGCATCAGAGTATCTTAAGTTGAATAAGACACTTAATCAAAAAAACAAGAAAGAAGTGAAGGTGTTGTAGTTGTAGTGCAGAAAAAATATGAGATGTGAAGTTCTCTCGCAAAACCTTTGCATTCACAGAGAAACTTTGCGTACCCTTTCAAAAGCTACTCTCAAAGCTGCGCTTAGCACTATGGGAAAACTTGAAAACAAAGTTCGGGAGGAACACATTCAAATGATCTATCTAATAATCATCACGTCATTCAGCAGTCAGCAATCAGGAATCAACATGTCCACCCAATCAGCATGAGTGGATTTAGAGTTGACAGCCATGCTTGCCTGGGCCGCTGCACGCTCAGACTCATTCTGAGCGATCACTGCTGAAATGATTTGTTTTTTCAGGGCTCGGGGCACTATGTGAAGATTGTCTTTTTTCCCGGAAGTGCATGAAGAGCTTTGGCAGTATGGATGTACTGTACATTAGTGCCAAAATCTGTTCAAAGGTTTTCCTCTCTCACTACCCTTATATTTTGGGTGGTCAGGGGGTTCATGGGGATTCCCCAGGTGGAGTGTGAAATTGTGGTGCATTTATGCCCACAAAGGGCTGCCACAGGGACTCACGGCAGGTCCTCCGTTCTAATAGGCAACATTTCCCAAACCAAAACCACGCCCATAGCGGCAAACAGAGGAACGCCCATCAATGTACAAATGTAGGGAGGCGTCGCGACACCACGCGACAATCGTGTCGGGCAAGTGGATCAGCACCGTCACAGTGCCGCTGGACAGACTATCTCCGCCTTGCATGCAAATGTCATCCTGCAGGCCAAAGCACTTAATGCATAAGGGTAGTTCTGAGCTGGGATTGATGCAGGACTTGTGCACGGTGCAAGGTGACTGACCTCACCCTCTAAATGTGACCAAACATGGAAAGTAGGGACACAAGTCGGTTCTGGGGCATTTTGAGTTATTCATAGATTCTGAAAGTGTAGTCTCCAAGCTTTCCAACGATGTGTAACACATGGAAATCTGATAATATTTGAAGAAGTTGTTTCCATTTGAAGGTAGCCAATCAAAATAAATAAAAGTTAAGATAACAGCCTTTTAAAGATCTGCAGTTCTCACCTCTCTCTGCTGCTGGGAGTGACAATAGGGCTCATTTACATCTCATTTAGATAAGCCATACCCTCTGTAAAGCTCCCCCCCTGTGCTTTACTGCGTTTTTTTTTTCTTTCCTGCTAGCTAATAACAATAGTAGGTATGGGAAGGTCTAAACAGACTAAACATGAGATAACGTGTACGTGTTCTTAGAATGAAAACAAAACGACAAACTTTAATGTTTATGGAAACTCACCCCCAGGACCGGCGAATGCACTTCTGCCGCTCTAGGCGAAAAACAATTGTGCTGCCCCTCTATTTGAAACTTATACCAGCAACAACACACAAAGACCAATATGCCATACATATAACGCAAAACCAGCAACAACACACAAAGACCAATATGCCATACATATAACGCAAAACCAGCAACAACACACAAAGACCAATATACCATACATATAACGCAAAACCAGCAACAACACACAAAGACCAATATCGTTACGCCATACATATAACACAAAACCAGCAACAACACACAAAGACCAATATGCCATGATATAACGCAAAACCAGCAACAACACACAAAGACCAATATGCCAAATGCCTACATATAACGCAAATAGTGCGCAACGCACGTGTGCCAAAAATGTCAACCATATTAAAGTTTATGCAGGAGGCAAATGCCTGCTGGCATTTTTCTTTAAGCAGTCATGACAGGTCGCAGCAAAGGTCTTAACTGCATCCTGTATTTCGATTGTTGCCAGTCCATTAAGTCTCCATTAAGTCTGTTCCCTGTTCACAAAACGTTCCCCATTCAAATCAATCGGGATGTCACATATGAAACAGCCAGCTACCGTTGTCAGCGAGCCGAGCCGCCGTATTCAAGGACCGAGGGCGTGCGCGCGCAGATTTCAGTTTCCCGAGCCCACAAAGTGCGGCGAAAACATTTTCAGTGTACCGGTAACTGCCACGGTTCAGCTCGTCTGCGACAATCTTTGCGGCGTCCATCTTCATTGAATTGAATTGAGCCGACCAGAGCACGGCATAATAAGTAGCCAAGCGGTTCACTTGGAGGGCGGGGACAAAAGCGCCATATTCAGTATGGAAATACACACAGACAATAACACGCCACGCCCCTACTGCGTGCTAAAATCTACGAAAACAAGCCGATTTCAACCTCAAAATGTAAGCTTTTAAATATACCAATACTGCTATCTCAAACATGGAGAGGCTTCTTCGTGATTTCAAATAACAGATTCTGCAAAAAAGCGGAAATCACAAATTTTGGAAAAAAACGCTTGTTTCTCATTTTTCTCGCAAGTTGTGCTGCCGACTTGCGTCCCTGGTTTCTGTAACGGGTCACAAATTCTCCCATGTCGCAAGGTTGCCTCTTCTTGCACAGCAGTTCTTGGCAGTTCAGAAGCAGACATTGAGCAAGTCTGCTTGTTGCCAAGGACATCCCTTTGCGAGAAGCGCTCTGTCCTGCATGGCTCCACCGGGATGCCGAGCGAGAAGTAGGATTTTACAGCCCATGCTTCATCGTACCCAAGATAGCGGTGGGTTATGGCCAATCTTGGAACTGTGTGTCTTGAATATGCCCCTTTACAAGCTCCCGTTCAAGATGCTCACGCAGAAACGCAGCCTCATGTGCATTCACCCAAGATTTTGTTTGCACCGATCGACCTGAAGGACACATACTTTCATGTCTCGATCTTACCTCGATGCAGTCTGTTTCTAGGTTTTGCTTTGAGGGATGAGCACATCAGCACAAGGTCCACCCCTTTGGGTGGTGCTCAGGCACCTTAGCAATCTGGAGTTTCAGTTCAACTGGGAAAAGAGTAAGCTCTCCCTTGTGCAAAGCAATCTCTTCTCTCGGTATGGAGTTGGACTCGGTCAACATGACAGCCGGTGCTGAACCGCCTGAATATGTTCACTCGGAAGACAGTGGTTCCACTGAAGCAATTTCAGAGGCTCCTGGGGCAAATGGCATTGGCAGCCATGGTGCCGCTGCTAATAGATCCTAATAGATAATAGATTATATTATCTATGAGTGGAGCCGTTTCTTCCCGTGTGTTGGGTACAAACAGGTAATGTACTTGCAGCGCCATTAACCTCTAACAGGGGGATACGAGCGCCTACATGCTCTTCAGAGTCAAGTTCCTCCAGCATCCTTTTGGCAGTCAGACGTGGCGGAGGTGCCTGACGCCAGGCCCAGTGCTCGTGTGCATGCCCATCAGGTATGCCCTGTACTAGGCTAGATGCCTATTCAATGTGATTCCCCACTTGGTAATCCCATATGTGTATTGTCCATGATATGGTTTCCCTGACGGTAAACCCGTGTCTTTCCCTGGATGGCTCTGCTCTGCCCCTGTCTCTCGACAGTCGATATTAGCTACTCCCTGGCTAGCGTAACTGACTGAATTTTAACATTTAGGTTACTAATATAATCCCCTTTCCCTGAAGGAGGGAACGTAGACATTACGTCCCCCTGCCACACCCATGATCCACTGCTGAATGGGCAGGATCCCTGTCTCGGTTCCTCAGAAAAAAATGAACGAAGTGAGTAATGCTGGTCATATTTTTACCCTTATGTACAAGTAGGTGTGACTTGGCATGCAAATCTCACTGGCCAATGTCTAAAAAGTATAAAATATTATACAGATACAGTAGGCTTTACAGGGTGCTTATTTTCTTTTTTTTGAGATTGATAGCATCAATAGCCATTCACTTTCATTGTTTGGAAAAGAGCAGCCTGGACATTATTCTCAACATTTCAAAAGAAAGAGATATTTTTGGTGAAATATTCCTTCAACAAAATCAGAGCTCATGAATAGTCAGGTAAATTATTAATTTTCAGCACTAAATTCAAACATGTATTTTCATGAAGTCTGCCATATAACTTGTGTTAATTTCCTCTGTACAAAGGCGGCACATTGACTTTACACAAAAATCAACACTATCACCTGGTGGTAAAAACAAGTCAATTCATGTATAAAATTGTTGCTATGTTCTTCAGGTCATCTTCTGATCTTGGTCCAAAGGGTTATTGCTCTGAATCATCAATGCAGAGTCAGCATGAAAGTGCCCCCTACATTGCAAACAGCAGAGCGCCACTCCCTCCTGTCACTACTGAGCCCATTCCCAACCACTCAGGTTAGTGTGTGTTTCAATTGCTTTTCTATGGGTTACAAACATGCAATAATGACTTATCTCATGCAAAGGCCTTCACACCTCACAGCCAGCAAAATGTCAGCCGTGTATGTCCAAGAACATTGATGGATTCCTGTACTATTTTTCCATATAATAATCTTTTTTTTTTAAATGTTTGTAAATTTTTGTAAACTGTTCCATGTTACCATTTCATGTCCATAATTTTGAGAATTTGACTTTTCTTCAAGCAGTGTCAAATGTTGTTCAAATAAAGTTTCCAAAAGGGGATTTGGTAACATTTTGCTTTGATGGTCCCTTTTGAACATTCTATAAGTAAGACTATAAGTAACTTTGCCAACATGTAGCTGTATTCTAACCCTAACCATACCAGTCTACTTTGTAATACTCTACTAACACTCTAATGAGAGTTAGTAGACATGTACTGTTGGTGCAACCTTCAAAATAAAGTGAACCAGAGATGTTTGCAGAGATGCCATAGAACAACCATTTTGCAAGAAACTTTCAAGGAAAATATATTTTTTTTTTTTCGTGTGAAGAACATTTTATTATTCTGGAGAATATTTTTCCACTTTAAGATCCATTTGTGCAATGGAAAGGTTTCATGGATGTTGAAAGTTTTTCATAAAACCATTTCAGTCATGACAACTCTCAGAGTGGATAAGTTTCAACCAGTATTTATTTTCCATAGGACATGGAATATACATAGGCTTGATTTTGGCAGACGAGAGCTGCTATGCTGCTGAGCAAATGCAATAATTTGTTCAGTTTAACAAACAAAGGAAAGGCTGCTGCAAGAAATAGTAGAACCCCTGTAGCAGATCTCTACAGGTGGTGCTGGGGAGGAGGATGGATAACAGAAGCTTTCACATCGCACAGCGTGCCGATCGCAAGCTAGGGTACTATATATATATATATATATATGGTTACGTGGAAGTACTTCTGATCAGCTGGTGAAAGAACCAATCAGCATTCAGTTAGAGTTTCATGCCTAACTTCAGTATGTATTAATGCCAATAAAGAACCTTCATTTTAGCGTAGTTAAGTAGAGTGTAGATATGCTTATATTTTAAGTTAGGGAAGTTCAACACCCTTCCTGGATCATTGGTGATCTGCACGTGAAGGATACTTGAAATTGTGAACCTTGTTGACGAGAGTTTAGCTGTTCCTTTTTTTAAATGATCTGACTTGGCTGATGATAAAATGTGAAAACATCAGAAACTTACATTGAAGGAGGGACTAGACCCATATCTAAAAACAAATAACATAGATTTTTGGGTGGGCTATTTTGACATCAAATATCAAGCAATCACAAAGCAACCATACAGAACACCTTAGGAACTTTTTAGCATCATGGCCACGAGTATGGCACAGCCAAACACTTCTCATATTTCCCTCAGAACATGTAAAGATGAGTTAATCCCAATATGCTTAATAATAGCATGTGTTTATTTCAAATATACCCTAAAATCTCTTCCTTTTTTGACTCACAGGAAATCCTATGACAGCAGTGTACGCCATCCCAGCCACTCGTCCAGGATGCACTGGATATTTCATTTCTACACCACCCTCCTCCTATCACAGCCCATCCTGGATGTCTTACCCCCTGAACCTGAGGACGTGCCTCCTCAGTGGGCAGAATCTGTAAGAACACATTTATAATATTTATTTATCGGTTCTCTATCAGTTGTCCAATTCTGCTTCACAAACTGGGTTGCATCCCAAGACTCCAGTGTTACAGTGCATGCACCACTAATACAACTTAATGTTGAGTAAACCTCATGGACTGCAACCAAGAGAAGCAGAACTGGTCTGTCACGTGTGCCCTATAAATTGTTCTGAATTTGGGGTACATTCTGTCTGATCACGTGACCTGCCCTTGGGTGCAAGGCTCATCTTTTTGGATTGTCCTTCTTATCCCTGTTTGTGTGTGCCTGCATTCACACAGTGTCTTTTTGCAGAACCAGAGTCATTTAGAAACCATTTGCTGAACTGAATTTATCGCTGACGTTGAGTGGAAACAACAAATTCCCGGGGTAGTTGAGCACATTTCTTCAAATGAACACTTTTCTTTTTCTTTCTTTCCTTTGTCACAAGCAGGGTTGTGTGCCATTCAGAATCGAATTGACTTAAAAAAACAAAAAAACAAAAAAACACTTTAACATTACTGATTTGAATTAAAGTAGTAAATATTATGCTGCATCTAAGGAAGTAGAATTAAATGAAAATGAAATGAAATTCAATGCAATTCCTTTAACCTATAGATATATTCTGACAATTTTCTTTCATACAACAGGGGCACAAAATATTCATAAGATTACAATTCGTCCTAAGCTCTATTTTCTTTAATTAGATCTTAAGAATTCAGGTTATTAAAAATAATGTTCTTAACTCTTTCCCCGCCATTGATGGAATTTTCCATCATTTATGACACAATATCCGCTTTCCGACCAAGTAGTTACAGGAACTTAGTTATAGGAACTGTCCACTTCTAAACTAATACTCTCCCCCAAACTCGGATTTGCTGGCCATAGGCACTGGTAGGAGGGGTAAGGGAGTGACGCAAGCACGGCGGCGGCGCAACATACAACAATGTTGTTCAACAACAACAAACCAGCATGGAGGCTATTGGAATGTTCATGTTCTGCCTTTGCGGGACGGAGTACGAACGGCGGCGTTTAAAGACTATGCTTGAGTTCTGTACAGAGAAACACAGAAGACGAAGGCTCCAGCGTAATATGATCTTAAGTAATATGATGGAAGAAGATAGAAGAGCAGAGCGCAGGAGGCAAAAAAAAACCGATGTGTAAGTTTAGCAAGCTTTAGCAATTAGCTGGTTGAATGCATTATGTTTGTCTTAAGTTATGAGATAGCATAGCCTACATAGGCGAATTGCAACAGACAGTGAAGAAAAAGTGTTGACAGTGGGCCTGACTTATAAGTTAAACCAATCAACGTAGACCTAGGGAAAGGGAACTAAAAAAGTCCTCACTCTAGACTAGGTACTGAAAGAGTTATGAACTACGGTCTGAGAAACTAAAAAATCCCCACCTTAGTCCAGTCGGAACACAAGAAAAAAAGGGTTATAGGAACGTTAGGTTCTAGGAACTGCAAAAGTCCCTCCGGTCAGAAAGCGGCTAATGCTTCCCCGGCATTGGTGGAATATAACGTGTTTTCACCGTTATATGGTAGGGTAGGGCTGTTATGCATCTTCTGAAAGAGTACAGAACCCTGGATTAAAACACAGGCCAAAAAAGAAGCAGATGCAAGCAATAAAAGCATTGCTTATGCACCTTATAGAAGGCTTGTAAAAACTCTATTTTCTTTTTTGTTAAAAATGTTAAAAAACAGAATAAACCAGTTTAATTTAAATTCAGCCCTGTTCTTTCATTTGATATGTTTCATGTTCAAATATTCACACAACAGAAAATTCTGTTCTGTTACATTTTTGTGAAAATTACCAAAAAGACTGGCGGTGGCTGGCAACCTTTTTTTAAATAATGCTGGAAATATTTAAAAATCATAGTAAATAATGCTTTACATTTAGGATAATCTCCCATTTGTCTTGAAACCCCCAAGGGCAAGATGTTTAATTAATAATTAATAAATAAAATATCTGCATATAACACATTACTAAAAGATTTGGTAACACTTTATTTTAAGGTGCTATTAATAAGCAGTAATTAACAGTTAATAAGACACTTATAAGACATTATAAGATGCATATAAGCATTAACTACTTCATATAAGGGTTAATTAAAGCACAAGACGGACCCGGAGAGGCAACTGAGCGGCCCCGGAGTGCTCATGACCCAGCTGGACCCCAGGGGATGGAGTCTACACTCACCCTGGCTGTAACTGTCGCGAGGCTCGTCGGCGGCACGATTGAGTAGAGCGGGAAAAGTGAAACAAAGCGTCCTCAGAAGTTATATGAAGTAGTTAATGCTTATATGCATCTTATATGCATCTTATAAGGTCTTATAAGTGTCTTATTAACTGTTAATTACTGCTTATTAATAGCACCTTAAAATAAAGTGTTACCAAAGATTTTACTTTTATAACCTAGCAAGTAGCCAGTGATTTCTACTTCAAAACAGTTAATAGACAATCAAGTTAGTCTCACGTAGCCAGACCTTCGGACTGACGGCAGAAGGTCTGGACTCCATATCAGCTTTCATTGACCAAAGACCACCAATCTGACTGACGTGTAAAGCAACCAATCACAGTTTGTTTTGTTATGCGTCATGTGTACGGGCGTGAAAATGTAACATTGATGTCCCTACAATAACAGACCAGTGTGTAAAACTCTTGGACGTATTTTGAAGAGTCTATGCTGTAAAATGTACATACTTCACATACTTTTAAAAATCAACCGTTTAGTTGATCATGATAAACACTCATTGTCACAGTTGTAAACACAACGGCATTCTTCTTCCATGAGGGGGTCTGGCGTCACAGCATCTTTGTTTCCAGGTGGACCGTTAAAGAACGTCTCCCGGACATCCTGTAGAATGCAACCAATCAGATGACGACTTTGTAAATCCTGAAGTGTTTCCAGTTAAGTGTGTCATATGCATCAGACATTCAGCCAGCGGTCCGTGGGCGTGACATCTGAGGCAGAGACAACAATCAGATATGTTAAGATTTAAATTAAAAGTTTTGAATTTGTTGTATAAAAAAGCAGCCTCAAAAGTATTAAAATCGATAACTATCTCAAAAACATTTGAGAATTTCTAAAAGTATTAATTCACCCAAAACTTGAAAATTATGCTATCATTTACTCACCCTCATGTCATTCCAAACCCATGTTCATCTTTGAAACACAAATGAAGATATTTTTAATATTCTGTAATAATTTTCATTTTTTATTAATTGCACTTAGGAACATACTTACATACTTCTTGAAAAGTATCTTAACTTTCTTAACTTTTTCTCCTAAGATTTTCATCAACCCTGTTCAATAAACAAGAAGTTTCAAACATTTTGCAGAAAATACAGACAAGAAGAGTAAAACAAACAAACAATGAAATTACCTCCTTGTCTAGTCAGATGAATGTAATTATATGTAAAACATTATATATATAATAGTAAATATGATAAATGAACTGCCACATTTTTAGGTATTTATATTTATTTTTATAAATAAAATTGAAAACTATTTTTTTAGATGGTTAAGTATTTTGACGGGGTGGCCAATTCAAATTTACTCTTGAGTCAATTCTTAAATTTTGAACTATGCCCAACCCTGGTGACAATGTGACCCTTATTCAGAGTTCTTATGATTTCATAATTCATAGTTTAATGAAAATGATCAAATCACACGATTCAAACTTGTTTGAATGGAGTGTCACTAATAATACTTATTATATTAGTAGATCCTTAAGCTTTTTGTTCTCCTTATCGTGAGTGTCTCATTCTTGTGCATTTGTCTATTGGTTCCCTTTTTTGCGTAGAGTTTGGTCAACTGCAGCACAGATCAAAACTCAATAAAAAATAACAATACACCCTTGCTGACTGGTTTTAGTACAGCCATTGTTGAATGTTACCTGCTTTCTATTTCAGATGCCCTTACCAGGCTACGCAGAGGCCTTTCCTCACCCTCACTATCCTCAGGGCAGCCCTCTCCTGTGGCACCACCGTCAGGCCATTCAGGGTGGTCCAGACCATCCACCCTCTTCCTCCCAGCAGAGTCTAGCAGAGCCCGGAGATCCAATCAGCAGCATCCCTCTCAGCAGCCTTTCCACTTCAACCTTGGTCAAAGCCATCCGTGATGAGGTGGCCAAACTGGCCAAGAAACAAGCAGACATTTTTGAGTTCCAGGTGTAGAACTTCCAATGGATTCATGGACCAGCTGCATTGATACATTTATAACTTCTGTAAAGATTGGACTTCTAAATTCACTGGACTTAATCATATTTCACTGGATTTTTTTTCCTTCAATGAAACACTTGTCTGTTTTCAAAACAAGTTTTGTGTGGTTCTCTTTGCCATTGTACTATATAGCATTATGTAATTAGAGTTTTACTTTATTGTAGTTTAACATTAATATCCGATTAAAGATTTAATGTAATCAGACAATATGAAAATGTACACCGGTTCCCCATTTTGGCTGTGTTAGGTTTAATTATGAAACCTGATACTGTACCTAAACATTTACAGTACTCACCATCATGTTGTTGATTTTCTGAGCACTAATTAAGATATTTTTAATACTCTCTCGTTTTTTTGTCCACGCTACCAACATTTTTTAAGCTTTGAAAAGTACATAATTCTAAAAGTAATCCATGTGAATCACCAGTTTAAGCCCAGTTTTCTGTAGAGACGCGGTCAATTTATATGGTAAACAGATTAAATTTAGGGTTTTATTTACATAAAATACATATAAAATAGCACATCAAATATGGCCAACAGTAGAAAAAAAAAGTTTTTTTCCTTTGCGAATCTAGCAAGTACAACTGAAAAGATTGAGAGATTATTAATATCTTCATTTGTGTTGTTTTGAGTTTAGAACAATATGAAGGTGTGTAAATGATTATAGAATATTCTTTCTGGAGTGAATTCTCTTTAGACCAGAAACAAACTGACACAACCAATTACAGCATGCAGAACACACATCCTGATTTTGCAGAGTTAGATGTGTTCCTGGGTTAACATATTTTGTTGATCCTGGAACATCATTCCTGTCTGAAAATGTAATCATAATCATGTCCCTACCCCTAAACCTAACCCTACTCATAAGTTATCCCTAAAAACAGAGGAAAATGATAGGAGAATAACACTGACGCAGAAGCAGCTAACCCCGGTTGTAAGCCTAAACTTGATATAAACTGTAAACTTGTCCCTCAAATCTGATTGGTAAAATCAGGTTCTGCAAACAAAGCACAATTTGAAACAAAAAAAAGTCATTTTCAAGGCTCAGAACCTGACTGAATTATTTGGAACGCATTGCCACAATTGGGTGTAACTGTCACAGTGTTGTCTTGAGGTTGTCTACACTGGAAGTGTCAAATCCGCATGTCATCTCTCAGATGTTATCCAGAATGTTTAAAACTTTATGGAAATGCACTGCTATAAAAATTGACATTATTATTGTTATTATTTTATATTATTATTATTCAGCCCGAACCCAGAGTACTCCCCCCATATGTAAATGGTTAGGACTAGAAGAGTGGTGGAGGGATGCTGCTAAACTCTCAATGGATTGAGGTGAGACTGCTGAATCTATATACCTCTTATCATTGATTGCTCAGTGCTCTCCACCCGTGTTAATTATCTGAACATGCTCCTCCCGAACTTTGTTAATAAAACATCATAAGTAAATAATGGGCTCTATGCACCGCGGTATTTCCGGTGAAGGTCTAAGGATGCTCGATAACTTCCGCCGATCGTAGAGTCCAATGCAATACCGAGAATTTATATTGAATTTTATACTCCATGGTTATACTAAAGAAACGTTAGTCACAAAAAACAGACAAAACAGACACCCCTCGTTGTGTTTATGCTTCTTTTTAAAATTATATTAAATAAACATAACTATATTTAAAATTACATCTAAACATATGAAAGTTTCGTTTCAAAGACGGGAGGACAGTACATTTTGAAGACTCTGCCATAATCCCATTATCCTCGGTTTTTCTCCACTTTAATCTCCCCAACCGGAAACTGAAGAGCATCCTTGCGTCAAATGCGGAACTTATGCGTGCATAAGAATGCATAAAAAACTGTACACAAAGTATTGTTTCGACTGAGTTTTAATACTTCATTAGCTTACCAAACACAAAATTTCCAAGAAGAAAAACCCTTCCTAGCGCTGCTGACTTCAGTAACCCGGATGAGCCTGTCCGTTTTGACCGGTTGTTATCAGAGTTACAGAGCCGTGTAATAAAAAAAAAATGAAAATATAGTATACTAACATACAAATATGGGAAAATATAAAAACATAATAAAAAAGAAAATAAAATCATATCAATCAATTCACAAGTGATAGTTGTAAAACAATTCAGACAGGAAAATATTGGGTCTGCAGTAGTTTTGCAACATGTCAAAAATCTAAACTAGGTCAAATGAAGGTGATGCGCCGCATTGGACACTTTCCATGTAGACACATTTGTGAGGACCTTAGTCAGGGTAGAGCCTATATTTAACTTGAGGCAAACAAAAATGAGGCAATGAAGAGACAGAAATACAGTCTGTTCAAAATATATAGTGTGTTACTGTGCACAAACAACTTTATAGAATACAATGTTTGTAAAAATTAGATGTTAACTACATCCAATCCAACTGAGTGGTTTATGCATCTGTGTCTGTTCAGACAGTGGCCTCACAGTCTCATTTTCATTCCACAAATTACAACAAACAACAAATAAAGTTATGCTTTAATAAGTTGTGATATAACAATATACCCTTAAGTAAAGGTGTCAACGGTGCTATTGTGCGTGAAAGTGAAATTTTAACATTAACATTCTAACATTTTTAACATTAAAACTTTTTTTTTAACTCATTGTTTGTTGGGCATAAGGGCTTTCTTTATTATAACAGACTGCATTTTAAGTAGACAAGTCTTTTATTCATATACTGATACAATTTATCTATTTCAGTTCGAGTCAGATATTCATAGATCAACATTCCACATAAAGGAATTGATTTGACTGTAACTTTGACATGCACTTTACTCATCTCTCTTCTGCATACATGTCTAAAACAATTGCCAGAAGTTTGATGATAAATCGCTGTAACATCTCAAGAAAATATCCAGTATTTACATTGGCAACATGGGTCTGAAAGTAGCCCACATTATCTTCCCAAATAAATCTATAAGCAATTAACTACAGTATTCATTAGTTTTGAGCATGCTGTATGTACCCTAAAGAAAACAAGAGTGTTTGACAATTTTTGTGTATTTATTGTATGTATGAGTTTTATAGGACATACTGTCCCCACAGCTGTATATCACAGCTGAAGCAGCAACAGCAATGCATTATACTCGTATTACCTACACTTAATAAGTATGCTTTTTTAAAACTATAATCCTAACATTTTCTCCCAAACCTTTCTTCAACTAACAACATTTACATGTTTAAAATGTGGTCTATTTTGTTAAATAAATAACAAAAAAAGTTTTCCTTTGATTTTGATTAGTTTAGATTATTTTCACACTGAATTTAGTTTTCTCCATATTTGTTTGGAGGCAGCTTCAATAAGCTTCTTACTATAAAGTTTACTTACTTAAACATTGTTTAGATCATACTATTAACAATTAAACTTTGAAAGCTGGCTGTATTCAGTTGCAGGCAGTTATAATCACAGTAACATCTGGTGGTCATACTCAAATCCTGTGCAAATTTCACTATTGTCAAAGTAACTTATTTTAATTTGCATTTATTTTAATTTGTTAATTTAAGTATTATAAAATCAACATTCTGATGTTATTCTGATTTGGAACCACATGTCTAATAAAGCACTATTAAAAAGTGTGTTTGAGTCATTTTTGATGAGACATTTTGCAATAAAAAGATTCTTGTTTATTGAACTCTTTAAATTGTTTTTCATTTTGTTTCCAGCATCTGTTTCTTTGGTTCAGGAATTATCAATTGTAATTGTGTGACATAATCTACAATCAGTCATTTTAAGGCATTTTAATTTTATAGCGCTGTTGCAAGGTTGAGTTTAAATTTTAGACAAAAGTCACCAAATAATATAATAGAACACTTATGTTACACTTAAAAATGTGTGGAAGTTATTGCATGAAATATCTGGCAGGGATAAGGAAGTCAGCTTATGAATTTTGGTTTTGTTAACTGTTATCTGCATCCTTACTCCATTGTGGATGGAACACAGTACGAAGCAGTACAATCAATTGCTGCGTCCCAATTCGCCTACTTATACTATGCCCTAAAACTAGTCTTTTTAAGAAGAAAAAGTATATACTTTGGTGTGAGTCTCAAAAGTAGGCAAGCTTTGGGGCATACTACCATGCCATAAAACTGCTCTTTTTCATAGTTACATGCATTCTGTCAATGTAAACTAGGCCTGTCAATCAACCTCATACACACTCTCAACATATGTGACGTTTGCATCATCATATATCAACATATATCATCCAACATAATTTAAAGAACATTATGTGAAAATATAACCTTGATATCTTTACTATTGACTGAGTATTGAAACTTATTTTTAAAACTTACGCAACACATTTGAACCATAATTATCATGACTATGTGCCATATACCACATTAAAGCTGAGCATCTCCCATTTTCAGTTATATATGACACATTTATTAGAAAAGTCTGTTTATTAGGATGTGAATGTCCAAAAAGTATGATAAAGTCACAGAATAATTAATTACCTGCCTAGTTACTCCTAGTAGCGAAACGCTACACTATATTAAATTATTATGGGATCTCATTCAACACTTTCAGAATCTTTACTTTTTAAAATCATTTTCTTTATGTATTTTTTAAATATATTTTATATTAATATATATTTATTGAACAAAAAATTTATTATTTTATTTATCAAAATAAACAAAAATAGTGCAAACTTTAAAGTGATTATTTCTAACAAGTATTAACTTAGACATTATAAACACATATTATTTTAGCAAAAGTATTTGTATAAATAATGTGTGCCTTTTGCCCCATGCTGGTGAGCATTTTAGCCTTTGTATGGGTTTAAGGGAATTAAGAGAGGTGTAGCTCTATTTAGACTTGATTTACTATTAAACAAATAATAATAATACTAATAAAGTCACCCTATTAATCAATATCTCTATAATGGACAGAAATAGATAGGCAGCATTCAAATTTAGATATCTTATTGAATGCGGAAAAAAACTGTGATGCTCTTTAAATATTGCTTAGGGTAACTGTTATTTTTTACATGGTCTTTGCTACCAAAACAAGCTATTGTACAATAACGAGTATGCTTTTGTGTTCCAGCAGCATGGAAAGTTGTACAGATCAGAAATGTTAATTTTTCTAATACTTTTATTTTATGTACTATGAAAATGAGTGATTACTACAATATCACAAGTCTTCTTTCAGTGCTATTTTCTGTTTGTTACAAACTAATGCATTTACCTCTATTGCCAGTAGATGTCATCCATGATCTTTCTTGTGTTTTGTTCTGTAGCAGAGAAATTGCCCTGAAATGAATGTATTCAAGATCACCTTCCTCAAGGTCTGGTTTATAAAGATGTTTCTCATAAATAGCCTAAGGTTGGACAAAGATGTAGTTTAAAAAAAAAAAAAAAAAAAACATTTATACCTTGACACATAAACCCCTGTAATTATCTTTATCCTGGCTTATTACCTGTTCTAAACTCCAGTTTTAAACTTTCTAATGTCTTCTCAAATCCCACTTGTCTTTTTCAACCATTAAAATGTCGACCACTACACGGTCATTGGTGCAGTACTAGGTTTCTGTCAGAAATTCACTTTAGCTGAAACATTTGTATGTGTTATGTTTTCTTACTTCTCAAATTCATTTAACATGTTTCACAACACTGTGTTAAAGCAGTGAATTCAAAATGTTAAATTCAAACAAACTGCAGTGTTATTCTGCAACAGACTGTTTTCAATAATAATTAACAACAGTTGTCTTCCTTAAAGAACAATACATCAGCGCCTTCTGCCATACACAGCTTCTAAATCTTTGTATCCTACTGTTTTAACCTCACAGATGATCACTTTAGTGCAAATGGCTCTGCTTCATCTTTACATTAGCAAATCTAAATACAATATCTTGGTAATCAAATGGGCATTACAGCAAACACATTAAATGCTTCTCAGATTACACATAATGGGCAATATCTTGCACCCAGCGCAATTGACTTTTTTTTTTTTTTTTTGTAATAACTATGGTTTTTGTAGTAAAAACATAGTAACTACAAAATTAACCATAGTTTAAAACCATGGTTTAAAATTCACTCTCAGGAAAAAAAGGTACACAATGGTATAAATAATGCTCCTCAAAGAACAGTTTTCTACCTTTTCAATAATAGTACCTTTAATGGTACAGGAAAGACCTCTGACGATACTGTTTGCTACCTTTTAAGGTACAATTGAAATGGTACATAATTGTTCTCATATCAAGGGTACAGTGATATGCCAAATTACTGTTTCATCCATGATTGGTTTCTGTGTTGAGTATTTGGCATAGCAACAAGACGCTGATTGGCTAAATCACTTTAGCCGTTATAGAATTTTCTGAACAGGGTTGCCAGATTGGGTGGTTTCTCGCGGTTTTGCAATCTATTTTGTGGGCAAAAATGGGTTTGGGCGGTGGATAAAAATTGGGCTGGTTTCAGATTAGTTTGGCGGGTTTTTGTAGATGAAACACCAGCACTTCAGATCCTTCTTCCTGCAACCCTCTGTTCAGCAGGCAGCAGTCTCACTCACTCACTCACTCACTCACTCACTCACTCACTCACTCACTCACTCACTCTCTCTCTCTCTCACACACACACACACACACACACACACACACACACACACACACACACACACACACACACACACACACACACACACACACACACACACACACACACACACACACACACACACACACACACACACACACACACAGTTCTGGCTGACGTGCCACCTAAACTCACAACAGACACTCCCAACCACTACCTTCAGCTCACGTCACGCACGCCGGCACCGCCCGTCCCTCAAACACACTAGATCACGGGGTTTTCAAACTTAGCTAGTTGACTGACACTGCCAATATGCCAAAGTGGGCAAAATATAAAAAATGTTACAGGAAAGAGTGGGAAGAGATCCAGACTGAAAGTCATGGATTGTACCCGGTGCAGAAGAAGGAAAGGGTCACTACAAATACTGCAACGCTGATATCCGTGCTCATTTAAAACACCTTAAAGATCATGCAGCCACCAAAAAACATAAAGCAAGGTGCCAGCCAACGGTCAGACCATTTATAGTTAGCAGAGTGGGTGAGTCCAGTAACCCTGACAGCAATGTCCAGAAACGGCGAGAACTGCGGATAGCAACGTACATTGCGTGACTCCCCGTTCTCGCTATATTTGGACAATGGACGTTACAGTGAGCAAATTTGTTTGTTTGTTTGCTTTATTTAGATAGGGACAGATACAAATAACATAGGTACACTTTAACAGTGATCTGATGCATGTATCAATGTTTTTAGCCAAAGCTAATTTACAACATTTGTCCCTAGAAGGGCTTTTTGGTAAAATGTAATACATGCAATACAATATGTAAACAATGCGATAAGATAAGGGCTTTTTGATAAATGCAATAAGAGGATAAAAATAGTAATACAAAAAAAATATATATATATATAAAAAATACAAAAGGAGCAGAGTCAACAAGGACTTGTCATGAATTATGTGCTGTTGTTCCTTTTTTTGGCCATGTGAGGTCCTCAGTGTTCTTTTGTTGTTGTTTTATGCCTGTCACATGTTCTCATTATTGATTAATTAGTTTCACCTGAACCTTGTTAAGTTGCCTATTTAAAACCCCTGTTGTCTTGAGTTCTTTGCTCAGTCTTGAGTTGACACTGGGTTGACGATACCTTTCCGGGAGTTATTTTTCCAATGTATTTTTGTTTGTTACCGACCTTTACATGCCTGTTTTTTTGGATTATAAGTTTGCCTCCTGTTTTTGGATTATTCAATGATTCTGACTAAGATTGTGGACTCTGACCTTTGCCTGGATTATACTTTTTGTTTTTGCCATTCCTTGTTGGACACTTGCCCTGCCTTTCAAGTAAAGCCTTTGAACTGAGTTCTTGTCTCTGCCTCTGCATTTTGAGTCTAATACACCACATTGTGGCACTGAGGTAGTGCTTTGACCTGCTACGCAGGAGACCCGGGTTTGATTCCCAGTCGGACATAACAGCAAGACTGAGCCATGGAAGAAGACTCAGCGGAGGCCCAGCAGACACCCTCTCCTCGTCCTCCATCATTGGAACAGATGTATGCAGCGGTGGTCAGTCATGATGCTACAGTACTTCGCCATGAGCAGCGACTGCGGACTCATGAGAGTGCCTTTAGCCGCCATGAACAACTTCTCCATGACATCCACCAGACTCTGACCACCTTAGTTAATCGTCCTTCTCCACCTCCAGCTCCAGCCCCAGCCCCAGCTCCTTCTGTGCCTCCAGCTCCACCTGCTCCCGCTCAGCCTGCCTGTGAGCCTCGTCTACCTACTCCCGAGAGATTTGATGGAGATCCAAGAGACTGCAGAGGATTCTTGACCCAGTGCTCACTTACCTTCGAACTCCAGTCCTCTACCTTTCCTACTGATCGTGCTAGGATTGCTTACATCATCACCCTCCTGACAGGGAAGGCCCGAGCTTGGGCTACCGCCATTTGGGAACAGCAAGGTCCTTCCTGTAACAGCTACCAGAACTTTACTGATGAGATGCGGCGAGTGTTCGACCATCCAATTGGAGGAAGGGAGGCAGCCAACAGGTTATTCCAGCTGCGCCAGGGCAACTCCAGTGTGGCTGAGTACGCTGTGCACTTTCGCACCTTGGCAGCAGAGAGTGGGTGGAATACGGAAGCGCTCATTGCCGCTTTCCATCACGGCCTGTCTAATCGCATTAGAGACGAACTGGCGACAAAAGACCCGGCCACAGATCTTGAGTCCCTGATCGACCAGACTATTCGGCTTGACAACCGTATGCGAGAGAGGCGACGTGAACAACAACCAGAGCTTCCATCGACCCATGGAGCCAGTGCCCCAGTCTCGAGTCCACTGCAGTGGACACAAGAGGTCCGCAACTTGTCCCCTTGTTCCGAGGAGCCTATGCAGCTAGGAGGCACCAGACTTTCTCAAACTGAACGAAACCGCAGGATGAGGGAGAGATGCTGCCTCTACTGTGGGAAGCCGGGTCACTTTCGCTCGTCTTGTCCTGAGCTTTCGGGAAAAGTACAGCTCCGTCCAGGGGGGGGAGTACTGTGACGGGAGCGACTCTTACTCCCACAACTTCTACCTCCTGCCTGCAGATTCCAGTCACAATTTCCTGGGGACTTCAACATCACCACACCCTGCAAGCCCTTGTGGACTCTGGTGCTGCTGGTAACTTCATGGATTCCTCCCTAGCAAGTGACCTTCATCTCCCTGTAACCAACCTGGACCACCCTCTCACTGTGACTGCCCTTGATGGAAAACCCTTGGGAAAGGGTACCGTTGACCGTATTACTACTCCTCTTCTTTTGTCTGTGGGTGAAAAGCATCATGAAGAGGTACAGTTCAACCTCATTCAGTCTCCAGATTTCCCTGTCGTGCTTGGGTTTCCCTGGTTGTCTCACCATAGTCCCCACATTAATTGGTCTTCAGGGACGGTGGTTGAGTGGGGGCCTACTTGCCAAGCTACCTGTCTTCTCTCCAGAGTCTTACACCCTGCTCCTAAGTCTCTTAGCCCTCTCGAGCTGTCCCGAGTCCCTTCCGAGTACCATGACCTAAGTGAGGTTTTCAGTAAGAAGAGAGCCACATCCCTGCCTCCTCACAGATCCTACGATTGTGCGATTGAACTCCTTCCGGGTGCTTTCCCCCCACGTGGTAGAATCTTCTCCCTCGCATCTGCTGAGATCAAAGCAATGGAAGAGTATATCACAGCCTCCTTAGAAGCTGGAATCATTCGTCCATCATCTTCTCCTGCAGGAGCTGGGTTTTTTTTTGTTGGTAAAAAAGATGGCGGTCTCCGGCCCTGCATCGATTACCGTGGGCTGAACAAAGTGACTGTGAGGAACCGTTATCCTTTACCCCTAATGTCCTCAGCTTTTGAGTTACTTCAGGGGCAACAATATTCACCAAGTTAGACCTTCGCAATGCCTACCACTTGGTGCGTATCCGAGAGGGGGATGAGTGGAAGACAGCCTTTAACACCCCAACAGGACATTACGAGTACTTGGTTATGCCCTTTGGGTTAACCAATGCTCCAGCTGTCTTCCAGGCACTCATTAACGACGTCCTGAGGGATATGTTGAACAGGTCCGTCTTTGTTTATTTGGATGATATCCTCATTTTCTCTAAGTCCCTTCATGAGCATGTTCATCATGTCAGACTCGTTCTCCAGCGTCTTCTTGACAACCACCTGTTCGTTAAACCAGAGAAGTGTGAATTTCACGTTCCCGAGGTGTCCTTTTTGGGATTCATCCTGTCCAAGGGGAATCTTTGCATGGATCCCAAGAAGACTCTAGCTGTACGTGACTGGTCTCAACCCAGCTCTGTCAAGGAGGTCCAGCGCTTTCTTGGGTTCGCTAATTTCTACAGGAAATTCATTAGAGGGTTCAGTTCAGTAGTAGCACCACTGACCGACCTAACCAAGAAGCGACCGGGTCCTTTTGTCTGGCCTCCAGAGGCTGAGCGGGCTTTTCAAGCACTTAAGGTGAGGTTTACTTCAGCTCCAATCCTTACCTTACCTGACCCTTGTCTCCCTTTTGTTGTTGAAGTAGATGCTTCAGATATGGCAGTGGGTGCGGTCCTCTCCCAGCGTCTTGCTGATGGCAAGCTCCACCCTTGTGCCTTCCTCTCCTCTCGTCTCTCTCCTGCTGAGAAGAATTATGATGTGGGTGATCGGGAGCTTCTAGCAATCAAGAAGGCTTTGGAGGAGTGGCGGCATTGGCTTGAGGGGGCCCAGAACCCTTTCCTGGTGTGGACGGACCATAAAAATTTGGAGTATGTGCAGAAAGCCAGGCGTCTCAACCCTCGACAGGCAAGGTGGGCCCTTTTCTTCAATCGTTTTGATTTTGTGCTGTCTTATCGTCCTGGCTCTAAGAATCAGAAGCCAGATGCTCTGTCCAGACTTTTTCAGAACACTAACCAGGAAATCACACCGGCAACAATCCTTCCAGATTCCAAGATTGTGGCTCCTGTACGATGGGGAATTGAGACAGTGGTACAACAAGCCCAGAGGAGCGAGCCAGATCCTGGTAATGGTCCTTCGGGACGACTTTTTGTTCCTACCTCTGTGCGCACACCAGTTCTCCAATGGGGACATTCCTCTACCTTAACTAACCATCCTGGCACAGGCAGGACATTAGAGTTTTTGAAGAGGAGATTCTGGTGGCCCAGGATGAATACTGATGTCAAGTCCTTTGTTGCTGGTTGTCCTGTATGTGCCCGAAACAAGAGCCCCCACACCCGCCCCCATGGACTGCTTCATCCCCTGCCCATACCCAAACGGCCCTGGTCCCACATCTCTATGGACTTCATTGTGGGACTTCCCCCCTCCCAGGGACACACGGTCATTATGGTTATTGTGGACCGTTTTTCCAAAGCCTGCCGTTTTATTCCCTTACCCAAACTCCCCTCCGCTCAAGAGACTGCCGAGCTTATGTGCCAGCAGGTTTTCAGAACATTTGGTCTCCCTCTAGACATAGTCTCGGATCGTGGGCCCCAATTCACTTCTCGCTTCTGGAGGGCCTTTTGTAAACTGATTGGGGCCACTGTCAGTCTCTCCTCTGGCTTTCATCCAGAGTCTAATGGTCAAACGGAGAGGCTCAACCAAGATCTCGAGACCACTCTCCGATGCCTGGCCTCCACTAACCCTTCGTCATGGAGCAGGTATGTCATCTGGGCAGAATACGCTCATAACACCCTGTGTTGCTCTTCTACAGGTCTCTCGCCCTTTGAGTGCCAGTTTGGGTTTCAGCCCCCACTGTTTCCAGACCAAGAGGCAGATGTTGGGGTCCCTTCAGCCCAGAACCTTGTTCGACGGTGCAGACGTGTCTGGCGTAGGGTCCGGTCAGCTCTTCAAAGGTCTGCACGACGATACCAGCTTCAGTCCAACCGCCACCGCAGACCTGCTCCACCACTACGCCCTGGGCAAAGAGTCTGGCTGTCGACACGAGACCTTCCCCTGCGGGTGGCGTCCCGCAAGCTGGCGCCTCGGTTCGTGGGGCCCTTCAAGATCTTGAGGAAAATTAATCCGGTCTCCTACCGTCTTCAACTTCCCCGGGCCATGCGGATTAACCCTACCTTCCACGTCTCTCGTCTTCGGCCAGTTACCACCAGCCCACTAGTGCCAGTGACAAGACCTCCACCGCCCCCCAGAGTCATTGACGGTGAGCCAGTTTTCACAGTTAACCGCCTCTTGGACTCCCGTCTAGTTCAACAAAGTCTGCAATATCTAGTGGACTGGGAGGGGTATGGCCCAGAGGAACGATCCTGGGTCCCAGCTCGAGACATTCTGGACCCAGACCTCATCACGGACTTCCATCAGAGACACCCTGATCGTCCAAGAAGGAACGTCAGGAGACGTTCGTAGGGAGGGGGGTCCTGTCATGAATTATGTGCTGTTGTTCCTTTTTTTGGCCATGTGAGGTCCTCAGTGTTCTTTTGTTGTTGTTTTATGCCTGTCACATGTTCTCATTATTGATTAATTAGTTTCACCTGAACCTTGTTAAGTTGCCTATTTAAAACCCCTGTTGTCTTGAGTTCTTTGCTCAGTCTTGAGTTGACACTGGGTTGACGATACCTTTCCGGGAGTTATTTTTCCAGTGTATTTTTGTTTGTTACCGACCTTTACATGCCTGTTTTTTGGATTATAAGTTTGCCTCCTGTTTTTGGATTATTCAATGATTCTGACTAAGATTGTGGACTCTGACCTTTGCCTGGATTATACTTTTTGTTTTTGCCATTCCTTGTTGGACACTTGCCCTGCCTTTCAAGTAAAGCCTTTGAACTGAGTTCTTGTCTCTGCCTCTGCATTTTGAGTCTAATACACCACATTGTGGCACTGAGGTAGTGCTTTGACCTGCTACGCAGGAGACCCGGGTTTGATTCCCAGTCGGACATAACAGCACTAAATATGTGAACAACACTGTTCCTGAATTAACCACATCTTTTTTTTTTTTTTTAAAGATATCTAGTGTCGGGATGCATTTCAGATGATCTGGCAGAGAATTCCACAATTTTGCCCCTTTCACTGAAACAGAAGCCTGAGCAAATGATGTTCTACAAAAAGGGATATTACAAGTGACTTTAAAAGCGGATCTGGTCGGTCTAGTGCTTTGCCGTCTTATTATTATTTTGCAAAGCGGTAGTGGAGCAACATCATTTAAACATTTGAAAATCAGCTTAACCAGATGCAGAGAAATAAAGTTAACAAAACTTAAAATCTTGTATTTTGTTTGAATTTGACAGTGATGGTACCTTATTCTCTTCTTATCTAAAACTTTCAAGGCTCTGTTGTAAAGACACTCTATAGTTTCGACTGATGATTGATGAGCTTGAGACCATGCAGTTATACCGTAAGATATATGTGAAAGAATCATAGAATTAAAAAAGGTAAAAGCGCAATCAAGAGTAAGACAATTTCTAATCAGCATAAAGCAGCTCAAATTGGCCCTAATGGTTTTATAGATTTTCTTAATGTGACTTTTGAAATTCAGCTGATAATCTATATTTATTCCAAGATACTTTACTTCAGGTACTTGTTCGATAAGTTCACCCTTAATATTTATGTTCAAAAGTTGGGGCTGGAAGGTAGTTTTCGAATAGAAAAACAGATAGAGTTTGTTTTTTTAATATTTAAAGTTAAATGAGATGAGGTTAGCCAAAATGATATTCTTTCCAAGTTAGTATTAAGTTTGTCAGCCAGAGAAACACAGGTATCAGCAGAAGCATACACAACTGCGTCATCTGCATACATCAGAAGACGTGTATCTGGACATACTACATCCGGCAAATCGTTAATATATAAACTAAAGAGTATGGGTCCCAAAACCGTGCCCTGAGGAATACCTGTTTTAATTTTAAGAAAAGTAGATCTTACACCGTTAGTCACAACACACTGTTCACGGCCCTTTAAATATGATTCAAACCAGGATAATGATTTTTTGGATAAATTAAACTTGCTTAATTTTGTGATTAATATTGTGATTTACTGTGTCGAATGCCTTTTTTAAATCCAGGAACACAGCACCAGCTACATTTCCCTTGTCAAGAGATTGTTTAATATTTTCAGTTAATAGACAGATTGCGGACTCTGTGGAATGATTCTTCCGGAATCCAAATTGTAGAGGACTCAGATATTGATTTATCTCAAGATAGTGAATGAGTTGTTCTGAAACAATCTTTTCTAAAACTTTAGACAAAGCTGGAAGAAGACTAATAGGTCTATAATTACAAGACATTGTATCATCTCCTGATTTAAAAATCGGTGTTACCAGGGCATTTTTCCACCCATCTGGAAATTGTCCGGATTTAATTGAAATATTAACAATATTTGTGAGTGGTTGGACCAAAATGCTGCTATATCTTTTAAGAAAAACTGTAAATTAAAAATATCTTTCGAAGAGGAGGTGTTTAGGTCCTGTATAGCTTTCAAAACAGCTGTCTGATCGACCTTCTTAAGCTGGAATGAGTTAGCTTGATCTTCAGGCAAGTCTATTGTTGTTAAGCCTATGTCATTGCAGCATGGAAAGCTTGATGCTAAGTTGTCAACGGATTGTATAAAAAAGGTATTAAATTCATTAGCAACTTGTGTGCTATCTGTAATAGTGTTTTCACCCTTTTTAAGTTCGTATTTTGTTTGGGTGAAGTTACCTTTTGGATTTAGTAGGCTATTTAATTTTTTCCACATTAATTTGCCGTTCCCTTTAACCTCTTTTAGGGCTTGAATATAGTAATTTGATTTAGACAATCTAAGTTCTTTTACAACTTGGTTACGCAAACCTTTAAATATTTTAAAATCAATATCCCTTCGGGTCTTAATAAAAGTTTTCAAGGCCAAGTCTCTTCTTTTCATCGTTTTTCGAATGTTCTCGTTCATCCATGGTAGCTGAAATTTTCTCTGGGATTTCTTTTGCTTTTTAGTGTATTTATTGACAATGCTCTCAATAGTGGACATAAATTTATCACAGTAGTCATTTGTTTGATCGTATTGTTGAAGCTCATCCCAGTTAACCCTCTTTAACTCATTTTTAAATTCAATCTGCTTTTTACGAGGAATTTCAAATTTAAATAAGTTCTTATTTGGATTTAAAAATCTAGTCATTCTTTTCTTTGTCAGTTTTCTTGCAGTTAAAATCATATTATGATCAGATAGACCAGTAACTAAATTATATGTTTTTATGATTCTATCAGGTTTATTAACAAAAACTAAATCTATCAATGTTTGAGTCTTCTTGGTAATACGCGTTGGGGTTTCAATCATTTGAATAAGATCATGTTTAGATGCAAGAATTTTCAGTTTTTTCCTGCATAATTTATCTATCCAATTTATATTAAAATCACCAAAAACAAGTACCTCGTTCTTGTGATTAAAATTTTTGAACATAACATCCAAATTATCACAGAGCTTTGTGGTGCATGCAGAGGGAGGATTATATACCACTAAAATATAAAGTTGCATACTTTGCGATAATATCACATTAATGCATCAACATTCAGTTGACATATCAACAGTTGGATACATTTGCTTTGCATTAAATATGTCCTTAATATATATCAGTACACCCCCACCCCTTCCCACAGATCGGTCCCTTCTATAGCATGTATACCCCGGAACATCAATTAAACAAGTTGGAATTTTATCATGCAACCAGGTTTCACTAATACATAGAAAATCGATGTTAGACTCAGACAACAGTATTCTGATCTCGTCTTGCTTGGGAAGTAAGCTTCTAATATTTAAATGACCTCCTAAAATACCTTTAGGCTTTGTAGTGGGATCCCAGACCACTCTGGCATGATTAACAGTCTGAAAGAGTAAAGTTTGTCTCTGTTTAGTCAATGCTTGTTTTTGGAGTGATCTTACTTTGTCGGTGACGATTCTTCTTCGCCGGTCAGCACTGTTGGCTGAGCAGTTCGGGGCACTCGCGTAGGCCGGCTTGTTGTTGTCCGTCATCCCGGTCCCAGTCAACCCTTCAACGGCACCAGTCAGCCTCTCTCCGCCTGCTTCCACGTCCCTCCGACGTCACGGCGCTGTGCATATGCATAAAATATCGCTCCAAAAAACACAACCGGTTAATTAGTACTTACTTGGGTTTGGTGGAGCTCTCAGATGCTGATGCTAATGGAGTTGTGGAGGCAGTCATTCGATTTTTGCAGGAGTGTGCACTGGACATTGCTAATATGGTGGGGATAGCAACAGATGGGGCCAGTGTAATGGTCGGCAGGCATTATTCGGTGTACACATTAGTGAAACAGAGGCAACCGAATTTACAAATTATAAGATGTGCCACTCCCTGGATATAATTGCCCACAAAGCGATGAAACAGCTGCCCAGCAATATAGACTATCTGATCAGGGAGACGTATAACTCGTTCTCACAATTTATAAAGCCATATACAAGACCGTCAATGGAGGGTCTCCCCTAAAGTTACTTTCCCCGAGCGTCACCCGCTGGCTGGCAACAGCAGACTGCATAGACCGAATTCTGGACCAAGAAGAGGAGCTGACCTTACATTTTACATTGGCTGCTAATGCTGAGCATTGTTATGCCGCGCGTCTCCTCAGCGAGATGTACAAAGACAAAACTAATAGTCTGTACTTGCATTTTCTATGTCTGCTGCTGTTTGAAATTAAGGCCGTAAACAAGTTTTTCCAGTTGGAGACTGGGGGCAGATGGGCTGTTCAAGACATATGTTTCAGGACATACGAACCAAGATGAGCTTACCCCTTCTTTTAGGGTTGTTGGAGATGTTAGGGTTGTTGGAGATGCACAGCTCTTGCGCGTAATGGCTTGACATCAGCTACATTCCGTCCGCCCCAACAGTTGTTGAGGAAGTTTGACTCTATTATATATTAGAGCTTTTGTGTTAATCAAATTATTCTTAATAACAATTGTTCAAAGCGATTTTCACGAAAACTCACACTCCTAACTATCTGATGGGGAATAACCTATCTCAGGCAGTTCGACCTGCATGTTTTTGTGAAACTCAATTTGAACATGTTATTCAGAATAATTTTATTAACACAATAATATTGTTTATGTTATTGGGCTATTCAAATTATTCTAAAGAACAATTATTGAAAGCGATTTTCATTAAAACTCTAGACCTAACTGTCTGTCTCAGTGAAAATAGGCTATACCTTTATGGTATTAGGATTAATTGCTATTATATTTGGCGTATGAAAATCTATATTTTTTTGTGCATAGATGGCCCGCCATACATGAACGTTCTGCTTCTGCAAAGAGCGCACTGACAACCCTGTTCTAAATAATATGTTCAACATGATTTTTTCTATAATATATAATGTAGATTTTCTATAATATTCTATAATCAGCGTGATTTTCGTGTAATGTTATTCATGAATTTGCATGTTTCATGTTGCTATATGAAATAATTAAAATGTTAAAGTGGGTTCTCTTACGAGAGTATCTCTCGTACTGCGTAATATCTTACGCTATGGGGAAAACTCTTTTCCACGAGATATTGAAGCCAAAAATTATCCTTATTTTTTTATTAATGTAAAACGCTTTGCGGCAGCAAGCAGACATAGGCGAGACAGCTCGCGCGCCTATTGGCTGCCCTGCGGCAAAAGCAGCAGCCTATCGAGAGAGGCTCTGCGTGACGTCACGACGAATGGGGGCCTTTCGCGCCCATATCGTCACGTCCCGCCAGAAAGGGCATGGTCTCGCCCTATAAATGGGCTCGATAGCTGCTCTTACGTTGATTTTCATCTCTTCAGCGAAGCCTCCCGCATCGCTGGATCCAGAGTGAGAGGCCGCGCCGTCGACTTGTAGCCTTTCAGCGGGACGTGCCATCGAGCCTGGAGTCGCTGGCCTCGCCGCCTTCAGCCACCGTACCTGCTGCGCTTTCCGGCGTACATATCCTTTCCTCTGCTTAGAGTGTGTGTGATTGCATTATCTGCATTTTTTTCCCACCCCTCTAAAAGAGCGGCGTCTTTTTAAAGATGCCTTCCTGTGGTTCTTGCCGACCCCCACTCAGCGATGAGGACCGCCATGTCATCTGCGTGTCCTGCCTGGTTGAGGATCACGCGGCCATCGCGCTCGCTGACGGCGGATGCCATCATTGTGAACGCTTGCCTATGGTGACTCTGCGGACTCGCCTAGCTTTGTTCTCCGAGCCCGCATCCCAGCCCGCCGTGATGCCGCGCCGCAAGAAGCGCCGCGCCCAGCGCGCGCCCGAGCTATCTCCAGCCCGCCAGAGCTCGCCGGTTCGCCCGCCAGCTTCGCCGGCTTCGCTCGAGTCGCTCCCGGACGGACAGCGGCCGCCGTATGCCGCCGCATACGCCGTCGAGTTGGACGACAACACTGAGGCACGTTCTCTTTTGGCTTCGGATAGCGAGGATCGGGCGAGCTCTGTGGACCTCCCCTCCGCTAACGTTTCCCGCCAACCCTCTGGGAAGAGAGCCGGCATTGAGGCTGAGCTGATGCGTCTGCTCACCCAGGCCGTGGAAAGCATCGGCCTCGATTGGGAGGCGCCCACACTGCCGCCGCGCAACAGGCTGGACGGACGCTTTCTCGGGAAAGACGAAGCTTTGTCACAGTCGAGACCCGCGCTCTTCCTCCCTGGACGGTGAGATACATTCGTGGCTAACGCTATCCGAGATGACGGAAGCTGATCGCTCCGTGTTCCTCGACGCACCGCGCTCTCGCTCTGCTGGACGCCGCCCCTCTCAGCGCGGGCCCCGGCCGAGGATTGAGATAAAGCCCGAGGTCTCAAGGCCTTCCTAGTCTCTCTAGGAAAGCGACGGTGTTCAGTTCCCGCTGCGGCCGGAATTTCACCAAAACTTCTCGCTCATTCAGTTCCAAGCAATGTGACTGTTCCAGTGTATTTCGCAGTGAGCAAGCTGGTTCCACAGCCCGCTTTCCTGCGCACAAAGGCCGTCGTTTCGGCTACTCAGCAGCGCCGCCAGGCCCGAGATCAGACACCGCGCTCTCGCTCTGCTGGACGCCGGCCCCCTCAGTGCGGGCCCCGGCTGAGGATTGAGGTAAAGCCCGAGGTCTCAAGGCCTTCCTAGTCTCTCTAGGAAAGTGACTGTGTTCAGATCCCGCTGCGGCCGGATTTCCACCAAAACTTCTCGCTCGTTCAGTTCCATGCTTTGTGACTGTCCCAGTGTATTTCGCAGTGAAGCAGCCGGTGTCTCAGCCCGCTTGCCTGCGCACAAAAGCCGTTTCTATGGCTACCCAGATAAATCCAATAAAGAGTGTATTTTCTGGTGTTCCGGCCACAGCCGATGGTGTTATGAGTGTTGTAAGAATGCCCACGCCCCAGTGCCCATTCCCACACCCAGACACAGCCCGCCACGGTGCAGGGCTAGCACACATAAAATCGACTCAGGTCGGTTGTGCAGACTATGTAGTGAACGCGCCCATACAATGCCCGCTTACACTACACACTGTGTGTCCCTTGGTTTCTGTAAAAACGAAACCAACACACTTTCAGTCGGCTCCGGCCGAAAGTGTTCTCAGTGCAGTAAATGTGCCCGCTGTCCCGCGCCCGCATCCTCTCACTGACACGCCGAATCCCACGAGATTCACCCCCGTTCGCTTCCTTTGCGCAACCCGTCATAGAGAAGCTGAGCGCGGCCAGGCTGCCCGCTATAATCAGCGCGCGCCTTGCACGCTGTAAACACAGCAGCGTTGATTCAGTCAGCGCTAGCTGACAGTGTTCTCAGTACAGTTAATGTGCCCGCAGTCTCGCGCCTACATTCTGGCACACACGCCGAATCCCACGGGATTCACCCCCGCTCGCTTCCTCTGCACAACCTGTCACAGAGAAGCTGAGCGCGGCCAGGCTGCCAGCTGTGATCAGCGCGAGCCTCGCACGCTGTAAATACAGCATTGATTCAGTCGGCGCGAGCTGACAGTATTCTCAGTGTAGTAAATGTGCCCGCATTTAGTAAATGTGCCCACATTCTCTAACACACGCCGAATCCCACGGGATTCGCCCCGCTCGCTTTCTCTGCGCGTCCCGCCATAGAGAAGCTGAGATCAGCGCACCCCCCGCCTCGAACGCTGTAAACACGGTGTTGTGTTCCCAGTACACAGGGGCTCTCGAGCCGCCGTTCTGCCGCGGCCAGAGCCCAGATTTCATTCTACCCTTAGCTATTCACGCAGATGCGTGGTCAAGGCTTCCCGGGGTATCAGAATGGGTCTTGAACACTATAACGAGAGGCTATTCGCTACAATTCGCTCGACGCCCTCGCCGTTACACGGCGCGCGTCGAAACTACGGTGAAAAGCGAAGTATCTCATCTACTTCGAGCCGAGATAGCGAAACTACTGAGGAAAGGGGTTATAGAACCTTTATCTCAGGCTCAGAGCGAAGGGGGCTTATACAGCAGATATTTTCTGGTACCGAAAAAAGATGGTGGGCTCAGACCCATTCTAGATCTGCGACTGCTGAACAGAACGCTCGTGAAGCGCCAGTTCAGAATGCTTACGACCAGGAAAATCCTCGCGCAAGTACGCCAAGGAGACTGGTTCATGTCAATAGATCTTAAAGACGCCTATTTTCAAATACAAATAGCGTCCCATCACAGGCGATTCTTGAGATTCGCCTTCGAGGGCCAGGCATATCAATACACAGTCATGCCGTTCGGCCTGTCCCTAGCACCCCGTACGTTCACGAAGTGCATGGACGCGGCCCTCGCCCCCCTGAGACTTCGGGGCATGCGAGTTTTGAACTACTTGGACGATTGGCTGATTCTAGCTCGTTCACGAACGGAGCTCATAGAACACAGGGCCGCATTACTCGAGCACCTCGAGGAGCTTACAGTCAATTGGGCGAAAAGGTCACTGCTCCCCAGTCGGAGAATTTCCTTTCTGGGAACAGTGGTAGACTCGCTATCCATGACGGCACGCCTGTCACCGGAGCGCGGATTGAATATTCAGCACGTCGCGAAATCCTTCCGCCACGGCTCTATAGTCCCGCTCAGAAGGTTTCAGAAAATGCTGGGTCTGATGGCCTCAGCAGCCTCCGTACTCCAGTTGGGCCTGCTCCGCATGCACCCACTGCA
Source organism: Chrosomus eos (assembly GCA_036326025.1). NCBI lineage: Eukaryota > Metazoa > Chordata > Actinopteri > Cypriniformes > Leuciscidae > Chrosomus > Chrosomus eos. The sequence goes on from CM070824.1 coordinate 13,237,815, forward strand.
GCTATGGCTAAAAGCACGAGTTCCCCCCAGGGCATGGACCGCAGGTCTATTTCGCCTCAGGGTCGACCTTCAGTGCATTTCGGCTCTGAAACCATGAAAAGCAACCGACTGGTATCAGTCAGGTGTGAGTCTGGGGATCCCCTCGAGTGTGAAGGTGGTGTCTACGGACGCCTCCACATCGGGGTGGGGAGCGCTGCTCGAGGGCAGACCGCTAGCTGGCCTATGGTCAGTACGGGAGAAGCTCCTTCACATAAACTGCTTGGAATTAATAGCAGTCGACAAAGCGCTACGGCGCTTCTGTCCCCAGATAAAAGGCCACCACGTATTGGTCCGGTCGGACAACATGTCAGTGGTGGCGTACATAAATCGCCAGGGCGGCGTCAGGTCCCGAAACCTTTACAGGCTGACAGAACGCCTCCTGGTCTGGGCTCAGCACAACCTGCTCTCGCTGAGAGCGGCGCATGTGCCTGGTCACCTAAATGTGGGGCCAGACAGGCTGTCCAGAAACAACGTCCCAGCAGGAGAATGGTCTCTGCACCCGCAGACGATCCAGCTGCTGTGGGAAACGTTTGGCAAAGCGCAGGTGGACCTGTTCGCGTCCCAAGAAAACGGTCACTGCCCGAGATTCTTCTCGAAAAGCCGGGACGCGCTGGCCCATGTTTGGCCCCGCCGCCCCCTATATGCTTTTCCCCCTGTCTCACTCCTGCCTCAGGTGTTGGAGCGAATCAGGAGGGAGGGATGCCCAGTGCTACTCATAGCTCCGCTCTGGACAAACCAGTCGTGGTTCCCTGTCCTGATGCAGCTGACCAGCGCTGCCCCATGGCCTTTACCGTTGAGGAGAGACCTCCTCTCTCAGGCAGAAGGCTCGATTTGGCATCCTCGCCCGGATTTCTGGTCCCTGCACGCATGGGCCATCAACGGGTACCCGCTGACCTCCCAGAGGGAGTGTTAAACACGATCGCGCAGGCTAGAGCCCCGTCTACCAGACGGCTCTACTCCTCGAAGTGGTCTGTGTTCTCTGCTTGGTGTCAAGCGCAGGGCTTTTCACCTGTAGACTGCGGGGTTACGGAAGTACTTTCCTTCCTTCAGGAGCTACTTGATAAGGGCAGGACCCCTTCCACGCTCAAAGTATACGTGGCGGCCATAGCAACGTTTGCAAAACCGGTGTCTGGCCAGTCACTGGGAAAGAACGACTTAGTCGTGCGTTTCCTTAGAGGAGCTCGGAGGCTAAACCCTCCCAGGCCCCCTTCAGTCCCGACACGGGACCTTTCCACGGTCTTGGAGGCCATGAAAGGTGCCCCATTCGAGCCAATCCAGTCATCAGACATGAAACACTTGTCTTTCAAGACAGCGTTTCTTATGGCTCTCGCTTCAGTGAAGCGCGTAGGGGACTTGCAAGCGCTTTCAGTAAGCACGTCATGCATGGAGTTTGGACCTAATGACTCAAAGGTCATACTCAAACCGAAGCACGGCTACGTGCCAAAATCCCTCAACACATCGTTCAGGGCCCAGGTGATTTCCCTGTCTGCCCTTCCGGTTCTCAATGAGGAAAAGGACGCGAGTCTCCTTTGCCCTGTCAGGGCACTAAGGGCTTATGTGTCCCGCTCGTCTGGTTTCAGACAGACTGAGCAGCTTTTCGTTTCCTTTGGCGGCCGTGCTAAGGGACTTGCACCTTCGAAACAGAGCCTATCCAGATGGATAGTCGGTGCCATAGCGCTGGCTTACACTTCTAAGGGCCTACAGTGCCCTTTGGGTGTTAGAGCGCACTCCACAAGAGGCATGGCCTCCTCGTGGGCATGGTCTAGCGGGGTTACCCTGCAAGATATTTGTATGGCCGCGGGCTGGGCCTCGCCGTCTACATTTATAAAATACTATAACCTGGAGGTTCCCGCCTTACAAGCTAAGCTTTTGGCGGTATAAAATTCAGTGCTATCTGCCCGCTGTGCGGCTCGGATACTGAGTTTGACCTGCGTATTGCTCACTGACCGGTACAGCAGCTCATTAAAATGTTGACACACATGTGGCCACCCAGTTCAGGCTGAATGTTCACCCTGACGGTATGGTCTATTTGTCACATGATTAGCTCCTTTCGGATGCTATTTTACAGGGAACGATGCTTCTAGCCTCTCTTCCCTCACTCTCTGTGAGTTTATGGTGATTATGCACTATATGCGCCCCGGGCTTCGGCCCCTGGGACTTTGGTGTTGGATCCCTACCAGCACGGCGTGTTGCATTGTGTTCCCCATAGCGTAAGATATTACACAGTACGAGGGATACTCTCGTAAGAGAACGTACTCGGTTACTAACGTAACCTCGGTTCTCTCTAGAGAGGGAACGAGTACTGCGTATCTTGCCGTGCTTGGAATACGCTCTGGTTCGCTTCGGCGATGAAAACCAACGTAAGAGCAGCTATCGAGCCCATTTATAGGGCGAGACCATGCCCTTTCTGGCGGGACGTGACGATATGGGCGCGAAAGGCCCCCATTCGTCGTGACGTCACGCAGAGCCTCTCTCGATAGGCTGCTGCTTTTGCCGCAGGGCAGCCAATAGGCGCGTGAGCTGTCTCGCCTATGTCTGCTTGCTGCCGCAAAGCGTTTTACATTAATAAAAAATTAAGGATAATTTTTGGCTTCAATATCTCTTGGAAAAAGAGTTTTCCTCATAGCATAAGATATTACGCAGTACTCGTTCCCTCTCTAGAGAGAACCGAGGTTACGTTAGTAACCGAGTACGTTATTTTGTATGTCCATATATCCACTCAATTTTTTAATGTTACTGAATGCTTTTGTTCCAAGCAACTTTTATTGAAAATAAACAGACTCATTGATAGCCTAAGTTGATCGCATTATTTTCCATAACATAATCTTATAGTTTAATAGTAGAATAGTCTGACTGAGATCAGTGTAGCCTACTTTTGCGTTCATTTGATTGAATATTATTTCTGAAATCGGATAGTCAAAAAAATGGGTAATTTTAAAGCTTGTTAATGATTTTGATGTGTTTAAACAAGAACAGGAGGAGGGGGGTGGGGGTGGGGAGGGGTTGGAAAACCTTGCTGGCATCTAGAAACCATGATTCCATGTACAGGGAACGCTTTCCCAGTGGTCCTATAGGAACAGCAGTGACTTCTTTGGCCTAAAGCCCTGTCCCTTCTCCGGCTTAAATCGCAGGGGGATCAGGAGGCTTCTGTAGGCACTGGAAGTTGGCAGCACTAGTGGCGTTTTCAATAGATCCCCATTCAGTCGACGTCGACTACGTCTGATGTACTCTACTGAAAGGGAACGTCCTAGTTGCATATGTAACCCACCGTGTTTATACACTTCCGTGTTTATACCCGCGCTGTGGGGCAGAGCCTGTAATCACGCACACCAATGTTGAATTGGCTTGATTAAATAGTAGTACGAAGAAGACAGGCTCCCTAGGATGATCCCCGATTCAGTCGACATCGACTACGTCCTCCATTCCCGGAGGGTTGCATTCGCAACCAGGACGTTACAGTTGTAACCGAGACGTTTCTCTCTGTGAACGCAGTCAAGTAGAACGTGCATGTAGTTCCTTTCCGCTGTTGATTCTACCTGGGAAGTCTGTAAGTGCTATATTTTATACTAAATACTGATTTAAAGTGTTTAAGAATTACTAGATAGAGACTATTTGTATATTCTTGTTATAAGCACACTCTCTTCGCATTATTGGTAACGTGACATGTTTTAGCATGCTAACTTTTGTTTGTACATAATCTCATTTTAATATAATTTCTCAATATGTATATTACTAAAATAATGTTAAAAAATGTACAAAATCAAACTAATGTTAAGCTGGATGTGTAAATGTGAACATAACATTAATACCTTTAATACATAATTTTGTATTAATAACATTAATACATAAATAGATCTTTTTATTTTACATTTACATGTATTCATATAGCAGACACTTTTATCCAAAGCGACTTACAAAAGACTTATTCTTGTTTATAGTTCTACCAGAAAGACTTGGGAGAATAAGTACTGTAACAATAAATACATTTATTGATAGCCCAGCAAGCAATAAAGTTATTTGGCGTAGGCCCCGTCCATAGCTCGCAATCCGAGGGTCCGGACTCTGCATTTCCTGCCCGAAGACAAAGGCAGGGGCGCAGCCGACCCCCTGGGAGGTATAGGAAGGGACCATCCTGGTGTTGGTGGGGAGGATGGAGGGGAAGGAACTGTCTTGGTGGTGGTGGGGAGGATGGAGGTGAATGAAAGCGTCAGCATCTGCGAACTCAAACATGTGTAAGTACCGGTCTTTTATACCACAAGCATTAGACGCGATTGGATAGATGAGAAGGTAATAAGTGACGTAGTAAGTCTTCCTGGCAGAACTTAACGCTAAAGCTTCCATTTTTACAAAAAATATTTGAGAAGAACAATAACCAGTAAAGTCACTGAACTGAGCTTTCTCGAGTCCTTTTCTGAAATTTTATGCTATCTGTTGAGCCTTTGCTCAAGCTACACAATTAGTCAGAACAGAATACTCAAGGTACCATTATTGGTGATTGATTTGTGATAGAAGTGAGACAGAAACCTATCCATTGATGTATGATGTATTCACTTATACATTTTGTATATTTTGAACAAAAAAAGTTATGGACTCGACTGCAGCTTTGAAATACAATTGTTATGATTCCTGTCTTCTGTTCCCCTAACTTGTGTGGACTTTTATGTTATTTCTTGTTTTGCACCATGTTTTGTAGTCCTTTGTAGTTTTTCTTGTTGATTAGTTCCTAGTTGTTCACAGGTGTGTCTTGTTTGCCTATCATACATGTTCTTTGTCTGTTGTCGTCATACATGGATGTTATGTGTGCTCTGTAAAATTCTGGTTATCTCTTCTATTTGTTGCCTGGGTTTACTTTTGTTGTTTTGTTTGAATAAAATAGTCACTGCATTTGGATCCTTCTCTGTCATTTCTGAACTACCTCATAACAACAATATTGTTAAACATTTTGTCAACAGAACTCATTAAAATAATGTTTGGAACTTAAACATTTTAATTAATTTGATTAATTTGATTTTTTTTTCTTGCAACCATGCATTTATTTAAGTTGTGGTAATAGGTCTCCTGAATTTCTCTTTGAAGTGTATAAATAGCATAGATATAAAGTATACTTAAAATATGTATCTTTGAGTTATTGAAAGAAAATGTTCACCGTCTTCACAATGTTTCATTGCCTCGTATTTGTGTGCATTAAAGCAGTTGACCTGACAATCTGAAATTTAGTACAGCACTTATTCTATTGGCCTAGAGTAATGAGGTCGCTGACCTCCTCTTAGACTATGATTGACAGGCCTTAATGCGGCACATGAGATCCTAGAGATTCTAGGTTTGCAGTGGTTCATTGCTGTGTATATTATCAGGCTGGATCATACATGAGGTGAGGTGATATGGGACAAGAGACTGATGCATGCTGGGAAATCAGGCATGTCCGTTGCTGCCCTGTGGTTTTGCACAGCAGAGTGGAAGGGGAGGTTGGTAATTGCTTCTCATTAATTAAAGAGTGATGGGGGAACAATGGAAAAACCATATTGAGGAGAGATCACGTCACTGAGTTTAATCTTTAATTCCGTTTCTAAAGCTCTCTCTTGCAAACACACGCCACTTACTTCACAAACCTGAGATAGGTGTTACTGCCTTTGTTCAAGAGTTTGCATACTTCATCACACAACCGGAGCATTTTTAAATTCCCAATTAGAATTCATTTTAAGCATGCATGGAATAAAATGTCAGTCACTATAAAGAGTGAAGAATGCAAATAGACACCATGTCATTTCCTTCCGCTCCTGAACAAAACATTCTTTAAAACTGACAAGAAATGGGAACAGGTACACAAGTACTCAGACATGACAGCTATGAAAAATCAATATTTGCATGACTCAACTTCAAACCTGATCGAAATTCAATAACAATAAATAAATGTGCCATCAATTTTTGCCAGATGATGTAACACATGGCTACTCCTTTTTCTCGAAAAATAAATTTTTCCACACTATTCTAGACTACTCTTTAATCTGCACACTAACATGCTTGCATGATTGCAAGTTAATTCGCTCTAATAATAAAGTGCCCCTATAATGATATTTTAAAGTTTCCTAATGTTGTTTTGGAGTCTCCTACAACAGGTTTACATGCATCGAAGGTCAAAAAACTTTTTAATTTTCTCATTTAAAATAAAAGACATTTGCACATCACTACATTTTCAATGATTCTCAAACGATTCTAAATCCCTCCTTTCCACAAGCTACTCTGCTCTGATTGGCCAGACGGCTCAGTCTGTTGTGATTAGTCTACCGCGTGCAGCGCGTGTGTCGAAAACAATAGTAATTCAGCTCTGCTTGTCCTGAGGCTTCCTACACCGTAAACCAAACACAGTAACAAACAATGATGTCAATTTTACCATATCAATCAGAGTGCGAGTCAAATGATGAAACATTGGAAGAACTATTTATTCAATCCGAACCTCCATCGCAAAGACGAGTCGAGCAGGGGTGCGTTTCCCAAAACCATCGTTGCTAACTAAGTTAGCAACTTTGATGGTTGCAATGCAATTTCCCATTGCCAACCATCCAAGTTGCTAACAGGTTAGCAACGATGGTTTTGGGAAACGCATCCCAGGACGTTTCTCAGTGATACACTACTCAGTTTGAGGTAGCTTCATTATGAAATGTTGCAACTGTAATTCCTCACCATCAGCATTAACAAAATAAAAATGGAATGTAATGATTTCCTTAGCATGTCCCTCAACAAACAGATTATTTTATTTGTACTTATTTATTTACCAAGTATTTTTCTAATTATTCCAGGTGAACATGTGGAAACTGTATCACTAACAGTGCATGCATTACCCGAGCTCTAGCGTGTAATGTAACATAACATAAATGTTGCTCAAACAAATCTTGCTCCATACTTAATCTTTTCTCTAAGTAGTGAGAATGAAGTAGTAGTAGTATACTTTATTATCCTCGGAAGGAAATTTGTTTTGGACTACATGTTGCTGCATATACTTATAATACACACAAATACAGAAAGATAAAAATACAGAGAAAGAGGAAAGACAGTTGATTTTACAAATTTAAAATTAATAAGATAAGCTGTTATTCAGCATTCGTACAGACACTGGAACGAAGGAATTCTTATACCGATTTAGTTTGCACAATGGGACTCTGTATCTTCTACCGGAGGGGAGCATTTCATACTGTGAATACAAAAAGTGAGTTTGGTCCCTCACGATTTTCTGTACCTGATTCCGGATGCAATTTTCATATAAATGTTGGAGATTCAAATATTCCCCATGTCCAGCTGTTTTTAGTGCTGTCGACACCAGGTGTGCCAATTTGGATTTAAGCTGTATACATAGGATCCCAAACCATACTATAACACCATACTTAACTATGCTTTCTAAAACAGCTTTGTAAAACAACATCATAATTTTCTTATTAACCCCATAAAAACGTAATCTACATAAGAAGTACAGTCTCTGGTGCAGCCGGGTGCAAACCCATTCCGTGTGAGTTTTCCAAGTAAGTGAGCTGTCTATATAGACACCCAAATACTTGTAAGTCTGAGTTTGGGTGATGTTTTGGTCATGTATGATTACTTGATGATGGTCACCTATACATTTTGGATCGAATATAATCTCATCCGTTTTCTTTATGTTTATTATTAAATCATTTTTATCAAATGAGTTAAATGAGATAAATTTTATCAAATTTATCAACTAAGATGAGTACCACTTTATGATAGATGGGTTTACACTAAGTTGCTCCATCTTAGAGATTAAGACAATCTGCATTAATCTGCATTAAGACAATCTGCATTAATATTCAGAGTTTTAGGTAATAGTGGCCCACAACTGATTAACAGAAGTATTTCAGTAAGACAGTAATAATGTGAGTTAACCATTTAGCAGGAGACCTACACAATATAAAACTCAAAACTAAGTATTTTGAACACCATCTTTCAGGAGCAAGCGGTTTGCGAATCCAACATTGAACTCTGGGATTTGAGAAGTAAATAGTAAAATAAAATAAAGTAGAGTAAAAAAAATAAAATAAAGTAAAATAAAGGGAAAAGAGCAACAGTTTAGGATTATATATATATATATATATATATATATATATATAATATATATATATATATATATATATATATATATATGCTGTGGTATCGTGGTAAAGATGAATTTTAACCTCGGATTATTCACATGCTCGTCCATGGGCAGTGAAAAAAAAACTGGCTTTACCTTCACATTGTGGAGCACAGCGTCTTCTCGACATGATGCTATCCAGCATCCACAGGAATCAGCTGCTGTGTTTGAGGGGGTTCAAGTTTTCCCTGTTGTCTGCACGTGCAATAAGTGGGCGGACAATATGCTAATGTTTCGTCTTGACTTCACAACAAAACGGCTTATGACTCGTTTCGAAAAACGATTCATTTCATTGTCCTCAGAGTCGACTCTTACTTTTGAAAGACTATAACTTTATATATGGTGCACTTTCAGATTTAAAACTTTGCAGTATGTTTTCATTCACTTAGAGCTATGTTACACACTACATGAAAGGTCATTTTCAATAATCCATAATAGGGGCACTTTAACAAGCAACATGCTTACGTCGTCTTTTACAGAGTTACAGTTTTTCATGTAGATTCTGAAAGTCTACTCTCATTACTCAACTCTTTAAACAGGTGGTAATTAGAATTAGAAATCACATTTTATGGACACAAATTTTCATTAGTTTTTCTCAATTTGCTAACACACAATTCATAAAACAATTCACTATTTTGTCTACAACCACAATCTCGTAACAACACACCGATCTGTACAAACCTCAAACTTCCACGTCAAACTCAAATAGTTCAGAAAAAAAAAGATATTCTCTCCTGTCAAAATGAAACAAATACACACATACATATTGGTTGATAAACCTATTTGAGCTTATAACTGTCACGATTCTATGTGTTTAGTTATCTTTTGTGATCTTGTTTTCCCCTGTCTTGTGTGATTTTTGGTTTAGTCCTGTTAGTTTTCCCGCTCCTCGTTTGTGTCCAATTTTCTGCACCTGTTTTCAGTTAATTATCTTGTTTGGTTCCTGAATTCCTGGAGTCTGTTGTTTTGTTTCTGTTTGATTTTGGAAGTTTCATTTTGTCAATTAAATCTATTATATTGAAACTCCCGTGTCCTCGTCTTCAGCTACCTGCAGCAACCCTGACAGACCGATCGACCCAAAACCTTTAAAGGAGCTAAGGATGAGCCTGCGGTATGTGGGAACCCGGATGGCAAGGTTTACGGGGACCCGTGGAGGTCGTAGTAGGGGAGCAGACGAGTTCTGGTGGTCCTGAGTCCAGTATGTCCTGAGCCTTATGACGACCTTCCTGAGCTGCTTCCCCCGGAGACCGTCCAGCCAGAGCCCGTCGCCTGCCCGCCAGAGCCTGAGCCCATTGCATGCCCGCCAGAGCCTGACCCTTTTGACGACCTTCCTGAGCTTCTTCCGCCAGAGACCGTCCAGCCAGAGACCGTCCAGCCAGAGACCGTCCAGCCAGAGACCGTCCAGCCAGAGACCGTCCAGCCAGAGACCGTCCAGCCAGAGACCGTCGCCTCCCCGCCAGAGCATGAATCCAGCCCCAAGCTCCCTGATGTGCTGGCCCCGTCCAGTTCCGAGTCCCCTGATGTGCTGGCCCCGTCCAGTTCCGAGTCCCATGATGTGCTGGCCCCGTCCAGTTCCGAGTCCCATGATGCGCCAGAGCCAGAGCCCGTTGACCCAGCGCCAGAGCATGAATCCAGTACCAAGCTCCCTGATGTGCTGGCCCCGTCCAGTTCCGAGTCCCCTGATGTGCTGGCCCCGTCCAGTTCCGAGTCCCCTGATGTGCTGGCCCCGTCCAGTTCCGAGTCCCATGATGTGCTGGCCCCGTCCAGTTCCGAGTCCCATGATGTGCTGGCCCCGTCCAGTTCCGAGTCCCATGATGCGCCAGAGCCAGAGCCCGTTGACCCAGAGCTAGAGCCCGTTGACCCAGAGCCAGAGCCCGTTGACCCAGAGCCAGAGCCCGTTGACCCAGAGCCAGAGCCCGTTGACCCAGAGCCAGAGCCCGTTGACCCAGAGCCAAGCCCGTTGACCCAGAGCCAGAGCCCGTTGACCCAGAGCCAGAGCCCGTTGACCCAGAGCCAGAGCCCGTTGACCCAGAGCCAGAGCCCGTTGATCCAGACCCAGAGCCCGTTGACCCAGACCCCGTTGACCCAGCGCCCGTTGATGTCAAGTCTGTTTCCGTTCCTGAACCTGTCCTTCTCCCCAAGAAAATTTTGGGGGGGGGGGGGGCTATACGCCTTCGCCGTGGCTGGCCAAGGACCCATGGAGGCCTGAAAAAATGACACCACCATGGCCGCCCGAAGGGTCCTCACCGCCGTGGCCACCTGAAGGGTCTTCACCGCCGTGGCCACCTGAAGGGTCTTCACCGCCGTGGCCACCTGAAGGGTCTTCACCGCCGTGGCCACCTGAAGGGTCTTCACCGCCGTGGCCACCTGAAGGGTCTTCACCGCCGTGGCCACCTGAAGAGTCTGCACCGCCATGGCCACCTGAGGGGTCCTCAACGCCATGGCCACCCGAGGGTCCCACAGCACCGCCGTGGCCACCCGAGGGGTCCTCACCGCCGTGGCCACCCGAAGGGTCCTCACCGCTGTGGCCACCCGAAGGGTCCTCACCGCCGTGGCCATCCGAAGGGACTGCTCCGCCCTGACCACGCCCACAGCCTGCACCGTCGTGGCCACGCCCACAGCCTGCTCCGCCTTGGCCACGCCCACAGCCTGCTCCGCCTTGGCCACGCCCACAGCCTGCTCCGCCTTGGCCACGCCCACAGCCTGCTCCGCCTTGGCCACGCCCACACAGCCTGTGCACCCGTCGTGGCCACGCCCACAGCCTGCACCGTTGTGGCCACGCCCACAGCCTGCACCGCCCTGGAGGCTTCCTGGACCTGCACCATGCCCTCGTCAGCCTCCAGGGCGCCCACCCTCCCACCCCTTTGGATGTTATACGGCGCGAGGACGCGCCTTCGGGGAGGGGGGAGGTACTGTCACGATTCTATGTGTTTAGTTATCTTTTGTGATCTTGTTTTCCCCTGTCTTGTGTGATTTTTGGTTTAGTCCTGTTAGTTTTCCCGCTCCTCGTTTGTGTCCAATTTTCTGCACCTGTTTTCAGTTAATTATCTTGTTTGGTTCAGTGTATTTAAGCCCTGTGTTTTCCCTCAGTGTTTGTCGATCGTCGTCAATGTATGGTTGTATGTTAACCCTGAATTCCTGGTGTCTGTTATTTTGTTTCTTTTTGATTTTGGAAGTTTCATTTTGTCAATTAAATCTATTATATTGAAACTCCCGTGTCCTCGTCTTCAGCTACCTGCAGCAACCCTGACAATAACCCTTATTATGGATATGACTTTGAAAGATTACAAATTTATTAAAAGGTTTAATTTAGATTCCATTACAATAGTATTTTATATTGAGAAAGTTGAGAAAGTTATGCCAGTATTTTCTCATTTGAGGCATAAATGATGAGATACTTAAGTCAAGCAATTCAGGTGTTTGACATTCTGTATTCACTGCCTGGCCATTAAGCTGTATCTTTGTCACTATGATAATGTGAAGGTATGGGCGATACCATCAGGCTGATTGGATTACCATCTATACAGGACACTGTTATGCTGATGAGATCAGGGCTGGTGGAATTTCCAGTAAAGCTCCTAAACCTTTTCTACCTCAATTACATGCTTTGTTTCAGAGTCCCCCCCCCCCCTCAATATAAACTCCTCCCCCTCTAAAGGTATAAAGAAGCAATATACTGATTTTAGACAGACTTGGGTACGATCTTGGACGAAGCAGACTGCAGAAAATAAAATAATCCTGCTTAAAAGATACACCCTGAGTCTCCTGGTCTTCGCTTCGGAGTTCCTAAACTTTAGAAGAAAAAGTTCACAACAACTTCCATGTCTCTTGTTAATTGTTAATGAAAATGAAAAGCTTGGACAGCATTCCACATGACACAGGCATAAAGAAAGGAGAAAATAAAATAATAGCAGAAGTACCTAGATTATACACTAGAACAGCAACGATAAACCAAATGGATAATAATATAACAATATAATGATATAAAATAAATAGTTAAATCAATCAATCAATCAGTCAAAAAAAAGAAGCTTGGTCATCCTAAAACATATACAAATTAATATCACAGGTGCAAAAGTATTATGCTAAACACAGCTGACATATTGTTAAAGTTGGTAGGTTAGAAATCCATGGCTGCATCTGAAATCACACTCTCTCTTGAGTAGGTACTTATTCTGAATAAGTAATTACTTAACCTGTTAGGCTGCAACCCCACTTTTGAAAAATCCCCAGAAATGGCTTACCCAAACTGAAACAGATACAGTTGATTAACCCTTTGTACTAAAAGCACAAGTATGATCTCATTTGAAAGCTGACACATGGCAGTTTATTGTAAATGTAGAATTAATTATTGTCATTATGAAAAAAAAAATGTTATAAATAGCTGTTATAAATATGTTAAAAAAGTTTTGTCAAGTTATTAGAAATTTATTTTTATGGAATATCTTCATGAAAATAAAATTGAAGTTGGCATTGTATCAATCTAGAAATGCACTGCAGCTAAAGCCACATGTCTGACCATGTTATATTTAAAATCTGAAGATAACTAGTCTAAAACTCTTTATTTAGTTAAATGTTTTTCAATATCATGTCATACGACTTTATTTTGATTAGACGCTAAAATGCAAACTGATGTTTATTGTCATGTTCTAAGGATCTATTCAGTCTATTGTCTCTATTGTTTTGTGGTGCAAATGATCTTCATTCAGCGTCAGTCTCCCCTGCACACATTCACACCTCTCCGGCCTGGTTATGGCTCTAAATATGCTTTTCTTTTGTCTGCATTATAATTACTACCGACTGGCTATTCACACTGAAACTGTGAATAGCCTGTGAATTTGAAACTGTATCAAATGACCTTCTTGAAAAAAGAAACATTTCAGCAAGCACATTGAAAATACAGTACATCAGAGTATCCAGCGCTCATAATGATTACATCGGCACATTTGGGTATAAATTCAATAAATATTATTCCTGTCTATATAAATATGATGGAAACCTATGAGAATCTATGAATATTTCTCCAAATCTGCACATTTTTGAGCTAAAAGCCCTGAGTTTTTTTCCGAATGGGAGCGGCTAACGCTCATATTTCATATTAATCGACTCTTTTTTTGATTACATAACTCCAGACACAAATTAAGACATAACTGTCACTATAAGTTTCTCAGAATACAATAGTGGTCAAATACTGAACCTTGAGTCTTATATCTTTTTAATGATGTATAGTTTGTCAAGGTAATAACATTAAATCTGATAGTAACTTTGAACTATTTAAAAAAAAAAAAAAACGTTTCAGTGCGCCGACGCTCTGGCAACGGTTAACAGGTTAATGACTGCTAAAAAAGTATGTTCTGTGTACAGTAGTATGAATGTGTGCAGTATGAATGTAATCTGGACATACTGCATTCACCATGTTGTCATTATCATGTGACTGCGTCAGTTACGTCACTTCACTGCCATTCTTAAATCCTCTCCCGTGGCCTCATGGGTTAGTAAAGTGTCCATTTTAGGTAAACACTTCGGATTTTCTCCGGAAGAAGTAGGTCATCCGGACACTTTTTTATGAGTACTGTGAATTCAAACATAGTTCTTTTGTCACATACTGTTTTTCGCCTACTATGTAGTAGATATGTAATGCGATCTAGGAAGACTCATCACATGCTGAAATTTAGCCTATTACAGGGTTTTATACCATATTTCATTTTCATTTTCAAATCTGTTTTTATTTTTTTCAGCGGTTATATAAAGTATACGACTATAGGTTTCGCCCGGGAGCACACAGTCATTTAAGAGGAGCTCACCACCTAAGACATGTGCATCTCGGAATTTTCACCAAGATGAAGGCAGCCACCATTCAGTGGGCCAACCTCGCTTGGAAACAGCCTTCTCTCTCTGCTGATTTCCTTAACAGATAAGAGCTGGCCTGAGGTTCTAGGGCTTGCGTTCTGTGCACGTAACCCGCAACAAAGCGGACGGACAAAATAGCCATAGCTGGGTCTGCCTTCTCCAGGGCAGCGCTTGCAGGCTCACCACCTGTTCCCACTAAGGGAGAGGTAGGAACCTTGGGCACATATCCAGGCCGGGTCCCTTAGCTCGTGAGAGTAACCTGCCCGAATTCCAGACACAACTCGTTGACCGAAAGTGAGCAAGTCCCTACCCTCTAGTAGAGACCACGCAAGCAGGAGAACTGTTCAACAGAATTTTTAACTCACTGCCTACAGTGGCTCAGGGGCGGTCTCTGCAGTGCAGTAGCACCAGAGATAAGGCCCAAGAGGATAAAGAGGGGTCCAAGGATATTCCCTTGCTCCCTCAGGAACCTGACGATCAGGACGTGCTTCACATGCTTCTGCATCATGATGTGCGTCAAGAAAACAGAGGCAACATCATTTTGAGGGTGGAGAAAAACAGCCTACTCCAACCCATCTTGCAGGAAAGAGAGCACTGAAATGACCGAACGCTCTCAGAATCTCCTCACGGAGAGAAGACTCTCTCAACGAATAGGTTCCACTTCTATTTGGCGTAAGCACAACTTCCTGTTTTTAGGGGGTGCTCGCAGAAGTGATGGTAACTACTACATGTTCCTGTGGTAGCCATCTGAGCCTCCACATTCAGTTAGGACCGGCCTGGAATCTCTCCAGGGGTCTGAACGCGTGTGCCATCATGCCCCATACTTGAAATGTATTCAGGGGAAGTCAGGAGGGCTGTTGAGGGGAGCTAGATCTGGTTGGGCCAATAAGGAGCAACTATCAAGACCTGCTCCACTCCTGACCTAGGACAGTAGGTGCAAGCGACATGTGTGTACAAGACAGGAGCACTGCTCAACACCTGAGTGTGATAAATTTAACTGAGCTTCAGGAGCATTTCTGCTCAACATGTGAGTGTGATGAAATCACAGAAATCAGGCTCACTGGGGAACGCATTTCTGCGGAGCCCCAGGACCAGCTGAGAGCCAGTGTCTGTCCAAGGGTTGTGTGCTCAGACAGAAATAACTCAACTGGCAGAGGGAGGACTGCAAACAGATGTAACTGTGCGGCCCCTGCTCAGATGGACTGCCAGGGGATGGAGTCTCTACTCTCCCTGGCCATAGCTGTCATGAGGCTCGTTGGCGGCACAATAGAGGAGGCCGGAAAATAGTGGAATGAAGTGACCTCAGAAGCTTCTGACTCCAAGGAGGAGGTGACGGGCGAGTTGTGGCATATGAAGGGAAGCTTAACGCAACTGTCGTGATGCTCAGACCAGTACCAGCTTGCTGAGCAGCGGGGGCTCAAAGCGAGGTGAACTGCAACAACTCGAGACACGAATGCCAATGCAGTCGGAGGTCCAGGCCTCCGTTAAAGCATGCCCTTTGTACATGGCCCCTCAGACGGTGTTAGTGGACCTCGTTCTAGGAGCGGCTTGGCCGGGAGAAACGAAAGGTCTGATCACGGGCTGAGGGTTTGGCGGCAGGCTGGGGTGATTTGTCACACAGGGCGTGCCATTCTGCCACGGTCAACTCAGGACTCAATCATGAAGCTAGTGCTGAAGCGGTCTTCATATGGAGGAAGCCGAGCGGCTGCATCTGCCATATGCCCCATGAGCCTCTCAAAGTCCTTTCAGTGGGACCCTTTCTCACTTCTATATAACACCAGCCGAACACACTCTTTTCTTGAAGAGACGTGTTGGACCAAGTCATTCTCCAAACTGAAAAAGAGATACTCAGCCCATGGGCGAGATTACTCTCTCCCAGTTGACCTGAAGACCTAACTGTCTATGGAGCACCTAACTTTCCTGCACAGTTCATCTCCAACCCTAATCAAACACACCTGCCTTTTAATTTCAAGTGATCCTGAAGACCTTAATTGGTTGTTTCAGGTGTGTTTGATTAGGGTTAGAGATGAACTGTGCAGGACAGCCGATCGGCAAGAACTGGATTGGGCACCTCTGATCTAAACAATGAAAGGTAAATGTTTGGTGTAATATTAAAAAACTCTTTCTATTTCATTGAAAAAAATAGGTCCCACTTTATATTAAGTGGCCCTAATACCTGTGAACTTACATGGTTACTAGATATGTACTTAGTATGTAACTACAGTGTAAATACACATTGGTACATAGTATTTACAACAGTAATATTTGTGTAACTACACATATGTAACAACCCACGGAAAGGTATGTGTAAGTACAAATGTGTAACAGGACATTGGTAACAACACTTTTTCCACTACAGTAAGTACACATGTGTAACAGGCATTGTGTAACTACATTTTGTAACAACAATATGTATTCACACAAGTTGTTCCACTTCCACACGCAGTCTTCCATACTGTAGTTACCAGTTAACAACACACTGAAACCATGATGATTCCTATGTGTATACCATGTATTTACTATATGTCCGACAGGACTTATATTGAATTACAGCTAAAGTTTTCCCTTGTGGTACCAGTGTACTTGCATGGTTACTCCTCAGGAACTCTGCACTTGATACAATGTGTTCAATTGTCATAACTTACTGTGTATTATGCAAAACCCAAACCTCTGTGCAACACTGTATTAACAGTGTACTTACATGGTAACTCCTCAGGAACTGTCTACTTAATATAAAGTGTAAAATGGTCATAACTTACTCTGTAATATGCTAAACCAAAACCTCTGTGCAACACTGTATTAACAGTGTACTTACATGGAAACTCCTCAGGAACTGTCTACTTAATATAAAGTGTAAAATGGTCATAACTTACTCTGTAATATGCAAAACCCAAACCTCTGTGCAACACTGTATTAACAGTGTACTTACATGGTAACTCCTCAGGAACTGTCTACTTAATATAAAGTGTAAAATGGTCATAACTTACTGTGTATTATGCAAAACCCAAACCTCTGTGCAACACTGTATTAACAGTGTACTTACATGGAAACTCCTCAGGAACTGTCTACTTAATATAAAGTGTAAAATGGTCATAACTTACTCTGTAATATGCTAAACCCAAACCTCTGTGCAACACTGTATTAACAGTGTACTTACATGGAAACTCCTCAGGAACTGTCTACTTAATATAAAGTGTAAAATAGTCATAACTTACTCTATAAATGCAAAACCCAAACCTCTGTGCAACACTGTATTAACAGTGTACTTACATGGTAACTCCTCAGGAACTGTCTACTTAATATAAAGTGTAAAATGGTCATAACTTACTCTGTAATATGCAAAACCCAAACCTCTGTGCAACACTGTATTAACAGTGTACTTACATGGTAACTCCTCAGGAACTGTCTACTTAATATAAAGTGTAAAATGGTCATAACTTACTCTGTAATATGCTAAACCCAAACCTCTGTGCAACACTGTATTAACAGTGTACTTACATGGAAACTCCTCAGGAACTGTCTACTTAATATAAAGTGTAAAATAGTCATAACTTACTCTATAAATGCAAAACCCAAACCTCTGTGCAACACTGTATTAACAGTGTACTTACATGGTAACTCCTCAGGAACTGTCTACTTAATATAAAGTGTAAAATGGTCATAACTTACTCTGTAATATGCAAAACCCAAACCTCTGTGCAACACTGTATTAACAGTGTACTTACATGGTAACTCCTCAGGGACTGTCAGGGTCATTGTTGTGTACCACAGACAGTAAATGCTAAACACAAGGTTACGTAGTGGATAGTAAACTCTGAAATATAAATGTGATAGTTATGCTTTGATAGATTCTGGGATATTACTGCATAGCACTTTTAAAGATTTACTCTTTATTTTATATTTTTTGATTTTACATTGTGGTGACCTATTTGCCTTTACAGTAAATTACAGTGTTCTGTAAACAATAAACAAGATTAGCCTACACTTTAAAACCTTAAAAAAAACCTTGTTTAATCATTTAACCATTTTGTAGCATTTAGTTTATTTACTGTGAGACACAAAAAGCGTTTTCTCCAATAAAACACAACATAAATTCACAAAATACATCAATTTTATTAACCTGATGTAATCCAAATCTTTAGAATCCATACGTTGTTTGCAAGAAACAGATCAAAATTCAGCCCTTTATGATCTTCATCTCCATTTCTCAGCAGCGACCGCAAAGTGCAAACGTCAAATCCCGCGCTCAGGCGCGCTGGTGATGAATTCAAATTCAAAAAATGCGCCTTCAAGCAGCGTTACGACATGTTTTACGGCCGTGATATCAAACGCTCATTGGCTCTCGCCTGCTTCGTCACAAATTGCGACATGCCGTGTTTCAGTCGGTGTAGTAGGCTACAGAGAAGCGCGCGTGCCTTCACACAGAGCGAACCGAAACCACATTAACATTTTCATGGATTAATAATTTATATTCTGATCTGTACCTCATACACAACTATTATAATACTGCCAGAGAGGACTGCGGCTGCAACGCATCATCATGTGAACCACTTTTGGTACCGGTTTTTACATTTTCGCAATAAACAAATTATTGTGAAATTTATAACGTTACTTGTCTGTATGTTATGTTTTTTTTTTCTTCATAAGTGTAGCCTACGTAGTTTTAAGGAATGGTTATGGGTAGGTTTAGGGGTATGAGTAGGATTAGTGGCTCAAAATATATTTTAATGCTATTGTTAATAAAACTATGAGAGGTTTGGGTTTGCCTAGATGGTCTCTGTTATGACCATTTTACACTTTATATTAAGTGGACAGTTCCTGAGGAGTTACCATGTAAGTACACTGTTAATACAGTGTTGCACAGAGGTTTTGGTTTTGCATATTACAGAGTAAGATATGACCATTTTACACTTTATATTAAGTGGACAGTTCCTGAGGAGTTACCATGTAAGTACACTGTTAATACAGTGTTGTACAGAGGTTTTGGTTTTGCATATTACAGAGCAAGTTATGACCATTTTACACTTTATATTAAGTAGACAGTTCCTGAGGAGTTACCATGTAAGTACACTGTTAATACAGTGTTGCACAGAGGTTTGGGTTTTGCATATTACAGAGTAAGTTATGACCATTTTACACTTTATATTAAGTAGACAGTTCCTTTGGAGTTACCATGTAAGTACACTGTTAATACAGTGTTGCACAGAGGTTTTGGTTTTGCATATTACAGAGTAAGATATGACCATTTTACACTTTATATTAAGTAGACAGTTCCTGAGGAGTTTCCATGTAAGTACACTGTTAATACAGTGTTGCACAGAGGTTTTGGTTTTGCATATTACAGAGTAAGTTATGACCATTTTACACTTTATATTAAGTAGACAGTTCCTGAGGAGTTACCATGTAAGTACACTGTTAATACAGTGTTGCACAGAGGTTTGGGTTTTGCATATTACAGAGTAAGTTATGACCATTTTACACTTTATATTAAGTAGACAGTTCCTGAGGAGTTACCATGTAAGTACACTGTTAATACAGTGTTGTACAGAGGTTTTGGTTTTGCATATTACAGAGCAAGTTATGACCATTTTACACTTTATATTAAGTAGACAGTTCCTGAGGAGTTACCATGTAAGTACACTGTTAATACAGTGTTGCACAGAGGTTTGGGTTTTGCATATTACAGAGTAAGTTATGACCATTTTACACTTTATATTAAGTAGACAGTTCCTTTGGAGTTACCATGTAAGTACACTGTTAATACAGTGTTGCACAGAGGTTTTGGTTTTGCATATTACAGAGTAAGATATGACCATTTTACACTTTATATTAAGTAGACAGTTCCTGAGGAGTTTCCATGTAAGTACACTGTTAATACAGTGTTGCACAGAGGTTTTGGTTTTGCATATTACAGAGTAAGTTATGACCATTTTACACTTTATATTAAGTAGACAGTTCCTGAGGAGTTACCATGTAAGTACACTGTTAATACAGTGTTGCACAGAGGTTTGGGTTTTGCATATTACAGAGTAAGTTATGACCATTTTACACTTTATATTAAGTAGACAGTTCCTGAGGAGTTACCATGTACGTACACTGTTAATACAGTGTTGCACAGAGGTTTTGGTTTTGCATATTACAGAGCAAGTTATGACCATTTTACACTTTATATTAAGTAGACAGTTCCTGAGGAGTTACCATGTAAGTACACTGTTAATACAGTGTTGCACAGAGGTTTGGGTTTTGCATATTACAGAGTAAGTTATGACCATTTTACACTTTATATTAAGTAGACAGTTCCTTTGGAGTTACCATGTAAGTACACTGTTAATACAGTGTTGCACAGAGGTTTTGGTTTTGCATATTACAGAGTAAGTTATGACCATTTTACACTTTATATTAAGTAGACAGTTCCTGAGGAGTTTCCATGTAAGTACACTGTTAATACAGTGTTGCACAGAGGTTTTGGTTTTGCATATTACAGAGTAAGTTATGACCATTTTACACTTTATATTAAGTAGACAGTTCCTGAGGAGTTACCATGTAAGTACACTGTTAATACAGTGTTGCACAGAGGTTTGGGTTTTGCATAATACACAGTAAGTTATGACAATTGAACACATTGTATCAAGTGCAGAGTTCCTGAGGAGTAACCATGTAAGTACACTGGTACCACAAGGGAAAACTTTAGCTGTAATTCAATATAAGTCCTGTCGGACATATAGTAAATACATGGTATACACATAGGAATCATCATGGTTTCAGTGTGTTGTTAACTGGTAACTACAGTATGGAAGACTGCGTGTGGAAGTGGAACAACTTGTGTGAATACATATTGTTGTTACAAAATGTAGTTACACAATGCCTGTTACACATGTGTACTTACTGTAGTGGAAAAAGTGTTGTTACCAATGTCCTGTTACACATTTGTACTTACACATACCTTTCCGTGGGTTGTTACATATGTGTAGTTACACAAATATTACTGTTGTAAATACTATGTACCAATGTGTATTTACACTGTAGTTACATACTAAGTACATATCTAGTAACCATGTAAGTTCACAGGTATTAGGGCCACTTAATATAAAGTGGGACCAAAAAATATTTATTTTTATAATTATTAGTATCCTACATCCACATTCTATTGGGTTCTAAATGGTTAACTAGCTATAACATGGAGCACATTGTCCATCTAGAAATCCAACTCTTCAAGAATACAGGACTATATAACCAAAATGGATCCTTACTAAGTGTACTTTTAATAACTACCAATTCATTGTAATCCTCCCTCTCTCTGTCCTTATGTCTAGTCAAGCCAGGTTGAATTTGCAGTGGAGGAGAGAAACAGGGAGGAACAGGCTGTAGGCTACTTTCCCCGTCCTGAGCCTGCTATGATGCAGGTGTTTTTAAATCATCACTCCAAACAGGATGCTAAAAACCCTGTGTTGAAGAAGGTATTCATTCACCAGTTGAGATGGCAAAAACAGAAAGTGGCTGACGTATTGTAATGAACGTCATGCATTGTTTTATTTTGTATGTCTGGTCTTCAGCAAGTCAACTGACTTAATTTTTGTTACTGGAATGTCAGACTGGAGACGTGCATAAGAGAGCGGAACAGCATGAAAAAAGCATGGGACAGTAATTGCTCAAAAGATTACATAAAAAAAAACGACTTGGGGGCAGACAGCTGACAGAGCACAGAAATCAGGTCAAGAAGAGGCGTCAGGTTTTGAAATGAGTAGTGGAGGTCGTAAAAGTGATAGAAAAGAGGGGCCTAAGCTACAGACAGGAGGAGAATGAGACTGCGTATACCCTGGACAACGATAGCATCGACCATGTACATTTTTTTGGAGCTGATTATTTTATTGGGAAAATATGATGTGTGTTTAACAGACCATCTAAGTAATGTGATTGAGAAGAGCAAAAATTGCATGTGTCACCAGGATCAAGAGGCAGAGGTTCCCTTATCTCTCTACTGTCTAAAATGACCGTCAACGCAAACGCATTGCTCCAATTGGAGAGACACGTTGGTGGGCTAAGGACTATGCTCTGAACAAAGTATTTGGATCATTTGGAAGGCCTCAAGACAGTTTATACATTGATGTGTCGTCCATGCTCACAGCCATACAGGAACAGAAGACTGTGAAAGGAATTGTACACACCAAAGCCAGAGGATACAAAGAGGGCCTACTCAGGTATGAGACAATACTGACAGCTCAATTATTCCTTAGAATATTTGAGCATACATCACCATTGTCAATCTCTTTCTATCTCAGGATGCCCTCATTTTTTGTGGTTCATTGTTTTTGAGGGTGTTTAGAGGGCCATGCAGCTATTTCCTCTAAGTAAGTAAATGCAAGTGTGTTCAACTATCTCTCTACATTGTTATATATTAAAGATACTGGTTCTGTGATCATTTAACTTTTGTTATCACCTTTTTATCTCTATCTCCAGCTCTCACTCTTTGAATGGTTGCCTTGTTTGAGGAGAACTTTGTTGTCCAATGGTGTGTAGGCCCTACTCCACTGCCACCTTTGATCACCAGGGAGTTAGTCAAGAGAGAGTGAGTACACTGGTCCACTTGCACTGGTACACTGGTCCATGGCACTTACTACTCAGCTTTGTTTGGGTTTTGGGGAATGTAAAAGTAGGTATGCATATTTACAGGGACCGCATGGATGGTGAACTGGTGGGTGGTGTCCGACCGATTGTGATGGGCCGGTTTTTGTCCCAGTCCAGCCCTGATTGCATACTTTGTAGATGGTGGACTGTTGATGTGAAAATTGAGCTCTGTGACTGACACAGATTTAGACTGATTTTTATACTGATTAATCACACATAATCAGTTGGAATTATATCGTAATTCAAATCAAACAAAAGGTGTCCATGTAATGTGATATTTTGGCTATGGAACTCCATACATTCCATCACTCCCTCCTATTTGGAATTTGCTCCAGGGAGGGTGATAAAAAAAAAAAAAAGATCCATATATTTTGCCTGGGGACTGATAACACAAATTGTCAAAATTTTAAATTAAATTATACATGCTTAATTATTGTTCAACCATGCCTTCCATTGACAACAATAGAAGTGGACCACATAACTGATCCCCCATATGATAATTATTTTCGAGGTTTTGCACCTTATTTACATGCTGTAAATGTTTGTTTGTAGTATTTTGGATGCCCACCCGTTGATGTTGGTTTGTTTGCTGAAATGTTGTATTGAAATGCAGGAGTGCATGATTGATTGATGCATTAATTTAGTCGCAATGTTCAGTAGCAGATGGGAGAACACATGTAGTTCCTTGCCTGAAATGAAGCTATAAAGATGACAAACAGGGTGCATTGTTTTTTCCTCCTCTCTCTCTCTCTCTCTCTCTCTCTCTCTCTCTCTCTCTCTCTTTATTTTGACTGCATGAGCTAGCCTCCATTTTGTATGCTTTTATCAGCTTCATTTTAAAGCTGCAGTTCGGCGTTTTTCCTCTTTGTCGCCATCTCTGTTTGAAATCTGTAATTGCAGTTATTCGCGGAATTATTAACTTTGCGTGAGTTGTACATCGGCATGAAACAGCGTGGATGAACACAATGTTTTGAGGAAACTGCGCGTCTGTCAGTCACCACGCTGGTGTGGATACTGGCATTCAGAATCACACATTCTACTTTTGGAAGTACAGTATGACCATGACAACATAAGAATTTTCATCGGAAAATGTCATCTGAACAAGTAAGCAGGCCTAACATCCACTTTTTTTCTGATCAACTAAGGGGGGAAAGTCTTGCAGTAAATCGTGCTGATTAAATATAACGATCGCGTCAAACCTTTCAAATTATACTTTGTTCTCAAATTATTAATGTTAACAACATCAGCATTGTGTGACTACATGTAATGTGTGTTATGGCTACCTGTAGTTCAGTTTCCATTTCTGTGCAGTCTTTCTGATTGCCATACCAATAAATTAATGTTTCTTTACTGGTTTTCTTTGAAATAAAAAAAACACACGTATCTGTAATCCGATGCTTATTTAAAACTGGAATTTATATAATTTTGGAGGAGGCGGTTGGTTTTCTTGGAGTAGAGGTGAATTGCTCCCTCTCATAGCTAGCACAAAATAATTCATATTGACCATTATAGCAAAACGAAAAAAGTCACAACAAAGGAAACTCCGTAACTGTGTGAATTAAGCGAACAAGTGTGCTACTGTTACACGATTGAACTATTGATGTCCTACCTGTCCAACAGAAAAAAATCCGTCTCTGCGTCCATTTTGAACCCCTTCAAATCCAGCCCGTTCTCACCCCAAGGCGTCATATAGGTGAGGCTCTTTTGACATTCGTCAAAAACTGACGCATATGTCACCCTTTTGTGTCAATATGAGACGCGCACCCAAGCCGTCATATAGGTGACGCTTTTGACATTTCGTCTAAATCCGACGCACATGGCCACCCTTTAGCGTCAATATGAGACGCAGATCCCAAGGCGTCATAACCCTAACGTTACCCCAGACCTGAACCTACCCATCTCATATTGACGCTAAAGGGTGCCATGTGCGTCATTTTTTGACGAATGTCAAAATATGACGAAATATGACGCCTTGGGGTGAGAACGCTTTGTCAAATCACAGAAAATCCCTGCCGATGTTTATCCTTGCTTTTTGAACCTTTCTGGATCTGCCATAAGTTTAATTATTTAATGTGATTTTGGTCATGAAAAATGAATATTAATACAAATAAATCAAGCCACAATGTCTCACTTTCTTATAGATTTTTATTCTAAAAATATTAATTTCTCTGCTGTTGAAGGACTCAGCCTACTTCTTTTTTTACAGATAATTTCTCCAGCCTTTGAAAAAAATCTCTCACAAGGGACACTTGTTGCTGGCAATGCATACAAAGATATTTTTATAGCTAGGACATACAAATGAGGAAAGATTACTGCTCTCTCTTTCCAGTAAGTTAGCTTTCCATATTACCTTGCTTAGATGGCCCAGCAGTGTCAGTAGCAGGCCTTGGTACAGGGGGAACACTACCATCCTCTGCACCCTGCAGAATGGCAGGATGAGTGCTCCTCAAATGGCGCATCATGGATGATGTATTGTTGCAGTAGGTTAGCTGCCGATCACAATACACACATCTCACTTTATTTGGGGTTTCCAAATGGAAATGCTCCCACACCACAGATCTACGGCATCTCTTCTGTGGAGCCTCCATTTCTTTCTATCTATCTATCTATCTATCTATCTATCTATCTATCTATCTATCTATCTATCTATCTATCTATCTATCTATCTATCTATCTATCTATCTATCTATCTATATATCTATCTATCTATCTATCTATCTATCTATTATTAGCTAGCTATCTAATAATCTATATTATCTGTAATATGTATCTATCTATTAATATATATATATATATATATATATATATATATATATATATATATATATATATATATATATATATATTTCTATCAATGCATCTATTAATGTGTCACTGTATGTACTCTGTGTGTCTCTAAGTCAATGTGTAAATGTAAATTAAATCCTAAATATAACTAAACAAATCGCACTATAAATGTCACTATATCACCAAAAATCCGCTATCTCAAAACCAAACTCCTCTCACAAAAACCCACGATATGAAAATGCGTTAACATAACTTTTATACTGTGTGATTGTGTGATTTGTTCCCGAATCGACCAATCAATGAAACCCCGATTCAGCGGAGCACGCCACCTGATGAAACACTTAGAAGCTTCATTTAGCCGTTGTCACGTGACGTGGGTGTTTTGAATCACGCTTCGGATCAGTGTTTCGAATCATCTTTGCTTCGGGATCTCGCAAAGCTTCGAAACGTCTGTTTCGCGCCAGCCATCCTTAATTATGGATGGATCTGATTGCGTCAAACAGTAATGTTATTTATTAAGATGTGCTGCAGTGAGGTTAGAGTTTTAGGCTACGTTCACACTGCAGGCTGAAACGACCCAATTCCATTTTTTTTGCCCCTATGCGACCTGTATCTGATCTTTTCATGACAGTCTGAACAACACAGATCCGATCTTTTCAAATGCGACCCAGGGCACTTGGGTATATGGTCCAAATCCGATATGTATCCGATTTTTCAAAATGCGACCTCAATCTGAACGGCCAGGTTACATGTATCCGACCCGCACACCATTGAAATGCGACAAACGTCATAATTCTGCGTTGAAGTAGGCGGGAATGAGAAGATAAAAAAGTTAGCTATCGTACGATAGCACGCACCTGTAGATAGCCAATACACTCCAACGCGTTGCACTGTTATGGTCCGCCTGCCTGTTGAAGGTGGATCTGGTCATTCGGAAGTTACTGATGAATTCTGTATTAGTGAAGCCACTCACATCAGTATCCCACCACGCCTGGCTGCGACTCCGCACCCACACAAATAACTTTAATATTGCTAAACGAGCTCCACTGTTGACATTCATGTTTAGCTACTTCCGCAAACAACAACAAGTGACGTTGTTGACCGTTGAGTACTCTTCTGCGCATGCGGGTCACTTCTGGGTCATTTCACGTTCACACAGATCACAAAAGGTCACATTTATTTGGAAATGTGAACGCCTTGAAAAAAAAATCTAATTTTTTAAAAAAATCGGATTTGAGCATTAAGCCCCTGCAGTGTAAACACAGCCTTAGTTAGGGCATTTTAGTTATTTATTTCAGCATTATGCAGACAGCTGTTGACATTAACAATAATAATTTAAAAATTAACTTTGGGACAGTTTTGGGAAAAAAATTTGAATTTCATTGTTCATGTCATATATAGAGTATATATATACTAGATACTCTGCAGTACACTGCCGATGCTAGGTAGTGTGTGGCTGTAGATAAGCACACGACGAAGAGAGTTGGCTTTAAATTGGAATACCCTAACATTATTCTATTATAAATAACTTCTTCCTTCCTTGATTTACCTATATGTTGTCAGGACTCCAGCAGATCCACACTCTCCTCCCACTCATTCACTCACTCCTCCCACTCATTCATTTACTCGTTCACTATCACCTGAGTTCTAATCACCATCACCTGCACCTCATCATCCCACCACCTTTAAATACCACACTCAGTCTCACACTCTTTGTCTGGTCTCGTCGTTACATTGACACTCAGACTCTCCCATGCTCAACCAAAGACTTACCTGCTACTTACCTGTTACTCACCTGACTCCATTGGATTATCTTCTTCATCGTCTGCCGTCTTCAGTTCCCAGCCGTCCTATTGCAACCCATTCCAGTGACTGTCCACCAGCATCTGAAAGAGAGACTCTTGTTATTCCAGTGGCTAAGTTCTTCCAATTATCATCTGTTAGAATACTCACCATAACTCCGTCTGCTTCTGCTGTTCTGAAAATAAACACTTACTCACTTACCAACTGTCTGACTCCTGTATCATCCGTGACAGAAGACCAGACCACAAAATGCAGAACCCAACGGAGCCCGGGGAAAATCCATCTCCTGATCCATTCCTGGAACTCGTACAAGCTGTTCGACAGTCTTTACTTCCCTCACCACCAGTTAATCCGCCTATAATTCCCGAGGATATCCTTCAGTCTGCCCGCCGACAACCACTTCCGCAAACACCCGCTGCTTCGTCAGCTGCCTCTGCAAGTCCCATGGCCCAACCAGCGACATACTCCGGTGAGGCGGAGGATTGCAGCGTTTTTTTACTTCAAGTTTCACTATATTTCCAGATCCAAGCACATCAATTCACCAATGATTCATCTCGCGTAGCTTTTATCACCTCACTGCTATCCGGTCGAGCCCTCCAGTGGGCTCAGTCCTTGTGGAATTCTGATTCCCCCGTGATTAAATCACTACCAAGTTTCTTTCAACACTTCAAAGAGGTTTTCGGACAGACTGCTTCGGATTTGACTGTACATGATCAACTGTTTAATCTCCGTCAAGGCAAATCTTCTGTGAGCACATATGCTCTCCAATTCCGCACGCTGGCGGCGTCAAGTGGCTGGAATGAAACTGCATTGATCACTGCTTTTCGTCATGGTCTCAATCCGAACATCCGACAGCTAGTTGTGGTCTACGAGGATTCGTTGGGACTAGAAAGTCTCATTCAGAAAACTCTCAGAGTGTCTCAACGTCTGACGGCCTGTGAAACGCTCGCGACCGCTGTACATCCTCCGCCCACGGCTCCATCTGTCACTCCTCCAGCACCAGAACCCATGCAAGTTGATTCCACGCATCTCTCTCCCACGGAACTTCAGCGACGCATACAGTACCATCTCTGTTTATACTGTGGAGGTAACGGGCATCTCATCGACACCTGTCCCATTCGGCCTCAACGCCCAGCGGTGAGTACTATTCAAATTCCACCCAAGATTGCTACCCTGAACCGAACAACAGTCCATTTACTAACCCCTCATGTATGTGTCTCAGCACAAGCTCTCCTCGACTCTGGCTCGGCGGGGAACTTCATATCAACGCAACTCCTCCAGAAACTGAATATCCGTAAACTCAAGAGTCATCAGGACCTTCGCGTACAGACTATCCAGGGTAAGCCGCTGGGCCGAGGTCGAATTCGTCACGTTACCCCCACACTGACGCTCCGCCTAGGATGTCTGCATTCGGAGGAGATTTCCTTTATGGTGCTGGAGGAGTCAACTGCTGAGCTCATCCTGGGACGCCCTTGGATGATCCAACACCAACCTACCATCGACTGGAATTCTGGGGAAGTCCTTCACTGGGGAGAACAGTGTTTCCATTCCTGCCTAGCACCGGTTAAGAAAGTCAGTAAAGAATCCTCCATGGTATACTCACCTCCTGAGGGAAGATCCGAGATTTCCGTTTGTTCCACCAGTATCGAGAGCCCCGAGGTACAACACCAGGTAGAAATTCCAGTGGAGTACAGGGCGTTCCAGGATGTCTTCAGCAAGCAGTTGGCAACCAAACTTCCACCTCATCGGCCATGGGACTGTGCTATCGACCTGCTACCTGGAGCTACTCTATCTAAAGGCCGTGTATACCCTTTGTCCATCCCGGAGCAGAAGGCCATGGAGGAGTATGTGGAGGAAGCCCTCAAACAAGAGTTCATTCGTCCATCTACATCCCCTGCCGCTGCCAGCTTCTTCTTCGTGGCAAAAAAGGACAGAGGCCTGCGGCCGTGCATTGACTATCGCCGTCTCAACTCTCAAACTGTAAAGTTCAGCTATCCCCTTCCTCTGGTCCCAGCAGCTTTGGAACAGTTGCGTGGAGCCCGAATCTTCTCGAAACTTGATCTCCGCAGTGCATATAATCTGATCCGAATTCGTCGAGGTGATGAGTGGAAGACGGCGTTCATCACTCCCTCTGGACACTATGAATACCGGGTAATGCCTTTCGGGCTGTCCAACGCCCCAGCAGTCTTTCAGGGGTACATGAATGAGGTCTTCCGAGAATACCTAAACAAGTTTGTGGTGGTCTACATAGACGACATACTCATTTATTCCTCATCTCTCTCTGAACACCATCGCCACGTCACTGCAGTCCTGGAGAAGCTGCGAGCTCACAAGCTCTATCTCAAACTTGAAAAGTGTGAGTTTCATACCACTTCTGTTCAGTTCCTGGGTTACTTCATCGACCAACATGGAGTTCGGATGGACCAGAGGAAGGTGGAAACTATCCAGAACTGGCCTCAACCCTCTACGGTAAAAGACCTCCAACGTTTCCTAGGATTTGCCAATTTCTACCGGAGGTTTATCAACAACTACAGTCACATCAGTTCTCCATTGACTTCTTCTCTCAGAGGCCGGCCCAAATCTCTGTCCTTATCGCCCGAAGCCATCTCAGCCTTCAAACTCCTAAAGGAAGCCTTCCAGACCGCCCCAGTTCTAGTTCATCCGAACCCAGAGATCCCTTTCATTGTGGAGGTGGATGCTTCCTCCACCGGAGTTGGGGCGGTCCTGTCACAGCGGCAGGGTGATCCTCCCAGACTCCATCCATGTGCTTTCTTCTCTAAAAAGCTGTCCCCGGCGGAGCGGAACTACGACATTGGGAATCGAGAACTGCTCGCCATCAAGTTGGCATTAGAGGAGTGGAGGCACTGGCTGGAGGGAGCAAACCATCGGTTCGAGGTCATTACCGACCACCGCAATATGGAGTACCTCAGAGAGGCTAAGAGGCTTAATCCCCGCCAAGCCCGATGGGCACTCTTCTTCACTCGCTTTTACTTCCTAGTGTCCTACCGACCCGGTTCTAAGAACTGTAAGGCAGATGCTCTATCCCGTCTACAGTCAAGTGAAGACCCTCTCCCAGAACCTATCCTCCCTCCAGCCGTGTTTGTAAATCCTATCGTCTGGGACATCGACCAGCAGATATCCCAAGAGAACCGCCTTCATCCCGCTCCGCCGGGAGGTCCAGAGGGGTGTGCTTTCGTACCACGTCACCTTCGTACGGCCCTTCTGGACTCTGCTCATACCACTCCGGGCTCTGGACATCCAGGTAGCAGGCGTACCCTCTCGCTCCTCAGTAACCGGTACTGGTGGCCGACCATCTCTCAGGATGTTTCCCGGTACGTCAAGGGATGCTCAGTCTGTGCCGTTACCAACACTCCCAGAAGACTCCCAGAAGGTAAGCTAGTCCCTCTTCCGCTTCCACGTCGCCCTTGGTCTCACATCGGAGTAGACTTCATGACGGACCTCCCCAGATCTAACAACCATACCTGTGTCTTCGTGGTCGTGGACCGATTCTCAAAGGCCTGTAAATTGATCCCCTTACCTGGACTCCCTACCGCCTTTGAAGCCGCCGAAGCCCTCTTTACTCACGTGTTCCGAAACTTCGGCATCCCAGAGGACATAGTGTCGGATCGGGGTCCACAGTTTGTGTCAAGAGTTTGGCGAGCTTTCTTCAAGCTTCTCGGAGTAACTGTTAACCTGTCATCTGGATACCATCCTCAGACTAACGGCCAGACTGAGCGAAAGATTCAGGAGATTGGACGTTACCTGCGGACTTATTGCCACCAGTACCAGGACTGCTGGAGCCAGTACCTTCCGTGGGCCGAGTACGCACAAAACTCCCTTCAACAGTCCACCACCGGTCTCACCCCCTTCCAATGTATCCTCGGCTATCAACCTCCTCTCTTCCCTTGGTCTGGTGAGCCCTCGGAAGTACCAGCAGTAAACTACTGGTTCCAGCAGAGCGAGGGGGTATGGGACTCGGCTCACGTGCATCTACAGCAGGCAGTGCGGAGACACAAGGACCAAGCAGATCGTCATCGTGTGGAACCATCTCAGTATGTGCCAGGACAGAAGGTGTGGCTTTCGACCCGGGACATGCGCCTCCGCCTGCCTTGCCGTAAGCTGAGTCCTCGATACATCGGTCCATTTACCGTGCAGAGGCAGCTGAACGAGGTCACCTACAGACTCAATCTCCCTCGACAGTACCGGATTTCACCATCATTCCATGTGTCTCTGTTGAAACCATTCATTGAACCTGTCTCCTCTCCTCCCACAGAACCTGACCCGGCCATCGAACCTCCTCCTCCTATCCCGGTAGAGGACGAGTCCATCTACAGAGTCCGCACCATCTTGGATTTGCGGCGACGAGGTCCTCGGCTGGAGTATCTAGTGGACTGGGAGGACTACGGTCCTGAGGAACGGTCGTGGGTTCTTCGGGACGACATCCTGGACCCAGCTCTCCTTCAACAGTTCCACACCAATCATCCCGATCGCCCAGCTCCCAGGCCCCGTGGCAGACCTCGTCGTCGAACTCATCCCTCTTCGCAGTCGTCAAGAGCCGCCTCGGAGGAGGGGGGTACTGTCAGGACTCCAGCAGATCCACACTCTCCTCCCACTCATTCACTCACTCCACCCACTCATTCATTTACTCGTTCACTATCACCTGAGTTCTAATCACCATCACCTGCACCTCATCATCCCACCACCTTTAAATACCACACTCAGTCTCACACTCTTTGTCTGGTCTCGTCGTTACATTGACACTCAGACTCTCCCATGCTCAACCAAAGACTTACCTGCTACTTACCTGTTACTCACCTGACTCCATTGGATTATCTTCTTCATCGTCTGCCGTCTTCAGTTCCCAGCCGTCCTATTGCAACCAATTCCAGTGACTGTCCACCAGCATCTGAAAGAGAGACTCTTGTTATTCCAGTGGCTAAGTTCTTCCAATTATCATCTGTTAGAATACTCACCATAACTCCGTCTGCTTCTGCTGTTCTGAAAATAAACACTTACTCACTTACCAACTGTCTGACTCCTGTATCATCCGTGACATATGTCTTATATATTGATTTGCTTTATTAATTGCAGAGAACTGACTGATGAACCAAACACAAATTAATCTTTATAATCTCTCATGGGCTTCATTCAAATGTGATTCAGCATTCCGGATTTTAACACCACATTCCTAAGTCACAAAAGACTGGCGCCAAATTGTCTAGAACCCCCCCCCCCCCCCCAGAGAAGATTTTATGGCCCGCAGGGACCAAGACTGACCACCTTTGACCTCCCTCAGCATTACCACTGCTGAACATGACACCGAGATGTAAAACAGACTTCCCTCTGCTTGAAGACTTTTGAATGACCTCATTGTTGAGACCTCTTAAAACCCACAGAGACAAGAGACTTCTCATATAAAAATGCATAAACTCATCCCAGAACAATTCTTGACGAACTTATAATCAAACATTGTTCCACTACCTAATCCTATATTGTAGCTGTGTATGTGTCTATTATACTAGATAGCATACAAGTCATGCAAATGTTGTTACTTTAGATGGATGAATGAAAGTGTGTCTTGTTTGATATCAGTGAGATCATATATTCTTAATTCTTAAGATGGCTTGAGTGAAATCTGTGTAAAATGCTTTGTATTATTATAATAATCTATAATGTTAAACTGTGGTCTCTTGTTCTCTGCTAGTGTTGGAGAGTAAGCAGATCATAGATACCGCCTGATTTACGATAAGAAGAAACGAGGTCCACCTCCTAAGATGATGGCATTGTCCGGAATTCTCCAAAAGAGGTTGGACTAACTTTAAGTTAAAGACCCGAACAAGGCAGTTCAGAGAGCAGTTCAGAGAGCAGTTCAGTTTCGGTTCGGTTCAGTTCGGCAGTTCGGTTCGGTGTTGAATTAAGTTTGTGCCTCTCTCTACAAACAGCAAGAGAGTGTTCATGTTCGTACGCTTCTACATCGACCAGACCCAAATTAGACCAGCAGACAAACCCATCAAGATCGGAGTTTAAAACAGCTTCATTCAAGCCATCAAACTTTTCGTCTCACTTTTCTTTCTTTTTCTTAGTTGTATTTTATTTTCTCGTTAAAAGTCTCGTTCTAAGTTAAGTTTTGCTGTAAAGTCTCGTTTTAACGTTTCAACTCCAAAACCAGCTTCCAACTTCAAAGACTTTCACTCATCCGCGCCAACACCCCACGTGACTGGCCGTCCAAGATCTATCAGGCACACGAGGAGACCAGCCAAGTAACGGACCCGGGAAACACCTTTGACGAAGCACCGCAAAAAGGAAACTCCCTGGCATAAGCAACGCAAAGACAAGCAAGTACTCCAGACTCGATCTGAACTGGTGCCTTTGTATGTAAATTGAATAACCTGTCTAATATGAAGGGTTAAATTAATGCTTGGTGGTTTGTTCAGGTCATGTCTTACAAGTGCCTCTCACTCACTCTGAAAACCCACTCTTTCTCTCTCTCCCTCTCTCTTCCTCTGCGCCTCGTATGAATGTTGTGTGTGTGTGTGATTGTGTTTAGACCTTAGTTTTATGTGTTTAGAATAATCAATAAAGTCTTGTTTATATTTGAAAAGATATTTGTCTTGTGTTGTGTTTACACATTTAATGTCTTGTACTGTCGATCTAAGTTACCTTGCTAATAC
Organism: Chrosomus eos; assembly: GCA_036326025.1. Classification (NCBI taxonomy): domain Eukaryota; kingdom Metazoa; phylum Chordata; class Actinopteri; order Cypriniformes; family Leuciscidae; genus Chrosomus; species Chrosomus eos. Next base: position 13,271,730 of record CM070824.1, read on the forward strand.
ATAGTGCTTCACTATAGATTGGATATTTATATCTGTTGCCAAGGTTAAAATTACGGCCCGTTCAAATGAACTCTAAACGAGTCATTTGCTCGGTTCCATAGTGATTCGGTCAATGATTCATTGCAAATCGATGAATCATTCCCTTTGAGCTAAATTGGCCTTCCGGCCCCCTTTAATACATTTTATGTATATTATTATTATGTAGGTTCGCTACATAATTAAACTATAAAGAAATTGTCTCGGTTACGTATGTAACCCTCATTTCCTGAAGGAGGGATCGGAGATGTAGTTGCCCGTCGACTGATTGGAATCACGCTTAGGGAGCCTGTCATCTTCGAGTACTGTTAAAACTAGCCAATGCATATTGGCGTGCATGAAAACACTCCGCCCCGCGGCGTGGGTATAAATATGGAAGTGGATGCACGCACTAGTTGTTTTTTGCTGAGGAGCCAAGCGTAACTCCGAGTCAGCGGTGGTCCAGCAATAGTGGCGACGGGACTCCTTCAGGGAACAAGGGTTACATACATAACCGAGACGTTCCCTTTCAGTCGCTCACGTTCGACATAGTCGACAGATTGGGATCCCAATTAAAACACCACTAGTGCTGCCACCTTCCAGTGCCTAGACAAAAGCCTTCTGATCTGCCTGCATTATTTAAGCAGCGGTTCGACACATAGTCTAGTTCTCCAGCGAACATGATGGGTGTCACTCAGCCCTCTACTCTATAAACATCTGTTCAGCGAGGCACTCTGTGTCAACGCCTAGGAGGGAGCAATTATCTCACTTACGAGGAGCTCACATCCCACGTGGGCACGTACATCTTGGGAAAACACCAAGATTAAGGCAACCACATGTAGTGGGCCAACCTCTGCTTGGAAACAGCCTTCCCTTCTGCTGGTCTCAGTAACAGACAAGAGCTGGTCTGAGGTCCAGGCTTTGCATTCTGAGCATGAACACTCACCTAAAGGATTATTATGAACACCATACTTATACTGTTTTTGACCCCCTTTCGCCTTCAGAACTGCCTTAATTCTAAGTGGCATTGATTCAACAAGGTGCTGAAAGCATTCTTTAGAAATGTTGGCCCATATTGATAGGATAGCATCTTGCAGTTGATGGAGATTTGTGGGATGCACATCCAGGGCACGAAACTCCCGTTCCACCACATCCCAAAGATGCTCTATTGGGTTGAGATCTCGTGACTGTGGGGGGCATTTTAGTACAGTGAACTCATTGTCATGTTCAAGAAACCAATTTGAAATGATTCGAGTTTTGTGACATGGTGCATTGTCCTGCTGGAAGTAGCCATCAGAGGATGGGTACATGGTGGCCATAAAGGGATGGACATGGTCAGAAACAATGCTCAGGTAGGCCGTTGCATTTAAACGATGCCCAATTGGCACTAAGGGGCCTAAAGTGTGCCAAGAAAACATCCCCCACACCATTACACCACCACCACCAGCGTGCACAGTGGTAACAAGGCATGATGGATCCATGTTCTCATTCTGTTTATGCCAAATTCTGACTCTACCATCTGAATGTCTCAACAGAAATCGAGACTCATCAGACCAGGCTATGTGTGATATGACATATATTGTACATTATGACTGAGCACAAACTTTGATAAATCTTAAGGCCATATAATGTCATTGGCGTTGCAACTTAACCCTCTGAGGTCGGCCGTCACGGGGGCGTGATGAGCTCACTTTTTTCCTTATCAGTGCAAAAGAGACTCAAATTACTCTGTTGATTTTTATCTTACATTTAAGTGTTGTACATCATTAGATCCTGTTTAGTTTCTATTTTTTTTAGGGTACTCACAATAAAAACAAAGTGTTGTGCTTTTCGTCAAATAAAGAATAATAAACATGATGCGCGTTTTACCTTCTCTCCGTCAGTGAAGTCCATTCTGAAACGCGTCCGAAAAAATAACTGTAACTCTGTTAATACTTGTCACAGAGATACGAGAGATGTCTCTTTATGAAGCTGAGATTCTCTTCTTTTAAATGAAGTAAGCTACTAAAAAAAATTATATTTCCAGTTTATGTAATCCGTTTGAAACCAAGGAGAGTTACAGTTGTTTCGTTCTCCCTCATTATCATTAATCAGCTCAGATCGCCACGCCCCCAGCGCTTTTCACATGGTAAAATAGGTGATCTATGCATCGCACACGCGGCACGCCCCGCGATCAAGCCACAAAAACATCTTCATCAGATCATTCACTGTTAGTTCATCGCGTTTGGAGGATGGCAGCAGCACGCTACTCCGACAGAGAGGCCCTTCAGATGATTCTGGACAGTGATGACGAATTCACATTTTCTTCAGAGGAAGATTGCAATTCGGACGACGAAAAGGCTGCATTTTCAAGAACGAATTGATCCAACCGAGGATAGAAGTTCGGAGTAAGTTTTTTAGTGTTATAATTCGTTTTCTTATCATATAGAGCTCAAATGAATTTTATATTTTGCCTAGTTTTGGCTAGCTTTTGACATAGGAAATACCTCACAATATCCCTAACATTGTATGCTCGTGTAAACTTTTTAAATGTGATATTCTCTGAACATATTTGTATATAGCATACATATTTTTCACTCAGTTTTGATTAGTTTATGACACTGATTATCATGCTAAATAGCCTACTGCCTTATGTGTAGTGCATTTTGTTCGAGAATAACTTCTAGGTTATGTGATTGAGATAAATATATTTCAGACTCCGGTAAAATACGTGATACTGTCTAAATACAATATATTTTATATATAAATGTTCAGTTTTGGTTAGCCCATGACTTATCATGCTAAAATAGCCTACTGCCTTAGCCTATGTGTAATGCATTTTTTGGGGAATAACTGCTAGGTTATATGTGATATTTCAGACTCTGGTAAAAACGTGATAGATTCTGTCTAAATACAATATGTTATATATAAATGTTCAGTTTTGTTTAGCCTATGACACTTCATCATGCGTAAATACTTGTTTGTGAATACAGGTGTAATGTTTGAAATGTAAGTTAGTGATGTGTCGTTCGTTCGCGAACAATCCGTTCATTGTGTAGCCTATCCCTAAATGCGTGCTGTCTATATGGGCCATAGATACTCGCAAATGTTCAGTTTTAGTTAGCCTATGACACTAATTATCATGCTTACTGCCTTATGCACTGTGAATAGGCCTACAGGTGTAAATGTTTGAAATGTAGCGATGTGTCGATCGCGAACGATCCGTTCATTGAGTGTACATAATAAATGCGTGCGTTCTATATGGGCCATCAACAGATACTCTGTTGTATACATAATGTATGCTAACAGTTATTTTGTTTTGTTTTTAGGAATGTGGCATCATGCTCTCCTTCTCCAGCACCTCGCAGAGGGAACACGCAGGTCTCGTTCAGTTCTCAGTGCGATCGAGAATAATACTGAGTAAGTGCATAGACGTAATATCGTTTACATCGTCATAATGTAAAAGTTCCTATTATTGTGTGAAATTAATCCATGGTAATTAGTGATTGATAAGCGTAATAATAATACAGTTTCTTTGATTGTGTTATCAGCATGCATTCTATATGGGCCATCAACAGATGTTGTTGTTGTTGTTGATACTTTATTGATCCTTTGCAGGAAATTATATTGTCACGGCAGCTTTAACACTCAATAACAAAACATAATACAAAAAAAAACAATAATACCTATATAGAATATTCAGTAACAGATGCATATTCAGTACAGAATATTCAATAACTCTGTTGTATACATAATGTATGCTAACAGTTATTTTGTTTTGTTTTTTAGGAAATTGGCTGCATCACGTTCTCCTTCTCCAGCACCTCGCAGAGGGACACGCAGGTGTCGTTCAGTTCTCAGTGCGATCGAGAATAATACTGAGTAAGTGCATTCACGTAATATTTTACAGATGAAATGTAGCCTAATTGTGTTTACATCGTCATAATGTAAAAGTTCCCATTCTTGTGTGAAATTACAAATATGTCTTTTTTAAATCCATGGTAATTAGTGATTGATAATGATAATAATACAGTTTCTTTGATTGTCTTATCAGCATGCTCACACTTTTTCTTTCTTCTTTTTTTATAACAGATGTGACAATGTCCAAGCACCAGTTCCGAAGAGAGCCAAGGCAAACAAGCAGACGAGCAACATGCAGTCCACGCTGTCATGGAAAACAGAGACCGATGTTGACATGGTTCCACAGACACTGCGATTTCTTCCTGCACGGGAAACTGGACCGCAACTGAGCTCTGTAGACTCGCATTCGCCCATGAGTCTATTCAAACAGTTTTTTAAACCTGCGGTAGTTTTTTTTTAGTATTCTTTGAATAAAAATATTTTTTTTATAAAAAAAACAAGTTTGGTATTATGTTTGTTTTTTTGAAAGGATGTGTTAAGTGATAGTAATGACTTTAAGTCTTTACATTCTTAGGAAAGAACGTAAATTCTATTTTGAATAAATGCTGTTCTTTTTAACTTTTTGTTCACCAGTGAATCATTCTTTGTTCAGGCTGCCTCAAAGCACCTTGATGGCCCATTAGCCATTGGGGGAGTGTCTTTAGTCTTCCCAGGTGTAAATCACATTAATATTCATGGGCATTAACACTCCCACGCATACAGCACTGCTGACCCAAAAACTGATGTAAGAAATTCAAATCGTTATATTGATGTTTCTGAAAGAGTGGTCAGAATGATTTTCACTTCATTTTGAAGTAAAAATTCTAGCCTACAAGAATAGTAACTCAAAAGTATTGTGGACAACTATTCATTATGTGTTAAATGGCCTTATTGCAGTGACATTTTTTTTTTCCAAAACGTACTAACCACACATATTATTTTTTTTCTATAAAATGCAAACAAGTACATCAATTTTGCTCACATATTATTGTAGCAGAGTTTGTGCTGAATACAGCAAATTTATATGTTGGCAAATGGTATGTTTTAAGTAGCTGAAATAAGCACAAATGTCAGGGCATACCAAAACACCGAAAGAGCCCCAAAACAGCTCAGACCTCAGAGGGTTAATGACTGATTGTCTTTCAGGGGAGGCATCTATGGATCCAGAAAGTCCAGACTTTGTTCACTCATTGTTCAATTATTCAAGACAGAGTCAGTGTATGGTAGCTCCAAAAAAAATGGACAGGTAACCTTTTCCCTAATTTGCTATCATTTTACCTTAACAAATGATGGTAGTACATCTTAAGTATCTTTTCTTGGTCATTATTTTTGGTTTTATTGGTTCAACAGCAATAGAAAGAGGGCTGAATCTATCAGCAAGTCCTCTCTGGGTGAAAAATCAAGCTCTCTCACTGCAGTTCAAGGGTCCTCCACTGTGGAGCCAACAACAGACTCTGATCCTCAAGAGGAGCTTTGTACTAGTAAAAGTTTCACACATGCTTGGTACAGAAACTTAATAATCAAATGCAAAAATAAAACACTGCTTAGTTTTCACTGTATGAAATAGTAAATATATACTTATTCGGTAACGCTTCCTTTTACAGACCAGTTACCTATGTACATACTCAGTACTTATATTAGTAATTACAATTACTGGGTAATAACTAGGTACTAACCCTGAACCTACCCCTAAACCTACCCCTAACCCATGTACTTACCTTGGCTCGTTTCCACTGAGCAGTGTGGTACGGTACAGTACGGTTCGGGTCGGGTCGGGTCAGTTAACCATGATCTGGCTAGCGTTTCCACTGCCAACAGTATCCTACTTGATAGGCGTGGCGTTTGCTAGAAAGAAGCGATCAACGTCATTTTCGCGCGAAGAAGAAAGCGACAAAGTAAACACCAATGGATGGCATACAGCAGATCTTGTCCTTGCTTCTCGGCATGTTTATCCTTTTACTGTCTATGTGTTTATCACAAGAAGACAAGCGCCGGCATTAGGTATTTCTCAATACCAAGTACGCAAAGTTCTCAGCAGAAGCACTCCAGAGGACGCGAGTCCGGTAATTCTCCAAATGGAGCAGCGCGTTCTTGAAAGTGTCACTCAGCTCGCTCTGCATGTACATTTTAGGCAACAATAAAACGAAATATGTTATAAAACACCACTCTGTCTCTTTTCGTTTTCATTTAAATACATTTTAAACATCATAGGCACACAAGTGTGGTTCAGGAAATGTATAGACCTGGGCTGAGTTTCCCGAAACCTTCTTAACGCTACGTCGTTCTTAAGTTACACCTTAAGCTGTACCTTATCGTTAATACGTGTTTCCCGAAACGCTCTTAGTTAAGTATACCTTCTGTAAGTCATACTTTCGGAAGGTTGGTCTGGACCACTCTTAGCTTTACCTTATCACTGTTAAAGGTCTATATGAATATAATTCTGAAGTTTTAATACACTCAGACAGTGTTCAATTAAGCTAATTCAAGTGTTTTCATGCAAAGAATAAAATTGTCATTACACTGATTGTTGTTAGAATTTTATATTATTATATATAATAAAATGTTATACATTTATTTTAATTAAAGAGCGCTTTTAAAGGCCAATGAAAGCATAGGCTACTGTCAGTTAAGTGCTATTCGGACGCTAATATTGTTTATCATGGGCTCGTATATGGTATTTTAAACATTTACAGGGGTAAGTCGGTTATTTTAGTGCCGTCCGAATCCATAATATCAGTGTTTTTTTCTCACCCAACCCGCGTAAAAATCTCTGTCCAAATTACCAACTGATTTTTGACAAACAGGGGTGCGTTTCCCAAAACCATTGTTGCTAACTAAGTTAGCAACTTTGATGGTTGCAATGCAATTTCCCATTCCCAACAGGTTAGCAACGATGGTTTTGGGAAACGCACCCCAGGTCGTGTGGTAATTTGATTGCCGTCTGAATCCACATCTCTGAGTTTACAAGAAGAGATTCAAAATTCACTTAAATCCTTTTTGATCACTGCTGAGCACCGTAGATACGTGACGTACACTTTTATTACTGAAATGCTTGAAAGTATTTACAAGAACAATATTTCATTACAGCTCACCTCAGCGAACAAAAATGGGAAAGAGAAGAAAGCACATAAACATGTTTAATGGTTATTATGGCAGCAATATATGATACAATTTTAAAATATGTCGGCAAGGCTATTATAGGCTGTTAGAGTTTGGATTATTTTTTATAATATCCCATGAGTCCTAGTAAATGCAAATTCAACTATTTCTGAAGTGCTTCTTTTATAAAGAACAGCGCTTTCTCACATAAACAGCCCCTGCACGAGTGAATAATTGATTCTCGAGTCATCGATATCAACAGATTCAGCACCATCGCCACGGACAGCACCCGGTTACGTCGCACGTAAGAAGGTATATCTTAAGCAGCTTTCTAAGGTATAGTTCGAGGAACACGACTAGAAATGGCATACCTTCAGTTAAGTTATACCTTAAGAGTCTTCGTAGCGCGCTAAGAGACAACGTTATCGGGAAACTCAGCCCTGATCATATATTCACTGCATAACGTTAGCCTATTTATAACAAAAACGAAATATAAAACACAACCCTGCATCTTTTCGTTTAAATTTTAAAAATATTAAACATATTCCAGACAATATGCATTTGTACAAATGCGGCAATAAACAACATTACAGTGATAATCTTGTAATAAAATAAATAATGACAAAAAAGGTAAGTAAAAGGTAACGTTACAAGAAGCTATACAATAAGAAATAAAGCAAACAATTCAGTCAAAATACAAATTCAGCGCTAGTCTAACGTTAACAACGGAAAAGTTAAATAGCCTAAATATATGAAACTTCACTTAGCCTCAGCCAAAACGATTGGCCAGGGAACGAATTATCGATTCACGAGACCAAAGATCACCCGTTAGATATACACAAGACGAATAACCACTACAGAGTCAGCGGGCAAACCTCAGAACGACCAGCCGAGGAAAGGCTGTTCCGGGCGGGGAACATTAGCGCCGAGCGCCCGGTGATCGCCGGGAATGGATCAAATTATCATAAATCATTATAAATAAACCACAGATTTGAGCTTTAAACAACTACATTCTCACCTGAAAAACTCTTAAAACTACATTTTGTGAAATAATAACCGTAGTATTTTATTCCAACTGTATATTAAAAAATGGCGCTTCTTATGTTGTCATTCCCCTTGTAGCACGTGCAAGTGACGATACTCTGTCAACCAATCAGCGTTCTGCAGTGAGTCTAGCTCCACCCTTTAGTACCGTACCACTGTGCTAGGTACCCCAACGGAAGGGTACCCAAAAAGTGATACGGTACGGTTCGGCTTTTTGGTACCATTCACAACTTTTGACAGTGGAAACGCAAATAATTGCGTACCGTACCGAACTGTACCGTACCGTACCGCTCAGTGGAAACGAGGCATTATACTAGCCAGTACTTTCTAGGTAAGTACACTGTAAGTACTGTACTGTAAAAGGAAGCGTTACCACTTATTCTTATTAAAGCTACAAAAGTTATTCAGCCAAGAGCAGCGAGTGATTTTTCTTTTGTCTTTTGTTTATGACCCCAGTTATTGCAAGCTGTTGCGATATGCATATTGCAATATATTCATTAGCTTTATTTCGATATATTGTGCAGCCCAAACAATGCTGTAAATTATTAATGAATATTGTAGGCTGGTGAATCCTTTTTGGAAAAGTTAATATGCATACATACAACATACTATCCTTTATCTCTCTCAGATGATGAAGATGCCATGATCCCTCAAGCCATCTACTGTGAACTCAAAGTCCAGCATGACCAGCTTCTGACAGAGTGTAACAAGTTGCGCACAGAATGCAACACACTCAAAGAGGAAAATGAGCAGCTGAAGGCGGCACTGGGAAGCAAGAGGTTTTCTTTCAGCTCAATCAGAAACAAAGCTCGGCAGTTCCTTTTCTTTAATGGTCTGACCACTATTATGTTTAATGGTCTGACCACTATTATGTTTGAGTGGTTGCTATCAAAATTTAAAAACCGTGTAGTGCTTATGCATGAAACTTTGAGCCTGGAAGATCACCTGTTAGTTGTGTTAATGAAACTGCCCTTAGGTGTAAGCAATAAGGACATTTCCTTTAGGTTTAATGTATCAGAGACTGTCATCTCCAAAATTTTAAGATACTGGCTCCCTATTATGGCACAGACATTAAATCCAATCATCAAATGGCCAACCAGGAATGCTATTCTCAGGAAAATGCCTAAATGTTTTAAAAGGAAGTATACGCAATGTCTGTGTATTATTGACTAAACTGAGGTTTTTATTGATAGACCTAATAATGTTACTGCTCGACCACAGACATGGCCGAATTATAAGAATCACAATACAGTTAAATACTTAATTGGGGTAACACCAGCAGGAGCAATTTTTGTCACCAGGTTGGGGTGCTCGTGTTTCTGACAAAGAAATAACATCAAAATCAGGATTCTTTGAACTGCTGGAGCAAAAGGATGAAATTATGGCTGATCAAGGGTTTTTGATTAAGGAGGACCTTGCAGCATACGGTGTAACCCTTCATATCCCACACTTCACAAAAGGCAAGAAACTGCTCTCTGCTCATGAAGTTGATACTTCAAGAACACTGTCAAATGTAAGAATACACTTGGAAAGAGTGATTGGTCGATGGAAGAAATTCAAAATTTTAACATCTGTAATTCCACTCACTCAGGTAGACATTCTGGATGATATGATAATAGTCTATGGGGCATTAACAAATCTCTGCAAAAGAGTAGTGCCAAAAAGATACACACTAACAAGCAAGCCAATCATTTGTAATGTGAAAAATAAGTAGCCGAGATGAATGCTACACATGGTACATTTCCAGGGTTCCATTTTGGGTTAACTGTGGGATGGTTTTCTCTTTATGTATGAATTATTAGGGCCCAAGTCTTGAAAAGGCGAAGGCCCTATTGTTTTCCTTAGGATTATTTTTTTTTCTCTTTTATTATTTTTCTTACGACTATTCGGGCACTTTTGGGGGCCTTAACGTGCTCGAAAACTCTTGAAACTTTGCACACGGGTCAGAACCCGCGGCCATCAGGGCCGGGATGAAGATGGTACCCGGGCATGGCAGGGGGCTCGACAGCGCCCCCTGGAACGGGTTCCGAAAACTTGGTCCATAAATCAAACACGCTTGCATGTAATAATATGAAACTCGGTACACATATAGATCTCATCGGTTCATATATACTTCATGCTCTTACTTTTTACCCCAGCCCAACAGGAAGTCGGCTATTAAGGGTTGTTTGGAAAACGCATGCAATGGAATGTGAAATACTCCTCCTAGAGAATTCACACACACGGCACGAAACTCGGTCAGCGTGAAGTCAAGACACTGAGGATGAAAAATTGCCAGGGGATTTTTGATATCTCGAACGGTTTGGCCGTGGCGAGGAAACGAAATTATGGCGAGAAACGTGAAACAGGAAGTGTGTTATAACTACTGCATACATTAACTAATGTTGATGTTTCGGCAGTGTGTTCGTTGTAAGAGCCCGATCACATGGATGTGACTATTGTTAGTCAAAGTTATAGCGCCACCAACTGGCAGCAGGAAGTGTGTCACTTTCAAAATGCTTTTAAATCACCCTCTTATTTTTACCCGATTTGCTTCAAACTTTAAGTGTATAATGTAGACACACGCCAGATGTAGACCTGTGAAAGGATTATTGATATCTTAGATACTGTTGCCATGGCAACGCATCAAACTTTAATATTCCTTTTTTTAAGCTTTTTTATGCTTTCGGGCACTTTTGGGGTACTTAACGTGCTCGAAAACTCTTGAAACTTTGCACACGGGTCAAAACCCGCGGCCATCAGGGCCAGTCTGAAGCTGGTACCCGGGCGTGGCAGGGGGGCTCGACAGCGCCCCCTTGAACAGGGTCAGACAATTTGGCTCATATATCCAACACGCTTTACCCTATTTGCTTCAAACTTGATGTGTATAATGTAGACACACGCCAGATGTAGACCTGTGAAAGGATTGTTGATATCTTAGATGCTGTTGCCATGACAATGCATCAAACTTTAATATTCTTTTTGGATACTTTTGAGACTCTCAGCGCACTTTTGGGGCCCTTAACGTGCTCAAAAACTCTTGAAACTTTGCACACGGGTCAGAACCTGAAACTATATATATATATAAATATAGCTGCGAGCAGCGATGAAGGGCCAAAGCCGGCGGCACTGCCACCCCAGTGCCTTTAGGTAACTAAAGGAACCGAGGTTGCTGTGCCACCGGCTTGGACCTGTAATCGCTGCTCGCAGCTATATTTATATATATATATTTTTAATTGTTTTTGGTTTACTTTGAATATTTAAATGAAATGAGTCCTGCATTGACATTTTACTGACCATTTTAAGTTCTAACATTGTCTATTTCATGTTACATGAATATACTAAAAATATTTTTTATACTCACACTTGTTTCTGTTCTCATGATCACATTGCTGTAGTTGAATCCACTAGTCAGTCTTTGAATATTGTTTAACTAAAGTCAATACAAGTTAGCTGTGTATGCAATGATGTGACAAATGAACCTTGACTGCAGCATTAAGAATAACAATTCACAAGACTGTATTTCGAGTACTGAACTTTTTTTTTTGTTCTTTAACAATTCATTTAATTAAAATATTTAAATTGTACACAAATTAATGTTTCAGTTTTTAGCAACCATTTTGCCAAACAAACAACATTTAGGGATGAACGTGATAAGTATATTGGACATTATCTTACTATTAAATATTTAGTTTTTAAAAATGTAATCTCTCAACCGAAATGTATAGATGTTAGGAACAACATCTACTGGTTGTAAAACCACACACTGTAGAGCAAATATACACAGATAAGATGGCCACTAATCTAAAGTTGCAGATTGTAAAGGAACAATGTACAAATATTTGCTTTTAACCTTTTACATTATATCCATGTGGAGCTATATTACCCTTTAGGTATTACACTGTTTTCAAAGCCACTTAGAAGACCTTCTTTTGATCTGAACACACTTGTAATGGAAATGACTTTTGCACTTAGCACAGTGAATCATCTTGCCATAGTCTGGACTATTGCAGTGTGGGCAGTACAGTGTGTGTTCATCTTCGATGCTGGGATCCATGCTTCGTGTCAACAGCTCTGGCAGAAGATGGTCGAGGAAGAGTTGTTCAGCCTTGGGCATGGCTTACAGCAGCAAGTCTGCATCTCTCACAATATGATTGATGACCATGACCTGTTAGGTCCAAGCTACAAAGTCACTGTAGTGGACATCACACACAAAAATCTGCTGCTGGACCTGGTAATAGTACGGGTGGTTCCTCTTCAGCTGCCCAGTTGTCAAGACAGAACTGGGGGTCTTCATTGCAGCTGGTCAGGCCCTCTCTGTATTTATACGGGCACTTAATCTCCAGTGTCCCCCTCCCACAACATGAACAGCTTACAATCCCATCAGGTGATGCACCAAGATGTACAGTAGGTTGCCAACCAGAATGCCTATTACCGCCGCGGCGTCTACCGCGGTGGATTTGCCGTGGCAAAAAAAACTCAGTGGCATTTCAAAGTCATTCGCGAAATGACCGCCAGGTGGCGCAAAGGGACATTTAGCGAAAGAAAAACGTAATGACGCTAAACTATTGAGGAATGAGAAGATTGAAGAGTGCTTCTCTCGTGTGTGCGCACACGGACTAGTGAACAACCGATCTTGTGGTCGAGTGGTAGAGCTGAAGGTTTAAGCAGTACAAAAACACGGGTTCAAAACCCGAATAAACATGTTTTTTATATAATTACCAAGCATTTCCATTTTACACTAAGGAACAAATCTCATCCAACAGATTGACTGAATTTACGTCTTCAAAAACAGTTCTGTTAAAAAAAAAAAAAAAAAACTTCACGGGGTTCCATATATGTGATGCGATCTGGGAAAACCCACCACATGGTGAAATTTGAACTTTTCCAGGTTTTGATATCATATGAAAGCTGGAATCAAGCCCTTTCCAAATCTGTTTTTATTTTTTTCATAGCTTGTTGGTAGCAAAAGTTATGTTCATCTGAAGTCGGCCGATAGCTATGATTTTCAGAAATGGAATTTTGAGAAAAACAGGTTTAAATAACTGTCACCATACTGCTAGCGGAACGCTTGGCACTCTTTTTTATTGCCTTTTTCTTCATATCATACATTTTAGTAATCATCATAAATTATATATCATTTGAAAGCTTACAAACTCAAAATTCATACTGTGAAAACCGTTTTGGAATTGGACATTGTGTTACCATGGAAACGGTACTGTAAATTCTTTTAGCATTTCCTCTCCTATTGGGCAGTGTCAGTTTTCATATTACAAAATGTATCTTAACTACGTTATAATCAAAACCTTTTCTGATCTTGACAAAACACATATCATCACATCAGAAGTCTCTCAATGTTCCATATTTTGTGATATAAGTGATATTTGGACAGAAATGTATTAATTCATTAAAAGAGAATGCATCAAAAAAAATTCAATGTGTGACACCCAGTGGCTATTTTGGTACAGCGCCAAAACAAAATCTCATAGGAACTTATTTTTGTGACATGAACTTCAAATTTGGAACATAACTTGGTTAGATATTATGGCTTTGATTTTTACATTAATTAATATATGTATGTTATATTAAATAATTTGGTTATATAAAATAAATATTTAGTACAGAACACTTGATTTGCCGTAAATTTAAACTTCCAAAAATGTTTCATACTTTCATTTTACAAAGTGCTTTAAATTATGCAATAATCTGCTAAAATAAAATTCCAAAATCATATTTGAATTACAACCATTTAAGATTGGATAATGCATTTTCACGTCTAATCTCAAAAAGGGGGCTGACAGTTAGAGGGTTAAAAGAGGCAATGAAAATAAAAGCACAACAGTCAGGTATCATAAGTAAAAGTCACTTTACTGTTGTAAAAGACTTAACTTAGTCACTTTACATGACTAAGTGACTACTTTTTACACTTTACAAAATGGTCACTTTGACCCCAAAACACACAACACTTACAAACAATTCAACATTAGGTGTATATATGTTTATGAAATTCAATATATAAATTTTTTTAACTCATTTTCTGTTTGTAATAGAGCCTTATTGTAAGTTACATGCTTTATTAACAATTCATATTTTTCTAACAACGACTTACTCGAGTGTCTTGGATTTTTCCTTATAAAAAAAAACATTTAGTGTTGAAGTCTATACAAATATTTAATATCTATAAATATTTTTAACGAATTTACACTTTAAAAATGACACACACTCACATATTACAACTGCAAAAGACTGTAAATGTATTGCAGATCAGACACCTACAGTTCAATTCCATAACCCTGAACCCGACGGTATTTCACAGGTGGTTGAATGACTTCATCCTCAGGAGATTCACTATTGTTATCAGCCCGAGGTAGGGGACAAACCAAGTTCTGTTTGTCCTCACTCACAAATTCCCTTATTTCATTATAAAGATACTGTTGCCTTTTAGCATCAAGGCCCTTTGGTTGGAGTTGACAAGGCAATGCATTTGGGTCAAGAGCATCCAAGTTTATGTCATTTTTGCCCAAGTCTTGGTAAACTTTGTCACTATTTAGGAATTTTTTCATTGTGACAACTGTGGAACCCTTATTGAATGAGAAATGATGATAGCTTTTAATGCTGTCTAATTTTCTGAAATATGTACCCAAGAATGTGCTCCATTCATACATTGGTACAAGAACAGTCCCATCCTCTTTACCGCAAAGACACGGTACATTGACTCCAGATGGACTGGAGCTTTCAACTACTTGAGCAATATCATCTAAACAGTCAACCTTATTTCTTCTCAAGTTTCTTTTAAAGAGTCCAAAGCACCAGTCACAGGAAAACTTTGTGTGACCAGTAAGAAGGAAGCTCATTGTGACTGACACATGGCGACCTGTCAAGACACGCCACAAAATATACACACAAAAGAATTCTTATTTTGCCCTGCACAGTTATCTGCATGGAGATGCATGTGCTTTTCACCCAATCCATAGTTCTCAAGGAAATGGTGCAAAAGGCTAATAACACAGTTGCTGCCTTTCCCTGTCTGTATGGATTCATCCAACAAGAAAGTGACCTGTTTTGGCAAGGCCTCACATGCTACACCAAAAACGCCACACTTACGCGGTGTTTTAAAATACATTGGACCTGGTTGTAGGGGATTGCTGGGATAGTGAATCTGTTGTGCAAAGTCCATGCTATAATGTATCATCCCCTCAAAGCTACAAGGAGTGTGTGGACCTAATTCAAACTCAGCAGGCAAGTTTGCTTTTGAATCCTTACAAAGTTGCTGATAGTATGAACGTTCTATTCTAGCTTTCTCTAGATGATCTGTGGCCAGACGATGCAGCTCTGCCTTCTCTGCTTTAGACCTATTGGCAGCCTCACTGATATTTTTCTGATATTTTTGGCATGTCCAACATAAGTCAGTTGCTGGCCGCATTGTGACAATAAATGGTGCGACCTCCCGCCAAATGCGACGAAATGTAACAGCTGAGACCACACGCCGGTTTGTCGCAGCAGCAGCCACACAGTAATCGGAGTACACCATTGCCTTTGTACAGTTAGTTGGGAGAAGTTTCAAATCACTTCTCCAAAAGCCTGGTACTCTCCCAGGAAGATGAATGCCATGAGTTTCAGCATAGTTAAAAATGAAATGCGCAACATGCACATTGTCATCTCTCTTCAGTGCATTAGGAGGCTGACGCTTTTTGTTGCCATGGATGCGTGGAGTAACACCATGCTCCTTGTAATGCTTAATGAGAGCATTTAGCTTGTCCTGCCCAATGGTGTGAAGATATTTGAATGTATCCCTACATATTTTCTCGCCATGGTGAAAAAAAATCAGTTCTTTGGGACTTTCGAGGTGTCTGTTCTTTTTTTCGCAAACAGGATGTCAGCTGGGAGAGATGCATTCCACACGAGAGTTTGGCTAAAATGGCAATATCTAGCTCTTCCCTTGTCATTTCAAGGTAACAGCAACGAATCATCTGCAGCTCCTCTTGTTTAAAACGTGTTGAACATGGATAACCATCATTGTGTTTGCAAGTACACACAAACTCTTGAATTTCATCTTCCTCATCTTGAACTGCAGATGGTATTGGTGGTAATACCTCTCCAACATCTTCAATAATAGGATGGTCATCATCTGAAATAATAAAGGACATATAAATAACTGTTAGCCTATAGCCTATAAATCTTTTAAAAATGACTAAACTAGACATGCACTCCTAATACCTCAACCCTGACAATGCATCACCTATTTCACCTGGACAGTGCACCTAAGACCTGTTAAAACTTGTAGGCCTATAACAACAAAAGTGTGATAATAACAAATATAACAATAACTAGACTTGGTTACGTATGTCACAGAGTTAAGAAACTCTGTATGTTTTGTATTGTCTACAGATAATCAACTCTAATCAGGCACATTAATATTCTCTAGCCATTAAAATATGAAGCCGACTCATTCAGAAAATCTATTTCATGTTTCTGTGAAAAATGACAGTGCATTCGAGACTAGAGTAGCCTTATTTAATTTAGCATTCTTATTGAGTGTAGGCTATTAGAGCATATTCAGCAACTTATAATACATAACCAGACACAGTTTGTTGATGTAACTTAGAAGTTTAAGTTCAGGCTGTCACCATTTGAATATGAAAATCATATTTCATATTCAAAAATCATATTTCATATTTTTCATATAAATATGAAAATGGTGCGTGGCAAAATTAAAAAAGAAAAAGAAAGCTCTTTCAGGAGCACTATAATCTTGAGCACTGTACCACTACACAAGGAGACTAGCTAGTCCTGAAGAGGACAGCAACCAAGTAGTGAAGTAAGTTTTCTGTTGTTTATAATGGGCATAGTCTCTGAACTTTTGATCACTCTAGAGATTGCACTGCTTGTTTATATTGGTAGCCTAATAATAGCAAACACAGCTAGCGCACGTTAGCCTACCTTCATCGGACTCCTCCTCTCTGGTAACTTCATCATCAGATCCTTCATCTTCATCTCTGGATGTGAAATAGTCCATTATGACATCATTTAGGGCACTGACATCCCCAGGATTTAGCAGATTGAGGCGAAGAAGATCATTTAAGTGAGCAGCTATTTCAGACTCTGTTGTTCTCTTCTTCTCCTCCATCTCGAAAATATAATTATAAAACTGCGTGCCGTTAGTTTAAACAGGATTGGCGCAAAAAGCGCACTGATACACATTCACTTCACATTCACACATGTTATGTGGTTTATTTTATAAGTAAACTATCTTTGTAATGTTTAGAGACGGAGGTGCTAAAAATAGGTGCGATTTTTTTTTCCACCTCTGCCGGGTGCTAGAATGGTCGCATTATCTCATGCTTAGAGAAAGTATTTTCAGCTTGACACTATAATCGCTATTTTTTTGCCTTAAACAAGGGGATTTTGCCAAGATACTTTCAGATATAAGAGACAAGATGTTATAGAATAATAATTTAATGAAAAAATTTTTTTGAAAAAAAAATGACTTTCAAACTATTTTGTGATCTTACTGAAAACGGCCCAGCGCGACATCCGACGGGTTTTCCCAGATCACATCACATATGCAGAAAGAATTTTTGGTGCGATTTGCCGGTGGGTGATTTCCCCCCTCCACAGTAGCGAATCAATGCTATAGGCCTACCCTAAATAGACCATATCAAATATATAGTTTTTTTTAAATATACAACACGCACGTTTAAACAACAAACAATAAAATCTGAACTGGCACTTCTGCTCCTGTATTGAGAGATAACATGCAGCGTGTTACAGTTACGATCCTGGTTCCAGTGGCCTTAATACATTCACGGCTTTTTAAAATGTCACAAAGCGTTTTGAGGTGGTTTTGAACTAAATATTGAAGTTTAGAATTAAGTATTTTGACACACCACGCCTAGTGCATATTCTAAAATGGGGTTTTATTCTGCCATTGAATTAGAGTTCGACAAACGCAGTGGCGCGTTCACTTGAATTTATTTCTCTGCTAAAATAACTTAATAGGCTATAGCCTACTTCGTAATTTTTGATCATACAGATAGGATATCATATTTTAAAACTGTAAAAGGTCTACTTTTATTCATGTAAAGTAGGCTACACTCACAATAGGCTAACAACAAAACGTTTTCTCATTCATTTGAGCGAACACACACTGGAGAAACAAACGTTTGGGCTTTTCTCAGTGAGCTACGACATGGCCGAGCGGTAGAACTGACGGTTCGATTAATCAGAAGACATGCGTTCAAATCCTGAACAAACATACTGTAACAAAATTTAATTTTTAGGCTATTAATGCAGATTTGTTTAGTTCTAAAACTCTGTTACACCATATATTTTTTTGCTTATATTTATAAAACAAAATTACCATGCATTTCCATTTTACACTAAGGAACAAATAGTATCCAACAGAACGACTTTACATCTAGCTATAATAATACAAATCGTTCAAAAGCAGTTTTGTAAAAAAAAAATATATATATATATATATATATATATATATAATATATATATATATATATATATATATATATATATATATATATATATATATATATATGGCCTAGCCTATATATTTGTTTTATTCCCTATAGCGTACATAGAGTTTTTAAAAACATGGTTGTAAGTAAAGTTTTTGACAAACGAGGCGGTGCGTTCATTTGATTTATTTTTCTCATAACAGCTAAAATAACTTAATAGGCTATGCCTACGTGATTTTTTTGGTCATACAGATAAGAGTAGAGTAGCCTACAGCGTTCAAAACTGTAAACTTTTTTTAGGCTAGCAAAAGTTTATCTGTCGTCTCGGTCTCCGGGAACTGCGCGTCACAAAAATGAACCGAAAGCCACTTGCCTCAGCTCAGTCACGATAGGAAATCAGCTATGTCTAAAGCCTTTAAATGTCTAAATATTTAGGCTAATAAATGTTATCTGATTATGCAATCCATATGAAAACGAGAGGTACAGAGAATCTGCTCAAATATGTTTATGATGTGATTGTGAGCGCCTCCCAATGAGAAAATGACAAAGTGAAAATCTCGCTCTAATTAAATGTAGAGACTAAATCGCCCTGAATTAAAATGTAAAAACAGATCAAATCATTTGTCGAAGTGTTGCTATATTGTTTTATTTAAAGTTCATAATTATTATCTAAATGTTATTTAGTTTATCAGCAGTACCACGAAGCACCGAAATTTATTTGAATAATAATAATTTAAAAAAGAACTAATTCACAATTTGCATGCCTGGATCCAAAGATCCCTGTAGAATTTAATATTGAGTTGAGCATTTTGTTCATGACAACAAAATGAACATGCGTTTGAAGATTATATTTAGTTTTGCTTGGAAAAAGCTGGCCCAAACCAGTTTTTATTTCTTAAATTAGGCCTATTTAAATAATGAAATATTTAGTAATAAACTTTTATGACAGAAATATCACTACATGTAGCTTAAATCATTTAATTCCTTCATTATCAACACTTTAATAGCCTAATGCTAATGTATAGAAGAGCGATTTAAGTGTGAATTGCGACTTCTCTTTATTTTAAGTCTCAGACTCAGAGAGCCTGTGGGGGGTTTGGAGGGACAGTTCAGCGTGATGCAGGACAATAGGTGTTGATGTTCCTCTTTCATATGGAGAGTGTCGGATAGCCAGCCTGATGAGCAGGCAAAGACAAAATTATTTTAAGGATACATCTCTCGATGTGTCCCCATATTTTATTAAATTATAAATATTGTAGTTTATTTATTGTAGCCTATTTAAAGTTTTTTTCACACACAAATCTAAATTGAAGTGTTCAATCCAGTTGTTTCAACTGGTTTTGTAGAGCTTAAGAATGTTTGAGAAAGGGAGACTAAATAAACTTGCTGAGATATAGCGCGAGAGAGGCAAAACTCAGGTTTTTAATTTATGTTGCTTTGGACTATTTTCGATTTGTAGCCTACCGTTTTGTTTAATTTAGCTGCAATTTATTTGGCAAAACAAATTTAAAATGTAGCAAGAATAAGATTCTGTTTCTTTTTTGCATGGAAATAAAGTCTAAATGCAACCCTGTTTAAATTTTTTTTTTAAACTGTCCCACCACGTTATTTAAACCTTGAATAGTTCGATGGGGTTCCAAATTTAAGTATTTTTAGTGTTTTTTACATTACACAATAATTTAGCAGACTAAAGACGAGCTTCTTCATTTTCATTTTCTGACGCAATCGGCTAACAATCTTCCTTCAACAATTTTGTCGTCTGTGCAGCGGCTCTACAGGAATGTAGCAATGTTGTAATGTGCCATTGATAATTAAACAAAACGCTTGACTTTAAATAAATAAACAGTTAATAAACTCGCAAATAAACAGTTACCTAAGCATCAAGAACGTTTAAAGATTAATGCTGTCGGCCAACATAATGTTATATTGAGATTCGATCTAAGGTCTCTGTTGAATCTCCGTGTCGTTGCGTTAACCACAGAGCTACCGCCTGAACGCTGTTATATCAACGTCTTATGCTCTTGCAAAGCCTCATTGATGTAGCCTAATATGTTTCTATTGCAATATTTTATATGGAAATGTTTTCATTATTTATTCAATTTAATTTAAGTATTGTGATGAATTATTTTAACTACATTTCACTTGAATTCATCTGCTACCAGCTTTCAATTACTCTGAATGAGCCGCGGCGCAGCGGCAGATTACGCAATAGAGAGAATAAACGGACACTTTTCAAAGTCTGTGATTGTAGCGCCTCGTAGCGGTTAAAGGCAGTATACACCCCGAAATTCACCGCCGCGGCAGAGCGGCGGCGGTGAAAGTATTATTCTGGTTGGTAACCTACTGTAAGTGGTCTGGGCGAACAACAGGACCAGATAGTCTAGTGTAGCGGGTACAGGATCTCCGTATCAGCTGACAGTTAATCGTTCCCAGCAATCTGTGGAATGGTGGAATAAACACAGGACAACCATATGCGTGTGATCAGCTCTGGTCTTGCTGGGTTATATCTTTACTTCAAAATGTTCACATTAGAACAAACACAAATGTGACCCTGGACCACAAAAGCGGTCTTATGTGTCGGTTTTTTAAAATTGAGATGTATACATCATCTGAAGGCTGAATAAATAAGCTTTCCATTGATGTATGGTATGTTAGGATATGACAATATTTGGCCGAGATACAACTATTTGAAATCTGGAATCTGAGGGTGCAAAAAAATTTAAATATTGAGAAAATCGCCTTTAAAGGTTTCCATTTCTGTTGGTTTTTGTGCTGCATCCACTTACAAAAATACAATTTTGATATATTTAAGGTAGGAAATATACTAAATATCTTCATGGATCATGATCTTTACTTAATATCCTAATGATTTTTGGCATAAAAGAAAAATCGATAATTTTGACTCATACAGTGTTTTGTTGGCTATTCCCACAAATATACCCGTGCTACTTAAGACTGGTTTTGTGATCCAGGGTCACAAATGTCCAAAACAAAATACATTGTCACAATAAATTGTTTATGCAAAGTTTCACTGTTCCAGTCTCTTTCTTGCAAATGCACAACGTTCTCACAAAGATATGTCCATCAGCCAATCACTGTATTTCTCATTTGCATATTCACAATGTTGTTCAGTGTTCGATGAAAACGTACTCGGTTACTAACGTAACCTCGGTTCTCTCTAGAGAGGGAACGAGTACTGCGTAATAGCTTACGCAGCTATCGGGGAAAACTCTTTTCATCGAGATATTGAAGCCAAAAAATTATCCTTAATTTTTAATCAATGTAAAACGCTTTGCAGCAGCAAGCAGACATAGGCGAGACAGCTTGCGCGCCTATTGGCTGTCTTGCGGCAAAAGCAGCAGCCTATCGAGAGAGGCTCTGCGTGACGTCATGACGAATGGGGGCACTTCGCGCCCATATCGTCACGTCCCGCCAGAAAGGGCGTGGTCTCGCCCTATAAACAAACTCGATAAGCTGCCATACACTGATTTTTCATCGCCGAAGCGAACCAGAGCGTATTCCAAGCACGGCAAGATACGCAGTACTCGTTCCCTCTCTAGAGAGAACCGAGGTTACGTTAGTAACCGAGTACGTTCTCTTATGAGAGTATCTCTCGTACTGCGTAATAGCTTACGCTATGGGGAACACAGTGTAACACGCCGTGCGGATAGGGATCCAACACCAAAGTCCCAGGGGCAAAGGCCCAGGGCTCATGTAGTGCATAATCACCATACACTCACAGAGAGTAAAAAAGGAGAGGCTGGAAGCATTTCTCCTTACAGAAGCGCCGTAGCGCTCTGTCGACTGCTATTAATTCCAAGCAGTTTATGTGAAGGAGCTTCTCCCGTACTGACCACAGGCCAGCTAGCGGTCTGCCCTCGAGCAGCGCTCCCCACCCCGATGTGGAGGCGTCCGTAGACACCACCTTCACACCCGAGGCGATCCCCAGACTCACACCTGACTGATACCAGTCGGTCACTTTCCACGGTTTCAGAGCTGAAACGCACTGAAGGTCGACCCTGAGGCGAAATAGACCCGCGGTCCACGCCCTGGGGGAACTCGTGCTTTTAGCCATAGCTGCAGTGGGCGCATGCGGAGCAGGCCCAACTGGAGTACGGAGGCTGCTGAGGCCATCAGACCCAAAATTTTCTGAAACCTTCTGAGCGGGACTATATAGCCGTGGCGGAAGGATTTCGCGACGTGCTGAATATTTAATCCGTGCTTCGGTAACAGGCGTGCCGTCATGGATAGCGAGTCCAACACTGTTCCCAGAAAGGAAATTTTCCGACTGGGGAGCAGTGAGCTTTTCGCCCAATTGACTGTAAGGCCCAGCTCCTCGAGGTGCTCGAGTAATGCGGCCCTGTGTTCTATGAGCTCTGTTCGTGAACGAGCTAGAATCAGCCAATCGTCCAAGTAGTTCAAAACTCGCATGCCCCGAAGTCTCAGGGGGGCGAGTGCCGCGTCCATGCACTTCGTGAACGTACGGGGTGCTAGGGACAGGCCAAACGGCAGGACTGTGTATTGATATGCCTGGCCCTCGAAGGCGAATCTCAAGAATCGCCTGTGATGGGACGCCATTTATATTTGGAAATAGGCGTCTTTCAGATCTATTGACATGAACCAGTCTCCTTGGCGCACTTGCGCAAGGATTTTCCTGGTCGTAAGCATTTTGAACTGGCGCTTCACAAGCGTTCTGTTCAGCAGTCGCAGATCTAGAATGGGTCTGAGCCCTCCATCTTTTTCGGTACCAGAAAATATCTGCTGTATAAGCCCCCTTCGCCCTGAGATAGAGGTTCTATAGCCCCTTTTCTCAGTAGTTTCGCTATCTCGGCTCGAAGTAGATGAAACACTTCGCTTTTCACCGTAGTTTCGACGCGCGCCGTATAACGGCGGGGCGTCGAGCGAACTGTAGCGAATAGCCTCTTGTTATAGTGTTCAACACCCATTCTGATACCCGGGAAGCCTTGGCCACGCATCTGCGTGAATAGCTAGGGGTAGAATGAAATCTGGGCTCTGGCCGCGGCAGGACGGCCGCTCGAGAGCCCCTGTGTACTGGGAACACAACACCGTGTTTACAGCGTTCGAGGCGGGGGGGCGCGCTGATCACAGCGGGCAGCCTGGCCGCGCTCAGCTTCTCTATGGCGGGACACGCAGAGAAAGCGAGCGGGGCGAATCCCGTGGGATTCGGCGTGTGTGAGAGAATGTGGGCACATTTACTAAATGCGGGCACATTTACTACACTGAGAATACTGTCAGCTCGCGCGACTGAATCACTGTTGTTTACAGCGTGCGAGGCGCACGCTGATCACAGCTGGCAGCCTGGCCGCGCTCAGCTTCTCTGTGACGGGTTGTGCAGAGAAAACGAGCGGGGGCAAATCCCGTGAGATTCGGCGTGTCTGTGAGAAATGCGGGCGCGAGACAGCGGGCACATTTTCTGCACTGAGAACACTCGGCTCGCGCCGACTGAATCAACGCTGTGTATACAGCGTGCGAGGCGGGGTGCGCGCTAATCACAGCGGGCAGCCTGCCCGCGCTCAGCTTCTCTGTGACGGGTTGTGCAGAGAAAGCGAGCGGGGGTGAATCCCGTGGGATTCGGCGTGTCAGTGAGGAAATGCGGGCGCGGGACAGCGGGCACATTTACTGCACTGAGAACACTGTCGGCTCGCGCCGACTGAATGTGTGTTAGTTTCGTTTTTACAGAAACCAAGGGACACGCATCGTGTAGTGTAAGCGGGCATTGTATGGGCGCGTTCACTACATTTTCTGCACAACCGACCTGAGTCGGTTTTATTTGTGCTAGCCCTGCACCGTGGCGGGCTGTGTCTGGGTGTGGGAATGGGCACTGGGACGTGGGCATTCTTACAACACTCGTAACACCATCGGCCGTGGCCGGAACACCAGAAAATGCACACTTTATTGGATTTATCTGGGTAGCCATAGAAGCGGCTTTTGTGCGCAGGCAAGCGGGCTGAGACACCGGCTGCTTCACTGCGAAATACACTGGGACAGTCACAACGCATGGAACTGAACGAGCGAGAAGTTTTGGTGGAAATCCGGCCGCAGCGGCCTTTACCTCAATCCTCGGCCGGGGCCCGCGCTGAGGGGGCGCCGTCCAGCTGAGCGAGAGCGCGGTGTTTGATCTCGGGCCTGGCGGCGCTGTTGGTTAGCCGAAACGACGGCCTTTGTGCGCAGGCAAGCGGGCTGTGGAACCAGCGTGCTCACTGCGAAATACACTGGAACAGTCACATTGCTTGGAACTGAACGAGCGAGAAGTTTTGGTGGAAATCTGGCCTCAGCGGGAACTGAACACCGTCGCTTTCCTAGAGAGACTAGGAAGGCCTTGAGACCTCGGGCTTTATCTCAATCCTCGGCCGGGGCCCGCGCTGAGGGGGGCGGCGTCCAGCAGAGCGAGAGCGTCGAGGAACACGGAGCGCTCAGCTTCCGTCATCTCGGATAGCGTTAGCCACAAATGTTTCTCACCTTTCAGGGAGGAAGGGTCTCGACTGTGACGGAGCTTCGTCTTTCCCGAGAAAGCGTCCGTCCAGCCTGTTGCGCGTTAGTTGCGCGGGCGCCTTTCAGTCGAGGCCGATGTAATCCATGGCTTGAGAGAGCGGACGCATCGGCTCAAATTCAATGCCGGCTCCGGTAGGTTCGTCGAGCTCAAGTGCGGACGCGGCGGCAGACGGCGGCCGTTGTCCGTTTGGAGCGACTCGAGCGAAACCGGCGAAGCTGGCGGGCGAACCGGCGAGCTTTGTCGGGCAGAAGATAGCTCGGGAGCGCGCTGGGCGCGGCGCTTCTTGCGGCGCGGCATCACGGTGGGCTGGAATGCGAGCTCGGAGAACGACGCCAGGCGAGTCCGCAGAGTCACCATAGGCAGCCGCTCACAATGATGGCATCCGCCGTCAGCGAGCGCGATGGCCGCGTGATCCTCACCCAGGCAGGACACGCAGATGACGTGGCGGTCCTCATCGCTGAGTGGGGCTCGGCAAGAGCCACAGGAAGGCATCTTTAAAAAGACGCAGCTCTTTTAGAGGTAGTGGGAGAAAAATGCAAATATAGCAAACACACACACTCTAAAGGCTCGTACACACCGGGACGAATATCGGCTCGCGTTATTCGTCAGCGTTTTTCAACGCGTTTTTTTGTGTTCACACCCAAGCGTTTTTCGCTGACGATGAGCTGAGTGAACATGCAAATTCATTCCCTGACATTAGATGGTGCCTAATGTACAGAAATACCCCGGTCCAGGTCCACAAAGTGCTTCTGACACTCGCTTGTCACTCAGAAAAAGAGAGCAAGTTTGTCGCGTTTGTCATACAGTTCTTTATTCTCATTTGTGTCTCTTTAAATTGACAACAACAAGACCGGCAGCTCTACATTCATCTGGCCTTGCATCTTCCTCGTCTTATTTCTTCCCGGCAGAGTGTAGTAGACGGACGCTCTTCTTCTTCGCCATTACGTATGTGTGCTCGCCAAGACCGTTTTGTGTTTGAGCGCCCCCAAGTTGTGTTTTACTGTAACTTCAGAAGCTCCAGACACGTGAGCAAAAGCGCCAATCTCATTGGTCGGATAGTTTTTGACGCGGCGCGTCAAACAAAAAAAACGAACCCGAGGCGTTTTTTTAAAAATGACGCTTTTACGCGTGGCGTTTTACGCGTCGGTGTGAACACTCACATTGGCGCCCTTTGTTTAGTCACGAGGCGTTAAACGTCGGCGAATAACGCGCGCGAAATTCGTCCCGGTGTGAAAAGGCCTTAAGGCAGAGGAAAGGTTATGTACGGCGGAAAGCGCAGCAGGTACGGCGGCTGAAGGCGGCGAGGCCAGCGACTCCAGGCTCAAAGGCACGTCCCGCTGAAGGCTACAGGTCGACGGCGCGGCTTCTCATCCGGATCCAGCGATGCGTGAGCTTCGCTGAAGAGTTGAAAAATCAGTGTATGGCAGCTTATCGAGTTTGTTTATAGGGCGAGACCACGCCCTTTCTGGCGGGACGTGACGATATGGGCGCGAAGTGCCCCCATTCGTCATGACGTCACACAGAGCCTCTCTCGATAGGCTGCTGCTTTTGCCGCAAGACAGCCAATAGGCGCGCAAGCTGTCTCGCCAATGTCTGCTTGCTGCTGCAAAGCGTTTTACATTGATTAAAAATTAAGGATAATTTTTTGGCTTCAATATCTCGATGAAAAGAGTTTTCCCCGATAGCTGCGTAAGCTATTACGCAGTACGAGAGATACTCTCGTAAGAGAACACATATTCAAACAAGGCATTCATGTGTATTTTCCCCATTTTAGACCACTCACATGCATTTTCTAACGTAAAATACATATATTATTAACTGATATCACGACACCTTTAAACATGTTCACCTTCAATTGACTCTGTAATGTAGCATACTTAGTACTTACTATCCAATCGCGGGTGGTAATCGCAATTTCATTTTGTGATTAACTATGCAAAAACTTTATCAAAACAACTCAATTTGCAACCATTAATATGCACTAACATGTATTCTTCAAACATCCATAAAGGTTTACATGTCAAACAATTAACTAACCTGTGGAATGGTGGAATAAGCACAGGACAACCATATGCGTGTGATCAGCTCCGGTCTTGCTGGGTTATGACGAGCAACGCAGCAGACACTTCGCAACACACTGCACTCACATAGCGCCCTCCACTGGTCTGGCAGAACCACCATCCACTCAATGTAGTTTTTTTTACATACAGCGACAATACCACATTCATCAATTGTGACGAACCAACAATTGGGGCATCACACTAGCAAATAAATTAGTGTGACCTTTACTCATTTCTTCTACGTAGTATTTTCTTGCTGTGTCCTCAATTTGTCTCCCCCAGCGTACGGCCGGTACTTGTAGATACTCTGTCTTGTAATGCATGATGTTTTTAATATCATTGTCTGTAGGCTCTCCAGCTGTGCACAAATGGTGCAAGTTTGTGCTTGCTATTCTGCCTTCTCTATGTGTGTGCCAGGCCCTGCATTTTCGTAGAAAGGTAGAAATTGAAAGCATGTGTGGCTGGAATGGTATCCTGCCAGGAAAAGGGATGGGTAACAGAAACTGCGGGTTTCCCCTTTTGCGGGTAAGGTATACGGAACATGCAGAAAGTCTATTATCATTCCTGAATTCAGCAAAAAATCCATTCCCAGTATAACAGGTACTGCCGGGTCAGAATCGTTTATTATGTAGAATTCAACATCCACTGGAACATCGTGCACTTTCATCATCAAGATTACTTTTCCCACAGCAGCTTGGTGGCCAGAAACGTTGACAACAAGATTTCTTCCTTACACAAGTTTTTCCAAAGGGATTTTTGCATTAAAGACAACATACTACCAGTGTTGATGAGTGCAGCTAACTGTTTACCTTGAATGTTAACTGGTATGGTAAGGTTTCTGGGATTATGTTGCGAATTCTCTTTAATGTTTTGTACTAATCTGGTATGTGGATGGAGTGCCTTTTCTTTGTGACTCATGACATTCTTCTTCCGCTGCTCATCCACGCTCATGTTCCAGTACTTCTTTGATTCACTAATGTCTCATTCAACTTGCGTCTCTTTCCTTACATACTGTCAGCAGTACAGTAGGTATTAGAATGAATGTCTTTAGCAAATTTTTAGATAACCAGTCTATTTGTGGTTGAATGGGGAGTATAAATTGATGGGTTGTAAGTCTGTAGACTACGTTCTATCTGCTTGTCTCGCCTTTTTAGACAATCCACCATAGACTGACCCAGATCTTGCACCAGCATCTCTAGATATTTTTTTCACTCTTCCACATTCACGATCAATATGATATGTCACTTTCTATTCAGTGGATTTACACAGTGCCTTGCAATCCCTCCCAGATATTTGTTCTCTCACCTGTTGTTGAATGTTACTGACGTTTTCTTCCAGAGCATCAAGACGGTTAGTAAGTTCGTTGATTATGGTTGGTTTAGGATCTGGTGCTGCATGCTCAGGCTCATCATAGACCTCTGGGGGTGGAGGAGATGGTAGTTGAAAAGCTTCAATATACAAATCACCAAAAACATACAGGTCATGTAAACAAAACAACACTACTTACTGACTGACCAAAAGGAACCAAATTCCTCAATCACAGGACCTCCGAAAGAATGTTGGAATAGGACAAGGAAGCAATTGCTTCTTCTATCCAAATGCTTGCCTACTTCTTCAGGGTATAGTTCCTGGCTAAACACTCATCTATGAAGATGGTTAGCGCAATTAAGGAGTGGAAAAATATAACCTTTACGGTAACAGAGTTAGAACAGTAACAACATTCTATCTGTCTCAATTTCCAACATTCACTCCCAATGCTAGATTCATCCCATACTTCACAATTACACTTAGTAGCCAAATAGTTGGAAACTAGTGTCATATCCAACACAGACTTAATTCCTTAATGAACATCTATTCTTGTTCACCTGCCATCATTCAAACAAACCAGCCCCATCTCCTCTATTAAATCATCTACTTCTTGTCCATTAACATTTATGAATATCCCTCCCAATAGAGTATTATGTGTATTTAAGTCAATGTTGAGTTTTGATCATTTTGGTTGAGATTGAAACCACAATGGACATTTTCAACCTCTTTACCCCGATTTGCTCTAATCTACTAGGGACTTGGTTTAGGGGTGGGCCTTCATGATTTTAGCTAGTCTGTTGAAAAAATGGTTGAAAAACATTTATTGTAGATTGAAATTGACCACTGATTGTAAATGCCCATTTTGGTTTTGCATGTGCAATTCTCAGTAGTCTAATTGATGCTTTCTCAGAGAGAAAACACAGGTGCATCCTATACAGAAGTCTTGTTTGTTGAGTGACTTACTTGCATGACTTCTCTAGCACAGTTTCAAACAATGATGCATCTACATTCTCTGTTCCTTTGTTTTGCATGCTTATTTGAGTTTGATCTGTGTTGTTACTGACTGTAATTAGATGCATTAAAAAGTTATTAAAGTGTTTGAATAAAGCATCTATTTTTCTACATTCTTAAAAAAATACACAAAATAAATAAGCATCACAAAAGTTACGGAAAAAAACAATGTGCAGAGGTGAATAAAGCATTATTTAGGAACTTAGGCCTACAAATAGCTGAACCAAATAAATTGAGTGTCACATCTTCATCTTCAAGTGGATGGTCACTTCTTTGAGTATGACTCGCATTTTCTGCAACTGAGGGTTTGTGGTTCAGACACTAGTATTTGAAGACTACTTATTCAAAGGATCTGTGAAAGGAAAGAAGAATTTAAATAAAATCAACCAATGATTAACATTTTTGTATCCATGTTTTAATATGTGTATTAATTTGCATAGATATGCATTAGAATTTTGTTGTCTACCTTTTAAAAATTTGAAAGCTTTTTTATTATGTTATATTATATTAGTTGCAACAAAGCAACCTGTAAGTATTAGAGGGTATGTTGTTGTATATTGATAATTGTGGTTTATTTAAATTGGGTATTTCCCATGAATGTGTCTATTGTGGTCATGCTAATGTGACGAAGCGGTATAGGATTTTAATAAATAATTTAGCTTATGGTGATAATTGTCGACTATGCCACCCTGAATAAATCAGAATAAATCAAATATTAAAATAACCCAGCAGTTTGAACTAGGTCACACAGGTTCGTGTGTGCCAGGAAGGTCAGAGACATGTACAAACAATTTACAAAAATAGTTTTTATTGGCGTATAAAAGACAATTAAAAATAGTATATTTTTGTTAAAAAGGGAGCGCACAGCGCTACATGCACAAATAATGGCAATTAACAAGAGAGATAATCACAGATGACAATATATAATGGCCACACCAGCACAGTCCTCTACCCAAGAGGGTAGGAGGAACTGCAAGAAAATCTACAAATACAATTCACAGGTGTTAGACAGACAACGAATGATTTTACCAAACCACCAGGCTGAGTCTGCCGGCGGAAGGACCACTTAATGGCTTTTCCAAAAGCGCAATCCTACTCACACACACACACGCCACCGTGCACTAGACTAGATCACACACCCAGGCACTCCAAAAAGTGTCACCCACTGCAACACCACCACTATCACCATGCACGAGAAGGTCCTTCCGCCTGGCCACCTCAGTTCTTGAGAAAACAAATACACTTGAGTTTAATAAAACCCCAAAATAACCACAGAAAATATCACAAACAAGAGAAAATAGAAATATGCAACAATCAAGGTCGATAATGACACACCCAGTTAGATGACAGCAAAATCAAACAACATACACACAGCTGAACTAAGGAAAATAATTACAAAAAAATCAAGCTGATGCAGCACACACACACACTGGTTCTCGTACAAATGACAGTCAGTTATAACTTTGCGATCACTCTAAAAGGAAGAAGTAGACGAAACAAATCCTGTTAATAAAAAAAAAATACTTTACGATTCCTGCAAATGCAGAGATGTAGTTCATGTTCTCATGATTTATTTTTATGAATAAAAATGTTTCAAAACATCCCCCCCTCAGTTTTTTTTTACAAATCGCACCCTGACCATAACCTAGTGTTGTAGTTCTCGAGACCGGTCTTGGTCTCGAGACCACTTTTTGATGGTCTCGGTCTCGTCTCGGACTCGACCGCATTTGGCTCGGTCTTGTCTCGGTCTCGGACATTGAGGACTCCCGATTTTTTTTCAAGACCAGTCAAGACCATAACTGTGGAAATATCACTAAATTGCCAGTATATTGTCTCGTTTTTTGTTAACATCCTTGCTTTTATTAAATGTTAAACGATCGATGAGTAATGTAGACGAACTGCTGCGCGTGTGACAGAGAGAGAGCGAGAGCACGCCCCGGTCGCGCGCGCACTCTTTCTCTTCTGAGCCAGGCGAAAGTATAAACAAGGGTTCACCGTCTCCTAAGCGCTGTCTTGCATGGCACATATTAATAAAAATAAATTGACACGAAGGTAAAAGATCAGAAGACCATAGTTTCATGTGGAGTATTCGGAAATGTTTTCCAGAATTACCTCTGGTTGTGAATTGTGCTAAAATATATTTTAAAAAAGATTGTTGTAGGTTTTAAAACAACATAACTTTATGTATTGTTTATAAAAGTTGGAGAAAAGTAAAGACTTTAGTGATGAACAATGATTTTTTTTTTTTGCATACTGTACTAAATGATGGAAGTCACCCAGGAGTATTGAATAAAGATGGTTACATTTATTTAAACTTTAATATCTAGGCTATGTATTTTTATGGGAATGTGGATCTTTCAGATCAATTTGAGAAGCTCTTTTGATCATGTTTCACAATTTTTTGTAGTGTGGGGCGCTGGTCTTGGTCTTGGTCTCGCCCTCCCTCGGTCTTGGTCTCGACTTGGTCTCGGCCTCTTAAAGTCTTGGTCTTGTCTCGGTCTCGATACACTCTGGTCTTGGTCTTGTCTTGGTCTCGGATTAGGTGGTCTTGACTACAACACTACCATAACCATAAACCATAACCATAAACCTAAAAAAAGAGTAAATTCTGCCTTCATTGATTGATTGATTGATTGATTGATTGATTTAATTTAATGACCACACAGCCAGGCTGGTGGAATTTGTTTTTAGTACAGCACTTTGGTACAGGTTCCAGCATTACATTAAACAGTAAACATTAAACATATAAAGTAACATACATATACATACAGACAAACACATTAATACATAATACATAAGGGGTCATGCTTAATCCACAGTCCTCAGCATTCAGAGTTCAAAAGGTGTATTGCTTTTGGAATTAAACTATTTTTGAAGCGAGTTGTTCTGGAAGCGATTGTCCTGTAACGCCTCCCAGAGGGCAGTAACTGGAAGGATAACTGCCAGACTGTGATGGATGTGGTGAGGAAGCTTTCAACGATGCATGAGTTGACATTTCTGGGACATGTGGTAAACACAAAAGGCATCTCGGCCCAGCAAAGTAGAGGCCATTCGTTCCTACCCTTTACCCAAGAACCTTAAAGAAGTTCAACGGTTTCTCGGGTTGGCGGGATGGTACCATAGGTTTGTGCCCAATTTCTCTCGGATAGCTGAACCTATAAATGCCTTGAAGGAAAAAGGGACATAAATTCCAGTGGTCACCACAGTGTCAACAAGCTTTTGAGAAATTGAAGACATGTCTCACCTCACTCTCATCATGGGACATCCTGACCTTCAGCTTCCTTTTGTTGTCTACACTGATGCCAGTGACTCAGGACTCGGTGCAGTGTTGACGCAAAGGAAAATGCATGGCTTGGAAGAAGCTATGCATTTATATATATATATATATATATATATATATGTATACACACACACACACACACACACACACACACACACACACACACACACACACACACACACACACACACACAAACACTTGTTCCCTTATCCTAGGGAACTCGAGCTGCGTCATCGCTGTGGGAACGCCCCTGCGTTGTGCGTCCTGAAGCACGTATCGAATCAGCCCAATGGAGAGATGGAACGTCATAGGCGGGTGACGTCATCGACCAGGAAACTATAAAGCACCCCAAACAGCACAAGCACATCAGCTTCTGTGCCTTCAGTCGCGCTATATGTGAATCTGTCCCTGTGTGAATATTGTCTGTCCTTACATACTGTGCACCACACAAACAATTTATATATATTATATATATATATATATATATATATATATATATATATATATATATATATATATATATATATATATATATATATATATATATATATGAGAGATATGGCGAACGAACAGCAGTTTAGAAAGTGTGTCCCTCCCTGCTCGCGTTATTTAACGAGTGGGGATACACACGATCTTTGTGTTGTTTGTTTGGGAGTGCAGCATGCCCAATCTTCTCTCGAGGGAGCTGATTGTGAGCATTGCGAGCGTTTGCCCATGAGAACGCTCCGCTCTCGCCGGGCACTCTTTGAGGAGAGTGGTTCGGTGCGCGCTCCCCGCGGTTCGGGTCCCGCTTTAGCCGAGGCTGGGCGGAAGCTCTTATCGTGGGGTTCGCAGATGGATCTCGCAGCGGGGCTAGAGACGGGCTCTGCCTTTTCTCTCCCTTCACCTGTGAGATCCAGTGTCTCAGTCCTGGGTTCGGAAGCACGCATTGCGGTTTCTTTCGCTCAGGCTGAGGCACCAGTATTACATTTATCCAGCTCTGAGGAGCTGGATGTTGTTAGTATTGATATGGGAGATGTGGAGGATTCGCCACCTCGCACTCCCGAGAATGATGAGCTTATGGAGGTTTTAACTAGAGCTGTAGAAAAACTCAGTATTGAATGGCCAGTGACTAGACAGGAGTCCGTTTCGAAATCGAAACTAGATGAGAGATTTTTGCCGTCACGAGTGCAGCCTCCTCGCCGGTGTCTGCCTTTCTTTCATGATCTCCACACTGAGGTGTCGAAATCATGGAAAAAGCCAGTGTCATATAGAGTGTTTAGTCCCCAGACTTCAACATATTCGAA
This sequence comes from Chrosomus eos, assembly GCA_036326025.1. Taxonomy (NCBI): domain Eukaryota; kingdom Metazoa; phylum Chordata; class Actinopteri; order Cypriniformes; family Leuciscidae; genus Chrosomus; species Chrosomus eos. The sequence continues at coordinate 13,305,677 of CM070824.1, forward strand.
TATAGTGGGGGCTAAATTATGTGGTTATGGATCTATGCCTCGCGTCGAAGAGACGCTCGCGAGCCATCTCTCTTCCGAGGCTGCATCTTCCTTTAAAACACCGGTGTTACCCACCAAGCCTTTAAGAAATACCTCGGCTTTGGTGGGTAAAGCGTATTCGGCGGCAGGTCAGGCTGCGTCATGTCTGCATACTATGTCTATATTGCAGGCATACCAGGCTGACCTGCTGAGGGACGTGAGTGAGAGTGAGGAGGTCGGTGCTGACGTAATTCGCGAACTGCGTCAGGCTGCTGATTTATCCCTGCGTGCCACCAGAGAATCGGCCAAACTAGTGGGTCGATCTATGGCAGCTCTGGTGGCCACAGAAAGACATCTTTGGTTAAATCAAACTAATATAAAAGAAAGAGAAAAAGCTTTCCTTTTAGACGCTCCTCTCTCTCCTCTGGGTTTATTTGGTGACGCTGTAAATTCTGTCATTGATAAATTCCAGGAAGAGAAAAAGCAAACAGCAGCTTTTAAAAAGTTTCTCCCGTTAAAAGTTCACGTCCCTGGGGCTGCTGGGCGGGAGCAGCCCCGGCCGAATACAAGCTCATCACATAGGGCGCAGCAGAAGCAGAGTGTCGCGTCTCGTGCTCCCCCTGCTGGACAGTGGGCTCAGCCGCGGCACTCTCAGCCGAAACCTTCTAGTAATAGACCTGATCTGAGGACAGTTATATTGGCTAAAAAGGCTTCGGCTAAGAAGAAGTCCTGACGCTGCGGCGTGCAGGACACTGAGGGTGGTCCCTGCCGAGGCGGGAAGGTGTTCACCTCTTTTTACGGTGCCCATTCTTCCTCGGTGCCCTCAGGGGCCCGTTCTGCCAACCCCGCCTTTATGCCGGGGCGCAGACGGTCCCAGCGAGCGCTTTCCCGAGGGACGCTCGCTCCCTCTGAGGAGGGTTTCAGAGCAGTTAAGCCAGTTGTTCCCTGCCGGTGCGCCGTTACAGGGCGCTGCGTTTGCTGCTCAAATTACACCAGAGGCCGGTCTCGAGAGACTGGTACCCTTAGTAGAATTTCTGGCAGAGTGGAAAAGCCTTCCAAAAATATCTCAGTGGGTCCTGCACACAATAAAAAACGGTTATGCTATCCAATTCAGGTGTCGTCCACCAAAATTCAGAGGGGTTCTGCCCACAGTGGTGGGCCCCGAGCAGGCTCTGGTAATGGAACAGGAGGTGAAAACGCTCCTCCAAAAGGAGGCTATAGAACAGGTTCCTCCTCCCAGTCTGGAGTCAGGTTATTACAGCCGATATTTCATCGTTCCAAAGAAGGATGGGGGGTTGCGTCCGATTTTAGACCTGCGCCTGTTGAATCGCTCGGTAGCAAAGCTAAAATTCAAGATGCTCACTATCAAGCAGATCGTGTCACAAATCAGATCCGAGGACTGGTTTGTCACGATAGATCTAAAAGACGCGTACTTCCACATTTCCATCCTTCCACAACACAGGAAGTTCCTGAGGTTCGCCTTCGGGGGCGAGGCGTACCAGTACAGGGTTCTTCCATTTGGCCTAGCTTTATCTCCTCGCACTTTCAGAAAATGCATGGATGCAGCCTTAGTGCCTCTGAGGCTTCAGGGCATTCGTATCCTCAATTACATCGACGATTGGTTGATTTTAGCTCAGTCAGAGCAGATGGCGGTTCGGCATCGAGATGTCGTTCTCGCTCATATCAGGAAGTTGGGGTTGAGGCTGAACGCGAAGAAGAGTGTTTTATCTCCTTCTCAGAAGACCACTTTTCTGGGGGTCGTTTGGGATTCGGTTTCGATGCGGGCGCGACTCTCTCCGTCCCGCATCGCTTCGATTCTCTCAGCTGTGAAACAAGTAAAGCTAGGCCAGCTGCTCACTGTAAAGCAGTTTCAAAGACTGTTAGGTCTGATGGCAGCAGCGTCCAACGTTATACCTTGCGGCCTGTTGTACATGAGACCGCTACAGTGGTGGCTCAGGACCAAGGGGTTCTCCCCGAGGGGCAATCCGCTCCGCACGATCAAAGTCACGCGGCGCTGCCTTCGTGCTCTGGTCATGTGGAAAGAAACTTGGTTCCTATCCAAAGGTCCTGTGTTGGGGGCTCTTTGTCGTCGCGTAACGCTAACGACGGATGCTTCCCTCACAGGGTGGGGGGCGGTCATGAGTGGTCGTCCAGCCCAAGGTCTGTGGCAGGACCATCATCTATCATGGCACATAAATTGTCTAGAGATGTTGGCCGTGTTTCAGGCTCTGAAACACTTCTTAGCAGACCTGAGAGGTCATCATGTGTTAGTTCAGTCAGACAACACGTCGGTGGTCTCTTATATAAATCATCAGGGGGGCCTGCGGTCTCACCGGCTTTACAAGTTGGCCCGTCAGATCCTCCTGTGGTCCCAAGGGAGGTTACTGTCACTCAGAGCAATGTATCTTCCTGGGTATTTGAATATGGTAGCGGACTCCCTGTCGAGGCAGGGGCCGAGGCCGGGGGAATGGAGACTCCACCCCGAGGTGGTGGAGCTCCTTTGGTTGAGTTTCGGTCGCGCCGAGGTGGACCTATTCGCTTCCAAGGAGACCACGCATTGTCATCTATGGTTCTCCATCAGTCATCCAGCCCCTCTGGGGTTGGACGCTATGGTGCAGCCGTGGCCGAGGTCACGTCTGTACGCCTTTCCCCCGATTGCTCTGCTACCGGGAGTTCTGGAGAGGGTTCGCCGGGACGGGGTCAGTCTGCTACTAGTAGCCCCGTTCTGGCCGGCCCGAGTATGGTTTGCAGACCTGGTCTCTCTCCTGGACGGCTCTCCTTTGGAGCTCCCCGTCAGGAGGGACCTACTCTCTCAGGCGGGCGGCTCGATATTTCACCCCCGCCCAGAATTATGGAAGCTGTGGGCTTGGCCTCTGAGGGGGCCCAGCTCTTAGATGCCGGTCTCTCAACCGAGGTTGTTGAAACCATTCTTCACTCCAGAGCTCCATCCACGAGGAAGCTTTATGCCTTGAAGTGGAAGCTTTTCACTTCTTGGTGTGGAGAACACCTGCAGGACCCAGTCATCTGCCCAGTGGGTGCAGTGCTGGAATTCTTGCAGGAGCGCTTCTCCGCAGGGTTATCCCCCTCCACACTAAAGGTGTACGTGGCGGCACTAGCTGCTTACCATGTCCCTTTCAGTGGAGTTTCTCTTGGGAGACACCCGCTTATAACTCGTTTCCTTCGTGGCACTTTGAGGCTGAGGCCAGCAGTTCGCACGAGGGTGCCTTCCTGGGATCTGGCCATTGTATTAGAAGGTCTTTCCCTGGCTCCTTTTGAACCTATCGAAGAAGTTCCTGAGAAGCTTCTCACTCTTAAAACTGTCTTTCTTCTTGCTGTCTCCTCCCTAAAGAGAATCGGAGATTTGCAGGCTCTGTCGGTTTCACCCTCGTGCCTGGAATTTTCGCCTGGTATGGTTAAGGCTTTTCTGTATCCTAGACCAGGTTACGTTCCCAAGGTCCCTACTAATATTGTTAGACCTACAGTTCTGCAGGCTTTCTGTCCTCCTCCATTTCAGTCATACCAGGAGAAACTTAACTTACTCTGCCCTGTTAGGGCGTTAGACGCCTATGTCCACAGAGCTGCCCTGTGGAGAAAATCAGAACAACTATTTGTGTGTTTTGGGCCACCCAGGAAAGGGTGTCCCGCGTCTAAACAGAGAATGAGCAAGTGGGTGGTTGAGGCTATCTCACTTGCTTATGAGTCAGCTGGTCAGCCTTCACCTTTGGCTGTACGAGCTCACTCTACTAGGAGTATGGCTGCTTCTAAAGCTCTATTGTCAGGAGTTTCCCTAAGTGATGTTTGTGATGCGGCTGGATGGTCCTCACCACATACTTTTATTAAGTTCTACGATCTAGACTTAAGTTCTACCCCTGGGGCACAGGTGCTCTCGTCCTCTGTGCGCTAGTTCTCACATGATGGTCACTTGCTCCTATGGCGACGTGGGTATTCGCGTTCCCACAGCGATGACGCAGCTCGAGTTCCCTAGGATAAGGGAACGTCTCGGTTACGTATGTAACCCTAGTTCCCTGAGTAGGGAACGAGACGCTGCGTCGTTCTGCCATACTCCCGGCACTCCCGTTAGCGCTTCCTTCAGGCTTATCAGAAGCTGATGTGCTTGTGCTGTTTGGGGTGCTTTATAGTTTCCTGGTCGATGACGTCACCCGCCTATGACGTTCCATCTCTCCATTGGGCTGATTCGATACGTGCTTCAGGACGCACAACGCAGGGGCGTTCCCACAGCGATGACGCAGCGTCTCGTTCCCTACTCAGGGAACTAGGGTTACATACGTAACCGAGACGTTTTCCTCCCATAAGGGGGTCCACCGTTTTTTGCCAAATCGTGGGGTCCACCATTTCCAGTGGTTTTACACCCTTATATAAATCAAGCAAGAGAACAAGCAGTTCCTAATAAGAAATATCACTTCAATATAACAAAATTCAAACAAAAATTTGTCCACATGCGTTTTTGTGTCACTTGTGGGGTTCTGGATTAAATTTTTAGAACTTGTGGGGTCAGATATTTCACAGATACACACACATTTATAGTCATTACATTTTAGCAGGGACCAAAGTCACTTACTTGAAACATCAACTACTTCCATTATTTGCCACTTGATTACCATATCATTTTTTTTAGATTATAATTTATATCCTCAATTTACCTGCAAACATGTCTGTATTATTTTTGGGATTAACATGGCATTTAAAAAAAAGCCATTCCAGAGATTCTAAACCAATGAGTCCTCATATTTTGGTCACAGCCTGAACTAATTGTACTAAACTACAATACTGCTTCGTATTGGTCATTGGATGAACGCAGTTTTGCTGAAGGAGATCTTGTTTGTGGTTATTTTTCCTCTATTTCTAATGAAGTTGTGTTCCTAGCCAGTCATGTTCACTGCGGCCTAAAGATAATTTACTCCTTTAAAATGAGGACTTCACATGAAAACTCCATATTCATCTGATGAAAAAAGACTTTAAGACCCTTTGGAATTATAGCACTAATACAGTGAGTAATATTTTACACAAAACACTGGATTAAAAAACAAACAACTTTACAGCATGATTTGTCCTCAATGAACATGTATTTGATAATACAAAATGGCTGGTTCCATACAAAAAGAGGTTAGACAACATTTTACATTTTAAATGGATAAAAAAAACTTGTAAAAAACAAAAACTTTTGGTCAATCTCACAGCAATAAACAGCATGTTTATGCAACTCAAGGCATTACAATGGAGTCAACAGTCTTTTTATGGTTTAAAAACATTTAAGACATTTTACTGGATCTACCCATTTTATATTTTATAGTGTAAGACAACAAAGAACTTTAAAGGGTTAGTTTACCCAAAAATGAACATTCTGCCTTCATTTACTCACCATCAAGGCATTCTAAACCCATAAGAAACTTGTTCATCTTCAGAACACAACTGAAGATATTTGAATGAAATGAGATATCTCCATCTTTCCATTTAAAAACTGTTCATCCTAAACTTTCAAACTTCGAAACCATTCATAAAGAAAAAGTTATCCATGTGACTCAAGAGGTTTAATCCCAGTTGTATTGAACAATGTCAATGTTTCGTGTGCCAAAAAGAAAAAAAAAGCTCTGTCTTCACTTCCACAGATCAACATACAGTACATGCGTTGTGACTTACTCATGAATGCAAATCTATATGGAAGTTAAGATATTTTGTCAAATACTTTCTTTTTTTTGGCACATACAAAGCATTAATAATAATAATTTATTATTGATTTATAATAATATAATTATAATAATAATTTAGAATTTATTGTCATTGCAATGATCCAATCGACAGTGCAATTTCATGGAGTGCAAGAGATCAACAATAGCATATTTTGTAAACAGGGCACAGGGAAAAATAACAAACAAGAAAAATCGAACATATGAGGCGAAGAAACATTAGTAACCAGGACAAAATTAGTATAATTGTGTGTGCTGCAACGATGCAAAGTCCAGTTCACAGTTATTGCATTGGTGGATAATATGCATAATAGACGGATTAAGTGAGATCAACAATAGCACAAAAACAGGACAAAGCGACATATAACAAACAAGGAAAAGGGTATGAGGCGAAGAATCCCTATTGACCAGAAAAAGAGTATAATTGTGTGTGCTGCATCAATGCAAAGTCCAGTTCACAGTTACTGCAATAGTTGGATAATATTGTGTTCCTAGCCTGTTGTCAGGAGCAGATCAGTATCTCCAGCATTCACCACACAACGATCACTCTCCCCGGATTACTAATCACCTGCACCTGTTCACAATCAGTAGTCACATCCATCCCGGCATAAAAACACCCAGCTCACTCTCAGTCATTGTCAAGCCTCCAACAGGAACAGACCCTAACCAGTCACCAAGAAACCCCCTGTGTCATCCAGCACCAAGGAAAAGTAACGTATACTTACCTGCAGAATACTAACCCCTCTGTCCATGTTCTGCTGTCCTCAGGATCCACTCTATGGTCCCTGCCTTGTCCTGAATCCAAGTACCCTTCCTGAATCTGGTTCGCCAACGGATGACCTGAAAGAAAGAGAGCAAGTATCACTGAACTGAGTTAGTTTGATGGAAAATCACACTGAAGAGGATCTGCTCACCTGGAAGCCTTCACGCCAAAGTATCCTCCTCGAATTCACCTCTGAACACCTGAAACTTTGAGCACTCACCTTTGTATGTTACAAAATAAAGTTTATGTTCATTCACTTACCTCTGTCTCCGAGCCTGTATCCTGACAGAAGGCTTGACCTACAACAGAAGGAGGTGAAGAAAAGATGGATTCCAGACAACCTGCCGTTGCTGCAACAAGTTCCACACCAGCTACCACGGTAAATCCAGTGTTTCCTCCGGTTAGCGCTTCCGTAAACGCCGCTTCTTCGATCACCTGCATCGCGAGCCCACCGTCGCGCCCAGCGGCATTCTCTGGTCGGGCGGAGGATTGCAACGGATTCCTGTTACAGTGTTCACTTGCTCTGGAACAACAAGCTCAAATATATCCTACTGAACGATCGAAAGTGGCTTTTATTATCCAGCAATTATCTGGAGCGGCGTTGAGATGGGCTGAGGCATTGTGGATGAAGGAATCACCCGTGGTAGTATCAGTTCCAGATTTCGTGAGACATTTCAAAGAAGTTTTCGGACGCCCAGTGGATGATTCCTCGTTCGGTGAACAGCTGTTGCAGCTGTGTCAAGGGAAGAAAACAGTTTCTGACTATTCTGTGGAATTTCGCACTCTAGCCTCTAACAGCGGATGGAATGAAAGGGCACTCATTTCAGTTTATCGCCGTGGTTTGAATCCAGCTCTGCGTCTTCAAATGGCGATATATGATGACAACTTAGGACTTGAGAAATTTATCCAGCAGGCTATACGAGTGCATCAAAGATCTCAGAGTTGTTACAAAGATAATCTGGATGGTCATTCTGCACTACAACAGAGCACAAGAAGTTCTACATCCGAGAGTCAAGTTGAAGAGATGCAAGTCGATACTTTCCGACTTTCCCAGACAGAACGTACTCGTAGAAGAGAACTGAAGCTGTGTATGTACTGTGGTGCAAAGGGTCATTTCAGACTTACCTGTCCAATTCGACCAGGAAGAATGATGGTAAGCTCAGTTCTAGATCACACCATTGTATCAGCACCCCTCACGATTCATGTTATCATAAAAACTCAAGAAATCTGCGTATCTGTGACAGCCATCGTCGACTCTGGTTCAGCGGGAAATTTCATTTCCGGAAAACTCTGCAAAGAACTCAACCTCCCAGAAATCAACACTCCAAAGTCTTACTCCATTTACGCCGTGACTGGTGAGTTGATTAATAAGGAAAGTGTCACAACAAAGATAACCCCCATTCAATTATGTGTTGAAAATACGCATCAAGAACTGTTTGAACCGTTTGTTCTCCAAAATAGCCAAACAGACTTGATCTTAGGTCGACCATGGTTAATTCGCCATCAACCTACCATCGATTGGCAGTCTGGGAAGATAAAGGAATGGGGCTGTGCATGTTCCCTCAATCGAGTTCCATTCACAAGTCTTTCCAGTGATTCGGGATCCCCAGCCATAACTGTAAGTTCCACTTCCATTGAAAGTCCCACCGAAAATCTGTCCACGAACATTCCTGCCTGTTATTCCCCGTTCTCTGATGTTTTTAATCCTGTCACTGCTTCCCAAATTACCACCTCATCGGCCCTGGGATTGTGCCATTGATCTGGTTCCTGAAGCACGATTTCCCAAGGGTAGAATCTACTCTCTATCCATTCCAGAACAAGAATCCATGAGAAAGTACATCAAGGAAGCCTTAGATCAGGGGTACATTCGTCCTTCCACATCTCCTGCAGCTGCTAGCTTCTTTTTTGTGTCCAAAAAGGATGGTGGATTAAGACCATGTATTGATTACAGAGCCCTGAACCAAGTCACTGTGAAGTTCAGTTATCCTTTGCCACTCATTCCAGCAACACTTGAACAGATCAGAGAAGCCACGATGTTCACCAAGCTAGACCTACGGAGTGCATACAACCTAATCAGGATTAAAGAAGGAGATGAGTGGAAAACAGCTTTCATAACACCTGCAGGGCACTACGAATACCTCGTCATGCCGTATGGTCTGGTCAACGCTCCTTCTGTATTCCAGAGTTTCATGGACGAGGTTCTCAAAGACTTCCTGGGAAAGTTTGTATTAGTGTACATTGATGATATTCTGATTTACTCAAAAGATCCCGCTGCACACCAACGACATGTATCTCTGGTACTTCAAAGACTCCGAGATTTCACCCTGTTTCTGAAGGCTGAGAAATGTATCTTTCATCAGACCACTGTCGATTTCCTGGGTTACATCCTTAGCGACAGAGGGGTTGAAATGGATAAACGCAAGACTGAAACCATCCTGTCTTGGCCCATTCCCCAGTCAGTTAAAGAGCTCCAGAGATTTCTAGGCTTCGCAAATTTCTATCGAAGGTTTATTCAACAGTACAGTATTCTCACAGCTCCTTTGACCTCCTTGTTGAAAGGAAAACCAAAGACGTTGCTCTGGACCCCAGAAGCTGAAACTGCGTTTAATTCCCTAAAGACCGCCTTCACTACTGCACCACTGCTACATCATCCAGACCCTGAGAAACCATTTGTGTAGAAGTTGATGCCTCCACCACCGGGGTTGGTGGAATTCTATCCCAATACTCTGAACTTTCCTCCAAACCCTTGCCATGCGCATTCTTCTCCAAGAAGTTATCTCCAGCTGAAGCAAACTACGACATTGGGAATCGAGAGCTTTTAGCAGTGAAACTTGCCCTGGAGGAGTGGAGACATTGGTTAGAGGGAGCAAAGCATCCATTTCTAGTACTCACAGACCACAAGAACCTCCAATATCTGAGAGACGCTAAGAGACTCAATCCACGCCAGGCCAGATGGGCATTGTTCTTCACACGTTTTCATTTCAAGATATCATATCGCCCGGGCTCCAAGAATACCAGAGCCGACGCTCTCTCTCGACTCTATGCCTCAGAAACCCCAGTGGAAGAACCAGAAACCATCTTACCCGAGAGATTGTTTGTTAATCCCATCCAGTGGGAAATCAATGAGCAACTTCTAGAATTGTCTCGACAGCAACCCAGAATCCTGGTTTGCCTGAAGAATTCCACAACTCTTTAATTGCTTCTGCTCATTCTTCGGTGGGAACCGGTCATCCAGGCATAAACAAGACTCCAACAACCCTTCAAGCAAAGTATTGGTGGCCCCACATGCAACATGATATCACGAGTTTCATTCAAGGTTGTATTCCCTGTGCCATGTCCAAAGTTCCAAGAAACCTTCCGGTGGGTAAGATAGTACCCCTGCCTGTCCCACATAGACCCTGGTCACACATCGGAGTTGATTTCGTCACCGATCTCCCTATGTCTGAGGGGAACACCTGCATCCTAGTAGCCATCGATCGATTCTCAAAAGCATGCAAGCTAATTCCTTTGAGAGGACTCCCTACGGCCTTTGTCACCGCCGAGTTATTGATGGAACATGTTTTTCCGCAATTTCGGTCTCCCAGAAGACATAGTCTCTGACAGAGGGCCCCAGTTCATTTCCCGAGTCTGGCGAGCTTTCTTCAATCTTATGAATGTGACAGTGAGTCTATCTTCAGGATACCACCCACAAACCAATGGACAAACCGAGCGGAAAATCCAAGACATCGGGCGATTCCTGCGCACATTCTGCCACTCCAATCAAAACATCTGGAGCCGTTATCTCATCTGGGCAGAATATGCACAAAACTCTCTCAGACAGTCATCCACGCAGTTAACCCCTTTCCAATGCATCCTTGGTTACCAACCCCCGCTCTTCCCATGGTCCGGTGAGCCATCAGAGGTACCCGCAGTGAATAAGTGGTTTCAAGAGAGCGAAGAAGTTTGGAATCAAACCCACCAGCACATTCAACAAGCTGTCAATCGTCAACAGCACTTCGCTGATGCTCGCCGCCGCCCAAACCTGGAATACCGACCCGAACAGCTTGTCTGGCTCTCTACGAGAGACATCCGGTTACGTCAACCATGACGCAAGCTAAATCCCAAGTACATCGGGCCATTCCCCATTGTTAAACAGATCAATCCAGTCACCTACCAACTTCGTCTGCCCCCAGAATATCGGATCCATCCCACATTTCACGTTTCCCTGTTGAAACCCCATCATCCACCTGTACCTCACTCAGTCACAGAGCCCGCTCCTGAAGATAACCCCCCGGTACCACCCATTGAACCAGACCCCATTTATATAATAAAGGAGGTATTGGACTCTCGACGTCGAGGGGGTAAATTGGAGTATCTCATTGATTGGGAGGGGTATGGACCAGAAGAAAGAAGTTGGGTACCCCGAAATGACGTTCTTGATCCCGGTCTGCTCCTTGAATTCCATGCTCAGCATCCTGAGAAACCTGCACCACGGCCCAGAGGTAGACCTCCACGACGTCGAGGTCCAAGGTCCGCTGGCGCGGACTCTGGAGGGGGGGTAATGTCAGGAGCAGATCAGTATCTCCAGCATTCACCACACAACGATCACTCCCCGGATTACTAATCACCTGCACCTGTTCACAATCAGTAGTCACATCCATCCCGGCATAAAAACACCCAGCTCACTCTCAGTCATTGTCAAGCCTCCAACAGGAACAGACCCTAACCAGTCACCAAGAAACCCCCTGTGTCATCCAGCACCAAGGAAAAGTAACGTATACTTACCTGCAGAATACTAACCCCTCTGTCCATGTTCTGCTGTCCTCAGGATCCACTCTATGGTCCCTGCCTTGTCCTGAATCCAAGTACCCTTCCTGAATCTGGTTCGCCAACGGATGACCTGAAAGAAAGAGAGCAAGTATCACTGAACTGAGTTAGTTTGATGGAAAATCACACTGAAGAGGATCTGCTCACCTGGAAGCCTTCACGCCAAAGTATCCTCCTCGAATTCACCTCTGAACACCTGAAACTTTGAGCACTCACCTTTGTATGTTACAAAATAAAGTTTATGTTCATTCACTTACCTCTGTCTCCGAGCCTGTATCCTGACACCTGTCATGTTCACTGCGACCTAAAGATAATTTACTCCTTTAAAATGAGGACTTCACATGAAAACTCCCTATTCATCTGATGAACAAAGACTTTTGTCTTACCCCTGTGTAATTATAGCACTAATACAGTGAGTAATATATTACACAAAACACTGAGTGGATTAAGTGAGAGTGCATTCACATTACTTCATAAAATTGGGATTAAACCACATGGATTCATTCTACGTTATAAATGTTCTGAAGCTTGAAATTTAGGATGAACAGATAGCAATGTGTTTCCTTAGTTTTGTTGAAGTTAGCGCTTTGGGATGTTTGATGTCATCACATTCATTCACAAACTGCCTAATGCAATTGGAACCCCTCGAATAATGGACAAAGAGCGGCAATGCAAACAATGGAGGGACAGAAATCTGTTAGGTTTCATTCAAAATATTTTCATTTGTGTTCCAAAGATGAACAAATTTCGGTAACACTTTTCTTGAAGGGGTGTGCATAAGACTGACATGACACCTTCATAATCATGACATGACACGTCATTAATATGAAGGAGGTTTTAGGCATGTTTATGACAACTTTCATTAAGTCTAATTCGCTCAATTATGACATTTTTAATGCACATATGACATTGTTTGAGATGTCTTTGTTATGACAACTTGACGTAAACCAATACATCATAACCTGTCAGTGTCTTGGTTCTTGACCTCAACTACAGTGGAACAAATTGAATTTGTCATTAAAATTAAATTTTATTGACACATTCAATTTGAACCACTGAAGTTGAGGAAGAGAAAAATAATCATGACACAGTTATAATGGCCTCATGACAGCCAATGTCAAAATCAATCACATGGCAGTTTAATGTAATGTTAACCCATATAGCTAAGTGGTTTCTTATGTTTGATAATTAATCTGCTATGTCATGTTTATGACATATTTATGACAATTTATGTTGTTTTGGTAATGTCAAGTTGTCATTACCAAGACACGGACAGGTTATGATGTATTGGTTTATGTCAAGTTGTCATAACAAAGACATCTCAAACAATCTCATATTTGCATTAAAAATGTAATTGGGCAAATTACACTTAATGACAGTTGTCATAAACATGCATAAAACGTACTCGGTTACTAACATAACCTCGGTTCTCTCTAGAGAGGGAACGAGTACTGCGTAATATCTTACGCTATGGGGAAAACTCTTTTCCACGAGATATTGAAGCCAAAAATTATCCTTAATTTTTTTTAATGTAAAACGCTTTGCGGCAGCAAGCAGACATAGGCGAGACAGCTCGCGCGCCTATTGGCTGCCCTGCGGCAACAGCAGCAGCCTATCGAGAGTGGCTCTGCGTGACGTCACGACGAATGGGGGCCTTTCGCGCCCATATAGTCACGTCCCGCCAGAAAGGGCGTGGTCTCGCCCTATAACTAGGCTCGATAGCTGCTCTTACGTTGGTTTTCATCGCCGAAGCGAACCAGAGCGTATTCCAAGCACGGCAAGATACGCAGTACTCGTTCCCTCTCTAGAGAGAACCGAGGTTACGTTAGTAACCGAGTACGTTCTCTTACGAGAGTATCTCTCGTACTGCGTAATATCTTACGCTATGGGGAACACAATGCAACACGCAGTGCTGGTAGGGATCCAACACCAAAGTCCCAGGGGCCGAAGCCCGGGGCGCATATAGTGCATAATCACCATAAACTCACAGAGAGTGAGGGAAGAGAGACTAGAAGCATCATTCCCTGTAAATAGCATCCGAAAGGAGCTAATCATGTGACAAATAGACCATACCGTCAGGGTGAACATTCAGCCTGAACTGGGTGGCCACAAGTGTGTCAACATTTTAATGAGCTGCTGTACCGGTCAGTGAGCAATACGCAGGTCAAACTCAGTATCCGAGCCGCACAGCGGGCAGATAGCACTGAATTTTATACCGCCAAAAGCTTAGCTTGTAAGGCGGGAACCTCCAGGTTATAGTATTTTATAAATGTAGACGGCGAGGCCCAGCCCGCGGCCATACAAATATCTTGCAGGGTAACCCCGCTAGACCATGCCCACGAGGAGGGCATGCCTCTTGTGGAGTGCGCTCTAACACCCAAAGGGCACTGTAGGCCCTTAGAAGTGTAAGCCAGCGCAATGGCACCGACTATCCATCTGGATAGGCTCTGTTTCGAAGCGGCAAGTCCCTTAGCACGGCCGCCAAACGAAACGAAAAGCTGCTCAGTCTGTCTGAAACCAGACGAGCGGGACACATAAGCCCTTAGTGCCCTGACAGGGCAAAAGAGACTCGCGTCCTTCTCCTCATTGAGAACCGGAAGGGCAGACAGGGAAATCACCTGGGCCCTGAACGGTGTGTTGAGGGATTTTGGCACGTAGCCGTGCTTCGGTTTGAGTATGACCTTTGAGTCATTAGGTCCAAACTCCATGCATGACGCGCTCACTGAAAGCGCTTGCAAGTCCCCTACGCGCTTCACTGAAGCGAGAGCCATAAGAAACGCTGTCTTGAAAGACAAGTGTTTCATGTCTGACGACTGGATTGGCTCGAATGGGGCACCTTTCATGGCCTCCAAGACCATGGAAAGGTCCCATGTCGGGACTGAAGGGGGCCTGGGAGGGTTTAGCCTCCGAGCTCCTCTAAGAAAAACGCACGACTGAGTCGTTCTTTCCTAGTGACTGGCCAGACACCGGTTTTGCAAACGTTGCTATGGCCGCCACGTATACTTTGAGCGTGGAAGGGGTCCTGCCCTTATCCAGTAGCTCCTGAAGGAAGGAAAGCACTTCCGTAACCCCGCAGTCTACAGGTGAAAAGCTTCGCGCTTGACACCAAGCAGAGAACACAGACCACTTCGAGGTGTAGAGCCGTCTGGTAGACGGGGCTCTAGCCTGCGCGATCGTGTTTAACACTCCCTCTGGGAGGTCAGCGGGTACCCGTTGATGGCCCATGCGTGCAGGGACCACAAATCCGGGCGAGGATGCCAAAACGAGCCTCCCGCCTGAGAGAGGAGGTCTCTCCTCAGCGGTAAAGGCCATGGGACAGCGCTGGTCAGCTGCATCAGGACAGGGAACCACGACTGGTTGTCCAGAGCGGAGCTATGAGTAGCACTGGGCATCCCTCCCTCCTGATTCGCTCCAACACCTGAGGCAGGAGTGAGACAGGGGGAAAAGCATATAGGGGGCGGCGGGGCCAAACATGGGCCAGCGCCTCCCGGCATTTCGAGAAGAATCTCGGGCAGTGAGCGTTTTCTTGGGACGCGAACAGGTCCACCTGCGCTTTGCCAAACGTTTCCCACAGCAGCTGGATCGTCTGCGGGTGCAGAGCCCATTCTGCTGCTGGGACGTTGTTTCTGGACAGCCTGTCTGGCCCCACATTTAGGTGACCAGGCACGTGCGCCACTCTCAGCGAGAGCAGGTTGTGCTGAGCCAAGACCAGGAGGCGTCCCGTCAGCCTGTAAAGGTTTCGGGACCTGACGCCGCCCTGGCGATTTATGTACGCCACCACTGACATGTTGTCCGACCGGACCAATACGTGGTGGCCTTTTATCTGGGGACAGAAGCGCCGTAGCGCTTTGTCGACTGCTATTAATTCCAAGCAGTTTATGTGAAGGAGCTTCTCCCGTACTGACCATAGGCCAGCTAGCGGTCTGCCCTCGAGCAGCGCTCCCTGCCCCGAAGTGGAGGCGTCCGTAGACACCACCTTCACACTCGAGGGGATCCCCAGACTCAAACCTGACTGATACCAGTCGGTTGCTTTCCATGGTTTCAGAGCCGAAATGCACTGAAGGTCGACCCTGAGGCGAAATAGACCTGCGATCCACGCCCTGGGGGGAACTCGTGCTTTTAGCCATAGCTGCAGTGGGCGCATGCGGAGCAGGCCCAACTGGAGTACGGAGGCTGCTGAGGCCATCAGACCCAGCATTTTCTGAAACCTTCTGAGCGGGACTATAGAGCCGTGGCGGAAGGATCTCGCGACGTGCTGAATATTCAATCCGCGCTCCGGTGACAGGCGTGCTGTCATGGATAGCGAGTCTAACACTGTTCCCAGAAAGGAAATTCTCCGACTGGGGAGCAGTGAACTTTTCGCCCAATTGACTGTAAGGCCCAGCTCCTCGAGGTGCTCGAGTAATGCGGCCCTGTGTTCTATGAGCTCCGTTCGTGAACGAGCTAGAATCAGCCAATCGTCCAAGTAGTTCAAAACTCGCATGCCCCGAAGTCTCAGGGGGGCGAGGGCCGCGTCCATGCACTTCGTGAACGTACGGGGTGCTAGGGACAGGCCGAACGGCAGGACTGTGTATTGATATGCCTGGCCCTCGAAGGCGAATCTCAAGAATCGCCTGTGATGGGACGCTATTTGTATTTGAAAATAGGCGTCTTTCAGATCTATTGACATGAACCAGTCTCCTTGGCGCACTTGCGCGAGGATTTTCCTGGTCGTAAGCATTCTGAACTGGCGCTTCACGAGCGTTCTGTTCAGCAGTCGCAGATCTAGAATGGGTCTGAGCCCACCATCTTTTTTCGGTACCAGAAAATATCTGCTGTATAAGCCCCCTTCGCCCTGAGATAGAGGTTCTATAGCCCCTTTTCTCAGTAGTTTCGCTATCTCGGCTCGAAGTAGATGAAACACTTCGCTTTACACCGTAGTTTCGACTCGCGCCGTATAACGGCGGGGGCGTCGAGCCAACTGTAGCGAACAGCCTCTCGTTATAGTGTTCAACACCCATTCTGATACCCCGGGAAGCCTTGACCACGCATCTGCGTGAATAGCTAGGGGTAGAATGAAATCTGGGCTCTGGCCGCGGCAGGACGGCGGCTCGAGAGCCCCTGTGTACTGGGAACACAACACCGTGTTTACAGCGTTCGAGGCGGGGGGCGCGCTGATCACAGCGGGCAGCCTGGCCGCGCTCAGCTTCTCTATGGCGGGACGCGCAGAGAAAGCGAGCGGGGCGAATCCCGTGGGATTCGGCGCGTGTGAGGGAATGTGGGCACATTTACTAAATGCGGGCACATTTACTACACTGAGAATACTGTCAGCTCGCGCCGACTAAATCACTGCTGTGTTTACAGCGTGCGAGGCGCGCGCTGATCACAGCTGGCAGCCTGGCCGCGCTCAGCTTCTCTGTGACGGGTTGTGTAGAGAAAACGAGCGGGGGCGAATCCCGTGAGATTGGGAGTGTCTGTGAGAAATGCGGGCGTGATACAGCGTGCACATTTTCTGCACGGAGAACACTCGGCTCGCGCCAACTGAATCAACGCTGTGTTCACAGCGTGCGAGGTGCGCGCTAATCACAGCGGGCAGCCTGGCCGCGCTCAGCTTCTCTATGACGGGTTGTGCATAGAAAGCGAGCGGGGGTGAATCCCGTGGGATTCGGCATGTCAGTGAGGAAATGCGGGACAGCGGGCACATTTACTGCACTGAGAACACTGTCGGCTCGCGCCGACTAAATGTGTGTTAGTTTCGTTTTTACAGAAACCAAGGGACACGCATCGTGTAGTGTAAGCGGGCATTGTATGGGCGCGTTCACTACATTTTCTGCACAACCAACATGAGTTGGTTTTATTTGTGCTAGCCCTGCACCGTGGCGGGCTGTGTCTGGGTGTGGGAATGGGCACTGGGACGTGGGCATTCTTACAACACTCGTAACACCATCGGCCGTGGCCGGAACACCAGAAAATGCACTCTTTATTGGATTTATCTGGGTAGCCATAGAAACGGCTTTTGTGCGCAGGCAAGCGGGCTGAGACACCGGCTGCTTCACTGCGAAATACACTGGGACAGTCACAACGCATGGAACTGAACGAGCGAGAAGTTTTGGTGGAAATCCGGCCGCAGCGGGATCTGAACACCGTCACTTTCCTAGAGAGACTAGGAAGGCCTTGAGACCTCGGGCTTTACCTCAATCCTCGGCCGGGGCCCGCGCTGAGGGGGGCGGCGTCCAGCAGAGCGAGAGCGCGGTGTTTGATCTCGGGCCTGGCGGCGCTGCTAGTTAGCCGAAACGACGGCCTTTGTGCGCAGGCAAGCGGGCTGTGGAACCAGCTTGCTCACTGCGAAATACACTGGAACAGTCACATTGCTTGGAACTGAACGAGCGAGAAGTTTTGGTGAAATCCGGCCGCAGCGGGAACTGAACACCGTCGCTTTCCTAGAGAGACTAGGAAGGCCTTGAGACCTCGGGCTTTATCTCAATCCTCGGCCGGGGCCCGCGCTGAGGGGGGCGGCGTCCAGCAGAGCGAGAACGTCGAGGAACACGGAGCGCTCAGCTTCCGTCATCTCGGATAGCGTTAGCCACAAATGTTTCTCACCATTCAGGGGGGAAAGGCGCGGGTCTCGACTGTGACGGAGCTTCGTCTTTCCCGAGAAAGCGTCCGTCCAGCCTATTGCGCGTTAGTTGCGCGAGCGCCTTTCAGTCGAGGCCGATGTAATCCACGGCTTGAGAGAGCGGACGCATCGGCTCAGTTTCAATGCCGTCTCCGGAAAGTTCGTCGAGCTCAAGTGCGGACGCGGCGGCAGACGGCGGCCGCTGTCCGTCTGGGAGCGACTCGAGCGAAGCCGGCGAAGCTGGCGGGCGAACCGGCGAGCTTTGGCGGGCTGGAAATAGCTCGGGCGCGCGCGGCGCTTCTTGCGGCGCGGCATCACGGCGGGCTGGGATGCGGGCTCGGAGAACGAAGCTAGGCGAGTCCGCAGAGTCACCATAGGCAAGCGTTCACAATGATGGCATCCGCCGTCAGCGAGCGCGGTGGCCGCGTGATCCTCACCCAGGCAGGACACGCAGATGACGTGGCGGTCCTCATCGCTGAGTGGGGCTCGGCAAGAACCACAGGAAGGCATCTTTAAAAAGACGCCGCTCTTTTAGAGGGGTGGGAAAAAAAGGCAAATAATGCAACACACACACTCTAAGCAGAGGAAAGGATATGTACGCCGGAAAGCGCAGCAGGTAAGGCGGCTGAAGGCGGCGAGGCCAGCGACTCCAGACTCGATGGCACGTCCCTCTGAAGGCTACAGGTCGACGGCGCGGCTTCTCACTCTGGATCCAGCGATGCGGGAGGCTTCGCTGAAGAGATGAAAAATCAACGTAAGAGCAGCTATCGAGCCTAGTTATAGGGCGAGACCACGCCCTTTCTGGCGGGACGTGACTATATGGGCGCGAAAGGCCCCCATTCGTCGTGACGTCACGCAGAGCCACTCTCGATAGGCTGCTGCTGTTGCCGCAGGGCAGCCAATAGGCGCGCGAGCTGTCTCGCCTATGTCTGCTTGCTGCCGCAAAGCGTTTTACATTAAAAAAAATTAAGGATAATTTTTGCCTTCAGTATCTCGTGGAAAAGAGTTTTCCCCATAGCGTAAGATATTACGCAGTACGAGAGATACTCTCGTAAGAGAACCACCTTTATATTAATGACGTGTCATGTTATGCTTATGAAGGTGTCATGTCAGTCTTATGCATACCCCTTCAAGTAAAGTGTTACCACACTATAATAACTGCCCTGTCTTTGCAGTGTCATTTGAAAGTATTTTCATTATTTTTTTATGTTTTAATTGGTGTACTTTGTTTAATTTTTATCCATATTATAGTTTATTCAGTTTAATTTTTTGCTTAAAGTGTCATGTTTTTACAAAATATTTAAAACATTTTTCTCAATGTAAATGAGAAAATCAGTTGAATGATGCAGTCCTGCTGCATTTGTTGAAAAATATTTCCAGTCCTGCTAAATGTTGCAGTCCAGCATTTGCTATGTTTTGCTGAGCAAACCTCGCTGTGTTTGTGGCTTCGTTGACACCTACATGTGTGGAGACTTCTCATGGACTGAATGGACTGAATGGACATGGACTCTCATGGACTGAAAAAAAAGCTGTGCTCAAAGGTAGTTTCAGTTCAAGAAACCAGGCTCGCCAGGGAACATGTGGACATGTATGTGGACATGGCCAGAATCTTTTTAAATTTTTTTTAAATTAATTAATCAGTCAGCATATACAGATGTAATATAACAGAGTATCAAACAGTAGTAAATACAACAGAGATCAGCAACAACCAGAGGAAAGGAAAACCAAAAAATATAAAAATGAGTGAATAAAATAATAGGATAAAGGATAAAAACGAAAATATTTTATTATTTCAAAAATATGAAGAAACTAATATGGATTTTTGAAAAAAAAAAAAAACCACAACAAGACAGTGTTTGCACTTTGGTATTTTGAATACAGAGAGCAGGAAATGGCCAGAATCGTGCTGTTTACGGGTTTGTGTGCTGACGTGAACTGCCTGGAAAAGCGTCTTTGTGTGCAGTGTATGGATATCCACAAACAGATATTGACTCATATAGAACTCTGACAGCAATTAATTAGGTGTGTTCGACTTCAAGCGTCGCTGTGCAGACTGATTTGAGTATGACATCAAATTATCCCAAGAGCAGCTTAGTATACTTTCGAATCGCTCTAGCGATACTTTGATGTCATACACCGATCGGTCTGTGCAGCGCAGAACAAGTTGAACACACCTATTGATGTCAAGGCTGTAATGTGATTGGTTATATTGGCACACGTGATCTAAGTCGGGTAACCACTGTCAATATTACGCAGACAATGATAATACGCAAGATAATATTTAAAGGCATGACATCCAAAAATACGTTTAAATTACTGCAATAACTTGTTATTATTAAAATAGTGACTGCATTTAAATCCATTTCTTCTGAATTCACAACAGGTACACCTGGGACTGTGGATTAATTTGAGATCTGATATAGTGTATGTAGTACTTCTTCCTATTTTTGATAGAGATTTATACAGCTATTACAATCTTTCTTAAGCATTTTAATTTTCTGTAAGACAAAGCTGTTTATTTTATACCAACAATATTGTCAAGCAATTCAGTGTCCATCACAATCACTCATTCTGTATTTTTTTTCCCCCCATCGTGAGACTCGTCTCATCTGTTGTGTACTGGAGCAGATGAAGTCTGGTGATGTATAGTTCTGTGCACTGCTTTGCTCTGCCGAGGGGTGCACCATTAGTGCCTCCTGCCTCTCCCATCCATCATTGTGGACAGGATGGTTTGATTGACAGCTACACCTTTTTACTCTAGTGCTTCTGAGAGTGGGGCTGTATTAAGAAATCTATCCTGAAGCAATCAAATTTCAGGACATGCAGAGCCTGGATTTAATGCACCACCAGAAGGGGGTAAGATCCTCTCTTCAGAAGAGCAGAGACCTATTTCAAATAGACGCCTTTTATTTCATTCACTTTGAAATTGTGTGAAATTGACATATCTCAGAAAGGACTGCAATTTTTTCCAGAATCAATTTTTCCAGTGTCCACTTTCAGACACATATGAACATGATAGCCATCAGGTATTTTTTGCTAAACGTTCTCTTAGCTGGAAGGATGGACAGCGAAAAACACAGGGTGAGACCACAGCCTGCTATGCCTTCACCCTCCCAACAAAGTCAGACTGACTTCTTCAATCCAACTCAGAAGAAAACTGCAACTTTGCCATCACTGAATGGGCAGCCAACACTTCAGACTTATTTTTGGCCTTCTCTCGTACATTCAAGTTGCTGGCCTGCGGGACCGCACCAGGCCCCACACCCCTGGGCAGCAGGCCTTGACTCACAACCAGCCATGTGTTCATTCAGGACAGTAGAGAGGGGACTCTATCAACCACAACAGAATCAAGGACAACCTCAGGAGTTTGGCACAACGTCTTCATTCAATGCAGAATAAGTCCATTGCAACTCCCACCATTTGCTCTGCGTGTCCTCTCAGGCTCAGGGCCGGCAGGCCACAATCTACACTCCAGCCATGAGAACAGAGTCGAACTAACCATGCAAGTTCATCATATCTTCTTCATCCAACGGAGAAGAAATCAATTGCAACTTCAACATTTGACACTCACAAAACCATCAACAGCTTCAATTTTCAACAACTTCAAGAATTGTGTCCACTGCAAAGGCCATGCACGTATACATTTAATGAGGTGCTCTGAAATTGATAAGCTGAAGGTTCTTTTCATGTTCAATGAAAAGAACCATCCAATAAAGCTTTTACGTAGCTTTATTTAATTTCCGGTTTCATTCTGTCATTTACCATCTACCCCTGTATGTGTAATTGTTTGTATGTTAGTTATGTGTTTGTGATTTTGTTAATAAAACATGTGCACAATATGAATTTGGTTCTGATGCTCTGCTTGCAACAACGTTTATTTTATGATCTTGATCCTGTTACATGCTCTAAGCACTGTACATGGTAAGAAAGAATTCTTTTTCTGTGGCCATGAAAGATAGCCTAGAAATCTAAACGCATCCTAGTGGCAGCAAAAATTATTTTGCAGCCAGTGTGGTCTAGCAACTCTCCATTGGCTTTTGAGCTGGAAAAACCAAACTCTGGTCAGGCCAATCACATCGTGTATAGAGTTGGTGGGCAGGCTTAACATAATGACGGCAGAGTTGTGACGGTTCCGCGTGATTTCCATAGGTGATTTCCCTGCTACTTGAAAACAAAGATGATGCTGCTGGCGAACAGCGGTCTTTCGAATCGTCTTTGACCGCGACTCTGGAGGACTTGGAGTTAAGAGAACGTCACTTAAGTCATTCTTAAAAAAGGAAGATGTGTTCAGAGTTTTCCGGTCGGCAAAAGTTTAATATATCAACTAGCTCCGCTGGTGGAAAAACGCATGGGACTCACTCAGCCAGAGCTGTTCGTTGCTCTGGTTGGTTGTAGCACTGTCCTATTGCGTGCAGAGGGATATTGAAAGACAACCGTTTATCCCGCCCCTCGGATTGAGGTATGCCAATTGTGAGTTCCCAGACCTAACATCTTGATGTAGGTCTGGCTTGCCAGGCCACATGAAAGATACCCTTTTCTTAGAATAAATGAATAATCAAAAGAGTTTGTTGGATATATATACAGCAGTCCCAGACATAGTACTGAAGGAAAATGAAATTGAGCGGAAGTGCGTAGGATGGCGCATCTACATTGCAAATGGCAATTAAACTAAAAAGTGAGGCATTCTTCAAAAAAAAAAAAATATATATAAAAAGTTATAACATTTCAGACAAATTTATTCATCTTACAATGTGACCATGTTGAGCTATATATATATTTGCATGAAAGACCCACCCTCCTCTGTAAGTAAGATATCTCTAAAATTTTTAAGCTTTACTACCTTTTGGTTTACTTCTTTGGGGATGAGACCTTTTATACCAGTTACATTTGAGACATTTCAAATGATACCAGACATGTATAGTGTTGTATAATAATTGTTCACATTAAACCATGTATATTTTTTGGTGAATTTTGGTGTTCTCAGCATGAAGGAGAGAAGGAACGGGGCAATGGGGTGTCAAGGGAAAGAGATGTAGATTCGGATGATGCTTAGGTGAGACTTCCATCTCGATTGGTGATGCTAATTTCACAAGAGAGAGTTAAATGTTAATTTCCAGAAAGGTCCTTTGTCTTCTCAGGGAGTGGTCGTTCCTCAACCAGACTGGGGTGCATTTCCCGAAAGCATCGTTAGCCAACTATGGTCGCAAGTTCCGTCGTTACCAATAGAGTTCAATGGAAATTGCGACCAACTTGCGACCATAGTTGGCTAACGATGCTTTCGGGAAACGGACCCCTGCCCGGCTTTTTCGAATTTCTCTTAGTCTTACACACTCATCCTAATATACCCTTCTTGTATTCTGTGAGCCACTAAAAATCATTGAATAAAATTTTATCGTCTTACTTTTTTTTTTCTTGTCTTAAATTTGTTGTCTTATCAATTAGTTGTTGTAACCTTCAGTTGGACCTTTGTCAACCAGTATTTAACTTTGTCAACCAGTATTTAACTATGTCAGAAGAAAGTTTCTGTTCATTTTGAACCCAAACATTTTTTTTCAAACTTTTTTTCTTATTTATTGTGTTAAAATATCAACTGCACTACATAATATTACATAGTCTGATTTAACAAAGAACATTGGTTATATATTTATTATTATATTATATTAAAAAAGATGGTAGAAAATCAAGGAATTAGGAACTAGATTGTTAATGATAAAAAGGAATGAACATTTTTTGAGAATGTACTGTTTTTCACTTGGCTCCTTTAGTAAACACAATTATTACATATTTTAAGACTTGCTTACTTTAAAATAATTTTCTCTTGTTTAGAATTTATTTTAAATTATTTTATTGTAGTCTTTTTATGCTGCCAATGTTAGGAGTTCAAGCGTCTATCGCTGAAACCCTGTTGTAATTGTAAAAAAAGGGTTCCATGGATCAGCATTCTCACCTAAAACTGATTGGGCAGACCAAACCATAAATCGTAGAAACTTGAAACTTTGAGAGCTGGTGGTAGTACTCACACCGTTAAACAACGTCACCAAGCCTGCCCTAATCGGCCTGACGGGGGTGCTATAATTATACGTTTTTAGAAATGATCGTTTTCTGTGATAAAAAACGGGGTTTTCGTGTAAATGAGAGGCCAAACCGCATGGGAAATATATGCATCTTCCCTTCATGTAAACTGGACATAAGAATGTCTTGTGTGTTAACCGTGTGTCACATTCACGTTTACCTTCATCATCTACATTCACTACATTTCCCAGCATTCCCCAGGATCCTCACCTGCACTCGATTCCCTCATCACCACACCTGATCTCCATCACGTCATCTCATCACCAGCACGGACTATATAACACTCACTCTCCCTGCAGTCACTGTCTGATCTCGTCAATACCTGACACACAGACTCACCTATGCTCAACCAGAGACTTACCCGCTACTTACCTGCTACTCACCTGACCCTATTGGATTATCATCTTCACCGTCTGCCATCTTCAGTTCCCAGCCGTCCAACTGCAACCCTCTCCAGCAACAATCCATCTGCATCTGAAAGAGAGACTCTTATTCTCCATTGGCTAAGTTCATCCCATTATCATCCGTTGGAATACTCACCATAACTCTGTCTGCTTCTGCCTGTTCTGTTAAATAAACACCATTTCACTTACCACCTGTCTGTCTCCTGTATCAACCGTGACAGAAGATCAGACCGCCCCAAGATGGACGATGGGGTAAAAATTATCGTCCTGGCTCAGGAGAGCCAAAGTTGGTATTCGTTTGTGGAAGGCTTTATCCGCATCGCACTCGTCAGTAATGTGGCTGACGAGCGGTTGTGTACCTTATTCTGGCTCGGGGCCAGATTTCACCACCAGATCGACCTTCCAGACACCACCGGACTCAGCTGGAGGGAGACCGTGATCCGGTGTCTGGAGAGTGTCGGTTCCCGACCCGGTACACAACCTACCAGCACCAAGCCCGCTTCGCCGCTGGTCCCATCCAGCACAGAGCCTTCGCCGCTGGTCCCATCCAGCACAGAGCCTTCGCCGCTGGTCCCATCCAGCACAGAGCCTTCGCCGCTGGTCCCATCCAGCACAGAGCCTTCGCCGCTGGTCCCATCCAGCACAGAGCCTTCGCCGCTGGTCCCATCCAGCACAGAGCCTTCACCGCTGGTCCCGTCCAGCCCATTTGAGCCTTCACCGCTGGTCCCATCCAGCACAGAGCCTTCACCGCTGTTCCCGTCCAGCCCATTTGAACCTTCGCCGCTGGTCCCATCCAGCACAGAGACGCCACCGCTGGCCTTTGCCAGTATTGACCTAATAGACTTTTTCACTGAGCCAGAGCCCGTTGACCCAGAGCCAGAGCCCGTTGACCCAGAGCCAGAGCCCGTTGACCCAGCGCCAGAGCCAGAGCCCGTTGACCCAGCGCCAGAGCCAGAGCCCGTCGACCCAGCGCCAGAGCCAGAGCCCGTCGCCTGCCCGCCAGAGCCTGAGCCCGTCGCCTGCCCGCCAGAGACCGCCGTCCAGCCAGAGACCGCCGTCCAGCCAGAGACCGCCGTCCAGCCAGAGACCGCCGTCCAGCCAGAGACCGCCGTCCAGCCAGAGACCGCCGTCCAGCCAGAGACCGCCGTCCAGCCAGAGACCGCCGTCCAGCCAGAGACCGCCGTCCAGCCAGAGACCGCCGTCCAGCCAGAGACCGCCGTCCAGCCAGAGACCGCCGTCCAGCCTGAGACCGCCGTCCAGCCAGAAACTGTATTCCCACCCTGCCTCCCTCTCCCACCTCCGCTATTGATGTCTTCATGCTCTACTGCCTCGCCTCTACTGAGCCCTGTCGACCCTGCTGCCCATCCACAGCTACCCCCCAGTATCGCTGTGGAGCCGCCTCTGGGTCTCCAAGCCTCAGCATCGCCCTGGTCAGTGGATCCCCTGTCCTTGCCTCAATACCCTGAACCTCTGACTCCACCTTGGTCCTCCGACCCTACAGCCTCTCTGCGGCTCATTGTGCCCTCACCTCCGCCGGGTCTTGTCAGCCCTATATCTCCACCAGGCTCACTCCTCCTTCCTTTCTCACATTGGTCAGCCGTCACCCTGGTTCCACCTCGGGACTCCGTGCTGCCGGCTGTGCCTCTGCCCTGCATCCCTTCTGCTCCACCGGGCTCCATCTTCCCTCCTGCTCCTCAGTCGTCCTCCCTCGCACTGGTTACGCCACGGGCTTCCAGAGCCCCTTCTCCGTTTCGGTCCCATGAGCCTGCAGATCTGCCTTGGCCCTCCAGACCTGTGGTGTCACCTCGGCTCTGGGTCCATTCGGCTCAGTTGGGGATCTTGGAAACTTCTACTGGGTCTTCACCGCCATGGCCACCCGAAGGGGTCTCACCGCCATGGCCACCCGAAGGGGGCTCACCGCCATGGACGCCCGAGGGCCCCACAGCTCCGCCCTGGACACGTCCTCTCTCATCTGCTCCGCCTTGACTTCTCTGCAGCGCGAGGTCGCGCTTTCCGGAGGGGGGTGTAATGTCACATTCACGTTTACCTTCATCATCTACATTCACTACATTTCCCAGCATTCCCCAGGATCCTCACCTGCACTCGATTCCCTCATCACCACACCTGATCTCCATCACGTCATCTCATCACCAGCACGGACTATATAACACTCACTCTCCCTGCAGTCACTGTCTGATCTCGTCAATACCTGACACACAGACTCACCTATGCTCAACCAGAGACTTACCCGCTACTTACCTGCTACTCACCTGACCCTATTGGATTATCATCTTCACCGTCTGCCATCTTCAGTTCCCAGCCGTCCAACTGCAACCCTCTCCAGCAACAATCCATCTGCATCTGAAAGAGAGACTCTTATTCTCCATTGGCTAAGTTCATCCCATTATCATCCGTTGGAATACTCACCATAACTCTGTCTGCTTCTGCCTGTTCTGTTAAATAAACACCATTTCACTTACCACCTGTCTGTCTCCTGTATCAACCGTGACACCGTGAACATACTCTGGGTTGGCTGAACTTACACCTGGAACCAGTATTTAAGCAAGGTTTAGGTTAATCAACCAAGAGTCATCAGTCAGCCAATCAGTCACCGCGTGCTTTCGTTCAAAGGTTTTAACTGGTTTAAAAGTTCAGCCATGAACTTTCATTTTAAAATTAGCGCCATTTCGGTGGGCGATTGCTTGAATTGTGAGTTCAATAGCCTATTATTCTTCATGGGAAAACACAACAACAAAAGAGTACAATTCGCTTAAATAGGCCCTTTTTACACAAAATATTTAGTCATCATCTTTTCATCAGCTCGATCTTCACTCTCCTAATTAATAAAATTTGACTCCTGTTGCTGATCTGCGACTCTAGTTCAGCTCACAATTTATTCAGATTTTAATCAGACAGAGGTTAATGTATTGATAATTGAATCGTTGTCAACCGTTTCGTTCAAAATGCTGAATTATTCTGTAATAAGAAAAAACTTTGCGCGATGGTTCTGCTGTGATCTTTGTTTAACTATTTTTGCTGCTGAAACAGAACAAAAACAGTCAAAATTGCATCTAAAATGTAAGTGACTTAATTGTAACTGTTTATTGAACTGTTGTATCAAATCATGTCACAGTTTAAATATTGATGGTATTCAGGAAAGAGCACATAATGTGAGGTAACTTAAAGGGATAGTTCACCCCCATAGTAGTTCCGCTATAGTATAGGATAGTTGCTGAACACAAAGGAAGATATTTGGAAGAAAACAGATCTGAATCCCCATTGACTTCCATAGTAGGAAAAAATACATACTATGGTAGTCAATGGGGATTGAGATCTGTTTTCTTCAAAATATCTTCCTTTCTGTTCAGCAGAACAAATAAACACATAGAGGTTTGGAACAACTTGAGGGTGAGTAAACGATGATAGAATTTTCATTTTTGGGTGAACTATCCCTTTAAAGAGGCTATATGCGTTTTTCTGAAATTTAAACTCGCGACTGACACCTGTGGCCAAAAAACAGAACTGCACTTCTGTTCTGCTTGCTCTCGCAGTGCGCGCTCGTACGTGCACACTTTACAAGTCATCTGCTGCAAGGAGGTCAACATTGTTTACAGAGGTAAGAACAGTCAAATACATATATTGTTTGAGATAATTGCTGACTAGCGGTGGTGGCAGAGTGATCTGAAACGTTTAACATGAACGCGCTTGATGTCACATTCGCAGACAGCGCGGGAAAAATCCGACCCAACAGAAAATAGGAAAAATAGGATACAGGCTTATAGGTGCACCCACAGTGAGCGGACAAGAGCCCCTTTCACACAGAGATTCCGGAAAATACACGGATAATGTGACCCGGCATTTGTCCCGGGATTGTTTGATTTTGGTTCATTCACACTGCCAGTGTTTTGCCGGGATCTGTGAGTGCGTTCACACACAACCCGTTAATGTCCCGGAAAGCCGCGTGACGTCAGGATGAGACGTGTAACGCACGCGTCGAAAACATGTGCACTCGCACACCTTTCCACAGAGCTGGCGAACGATCGCAACTTCAGCTCGGATTGTGAGGAGCTGCCTCTGCTTCATTCCAGTTTGCAGACATTTTTTCGTTCTTTCTTTGTTGATAACGAACACAAACTTTATTCTAAGAGCAACAGAGTCGCGCGATGGCACATGCGTCATTACTACGACACACCCCTTACGGCATTGGTTCTGGCTTTTGTTCACACAGCGCGCGTTCCGGGTCTGAACACGGCAATGTTACTAGGTCCCCAACCCGGGATCGATCCCGGCATCAATCCCGGGTCGTGTTTGCGTTTCCACAGAAGGCACTCTGGCAATTTGCCGGCAATTTGCCGGGTTCCAAGTGCTGTGTGAAAGGGGCTAAGGTGTCAGTATGCTCAACAGGAGATGTTTGAGTCATTAATGGCAAAATAAAAAGGCTATTGTTACGTTTATTTTGGGGAAAAAGTTGCATATAGTCCCTTTAACTGTATCATATGTTAAAAATATAAAAACTCAATTTTTTTATTTTTATAGGCACCATATTGTTAACATGGTTTATTTTTTGTGTGCTTCGCTCATTTGTTTAATTTTCTCCTCGAGAGGCTGCACAAGCCTCATTAGCACAATTTTGTTACCACCAGTAATAATGTATTCACTATCCATCATTTAAAATAAATTTAATAAAATCAGAATATTCTCTAGTTTTAGTGATTCCCAAGTAATTTTTTTTGTCATTGACGTTTTAATCAGGCTACTAATCTGATCAGGCAAGTAAAATTGTCTTTTTCTTTAGCTGTCAATTACACTCTGACAAGAGTTTAAAGTTGCTGTAGGTAACTTTAGTAAAAAATATTTTTTACATATTTGTTAAAACTGTCATTATGTCCTGAGAGTAGAATATGAGACAGATAATCTGTGAAAAAATCAAGCTCCTCTGGCTCCTCCAAGTGGTCCTATTGCCATTTGCAGAAATACAACGCTCCCGGTAAGAAACAACCAATCAGAGCCAGGAGGAATGTTTTAGCAGTGTCAATCACGCTCGTGTACGCGCTGATCACGCCCCTCTCTTGCACAGCGCGAGCGCGTACCGTCGTTCAAACTCAAGATTGCCGGCGAGCTGCAGCTGTGCTTATGACGGAGAAATAACCTAAATTGCCAATTCTCGAGTGACACCTGCTCATAAAACAAAGAGGTAAAGGGAAAAATACCGATGACGATAAACAATCTTGTCTAATTTGTCAGCCCATTGTCAAAACTCTAGCCGCATAACATGTAGATAAAATGTCACACACTCTGCTAAGCCATACATGCCAACCCTCCCGATTTTTCCGGGAGACTCCCGAATTTCAACTCCCGAATTTCCCGAAAATCTCCCGGACTGACCTTTCTCCTGAATTTCTCCCGATTTCCGAGTGCGGGTGCGAGAGAGACACCCAGCCGACGGGGTGTCATTGGTTGTTGCGTTAAATCTTACTTAGAAACAATAGTGCTATTTTCTGATTGGCTAACAACACCAGACGAACAACACCAGAGGCGACGCGCGGCCAGAGTTTAGGGCGCTGCGGCATATTAAATATATTACAAATAGTTTTTCAGCGTGAGAAATACAATGTGTGGCGGGAGAGCGTGACAAAAGACCGAAATGAGTGACTGTCACCCTCAATGCGTGACACTTCAGAGCCCTGCTGATGTGTGATGAAAGCACAAGCAGAAACACGGCTAAAGTAGCCTATGTATTTTGTATTTACACTTCTCTTGTAAGTAATTCGTGGCTGCTGTCAGTGAAAATTGCTCTCCATTATACAAATATATATATATATATATACAAAAAATATTGTACAAAAAAAAATTGCGTTTGTGATATATGTCCCTATCAGTGAATGTGCCATATAACTTTATCCGCCGTCATCGGTGGGCCTGTTTACTAGCCTGTTACTAGTTTCAAGAGAGAGGTGGGGAGGTTGCCGCTTTCATGAAATCCATCTAAATTTAAATGATCTCATGGATGTGGCTGTAGTGGTTCACGGTCATAGTGGCACCAGCCCCCCCCCCCCCCCTACTTTTTCAAAATGTACAATTAATGTATTGATTGTGTAGCAAGTGGCTCGATTTTAGCGATATAGGATGGACTGTGCTCTCCCATACAGAGCTCTAATAAATAACGACTATGCCACCCCAGCATTTAACCAGCTGGGGAAATACCCGTAAAAGGGCACACAAGTTCGTTCTCCTTCCCACAATCACAAAACCCTGAGGTGTGAATACGTACAGGAAATTGTCTCTTTATTCAATAAGAATAATAGTTTAAAATACATAGGATCAATAAAGCAGTTGATATGGAAGGCAAAGCCACCGATTTATATTTGAGCTGATTTGTATATGAGCAACTAGGTCCAGCAAAGAACAACTGCAGGCTCTCGTTCACGGAGCTGGGGTGCACCATTGGCTGGGCAGGCTGAGCAGTGGACTTGTGAACCAGCCCAAGATAAGTACACCGTGCCCAAACTTCCAAAGCACACACACACTCCAGTGAAATCCACTGCAAGAAAATCTACACCGCACTCTTAAAAGTAGTTTCCATTCACCGCTCACAGGATGGCTAGCCTGCCCGCTTTTGGGTCACCCCTGCTCCGATCAGCGGGACTCTCGTTCAAATATCCGGCAGACCATTCTCATATCATTTACAAGCAAAAGAGCAGCAGTCAGTCGCAGCACGCCGTGATGTACGTGCGATTGATTCTAAACTGGAACTACAGCAGTGATGCAGAGGAAACCCCCTCGAGCAGTACGATCAGTACCTCTGAACAGACACCAGCTCACACAGAGCTGTCGAGCACCGGCAACCATGACGCCCAGGTGACAATGATGACGCAATCTCCCGCTACTCTGGGGATGCCCTTTATATACACTCTAAATAAGGTCCTGTCAATATACATGGGGCGGAGTCCTGCTTAAAGTACCACTTCACCACAAAAGGACTATACAAAAATAAAGATTAAGAAAATATTAAGAATTAATAAAAATTAAGAGTAACAAGAGTAGAGTCGCTAAATATAGTAACATCTATGGTTAGATTGATTTGTTTAGATCCAGTGAAGTTTGGCGTAGGCGTAATTTGCGGGTGGGACGGATGTCCCCACCACTTTTTCTCAGGACCGATATTGTCCCCCACCACTTTTTGAAACATTGAGGCACGGATGTACCTAAAACAAATGAATAAAACATCTCCAGTTAACTAGCAGAGCATTCATTTAGTTCGCTATTAAATAAGAGATCTAGCGCTTAAATCGTTGTTGTTTTTTTTAAATCAGCTCGCCGCTGCTATCAGTGTCATGGTGTTCTCTTGTGGCGCGCACAGTCTTCACTCGGACGCGCTTTTCCATCCCTGTCCCTGCTTGATATAGACTGTAACCACTGATGAACATATTCGGTTTTATTATCGAGTGCGGATTAGAACCTGTAACCTCTGACACGCTTGGCGAAAGATCTACAACTAGACCATTTAAGAACTCTAACATGTTAAAAAGTATACCCTCTGTTCTTGCAGGCAGGGAAGATTAAAGGGGTCATATAATGGTACATGCACTTTTACAAGTTGATTGTACTGAAATGTGTGTTGGCAGTGCCTGTACACAGCCATCATATAATGATAAAAATCCATCCAGTGGTTTTGTTTTAATCTCCTTATATGTTTTCCCCTGCCTCAAATCGAGCCGTTCGAGCCTGTAACGTCACAAGCTCGCACGCCCCTCCCACGATTGTTGATTGACAGCAGCGTTATTATAGTTCGTCATTGTTGATACACTGGAGCAGAATGGCGCCTAAGCGATTGTGGTGTTCTGTTCTTGGGTGTAATGTCACAAGGTGACGAACCAACAGCGGAACTATATATTCCACGGAGGAATGTTTCCGCCCGGAGTGCTCTCGACGCAACACCCAGTCAGCCTGATATGCGTCGCTACCATGGCAACAGCAGCCGCTGATGACAGAGTGACAGCAGGTGCGGCGCATCAAGGGGCTGTTTGGTGATTGGGACACACAGCGGCTTGAAACAGATAAAGACCAAGCTTTGGGAGACCAAGAGGGTAGTTCAGTGCAGTGTTCTGTGTTCGGTTTCGGGTGCTGTGTCCTGACCTTGTTCCGTCGAGGAAGGCTGAGAGTTTCTGTGGGACAAAATTGACTGGTGAGATCGATCCGCGGAAGGGAATCCGCTACGAAAGATTGGGTGGAGTGGAACAGAGAAGCAGAGGAGAAGTTGCCTTGGAAACATCAAGTCCCCTGCCTGGGTAGAGATAAGTGCAAACCTTTTACTGGCCGTATGATACGTGATTTATACACCAAGACACTGTATATGAAGAGAAGCGATCTAGGAACCGGAGTCTAGACACCGTAATGAGAAGACAGCTGTTATGATGCACGAGTGAGATCGCTATATATTCTTCCGTCTTACTGTCCCTGCTGTTCAGAACAAGGAGGTGGGCTGTGGCCTTATATTTCACAGAGTGGTTGAGAGTGACGTGAGTTGATGCTGTGCCCACCGTGTGTGTTTGAAGTGAAGCTACTGCATGCTTACTATACCGAATTCTGTCACTGCCCATCGGCCTTGCCCTGTGTTGCAGTTTGGAGCCGCTGAAGAAGAGATTAAGCGACGGTGGAATTTAAAGCTTGCGATGTTCTGATTCATCATTGATGTTGTCTGGAGAATGGAGGAAGTCCAGTGATCTGCTGTTCTGAGTGTCCTCCATCGAACGCCATGTGCATTCTGTGTTATCAACACTGTCGTAAGCTTTCCGCATCCCCTGTATAGGAAGGGACCAACCGTACTCGAAGTACCCACCTGCTGTCTAGTCGACGCCCCTTTCACAGCCGTGAGCTTTCTGCATCCCCTGTATAGGAAAGAACCAACCGGACTCGAAGTACCTACCTGCTGTCTAGTCGACGCCCCTTTCACAGCCGTGAGCTTCTGCATCCCCTGTATAGGAAAGAACCAACCGGACTCGAAGTACCTACCTGCTGTCTAGTCGACGCCCCTTTCACAGCCGTGAGCTTTCTGCATCCCCTGTATAGGAAAGGACCAACCGTACTCGAAGTACCCACCTGCTGTTTAGTCGACGCTCCTTCCACAGCCCTAAGTTTCCTGCATCCCCTGTATAGGAAAGGACCAACCGTACTCGAAGTACCCACCTGCTGTCTAGTCGACGCCCCTTTCACAGCCGTGAGCTTTCTGCATCCCCTGTATAGGAAAGAACCAACCGGACTCGAAGTACCTACCTGCTGTCTAGTCGACGCCCCTTTCACAGCCGTGAGCTTTCTGCATCCCCTGTATAGGAAAGAACCAACCGGACTCGAAGTACCTACCTGCTGTCTAGTCGACGCCCCTTTCACAGCCGTGAGCTTTCTGCATCCCCTGTATAGGAAAGGACCAACCGTACTCGAAGTACCCACCTGCTGTCTAGTCGACGCTCCTTCCACAGCCGTAAGCTTTCCGCATCCCCTGTATAGGAAAGGACCAACCGTACTCGAAGTACCCACCTGCTGTCTAGTCGACGCCCCTTTCACAGCCGTGAGCTTTCTGCATCCCCTGTATAGGAAAGAACCAACCGGACTCGAAGTACCTACCTGCTGTCTAGTCGACGCCCCTTTCACAGCCGTGAGCTTCTGCATCCCCTGTATAGGAAAGGACCAACCGTACTCGAAGTACCCACCTGCTGTTTAGTCGACGCTCCTTCCACAGCCCTAAGTTTCCTGCATCCCCTGTATAGGAAAGGACCAACCGTACTCGAAGTACCCACCTGCTGTCTAGTCGACGCCCCTTTCACAGCCGTGAGCTTCCTGCATCCCCTGTATAGGAAAGAACCAACCGGACTCGAAGTACCTACCTGCTGTCTAGTCGACGCCCCTTTCACAGCCGTGAGCTTTCTGCATCCCCTGTATAGGAAAGAACCAACCGGACTCGAAGTATCTACCTGCTGTCTAGTCGACGCCCCTTTCACAGCCGTGAGCTTTCTGCATCCCCTGTATAGGAAAGAACCAACCGGACTCGAAGTACCTACCTGCTGTCTAGTCGACGCCCCTTTCACAGCCCTAAGTTTCCTGCATCCCCTGTATAGGAAAGAACCAACCGTACTCGAAGTACCCACCTGCTGTCTAGTCGACGCCCCTTTCACAGCCGTGAGCTTTCTGCATCCCCTGTATAGGAAAGAACCAACCGGACTCGAAGTACCTACCTGCTGTCTAGTTGACGCCCCTTCACAGCCCTAAGTTTCCTGCACCCCCTGTATAGGAAAGGACCAACCGTGCTCGAAGTACCCACCTGCTGTCTAGTCGACGCCCCTTTCACAGCCGTAAGCTTTCTGCATCCCCTGCATAGGAAAGAACCTACTGTACCAGGAGTACCTACCGGCTGTCCAGTCGACGCTCCTCTTCACCGCTGTAAACTTCTGTACTTGGGAGGTCGAGAAGAGTACAGTCCGCTCAGAGTCCGAGAAGGAAAGCCGTGCTTAGAGCACTTACCTGCTGGTCAGGTCCGCGTTCCCTCCATTGCCGAGAACCTCGGCACCCGAAGAGTCCGAGGGGGTTGAGTGGACCCAGTCCCCGCCTGTCGTCCAGCCGACGTCCCGGCGGCCACTGGATGCTGGGGAGGAAGGAGGAATTTTAATTAGGATATACAAATTCTTTTAATCAATAAAGCCTGTTACATTTTACTTTCCTTGTCCGCCTGGTTTCTGGTCTGCTCCTCAGTGGTACATTCTAAAGGGAGGGGGTAGACCCAGTCGACCCTCCCGACCTGTGACAGATTATTGGCGTAGTCGGCAGGGTTACCACTGAGTTGAGCCACCAGAAGCCGTTATGGCAGATGAAGAGGCACCGGGAGCACGAAGACAAGCCATGCCCATATTCATGGGAGCCCCTTGGGCCCAAAAGTACCAAGGTCCGGGATCGGAGATGAGTCTGTCGACATGGAGGGCCCAGGTCGAATATTTAGTCGGGCTCCAAGGTCTGGATGCCCCTCAGGGAGTGCAGTTCATCTTGAATTCCTTGGAAGGAGAAGCACTGAGGGAAGTGCGAGCAGCGCCAGAAGCGAACCGTACCACGGCTCAAGCTATCTTTGACTTCCTTTCGGGGCAATACGGCGATACCACTCCCGTAGCCGTTCTGCGAACACAGTTCTTCAACTGCAAACAAGGGCCGCGACAGACCATCCGGGCATTCACGCTACAGCTGAGAGAGCAGTTCGCTAGGCTAAGAGGAAGGCAAGACCATGGTCTAGGGGGTGAAGAGAGCCTGCTGCGAGACCAATTCCTCCTGGGGCTACGGGAAGGCCCCGTACGCCAAAGCCTGCGAATACAGGTCCGCCGGAACCCGGACTCGTCTTTTGACGAACTGAGACAAGAGGCTTTGGCCTTGGAACGGGATCACACGGTAGAGCCCTCAACGTGCATGGCTGCGAGTGCACCCGTCGACCCCCCACGCCCGGTCGAAGCGGAATGGAGACGTGCGTTACGAGAGGAGTTGAAAAAGGACGTCCAGGAACAGCTGGCCGAGCTATCCAACTCCTTCAGAGAAGAGCTCCGGCGTGAACGTTCCAGTCCATTGCTCCGAGAGCGGACCTATTCAGCGGGGAGCCGATTCCCAGAGCGACGCCCAGCTAGGCCAATGGGGCCGCGGTTCAGGTGGGACGAACAGGGACGCCCCATTTGTCATGGTTGTGGAGAGCCGGGTCATTACTTCCGCCAGTGCCGCTCCCGTCGGGGATCACAGGAGGATTTTTAGAGTTGCCGGCCACTGTGGGTCAAGTGGCTGGGACTCCCATGGTAGACCCCCTATTGATTACGAAGTCCAGAGCATGTTTGGTGGGGCATTGCCACATTGTCGTGGCCCAGGTCAACGGTTTAGGAGTACAGTGCCTGTTAGACACTGGGTCACAAGTCACTCTGTTCTCTGAGAGCCTGTCACGAGAGCCATTTAAGGGCCAGGATTGCCCCACCTCAGAAGCCCCCTGGTTGACGCTACGGGGAGCCAACGGTCTGGACATCCCATACGTGGGATACCTGGTGACTGACTTGAAGATCCATGGAGTCGTTGTCCCCCAGAAGGGGGTGGTGATCGTTCGTGACGCCTGCCTGGGAAACCATCGCGCCTTGTTGGGCATGAACGTTATAGCAGAATGTTGGGAGGAACTGTTTCGAGGTGGACTAAAGCAGACGGCCTCGACCTCGGAAAGTCACGAGTGGGACCGGATCAAGGCCGATTGTCGGCGGGTTCGCCTTGCCGAGACGCGAGGAGATCGAGAGGGCACTGGGAGGACGGCGTGCCGATACGCGTTGTCCATTCCC
The DNA here is from genome assembly GCA_036326025.1 of Chrosomus eos. Lineage (NCBI taxonomy): Eukaryota > Metazoa > Chordata > Actinopteri > Cypriniformes > Leuciscidae > Chrosomus > Chrosomus eos. The sequence continues at coordinate 13,342,378 of CM070824.1, forward strand.
GCTCAGAGTGAGGCTGTGGTGTGGGCCAGGCTCCCCTCGCAACTCTATGGCCCGGGAGAGTGGGTATTGGTGGAACCCCATCTGGACGGCCCAAACCTTGAGGTAGCTCGGGGGCTAGCCACAGCACGGCGGGGGAGGATTTCTGTGAAAGTACGGAACGTGAATGCGTTCCCCGTCCTGTTGCATCGACATCAGTGTCTGGCCCGAGTCACAGGGGTGTGCCCGCAACAAGTGAGAGAGCCGGGTGAAGTGCAGTTTAACCGGGTAAGCCCCTCCGTAGTGGAAGTTGCCCTGACCCGAACTGGACCGCCGGTGGGTAGTGAGGGAGAGGAATTGCCTAATCACCTCCAGGGAGGGTCACTACGCGGTGAAGGACTGGGAGAGGAACAGACTGGGCGGCTCCAGGATTTCCTGCTCAAATGGCAGCACTTGTTCTCGACTCACGACGAGGACTATGGCCGGACGGACATTGTAAAACATCAGATTCCGACCGGGGACGCCGCCCCGAGTAGAGAACGTTATCGACCAGTGCCACCGACCCTGTATTCTGAGGTCCGCACCCTCCTGCGAGGAATGTTGGACAAGGGGATTATCCGGGAAAGTAGTAGCCCTTGGGCCGCCCCTATCGTACTGGTGCGTAAGAAAAATGGTTCCTGGAGATTCTGTGTGGATTACCGTAAGCTGAACCAGGTGACTAAGCGGGATGCTTTCCCCCTGCCCCGAGTAGAGGATTCACTCACCAGTCTTACACAGTCTGCATGGTATTCTACTCTCGACTTGGCCAGTGGGTACTGGCAGGTACAGGTGGACGAGCGGGACAGGGAGAAGACAGCCTTCACGACCCCTTTCGGGCTATACGAGTGGGAACGGATGCCGTTTGGCCTTTGCAACGCCCCAGCCACGTTCCAGCGGCTTATGCAGCGGTGCCTGGGAGGTCAGTTGACGGAAACCACGCTGGTCTACCTCGATGACGTCATTGTCTATTCGCCGGACTTTGAGACTCACCTCCAACATCTGGAGCAAGCTTTCCGCGCCCTGGACAAATACGGGCTAAAGCTGCAACCTGACAAGTGTCAGCTTTTCCGGAAAGAGGTGAAGTTTCTGGGCCATGTGGTGAGTGCAGCTGGGATCGCTGTGGACCCAGAGAAGGTGTCGGCTGTGCAAGGGTGGGAGGCGCCGAAGACTGTGCGACAGGTCAGATCCTTCCTGGGTTTTGTCGGATATTACCGGCGGTTCATTCAGGACTTCTCCAAAATCGCCAAGCCCATTAACCAGCTGCTCGGGGGCACGGGACGTTCGAGGGGCCGGGGATCTCCCGCGGTTCAGTGGGACCAGGCATGTGAGGCTGCATTCCGGAGGCTTAAACAGGAACTACTACAGGCCCCGATTCTGGCCTATGCAGACTTCTCCCAGCCTTTCATCTTGTACACTGATGCCAGCCATCTCGGCCTGGGTGCCGTGCTAGCCCAAAAACAGCAGGGGAAGGAGAGGGTGATTGCATACGCCAGCCGAAGCTTACACCCGGCAGAGAGGAACGATGCTAACTATAGTTCCTTCAAACTTGAGTTGTTGGCCATGAAGTGGGCAATGAGCGAAAAGTTCAAGGACTACCTGTGGGGGACCAAGGTTCTGGTGGTAACGGACAACAACCCTCTGGTACATCTTCAGACGGCAAGGCTGGGGGCTGTCGAACAGAGATGGGTGGCACAACTGGCGAATTTCGACTACCAGCTGAAGTATCGGCCAGGGAAAGAGCATACGAATGCTGATGTGCTGTCGAGGTTTCCGGTGGCAGGTCCAGTAGTTCAGGGGCCCAACTCTAGCTCCGAGGAGGAGGAAGGAGCAATGGTAGTGATCGTGGAAGCGCCTGGATCATCGCAGGAAGAGGCCCCCAATGGGTGGGGCTGGGACCCACAGTGTTGGAGGTCGAGACAAGCGGAGGATGAAGGGTTGCGGACGGTACGAGAGTGGGTCCAGACTGGGAAATGGCCAGAGGCCAGAGAACGCCGGGCTCAGACTCAGGCAGTCCGAGGGTTGCTAGGACAATGGGAAAGGTTGGCTTTGAGGGAGGGGGTGCTCTGTCGCTCCATTCAGGACCCTAACCTGGGCGAGAAGATCTGGCAAACAGTAGTTCCGGAGGGGCAACATCGGTCCCTGCTACAGGCCTATCACACCCAGTTGGGCCATCAGGGCCTGGAGAAGACGATCTCGCTATTGCGACGCCAGTTCTATTGGCCTGGGATGGAGAGGATTACCAAGGCCTACCTTCAGGGATGCCCCCGGTGCACCCTGTTTAAGACCAGGAAGGAGATCCGAGCCCCATTGGTCCCGATTCAGGCAAAGGCTCCCATGCACATGGTCGCCATGGACTATCTGACGCTGGGAAGGCCGGTGGACCGGATTCAGAACATCTTGGTGGTGACAGACCTATTCACCAAATATGCCTGGGCCATTCCCACCTTGGACCAAACTGCTACCACCACCGCAAATGCCTTGTGGAGGGCTGTGATTCAGCCTTTTGGGTGCCCTGAAATATTCCACTCAGACCAGGGGCCGAACTTTGAGTCCAGGGTGGTCCATGAGTTGTGCCAGCTGTACGGGGGTAGGAAGACCCACACGACACCGTACCACCCTCAAGGGAATGGAGGATGCGAGAGGTTTAACCAAACATTGCTGGGCCTATTGGGAACGTTGGAGATGGATCAGCAGGGCCATTGGGCAGATACGCTTCCGGCACTGATCCAAGCGTATAACAACAGCGTGCATAGCACCACTGGGTATGCTCCAACATATCTGATGTTTGGAAGACACGTGCGGCTACCAGCCGACTTAGTAACGGGGGCTGCTACCCAAGGGGAGGAAGGGAGCTTGTCAGACTGGGTGGCGAGGCACCACCAGCGACTCCACTGGGCGTATGGCCGGGTCTCGGACCGGATTAACCAGGCGGGGGCAAAGAGCAAGAGACTGTACGACCGAACAGCTCGGGAAGCCCCACTGCTCCCAGGAGAGAGAGTCTTGGTGAGGGATAATCGTCGCCAAGGGAAGGGTAAGCTGAGCGATCGGTGGGAGCCTCGGCCCTATGTGGTCTTACGACAACCACGTCCAGATCAACCCGTGTATGCTATCCGACCCGAGGGGAGAGCGGGCCCAGAACGGGTGCTCCACCGGAATCTGATTCGCCCTTGCCCGAACTACCCAAATCCCAGAGAGGAAGCCCCCCCGGTTGTGGCAGCACCAGGACCGTTACTGGTAGGATGGGGAGTGGTCCCCAGGGGTTTGGGCCCAGCACCGGGACCGGTGAGACCCGAGTCTCCGCCGAGGCGGTCCCAGAGGGAGAACCGAGGTCGACCCCCGGTGAGGTATGGAGACTGGGAGAGCGGAACCCGTTCTCGGGACTAGAACGGATTGGCGGGGGAGTATGTCACAAGGTGACGAACCAACAGCGGAACTATATATTCCACGGAGGAATGTTTCCGCCCGGAGTGCTCTCGACGCAACACCCAGTCAGCCTGATATGCGTCGCTACAATGGCAACAGCAGCCGCTGATGACAGAGTGACAGCAGGTGCGGCGCATCAAGGGGCTGTTTGGTGATTGGGACACACAGCGGCTTGAAACAGATAAAGACCAAGCTTTGGGAGACCAAGAGGGTAGTTCAGTGCAGTGTTCTGTGTTCGGTTTCGGGTGCTGTGTCCTGACCTTGTTCCGTCGAGGAAGGCTGAGAGTTTCTGTGGGACAAAATTGACTGGTGAGATCGATCCGCGGAAGGGAATCCGCTACGAAAGATTGGGTGGAGTGGAACAGAGAAGCAGAGGAGAAGTTGCCTTGGAAACATCAAGTCCCCTGCCTGGGTAGAGATAAGTGCAAACCTTTTACTGGCCGTATGATACGTGATTTATACACCAAGACACTGTATATGAAGAGAAGCGATCTAGGAACCGGAGTCTAGACACCGTAATGAGAAGACAGCTGTTATGATGCACGAGTGAGATCGCTATATATTCTTCCGTCTTACTGTCCCTGCTGTTCAGAACAAGGAGGTGGGCTGTGGCCTTATATTTCACAGAGTGGTTGAGAGTGACGTGAGTTGATGCTGTGCCCACCGTGTGTGTTTGAAGTGAAGCTACTGCATGCTTACTATACCGAATTCTGTCACGTGCCCATCGGCCTTGCCCTGTGTTGCAGTTTGGAGCCGCTGAAGAAGAGATTAAGCGACGTTGGAATTTAAAGCTTGCGATGTTCTGATTCATCATTGATGTTGTCTGGAGAACGGAGGAAGTCCAGTGATCTGCTGTTCTGAGTGTCCTCCATCGAACGCCATGTGCATTCTGTGTTATCAACACTGTCGTAAGCTTTCCGCATCCCCTGTATAGGAAAGGACCAACCGTACTCGAAGTACCCACCTGCTGTCTAGTCGACGCCCCTTTCACAGCCGTGAGCTTTCTGCATCCCCTGTATAGGAAAGAACCAACCGGACTCGAAGTACCTACCTGCTGTCTAGTCGACGCCCCTTTCACAGCCGTGAGCTTTCTGCATCCCCTGTATAGGAGAGAACCAACCGGACTCGAAGTACCTACCTGCTGTCTAGTCGACGCCCCTTTCACAGCCGTGAGCTTTCTGCATCCCCTGTATAGGAAAGGACCAACCGTACTCGAAGTACCCACCTGCTGTCTAGTCGACGCTCCTTCCACAGCCGTAAGCTTTCCGCATCCCCTGTATAGGAAAGGACCAACCGTACTCGAAGTACCCACCTGCTGTCTAGTCGACGCCCCTTTCACAGCCGTGAGCTTTCTGCATCCCCTGTATAGGAAAGAACCAACCGGACTCGAAGTACCTACCTGCTGTCTAGTCGACGCCCCTTTCACAGCCGTGAGCTTCTGCATCCCCTGTATAGGAAAGAACCAACCGGACTCGAAGTACCTACCTGCTGTCTAGTCGACGCCCCTTTCACAGCCGTGAGCTTTCTGCATCCCCTGTATAGGAAAGGACCAACCGTACTCGAAGTACCCACCTGCTGTTTAGTCGACGCTCCTTCCACAGCCCTAAGTTTCCTGCATCCCCTGTATAGGAAAGGACCAACCGTACTCGAAGTACCCACCTGCTGTCTAGTCGACGCCCCTTTCACAGCCGTGAGCTTTCTGCATCCCCTGTATAGGAAAGAACCAACCGGACTCGAAGTACCTACCTGCTGTCTAGTCGCGACCCCTTTCACAGCCGTGAGCTTTCTGCATCCCCTGTATAGGAAAGAATCAACCGGACTCGAAGTACCTACCTGCTGTCTAGTCGACGCCCCTTTCACAGCCGTGAGCTTTCTGCATCCCCTGTATAGGAAAGGACCAACCGTACTCGAAGTACCCACCTGCTGTCTAGTCGACGCTCCTTCCACAGCCGTAAGCTTTCCGCATCCCCTGTATAGGAAAGGACCAACCGTACTCGAAGTACCCACCTGCTGTCTAGTCGACGCCCCTTTCACAGCCGTGAGCTTCCTGCATCCCCTGTATAGGAAAGAACCAACCGGACTCGAAGTACCTACCTGCTGTCTAGTCGACGCCCCTTTCACAGCCGTGAGCTTTCTGCATCCCCTGTATAGGAAAGAACCAACCGGACTCGAAGTACCTACCTGCTGTCTAGTTGACGCCCCTTCACAGCCCTAAGTTTCCTGCACCCCCTGTATAGGAAAGGACCAACCGTGCTCGAAGTACCCACCTGCTGTCTAGTCGACGCCCCTTTCACAGCCGTAAGCTTTCTGCATCCCCTGCATAGGAAAGAACCTACTGTACCAGGAGTACCTACCGGCTGTCCAGTCGACGCTCCTCTTCACCGCTGTAAACTTCTGTACTTGGGAGGTCGAGAAGAGTACAGTCCGCTCAGAGTCCGAGAAGGAAAGCCGTGCTTAGAGCACTTACCTGCTGGTCAGGTCCGCGTTCCCTCCATTGCCGAGAACCTCGGCACCCGAAGAGTCCGAGGGGGTTGAGTGGACCCAGTCCCCGCCTGTCGTCCAGCCGACGTCCCGGCGGCCACTGGATGCTGGGGAGGAAGGAGGAATTTTAATTAGGATATACAAATTCTTTTAATCAATAAAGCCTGTTACATTTTACTTTCCTTGTCCGCCTGGTTTCTGGTCTGCTCCTCAGTGGTACATTCTAAAGGGAGGGGGTAGACCCAGTCGACCCTCCCGACCTGTGACACACAGCAGTCATTTTAATGTTCCTAAATCCAAACCACTGAAGACGCAGTGGCTGAGTTTTGTTTATGAAGCGAATCCGACGAACAACGTCAATGCGCTCATGTTTGCGCAAATCATTTCTCACCAGACTGCTTTTCAAACGAGGCGAGGGTCAATATAAATCAGGTTTTGCTAAGAAGCTGCTCCTGAAAAAGGAATCGGTACCAACTATTCGTGTCCCTGTTGGACCTCCAAAAGAAGTGAGTGTAACGTTTTATTTATTAACCTTTTTAATCTTTGCAAATCCCTTGCACGCTTCACGATGAATGTGGCTAATGTTTACACTCAGGGTACATTACGGCATGTATTCTATGTAACGTTACGACGTTCTCAATATAATTCATAATCCCACGTTTATAATGAAAAACGTGTTATACAGTCGTGCCCAGAATTAATCATACCCCTGGTAAAAATGATAAAAAATGGCTATAAAAAATAAATCTGCATCGTTTATCCTTTTGATATTTCATTAAAAAAATTGGCAAAATCCTAACCTGTCATTGAAGTAAAAGATTTGAAAGTGGGGGGGAAATCACATTATAAAATAAATGTTTTTCTCCAAAACACGTTGGCCACAATTATTCATACCCTTTTATTAAATACCTTTTTGCAGTGTCCTTTTGCCAAGATACCAGCTCTGAGTCTTCTCCTATAATGCCTGATGAGTTTGGAGAACACCTGACAAGAGATCAGAGACCATTCCTCCATACAGAATCTCTCCAGATCCTTCAGATTCCCAGATCCATATTGATGCTTCTTCTCTTCAGTTCAGTCCACTCATTTTCTATATGGTTCAGCTCAGGGAACTGGGACGGTCATGACAGAAGCTTCATTTTGTGCTCCCTAACACATTTTTGTGTTGATTTTGATGTTTGTTTGGGATCGTTGTCCTGATGGAAGATTCAACCACGGCCCATTATAAGATTTCTAGCAGAAGGTGTCAGGTTTGATTTTTTTATCTGTTGATATTTGATAGAATCCACAATGCCATGTATCTGAACAAGAAATCCAGGACCTCCAGCAGAAAAATAGGCCCAAAACATTAAAGATCCAATGGTAAATTAAATTGTACACATGGGGTACTTTTTATCCTTGTGTGCACCAAACCCATCTAGTGTGTTTGCTGCCAAAAAGCTCTTTTTTTTAGTTTCATCTGACCACAGAACCCTGTGCCGTTTGAAGATCCAGTCGTGTCTGACAACTGAATATGCTGGAGTTTGTATTTGGATGAGCTAGGAGCATTTTTCTTAAAACCCTCCCAAACAACATGTGGTGATGTAGGGGTTGTTTGATTTTTTTTAAAGGCTTTCTGACCCCAAGACTCAACAAATCTCTGCAATTCTCCATCTGTGATCGTTGGAGAGTCTTTGGCTACTCAAACGTTCCTCCTCACCGTCCATTAAGAAAATATAGACACACATCGTCTTCTTCCAGGCAGAATCGTAACATCTTTAGTTGATTATAACTTCATAATTATTGCCCCGATGGTCAAAATGGGATTTTTCAATTCTTTAGCTATTTTCTTACATCCACTTTCTATTTTGTGATGCTTAACAATCTTTAGATGCACATCAGAACCATGTTCTGTGGTTTTATTCATTGTAATGGATGATTAAGGGAATTTGGCCTTTGTGCTTCCTCATATTTAAACTCCTGTGACACAAGAAGTCATAGCTGGACAATTTCATGTTCCTAGTCACCCTGGTGTGCTAAAAAAATTAAATATTAATGGGAATATACTTCATAGATATTTTATTCATAAAAAATTCTAGGGGTATGAATAATTGTGGCCAACATGTTTTGGAGAAAAATATTTATTTTATAATGTGATTTCCCCCCGACTTTCAATTCTTTTACTTCAATGAAAGGTTAGAATTTTACCATTTTTTTAATGAAAGATCAAAAGGATAAACGATGCAGATTTATTTTTTGCAGCCATTTTTGATCATATTTACCAGGGGTATGATTAATTTTGGGCACGACTGTAGTTATTGTGTTATTAAAAACTGTGTACGCAGGTGTTACAGTTAACGTAACAGGAATATCAATGCAGTTACAATACTATAGATGTACTTAAACGTTTTCTTAAAACATAAAACATTTTCGTACTGCACTAAACATAAACATACAACAAATTCTTAGGTATCCTTCAACTACTGCTAGAATCATTACTGACATGACCTCATGTCAGTGTTTCAGTCACGATAGTTGTACCTAACACTGAGATAACGTCACGCATCACTGACAAGCCTACATTTACAAAAAAAAAAAAACTTTTTCAACATCAATCTGTCAACGAACTAACCTATAACTTACATTAGTAATGTTTAACACATAGTGTTTGTATCTCACAACTCTAACGTTACCCTGCCAGTACATACAAAAATAGATCAAAGTGACATTGTTAACCAACCATTCAGAAACGTCCTGTTCGAGCCTTATTGTCGAACTTCTTCGTGGCCGTCATCTTGTTTCGGGTCCGACTCCGGTTCAAACTGATACGGTTGCACAGATGTGTCCTCAGAGAGTATCCCGCAGCCATAATAAACCCTCAACTGTTGTCAAGTCAACAATCCATGTGCGTTGTGTCAAAGCGCCCACAGAACAGAGGGGCGGAGTCAGCGAAGCTCATTATCATTTAAAGGCACATACACTTAAACGGCGTGCTGAAAACAGAGCTGTTTTTGAGCAGGTAAAATGAGTGTTTTTGTCACCAGCACAGGTCAGGGCAGGCACCAGATGACCAGCCTCGCCCCTCAACCGTGCACCACCGTGGGGAGCCGACACCGCAAGAACACAAGCAGACAGAATGGGGTTTAATAAGAACAGATTCTTTATTGAATTAAAAAGTCTATAGGAGCAACATTCGTTCTGTTGGCCACGGGACTCTATAGAGAGGCCTCTTCACCGCAGGACTCAAGTGGAGCCGAGCGGGAGTCAGAGTTCCATCACCGCAGTCAGATCCCTGCAAAGTTCGGTGCGGGCGGAAGTGAACGAGGATTCTGATGGCGGGAGGGGTCAGTACTAAACCAGCTTAGCTGCCCACTCACAGGGCTCAGGCAGAGAGGATGATGGTATTTCACCAGCGCAGCTGCACACTCACAGGGCTCGGGCGGATAAGATGAGAAGTATTTCACCAGTGTAGCTGTAGACTCACAGGGCTCAGACAGAGAGAATGGTAGTATTTCTCCAGCGTAGCTGCACACTCACAGGGCTCAGACAGAGAGAATGAGAAGTATTGCACCAGCGTAGCTGCACACTCACAGGGCTCAGACAGAGGTTGATAGTAATTCACCAGCGTAGCTGCACACTCACAGGGCTCAGACAGAGAGGATAATTGTATTTCACCAGCGTAGCTGTATACTCACAGGACTCAGACGGAGGATGATAGTATTCCACCAGCGTAGCTGTACTCACAGGGCTCAGACAGAGGATGATAGTTTTTCACCAGCGTAGCTGCACACTCACAGGGCTCAGACAGAGGTGGATAGTATTTCACCAGCGTAGCTGCACTCACAGGGCTCAGACAGAGAGGATGATAGTTTTTCACCAGCGTAGCTGCACACTCACAGGGCTCAGACAGAGGTGGATAGTATTTCACCAGCGTAGCTGCACTCACAGGGCTCAGACAGAGAGGATAATTATATTTCACCAGCGTAGCTGTATACTCACAGGACTCAGACGGAGGATGATAGTATTCCACCAGCGTAGCTGTACTCACAGGGCTCAGACAGAGAGGGTGATAGTTTTTCACCAGCGTAGCTGCAGACTCACAGGGCTCAGACAGAGAGAATGATAGTATTTCTCCAGCGTAGCTGCACACTCACAGGGCTCAGACAGAGAGAATGAGAAGTATTGCACCAGCGTAGCTGCACAATCACAGGGCTCAGACAGAGGTTGATAGTAATTCACCAGCGTAGCTGCACACTCACAGGGCTCAGACAGAGAGGATAATTGTATTTCACCAGCGTAGCTGTATACTCACAGGACTCAGACGGAGGATGATAGTATTCCACCAGCGTAGCTGTACTCACAGGGCTCAGACAGAGGATGATAGTTTTTCACCAGCGTAGCTGCACACTCACAGGGCTCAGACAGAGGTGGATAGTATTTCACCAGCGTAGCTGCACTCACAGGGCTCAGACAGAGAGGATGATAGTTTTTCACCAGCGTAGCTGCACACTCACAGGGCTCAGACAGAGAGGATAATTATATTTCACCAGCGTAGCTGTATACTCACAGGACTCAGACGGAGGATGATAGTATTCCACCAGCGTAGCTGTACTCACAGGGCTCAGACAGAGGTTGATAGTATTTCACCAGCGTAGCTGCACACTCACAGGGCTCAGACAGAGAGGATAATTGTATTTCACCAGCGTAGCTGTTACTCACAGGACTCAGACGGAGGATGATAGTATTCCACCAGCGTAGCTGTACTCACAGGGCTCAGACAGAGAGGATGATAGTTCTTCACCAGCGTAGCTGCACACTCGCAGGGCTCAGACAGAGGTTGATAGTATTCCACCAGCGTAGCTGTACTCACAGGACTCAGACAGAGAGGATGATAGTTTTTCACCAGCGTAGCTGCACACTCACAGGGCTCAGACAGAGGTGGATAGTATTTCACCAGCGTAGCTGCACTCACAGGGCTCAGACAGAGAGGATAATTGTATTTCACCAGCGTAGCTGTATACTCACAGGACTCAGACGGAGGATGATAGTATTCCACCAGCGTAGCTGTACTCACAGGGCTCGGACAGAGGATGATAGTTTTTCACCAGCGTAGCTGCACACTCACAGGGCTCAGACAGAGGTGGATAGTATTTCACCAGCGTAGCTGCACTCACGGGGTTTAAACAGAGAGGATGATAGTTTTTCACCAGCGTAGCTGCACACTCACAGGGCTCAGACAGAGGTGGATAGTATTTCACCAGCGTAGCTGCACTCACAGGGCTCAGACAGAGAGGATAATTATATTTCACCAGCGTAGCTGTATACTCACAGGACTCAGACGGAGGATGATAGTATTCCACCAGCGTAGCTGTACTCACAGGGCTCAGACAGAGAGGATGATAGTTTTTCACCAGCGTAGCTGCAGACTCACAGGGCTCAGACAGAGAGAATGATAGTATTTCTCCAGCGTAGCTGCACACTCACAGGGCTCAGACAGAGAGAATGAGAAGTATTGCACCAGCGTAGCTGCACACTCACAGGGCTCAGACAGAGGTTGATAGTAATTCACCAGCGTAGCTGCACACTCACAGGGCTCAGACAGAGAGGATAATTGTATTTCACCAGCGTAGCTGTATACTCACAGGACTCAGACGGAGGATGATAGTATTCCACCAGCGTAGCTGTACTCACAGGGCTCAGACAGAGGATGATAGTTTTTCACCAGCGTAGCTGCACACTCACAGGGCTCAGACAGAGAGGATGATTATATTTCACCGCTGCTTCACCACAAGGGATTCCTCTTCAAGAAGATACCAGAGGAGATCGACACGTTGATGAAACAGGCCCACCACTGCCGCAGCAAACACCCCCGAACTCGTGTTCTGTTACAATCTTCACAAACAATCACACGTGAAAAGGAACACAGCAAACACTGCAAATCACTGCACTCACGAAGTTAAGGCTCTAGCGTGGGGCTCGGTCCACCACCCGTGCTGTATATTCGATGGAGATCAGTGGTGAAGCATTAGACACATCCAGAAAACAGCCAGTACGTCCGAGGCTTCCGTTTCTATGGTGTTCTCTCTCAGACGCTTGCTGCATGAAACAATTGTACTATAATCCAGTTCCCAGTATCACTCATCTGTCTCAGCCACCAAGTCTCCCTCCACTCTCCAACCGAACTCCCGCTGGTGTCACTTCCTTGCCCGGTTTCCGATCGTTCGTCACATCTGCTTCCTGAATCCCCTTTTTGGCCCAACACAATCAAACTGAAACCACTCCGTCCACAAGACTCGACGACCGTTAACTTCCTTCTCCCTGTTACTCCTGAACCCTCTAGAGCGATGTACTGCCTTTTTATCCTCCCTTCCGTCAGCGCGGGCTCCAATCACCACACCCCCGCACCGGTTTCTAATCACTGTTGACGAACTTCGCCATCGGCCACTATCGCCGAGCCCGGAAACTTTCCCAGGTTCCTCACCGGAAGCTTCTCCTCCCGGAAACTCTAGCTCCCATCAATGGTTCCGCCTCGAACGATTTGTCACCCGTGACATTTTCTTAAAATACTAATGAGAATTTTGAATAAAAGTATATTACAAAGTTTTCATTTAGACCCTAAAGATTCATATTAACTTGTACAAAAATGGCATTATATGACCCCTTTAACATTGAATGTTAATGTTTGGGATCCTCTGAATATAGGGAAGTTGTTTTTATCCCCTGTCTAATCAGGGAAGGTTTGTTTAATTATCCTCTACATTTCTAGAGAAGGTTTACCCTCTAAAAAGTATTTTAGAGATGAAAGTTTGATCCTCTGTTTCAGGCAGGGAAGATTATCATAAAGTGCTAGTATTATTGTGTTATCATTTGCTCTGTCAAGACAGGTTAACAATAGTTGAGCTGTGTTAGCAAGAGTACCCTCTGTTGATCACAGAAGTTTAGTGTTTGTTTGTGTGAGAACAAAGAAACATCGCAAAATGGTTAGAAGGAATGCTAGGCTGGTTCCCACAACTAAAAAAGGTGGTCTTGCCACTCCTTTGTGGTTAGATAGCGAATTCAAAACACTGTTAGGAGAACAAATGAACCTAATAGTCACTGAAAAGGTTAGACAAGAACTAACACAGAAATATGAGATTCATCCAGAAAAGATTTGGTCGTTAGATGAGTGTAAAAAGTGCTTGGAGCAAGTATCCGAAAAAAAAATGTGAAAGCCATTATCTGCTGCCATAGAGAGTTTAGTTTAGCACTAGCTACAGAACAGTCTGAGCAAAAGTCAGAGCTAGAGAAAGAGAACAAAGAGCTACGGGCTACAGTTTCCGCATTGACCAAGAAATTGAACCGCAACAAAGATGCAGAAAAAACTGATGTGGAAGAAGTAAGTCAGCCTGATAACATTTACCCTGATTTACGAGCGTTCTTTGAAACAGATGTAGCCATTCAATCAGTCACTGATAAGCCTGTAAATTCAGTTTATGTGTGTGGAGCTAGGAAAAGATCACAGGGAATTGAGGAAAATGAAAGTGTTGCTACCCACCCTTCTGTAGTCCGAATACAAACTGTCGCAAAAGCCCTTGGACCTAAGGATATTGAACGACTCTCTGAGAGTTTACCCTCACCACGTAAACAGTTTTCTGAATTTAGAAGGGCATTGATCAGCAAAATTCGTCTATATGACATGTCGTTAACAGAAGTCACACAGTTAATGTCACAAATTTTAACTGATTCTGAATTCGACAGTTTTGAATCTGCCGTGACTTCTGAACTACAACATGCCAGTAGAAGCGATATGAGAGAAGGTGTTTTGAAAATCCTAAAGACTATCTTAGGACCCAAAATAGATTGGTCTAGAATTACTAGCTGTGTACCAAAAAAGAAGAAACTGTGAATGAATATACTGAGAGATTTTGTCAGTCAGCAGTAACGTACAGTGGAATAGTGGATGATTCTGAAAGTGTGCTTGATGACAAAGGACCCCTAGTCCGCATCTGGTCAGATGGCCTTGTAGCTGATTACAGAAGAGCTTTGCCATTCCTAGATCTAACTTGGTCTAACAGAACTCTCAGAAGTAACGTTGACAGGTTAGCTGCATGGGAAAGAGATGCTGATGTTAAAGCCAAAGTTAGAGTAGCAGCAGCACAGCAAAACAAGAAAACAGGTGGTCTAAAAAAGAAGGCAGCTGCCACTATTGTGCTAAATTTAGTTGCTGGAAGATTAGGACATTGGGAGAAAGAGTGTAGGAAGAAGTTGCAAGATACAAAAAGAAATGTTATGCATAATTCTGCTCCTTCTCAGCCTGCTCACAACTTGGAAGCAGTTCCGCAAGTGTCCACTGAAACTTTAGGACAGCTCGTTCAGGCTCTTTTAAGAGCACAAAAAGACCATGAAAAAACTAATTGTTGGGGCTGTGAGTGGCTACCTTACCCCTGTAATCCATCATAATGACACAATAATTTTTGTGAAAGGTAGCATACAAGAGAAAGAAATAGATTTTTTGCTTGATACAGGTGCAGAAATTACCATAATTCCTACAAAATTGGCTAAAGGTTTAGACATTCCATACAAGAAAACCAAATTTTCTTTAACCAGCGTAATAGGTGAAGATTCTGATTTGTATGAAAACCCGCCCATAGATGTAAAATTTAGCCCGGAAACTCTGACTACAAAATTGTTATGTGCTCCATTAAATACAGGTGCAATTTTAGGCATGGATTTCCTGAGACAAATACATCTAACTTTAGACGTGTCCTCAGAATCTGCTAGCATTAAAATTTCCTCAGCACAAGTTTCTACCAATAATGTGATCCCTCCTGTGTATGCTTTCTTACAGAATCATCCAATTTGGGCTAAAGACAAGGATGATTGTGGTTTGTTGACAGGTGTAGAACTAATTAAATTGACAGGGACTCCACCCCCAGTCACCAAACAATATCCGATCAATAAAGAAGCTATACAGGGGATCAAACCTATTGTAGAAAAGTTGCTGATGCAGGGAATGCTAGTTAAAACCAATAGTCCCTGTAACTCGCCCATATGGCCCATATAGAAATCCAATGGGACATGGAGACTTACAATAGACTACAGAGTAGCCAATAAAAATATTGATAAAATCCTTCAGATCCTTCCACAATTTGTAATGGCATACCATTAGAGAGTAAGATTTTTTCAGTAATTGATATGTCTAATGGATTCTTTTCTGTACCGTTGCACTCTGACAGCCAGCCATGGTTAGCTTTCACAGTTGACTATGAGCAATACCAGTGGACACGTTTGCCACAGGGATTTCAAAACTCCCCAACCATATACCTGTCAGACGTGATTTGTGTGACCCAGAATGTCCGGTATAACAGTCCACTATGATCCAATATGTCGATGATATTTTGATTGCCTCAACAGATCATGGGGTACATCAAACTGAATTAACATCATTGTTGGACTATTTGCATAAGAAAGGACACAAATGCAGCTTTCACAAAGCTCAAATTGCTAAAAAGCAAGTCACATTTCTGGGTCAAACAATTGGTGCAGGAAATAGATCCATTACACAGGATCGAGCGGCTTCAGTCAAAGCCATACCCCCGCCTACTACCATTAACCCTCTGGGGTCTGAGCTGTTTTCGGGCTCTTTCTGTGTTTTGGTATGCCCTGACATTTGTGCTTATTTCAGCTACTTAAAACATACCATTTGCCAACATATAAATTTGCTGTATTCAGCACAAACTCTGCTACAATAATATGTGAGCAAAATGGATGTACATGTTTGCATTTTATAGAAAAAAAATAATATGCGTGGTTAGTACGTTTTGGGAAAAAAAATGTCACCGCAATAAGGCCATTTAACACATACTGAATAGTTGAAAACAATACTTTTGAGTTACTATTCTTGTAGGCTAGAACTTTTACTTCAAATCAAACATAAAAAGACCAAACTTGTTTTTTTTTTATAAAAAAATATATAAAATATTGCTTATATAGTGCTTATATAAATAAAAAAAAGTGCATTCAAAGAATCCTAAAAAAAACTATCACAGGTTAAAAAAAATTAAGCAGCATAACTGTTTACAACATTGATTTTAAAAAAAAATTATATCAGAATGATTTCTGAAGGCTGATGGTGACGATGTAAACACAACAAAACAAAAGCAAAAAACTGTTAGCACATTATCCAAAGTAAACTGATGGACTATTATGATTATAGATGCACAATGTATCTGTTGATGGACAGAGAAACATCTATTGATTGGTAAGGCTCGTACACACCGGGACGAATATCGGCTCGCGTTATTCGTCAGCGTTTTTCAACGCGTTTTTTGTGTTCACACCCAAGCGTTTTTCGCTGACTATGAGCTGAGTGAACATGCAAATTCATTCCCTGACATTAGATGGCGCCTAATGTACAGAAATACCCAGGTCCAGGTCCACAAAGTGCTTCTGACACTCGCTTGTCACTCAGAAGAAGAGAGCAAGTTTGTCGCGTTTGTCATACAGTTCTTTATTCTCATTTGTGTCTCTTTATATTGACAACAACAAGACCGGCAGCTCTACATTCATCTGGCCTTGCATCTTCCTCGTCTTATTTCTTCCCGGCAGAGTGTAGTAGACGGACGCTCTTCTTCTTCGCCATTACGTATGTGTGTTTGCCAAGACCGTTTTGTGTTTGAGCGCCCCCAAGTTGTGTTTTACTGTAACTTCAGAAGCTCCAGACACGTGAGCAAAAGCGCCAATCTCATTGGTCGGATAGTTTTTGACGCGGCGCGTCAAACAAAAAAAAACGAACCCGAGGCGTTTTTTTAAAAATGACGCTTTTACGCGTGGCGTTTTACGCGTCGGTGTGAACACTCACATTGGCGCCCTTTGTTTAGTCACGAGGCGTTAAACGTCGGCGAATAACGCGCGCGAAATTCGTCCCGGTGTGAACAGGCCTGTAGACTGCGTAACCGCGAGTATCTGTTTATGGCTCATCGACCGCACGCATTTACTGATACACTCAATGAACGGCTGTACCTAATACAAATAAAACATCTCTAGTTAACTAGTAGATCATTCATTTAGTCCGCTCTTAAATAAGAGATCTAGAGCTAAAATGTTTTGTTTTTGAACTCAAGCTGAGCGCTCGTGTCCTGCTATCAGTGTCATGGATACAGTGAGTCTCTTGTGGCGGCGCGCGCACAGAACGTGCTTTTCAATCTATTGCCATTGCGGACACTATTCATTCCGGTGAAATCACAAAATAAAATGCACACAAACGTGTGTCCTATATACGTGTGTGTTTGATATAGACTGTAACCACTGATGAACATATTCGGTTTTGATGAGAGAAAAAAAATATGCTAGTGGTGGATTCGAACCTGTACCCTCTAACACGCTTGGCAATTCATCTAACCACTAGACCACAGGAGAACTCAAACAAAACTTGCAGATCAATATATTTCACTAAATCATTACAAACTAAGCAGTTATTTAAAAAGTTTACACGAGCGTATAGGCCTACACGAACGTTGTGAGTTAATATTTACTATAGTCTGAAAATGCATTTGAGCTCTATGATCAGAAAAGGAATTATAAAACACTAAACTTACTCCGAACTTGTATCCTCGGGGTCAATCCGTTCTTCAAAATGCAACCGCTCGTCTGAGTTTCAAATTCCACTGAGGAAAAGGTTAATTATTCCCAGCTGTCCATAATCCTCTGAAGGAGTAACGTTAGCGTGCTTCCATCCCTAAAACGCGATGAACTATCAGTGAATCTCTGATGAAGAATCTTCATGTTGTTATGCAGTGATCGGGGGCGTGCCGCGTGTGGGATGCATATCGCCTATTTACCATGTCAAAAGCGCTGGGGGTGTGGCGGGCTCACCTAATTATTTTTAATGAAGGGAGAGCGAAAAAAACTGTAACTCTCCTTGGTTTCAAACGGATTACATAAACTGGAAATATAAAAAAAAAAAAAAAATACTTCATTTGAAAGAAGAGAATCTCAGCTTCATAAAGAGACATCTCTCGTATCTCTGTGACAAGTATTGACAGAGTTAAAGTGAATGTTTCGGACGCGTTTCAGAACGGACCTCAAAGACAGAGAGAAGGGAAAACGCGCATCATGTTTATTTTTCTTTGTTTGACGAAAAGCACAACACTTTGTTTTTATTGTGAGTATCCACAAAAAAAATAGAAACTTAACAGGATCTAATGATGTACAACACTTATATTTAAGATCAAAATTAACAGAGTAATTTGATTCTCTTTTGCACTGATAAGGAAAAAATCCAGCAAAACGCGGGCACGCGGTTTTCGACCCCAGTTGGGTTAAAACACTCCGATCATTTTTAGGAACTGCAGGTTACTGTAGACCTTGGATTGAAGACTATGCCTCAATTGCACAGCCGCTCTATGACTTGTTGAAAGGCCATGGTAAAGATTCTGATAGTGTTTGTATGGAAGAATGTCACCTCAAAGCGTTCAATGATTTGAAAAGAGCACTATGTCAAGCACCAGCATTAGGAATTGCCCAAACTGATAGACCATTTGTGCTTTATGTTCATTAACATTTAAGCTTCATGACTGCATGTCTAATGCAAGATCATGGGGGCAGTTTACGCCCAATTCATTACTATTCTGGTAAACTTGACATAGTAGCTCAAAGTATGGGCCCATGCCTCAGAGCAGTACAGGCAGTGCATCTAGCGCTTCAAGCTTCATCAGGAATGGTGTTAGGACAGTCTGTAAATGTAAGATGTCCGCACGCAGTGTCCGCATTAATGAATCAAGCAAAAGTCACTTCTGTAACCTCCTCCCGTTGGGGAAATTGGTTAGCAACTCTCACAGCCCCGAATATTGTCTTACAGCGTGCACCTGTCACGAATCCGTCCTCATGTATGATGTCTGCTATGACTGAAGTTTTGTTAGAGGATGAAGAAGAAATGACTCACGATTGTGCATTTGGCAAACCAGACAGTTTCTAACTTCTGCTGGATCCCCCATTACGCATGCTGAATTAGTGAAAGATCTAATGTTTTCCATGAAACTTCCAAAGAAATTAGCAGTGATCAAAGTGAAAGCACATCTCACAACTAATACTACGGAAGCTAAAGGTAATGCTCTTGCTGATATAGCGGCTAAACAGGCTTGTTTTTATGCAACTGTACAAGTGTGTTCAGGTACTGCAGCACAGAAGACAATTCTGCCTCCTGAATCTATAATTGATCTATAGAAAGACGTTCCTCTGTATGAAGCATGGACATGGTTAGACAAAGGAGCCACAGTGGATTCATCTGGTTGCTGGACAAAAGGGGGAAAATATGTCGCTCCCGAATCACTGCTGCCATATTTGGCTCAACAAATAACCAGAATCCAAAATTCAGAAATGTAGCCACAGAAACAGCCAAGAGGTGTGTTACATGTCAGAAAAAAATAATGATATACCAGCAGCCACTACACCAGCAGCACATACCCAGCTCCACCAGGACCATTTCGTCACTTGCAAGTTGATTACATATCATTGCCTCGTTGTAAGGGAAAAACTGATGTTTTGGTAGTAATAGACAAGTTCTCAAGATGGGTAGAAGCTTATCCAACAGGGCGTGCTACAGCTGCACATACTGCTAAATGTCTTGTCACTGATTTCATTCCCAGATGGGGATTACCAGATTGCATTGACTCAGATCAAGGTACACACTTCACAGGACAGGTGGTTAAGGAAGTGTCTAGAATGTTGCAGATTAAGTGGGACCTTCACTGCCCCTATAGGCCACAAGCATCAGGACAGGTTGAACGTGCAAACAGAACTATCAAAACCAGACTAAGCAAAATGCATCAGGAAGGAGTAGCATGGGTCGAAGCGTTGCCAGCAGTACTGTGTAGTATGAGAGCGTCACCTAACAGATCAGTAGGACTGAGCCCTCATGATATTATTACTGGACGCCCAATGCAGATGCCAGGTGTGATTGATCTTAGAAATGCTGATGTACACATTGCCTCAGATGCCCTGATCACTTACTGTGAAAACCTCACAAAGGCAGTACAGAGTGCCAGAGAGAGAGTTGAGTCGTGTTGGCAGACTCCACCAGAAGGTGGACACACTATCATCCCAGGTCAATGGGTTATTATAAAGTCATTCAAAAACAAGCCATTAGAGCCTAAGTGGCATGGACCATATCAAGTGATGTTGATTACAGCAGCTGCAGTACTTTGTCAGGGAAAGAAAACCTGGACTCATGTGTCACACTGTAAGGTTGATCCTGCTCCAACAGGGATAGGATAGGACACGAACCAGTCGGGAGCCGAGGGAAGAACCGATTGCAACAGTCATCGGGGGCCAACCCTTCAGTGAGGACTCCCTCATAGGCCTCCCCCCGTCCATTAGTCCATTCCTCATCTCACTGCATTCTTTAGGTGTCATAATTAAGAGATAGGGAAAGAAGGAACAACAATAGCAGACTCTGAAAATTTACCACCCTAGTGTTTGAACCAATACAGCAGACTCAGAAAAGTTAGAACCCTAGAACAAATAAGGCTCTCCTGTCTTTTGTTTTCTCTCTTCCTCTGTGCAGATACCACTGATGACTGTCCGGAGACCCATACGCACCGACCTCCTCATCTGCGTATGAAGACATAACCTCAAGAATCAACTAGACCTACTGCCCGAGCCAACTATCACAAAAGGATAAAGAAAAGGAAAAAAAAAAAAAAAAACACAACGCAGAGATTACGAAACCTTCAGTCATCCATCGACATGACCAAGATTGTCCTGCTACTAACCATCGTGGATATCGCACAAAGTGTGGACTCCAGAAACAACATATTCTTAGAGCTGATGAATATGTCAAGAAATGCCTTGTTTGCAGGAAAGAATGTTTGCATGCCACACGCCCCTTCAGTAGGAGCAGGAATCCCATGGGTGGCACACCCTATCTCCAAATGTGACACGTGTACCTTGTTCAAACATCATACCAGTGGATTATACGACAAAGATACATGTCACCACGTAACACTTCCTCCAGCTTCTCTGTGGTGCATTCCAGGACTACCATCCTGCAACCTAACTTCAGCTACTCCCATCATGACAGATCTACTCCTGCCAATGATGTTTTATTGGTGCATAGAAAATTATGCTCCAGGATCGACTCCACTGGGTGAAATTCCTCCTGAACGTTGCACCTTTATTATTGAAAGAGGACCAGACTCCCAGGTGTACGTTACTACAACAGATAGGAAAAAGGAAGAGGACTTAGCAGAGTTTCTCTCCAGGAACCCATCCCTACCAATTTTTTTTGCAATAAATCAGTTGTGTATGATTCCTCCACCAACTGACACTTTTTGGTTATGTGGAACTTCTGTCTACAGTATCCTCCCCAGCCAATTCAACGGCAGGTGCACCCTCGTTTATCTTCTACCAGCCATCAGAGAAAATACACACTCCACCCCAAGCTCCCCACAGTTACACAAGTCAGCTCCGTCTACCACAAACCAAGAAGATGGCTGCATTCCAGGACTCACTTGTGCCCAAACATGGTGGTCAAGAACTCTTGGAGCATTAATCCCATCTTATGGTATCATGCAGGCCTTTGATCAAGTCAGAAGCTTATCGAACTCTGTACAGAAATTGGCCAATGATACGGCTTTGGCCCTTGGTAACATCACGGACACTCTCGCTTCGCACAAGATAATGATCTTACAGAACAGAGTGGCCTTGGATTACATTCTAGCACCACAAGGAGGAGCCTGCACCATCATCGGACCTGAATGCTGCACCGGGTTAAAGGACCCCACAGAAAACTTGAACAAAATCCAACAAGACATTCTTGATCTTTCAGCAAAAGTCCACCAGATGACTGAAGATAATTCTTCATGGTTCGGAAACTTGATTGGTAAACCCTGGCTGTGGATAAAGGAAATAGCAATTATGTTGTTGTTTGTTCTACTGGCGTACTATCCATGCGTCCACAGTATCAAGTGCTTCATTCAACAAATTAATCACGCCTCTCACGAAAAAATCACAGTTCCAACCAGAAAGGACTTTTATCCGTAAGAACTTCACGGACCCTAATTCCATGTTTTGTTTCTGTGTCAGCATGCAATTACAGAAAAACAACACAGCATGTCTTATGTGCCTGTAATGATCACACGTTACAAGAATGAATTTTGAAGTGACTAAATTTGTATTTTGTGAGAGTTTTTAAGAACTCTCAAACGGGGGACTGAAGGATTACAAATTTAAGAATATGTTTAAGATCTATTTCCAATACTATAGTATATAGAAGTTTATTAGTGTGAATGTTAGAGCCTGAGCTTCATGTCTCAGCATGTGAAGTGACCTGCTGAGAGGGTCTCTCCCCCCCCTCACCTTTTGTCAGTACGGGAAGTTCTGCTTCATCCTGTTCTCGCATCTTAAAGTGTATCCCCCCTTGCCTTTTGTCCTGTCTCAGTGCAAGAAGGCCATGCGTTTCCTGTTCTCAGGTCTCACCGGGTGAAGACTCATGCTGAGCAAGTTTTAACACCTGTTATTTTATTACACATGCTTTTGTTTCAGTGTCTCCACATGTGTAACTCCTCCCCCTTAAAAGGTATATGAACTCTAGTGTATAATGATTTTACTCAGACGAGTTTGAAATGCCTACAGCGACGAAATAAAGAACATTTGCTTTAAAAGACCGTCTCCTGGTCTGCACTTCTGACTTTTCTACACTTTAAGAAGAAAAATTTCACAACAATGTGGTAAAATATCTTGCGTCAATTTTGTTCTTTTCTGCTAAAAATAACATGTTGTTTTTGCCATAACTTCCAAAAGCAGAGGGAAAGCATAGGCAGAAGCCCTTAACATCAGTTAGAGTCTTTTATCTTTGTTCCGCTGCACTCTAGAATGCCTAAGTTACAGTGGAGTTAAGGCACTCTGCCTTTGTTTTACCCACCAGCAATGTGTTTGCCGAGATGAAGTTACGGTGTTATGCCTATATGTAATTAGTTTGTTGTTAGACTCCCTTCTTTGTAAACTTTCATAAACTGACTATATCAATTCTGTCCAGGAAAAGTTTTCATTGATTCTGGAAAACATACAATGTCATCAGATATAAGCATATTCCTATACGTTTTGTCAGAAAAGGGTGAATGGTAATTGAGAAAGGTAATTCTGGTACATTTAAACATAATGGTAATTCTTACATTTAAAATCAAACCTTTCAAATGTAAGAAATATTTGTGGAAGGTTACTTTAAAGGGTACCTATTATGGCATTTAAAATGTTCCTAATATTGTTCTGGGAGTCCCCAACAACAGTTTTACAAGCATGCAATGACAAAAAATATTTTTGTTGTCTTATAACATGGATTTATTTTTACTTGATTTGCTCACCGACTCCCATATGAATCGTTTCGCGAGTCATTTTTCCAAACCCCGCCCTTGCGTGACGCTAATCTGCAGTGATATGTTAGCTACCATAGCCCAAAGTTTAGTGGTAAAAGCACATAAAACATAAAAGCAACAATTAATATTAATAATACTTACAGTTTGTGATTCGGAGAAGGAAGCTGATCCAAATAAACTCGGTACTGAACCTTCAGTATCAGCCAGCTCGCAAATCCATACTTATAGCATTTAGGTTTGTGAAGCAATCATCTTCAAAATGACGCGAACACAACAAGGTCCGGGCTATACTTCTGTGGTATAGTTGTATATCTGAACACAGAACAAAGTTCGGCTATACTTCTGTGGTATTGTTGTATATATGAACACAGAACAAAGTTCGGCTATACTTCTGTGGTATAGTTGTATGAACTGTAGCCACTTAGTCTTCAAATGCTCCTCACTGGGCAGATGAAAAAAGTTTGCTTTTGCGTCGCACTTCAAAACAGTGTCTTGACATGATGTTAGTTTTCCCTGGCGTCTCCGACAGGGTTGCCAGGTCTGCACAACAAAACCAGCCCAATTGCTCATCAAAACTAACCCAATCACGGCCAAAAATAGTCAAATAGCGTTCCCGGGTGTTTCCCCAATAACGATCATGTTCCAGTGGGTAAAACAATCGCGTCAACCCGTGCACTACACAAACAACCCGCGGAAACAGTGCAGGCATACGGACCTGGCAACACTGGTCTCCGAATGCAATAAGAGGGCGTATCTTATTCAAATAACTTGTCAAGTTGACGTCAACTAGACAAAGGAAAAGCAACGTTCGACGAACGATTCATATCAGCGACTCAGAGTCGACTCTTACTTTTGAGAGACAATAACTTTGTATACGGTGAACTTTCATGTTTAAAACTTTGTAACAAGTAACAGGAATTGGAATTCCCCTCCCCACCCCCAAAACAATGATTGACGTGACGTCCGCATATTAATTGTAGCGGCTGCGGAACAAACTTTCGTGCCCATAGATAGCCAGGCGCGCTGGAAGCGGTTTCATGCGGGCTGGGTTGGAAAATATGTGACGTCATTATGTTGTGGCTGACGACAAGACATGACATTTCTCTGAACATTGAGCATGCTTTGAGAGTGGCAGTTTCAAGCCTGCAACCCTGCTTTGAGAAATTGTGCAATGCAAAACAGGCTCATTACAGCCACTAATGCAGGGATAAATAGACCTGTCTCGCAAAATGGATTTGTCTTTTCTTTTTTAACAGATTGCAAAGTGACACTTTTATTTCTTTTCTATTTTTGAACTTGATACACATTTTGACATAGCTGCACTTTTATTTTTTTCTATTTTTGAGTTTCATGCAAGTTATGACACAGCTGCTGAGCTGCACTTTAATTTCCTTTATTTTTGAACTTGATACAAATTGACACAGCTGCACATTTATTTTCTTTATTTTTGAACTTGATACAAATTGACACAGCTGCACATTTATTTTCTTTATTTTTGAACTTGCTGTTATGTTAGTTTGTATTTAGATACAACTTTTTACTATGATACTACTTGTTACTTCAATAAATTGGAACATTTTAAGCTTGTTGCATATTTCATTAGCATTGTGTTGGGGCGATGGGGGCAGGTGGGGCTTGAAAATTCCCCCTTGTCCAAAGTGGGGAATGACCGAAAAAGTTTGAGAACCACTGCTCTACATGAACATGGTAAAATCAAAAATCAAACACCTTGGAAATGACAGGTATGTACTATGTTTCAGGAATGGCACAAAGTTGTGTGACTGTTCAAGCCTCTGTCTTTAGATCAGTGTGTTTAATAATGTGCTTTTTTTGTCCTCTGTTATGTATCTTTGGATTATTTTGTGTTGTTAATAAATCCAAACAATCTAAAAGCCATTCTTTTTTAAATCTCCTCATTCTTTGTGCAAGGCACCTCATGATGATAGGGCCTGATAGCACCTAATAGGGCTGTTATGGGAGGGTCTTTGTCTTTCTCAGGTGTGAAAAGCAGTAATATTAATGAGATCACGCCCCTTCGCATAAATCTTTCTCACACTAAACATGTCTAAGAAATCTTAAATCACTTTATTGTCTTATCTGAATGTGTAGTCAGGATGATTTTCACATAGTTTTGGACCAACTATTCTAGGCTTTGTGATACAATTTTCAAAAGTCTTGTGAAGAAATAATCAGTATGGGTTTCATTACCTTATTTCAGTGACAATTTGTTTTGTTTTTTCACAAACCACGCATAAACGTCATTATCTCAAAACTACAAACTTTTACATACATGCTGCTGACATATGTGACCCGTCATGGAATCCAGTGACACAAGTCGGCAGCAGAACTTGCGAGCAAAATGAGAAAGAAGCTTTTTTTTCCAAATTTTTTTTCCAAACTTTTTTGCTGAATCTGTTAGTTGAGATCATGAAGAAGCCTTTCCATGTTTGAGATACCAGTATTGGTATATTTAAAAGCGTACATTTTGAGGTTGAAATCGGCTTGTTTTTCAGAGATTCTAGTATGCAGTAGGGGCGTGTCATTGTCTGTGTGTATTTCCATACTGAATCCATACAGGCGCTTTTGCCCCCGCCCCCCAACAGCGTGGCTACTTATTATGCAGCGCTCTGCTCCTGCTCTATCTGATATCAAAATTCAATGAAGATGGATGAAGCAATGAAGCACTTTGTGGGCTCGGGAAACTGACCCGGAGGTATATGGGCGCGGCGCGTGTGCCCTCGGTGCTTGAATACGGCGGCTCGGCTCGCTGACAACGGTGGCTGGCTGTTTCATGTGACATCCCGATTGCTTTGAATGGGGAACGTTTTGTGAACAGGGAACAGAATGGACTGTGTGACGATGTCATCAGGAAATAAATAAATAATTTGTAATTTATTTGTCCACATTTATTATTCATCATTCATCTGTGATTTAACTT
This sequence comes from Chrosomus eos, assembly GCA_036326025.1. Lineage (NCBI taxonomy): Eukaryota > Metazoa > Chordata > Actinopteri > Cypriniformes > Leuciscidae > Chrosomus > Chrosomus eos. The sequence goes on from CM070824.1 coordinate 13,368,565, forward strand.
TGAAATCATTATCTCCAAATATCAAAACATCTCCATGAAATTACAGTCATCGTAACATGTGTGCCCCAGGCAAGATGGCGACGTCTTTAGTCCAGCCCCTAGGTTATCTGGATGACGTGCGTCGCTTATAAAAACATGGCGGCAGCTATTGAGATGGAGTGAGTGTACCTCGCGGAGCTCCCAGAAGACTCCCGCGGCTGTTTATTGTTTTATCCGCGGGAAGAGTGTGTTCTTCGGCGTTCTAAGTGGATCGCGTTATGGATCACTAAAAGGAAAGTACCCTCTTCATTGTGTAGCTGTTTGTCGTTGAGACACTGCAGAGGAAACAGAACGAGTGGGCAGCCTAGATCCAAAACCTGAACTGGATCGACGGATGGGGAGCCTAGAGCCTATTCACGTCTGAGAAGCCATGGAAAATGTGGACCAGAGTCTTAAAGGGAAAAGAGTCGTGAGTAGCATTTAGCCAGTACTGGATGACTGCATAACGTGACTTGACATTGACTGTTTTTGAGTGGGGAATTTATTCTTTTTTTCTCCTATACTGACTATGTGAACTATTTTTGCTGTGGATTGTGGGAATAACTGATGGACAATTTTTGAACTGTTTTTTTGTTTTTCTTCCATCTTTCAAATCAATTTTGAAACACTTGAAAGTGTGGATTTGTGAATACACATCTTTGAATGCAATTTATATGTGTCCTGTCATATTGAATGGTTGGTGGTTTATTTAAGAGTGATTTATTATGGGTATTATTGTATTGAGTATGGGTTAAAAAATCTTTATCTCATTAAGTGGCGGGTTTTGTGAAAGAACAAATCAGACTGCACAAGATCCTTGTACGTTTTTCTAAAAGTGAAACTTAATTGTGATGCGATCTGGGAAAACCCGTCGGATGTCGCGCTTGTACATTTTCAGTAAAGTCTAAAAATAGATTGAATGTCAGTTTATTGTCAAATTTGGGTTTTCAATCAATTATTATTCTATAACATCTTGTTTATCATCTCTGAATATATCTAGTGAAAATTCACTAGATTAGTGCAGAAAAATAGCGATTTATAGTGGCAAGCTGAAAAGACGTGTCTTTCTCTTTAAGAACACGCGCGGAGCGGAGGTGCAAAAAAACAACAACGGCTATTTAGTTCTCCTTCTCTTAACACTACAAAGACACTACAAAGACAGTTTCACCTTTCAAAATAAACCACATAACAGAATAAAGGTCCCGTCAGTCCTGTGTAAACTACAACGGCACGCAAGTTTTTATTTATTTATTTTTATCCAGCGTTATGTGATGCGGAGCACAAGAGAACAACAGAGTCTGAAGCTGCTCGTTTTAAAAGGCCTTGCTCGCCTCTCAATCGTCCAATTTCAAAACGGTTTTCACAGGATGAATTTTGAGTTTGTAAGCTTTCGAATGATACCTAATCTATGATGATTACTAAAATATGTGATATGAAAAAAAGGCAATAAAAAAAGAGCGCTAGTCGTCCCGCTAGCAGGACGTGACAGTTAATTAAACCTGTTTTTCTCAAAATTCCATTTCTGAAAATCACAGCGATCAGCCAATTTCGGATAATCATAACTTTTGTTACAGACAAACTATAAAAGAAATAAAAACAGATTTGGAAAGGGCTTGAACCAAGCTTTAATATGATCGCAAAACCTGTAATATGTCAAATTTCACCATGTGGTGGGTTTTCCCAGATCGCATCACAATTAATGACAGAAATCCTGTCTGGCACCCCAGCATAAAAAAACCCAAACAAAGAGAGTGGGAAAACGTTACAACTGGCAACAATCTCCATAGAACATGAACTCGCACAGAGAAGTTAAGACCTTGCGATGAAGGCCTGCCGTGCGCGTTTCTGAAACGTAAGTTAAGCTTCATTTGCTCTTTAGTCGTTATTTAAGATGCTGAACCTGTTGATGATATAATGTAATTGCGGACATTTCATTTGTGTGTGTATACGCACATAAGAAAGTTATGTAAAGAGATTTGAAACAGTAATTTGAGGAGGTGAAATATGATTATTTGGAAAATTCCTGTCATGACTGCTTAAAGAAAAATGCCAGCAGGCATTTGCCTCCTGCATAAACTTTAATATTGTTTACATTTTGGGCACACGCGCGTTGCGCACTATTTGCGTCATATGTAGGCCTATGGCTTCTTGGTCTTTGTGTGTTGTTGCTGGTTTTGCGTTATACGTATATGGCATATTGGTCTTTGTGTGTTATTGCTGGTTTTGCGTTATATGTATGGCATATTGGTATTTGTGTGTTGTTGCTGGTATATGTTGCAAATAGAGGGGCAGCACAATTGTTTTTCACCTAGAGCGGCAGAAGTGCATTCGCCGGTCCTGGGGGTGAGTTTCCATAAACATTAAAGTTTGTCGTTTTGTGTTCATTCTAAGAACACGTAGGATACACGTTATCTCATGTTTAGTCTGTTTAGACCTTCCCAATACCTACCTATTGTTATTAGCTGGCTCAGGGAAGAAAAAAAGCTGTTAAGCACAGGGGGGAGCTTTACAGAGGGTATGGCTTATCTAAATGAGATGTAAATAAACCATATTGTCACTCCCAGCAGCAGAGAGAGGTGAGAACTGCACATCTTTAAAGGCTGTTATGTCACAAGGTGACGAACCAGCAGCGGAACTATATATTCCACGGAGGAATGTTTCCGCCCGGAGCGCTTTCGACGCAACACCCAGTCAGCCTGATATGCGTCGCTACCATGGCAACAGCAGCCGCTGATGACAGAGTGACAGCAGGTGCGGCGCATCAAGGGGCTGTTTGGTGATTGGGACACACAGCGGCTTGAAACAGATAAAGACCAAGCTTTGGGAGACCAAGAGGGTAGTTCAGTGCAGTGTTCTGTGTTCGGTTTCGGGTGCTGTGTCCTGACCTTGTTCCGTCGAGGAAGGCTGAGAGTTTCTGTGGGACAAAATTGACTGGTGAGATCGATCCGCGGAAGGGAATCCGCTACGAAAGATTGGGTGGAGTGGAACAGAGAAGCAGAGGAGAGTTGCCTTGGAAACATCAAGTCCCTGCCTGGGTAGAGATAAGTGCAAACCTTTTACTGGCCGTATGATACGTGATTTATACACCAAGACACTGTATATGAAGAGAAGCGATCTAGGAACCGGAGTCTAGACACCGTAATGAGAAGACAGCTGTTATGATGCACGAGTGAGATCGCTATATATTCTTCCATCTTACTGTCCCTGCTGTTCAGAACAAGGAGGTGGGTTTGTGGCCTTATATTTCACAGAGTGGTTGAGAGTGACGTGAGTTGATGCTGTGCCCACCGTGTGTGTTTGAAGTGAAGCTACTGCATGCTTACTATACCGAATTCTGTCACGTGCCCATCGGCCTTGCCCTGTGTTGCAGTTTGGAGCCGCTGAAGAAGAGATTAAGCGACGGTGGAATTTAAAGCTTGCGATGTTCTGATTCATCATTGATGTTGTCTGGAGAACGGAGGAAGTCCAGTGATCTGCTGTTCTGAGTGTCCTCCATCGAACGCCTTGTGCATTCTGTGTTATCAACACTGTCGTAAGCTTTCCGCATCCCCTGTATAGGAAAGGACCAACCGTACTCGAAGTACCCACCTGCTGTCTAGTCGACGCCCCTTTCACAGCCGTGAGCTTTCTGCATCCCCTGTATAGGAAAGAACCAACCGGACTCGAAGTACCTACCTGCTGTCTAGTCGACGCCCCTTTCACAGCCGTGAGCTTTCTGCATCCCCTGTATAGGAAAGAACCAACCGTACTCGAAGTACCCACCTGCTGTCTAGTCGACGCCCCTTTCACAGCCGTGAGTTTTCTGCATCCCCTGTATAGGAAAGAACCAACCGGACTCGAAGTACCTACCTGCTGTCTAGTCGACGCCCCTTTCACAGCCGTGAGCTTTCTGCATCCCCTGTATAGGAAAGAACCAACCGGACTCGAAGTACCTACCTGCTGTCTAGTCGACGCCCCTTTCACAGCCGTGAGCTTTCTGCATCCCCTGTATAGGAAAGGACCAACCGTACTCGAAGTACCCACCTGCTGTCTAGTCGACGCTCCTTCCACAGCCGTAAGCTTTCCGCATCCCCTGTATAGGAAAGGACCAACCGTACTCGAAGTACCCACCTGCTGTCTAGTCGACGCCCCTTTCACAGCCGTGAGCTTTCTGCATCCCCTGTATAGGAAAGAACCAACCGGACTCGAAGTATCTACCTGCTGTCTAGTCGACGCCCCTTTCACAGCCGTGAGCTTTCTGCATCCCCTGTATAGGAAAGAACCAACCGGACTCGAAGTACCTACCTGCTGTCTAGTCGACGCCCCTTTCACAGCCCTAAGTTTCCTGCATCCCCTGTATAGGAAAGAACCAACCGTACTCGAAGTACCCACCTGCTGTCTAGTCGACGCCCCTTTCACAGCCGTGAGCTTCTGCATCCCCTGTATAGGAAAGAACCAACCGGACTCGAAGTACCTACCTGCTGTCTAGTTGACGCCCCTTCACAGCCCTAAGTTTCCTGCACCCCCTGTATAGGAAAGGACCAACCGTGCTCGAAGTACCCACCTGCTGTCTAGTCGACGCCCCTTTCACAGCCGTAAGCTTTCTGCATCCCTGCATAGGAAAGAACCTACCGTACCAGGAGTACCTACCGGCTGTCCAGTCGACGCTCCTCTTCACCGCTGTAAACTTCTGTACTTGGGAGGTCGAGAAGAGTACACTGCCGTGCAAAGGCAAAAGACCTTAACTTCAATTTTGGTCAAAATGAGTTTTTGCCATATTTGGAACAATGGACATCAGTTTTATCATGTGGAAAAATATCTTGTGTCAATTTTGTTCTTTTCTGCTAAAAATAAGATGTTGTTTTTGCCATAACTTCCAAAATCAGAGGGAAAGCAAAGGCAGAAGCCCTTAACATCAGTTAGAGTCTTTTAGCTTTGTTCCGCTGCACTCTAGAATGCCTAAGTTACAGTGGAGTTAAGGCACTATGCCTTTGTTTTACCCACCAGCGATGTGTTTGCCGCGCTGAAGTTACGGTGTTATGCCTATATGTAATTAGTTTGTTGTTAGACTCCCTTCTTTGTAAACTGTCATAAACTGACTATATCAATTCTGTCCAGGAAAAGTTTTTTCATTGATTCTGGAAAACATACTCACAATGTCATTAGATATAAGCATATTCCTATATGTTTTGTCAGAAAAGGGTGAATGGTATTTGAGAAAGAGCGTCTACATATTACTGGCATAGCCAAATCTCAAATGTAAGAAATATTTGTGGAAGGTTACTTTAACAGTACCTCTTGAGTTATTTTACTTAAATTAAGTACAGCGATAACGTTTTAAAATGATCCAGTACAGATAATAGCCTTCTCATTATTTTTTATTTTGTAATATTCTATTGATGTAATATTAAGCCTTACTAGACAGAACTCACTAAATGTTATTTTAAGGCTATCATTGTTATCATAGAAATGTTTGTATAGAGTGATAAAAGTCAAAATGGTCATTAAATTAGAAGTTAAGGTATTTTGCCTTTGTATGACCCATTATTGTTTTGCAGATAATGCAAAGGCAGAATACAGTAACTTCCGAATAAGGGTCAAAGGTCAAGTTTGACCTCAAATTTTTTTATGTACATAAATATATTCATTATGACAACTACTTTGCAAATTTTCAGTGTCCTACCTATCATACAATTGGCTGGACAACAAAAAAAATTTAAAGTCATTTTTCTCAGTTTCACACTCTGGTGAGTTAAGGTCTTTTGCCTTTGTAGGGCAGTACAGTCCGCTCAGAGTCCGAGAAGGAAAGCCGTGCTTAGAGCACTTACCTGCTGGTCAGGTCCGCGTTCCCTCCATTGCCGAGAACCTCGGCACCCGAAGAGTCCGAGGGGGTTGAGTGGACCCAGTCCCCGCCTGTCGTCCAGCCGACGTCCCGGCGGCCACTGGATGCTGGGGAGGAAGGAGGAATTTTAATTAGGATATACAAATTCTTTTAATCAATAAAGCCTGTTACATTTTACTTTCCTTGTCCGCCTGGTTTCTGGTCTGCTCCTCAGTGGTACATTCTAAAGGGAGGGGGTAGACCCAGTCGACCCTCCCGACCTGTGACAGTTATCTTAACTTTTAGTTTTTTTGAGTGCCTACCTTCAAATGGCCACAACTTCTCCAAATATTATCAGATTTCCATGTGTTACACATCGTTGGAAAGCTTGGAGACTACACTTTCAGAATCTGTGAATAACTCAAAATGCCCCAGAACCGACTTGTGTCCCTACTTTCCGTAACTGGTCACATATTATTCTAGCAGAGTTTGTGCTGAATACAGTGTAATAAGACTTTAGCCATGTAAATGTCACAAGTAACAGAAATAAGCACAAATGTCAGAGCATGTCAGAACACCTCCAGGACCCAGAAAACACCTCAGACCCCAGAGGGTTAAATACATTTTTTATTCATTCTCAGTCTGAGCAGCATATGGTGTGTGTGTGTGTGTGTGTGTGTGTGTGTGTGTGTGTGTGTGTGTGTGTGTGTGTGTGTGTGTGTGTGTGTGTGTGTGTGTGTGTGTGTGTATGGCCCTGTATCTCTAATTCTACTGACAGCAGCTACATTGCTCCTCCACAAATCCTGGCAGCTGCTGCATCCCAGTATATCAGGGACGCACAGAAGACCATAAATAAATAAATAGAAACATTGAGAAAATCATCTTTATCTTACAGTATTGTATTTAAATATATACCTGTACTGTTGTTGTATTGTTTTGTTTTTATGATTTTTACTAATATTGTAAAGCACATTGGACAATGTAAATTGTATTTAATTGTGCTATATAAATAAATTACCATACCATACCATACCATGCCATAGCTGAAAACCGGTCGAAAACCGCGTCCACGTGTTTTGCTGGATTTTTTCCTTATCAGTGCAAAAGATAATCAAATTACTCTGTTGATTTTGATCTTAAATATAAGTGTTGTACATCATTAGATCCTGTTAAGTTTCTATTTTTTTTGTGGGTACTCACAATAAAAACAAAGTGTTGTGCTTTTCGTCAAATAAAGAAAAATAAACATGATGCGCGTTTTAACTTGTCTCTGTCAGTGAGGTCCGTTCTGAAACGCATCCGAAATATTAACTCTCTCAATACTTGTCACAGAGATACGAGATATGTCTCTTTATGAAGCTGAGATTCTCTTCTTTTAAATGAAGTAATTTATTTAAAAAATATATATTTACAGTTTATGTAATCCGTTTGAAACAAAGGAGAGTTACAGTTTTTTCGCTCTCCCTTCATTATAAATAATTAGGTGAGCCCGCCACACCCCCAGCGCTTTTGACATGGTAAATCTATGCATCACACGCGGCACGCCCCCCGATCAATGCCAAACACAGATTCTTCATCAGAGATTCACAGTTCATCGCGTTTTAGGGATGTAAGCACGCTAACGTTACTCCTTCAGAGGATTATGGACAAATGGGAATAGTTCACCTTTTTCTCAGTGGAATTTGAAACTCAGACGACGAACGTTCCATTTTGAAGAACGAATTGACCCCGAGGATTCAAGTTCGGAGTAGGCTACCGGTAAGTTGTTTAGTGTTTTATAATTCCTTTTCTGATCATAGAGCTCAAATGCATTTTCAGACTATAGTTTGCCTAGTAATTACCTCAACAACATTCGTGTAGCAGGCCTATACGCTTGTGTAAACTTTTTAAATAAATGCTTAGGTTATAATGATTTAGTGAAATATATCGATCTGCAAGTTTTGTTAGAGTTCTTCTGTGGTCTAGTGGTTAGATCGGTTGCCAAGCGTGTCAGAGGTTACGGGTTCGAATCTGCCCCCGGCATATTTTTTTCTCTCATCAAAACCGAATATGTTCATCAGTGTTTACAGTCTATATCAAGCACACACGTATATAGGACACCCGTTTGTGTGCATTTTATTTTGTGATTTCACCGGAATGAATAGTGTCCGCAATGGCAATAGATTGAAGAGCACGTCCTAAGAGCGAGTGAAGACTGCGCGCGCGTGCGTCACCACAAGAGACTGTATCCATGACACTGATAGCAGGACACGAGCGCTCAGCTTGAGTTCAAAAACAAAACATTTTAGCTCTAGATCTCTTATTTAAGAGCGGACTAAATGAATGCTCTGCTAGTTAACTGGGGATGTTTTATTTGTATTAGGTACAGCCGTTCATTGAGTGTATCAGTAAATGCGTGCGGTCTATGGGCCATAAACAGATACTCGCGGTTACGCGGTCTACACATCAATAGATGTTTCTCTGTCCATCAACAAATACATTGTGCATCTATAATCATAATTGTCCATCAGTTTACTTTGGATAATGTGCTAAGAGTTTTTTGCTTTTGTTTTGTTGTGTTTACATCGTCACCATCAGTCTTCAGAAATCATTCTGATATACTTTTTTTTTTTTAAATCAATGTTGTAAACAGCTGTGCTGCTTAATTTTTTTTAACCTGTGATAGTTTTTTAGGATTCTTTGAATGCACTTTTTTTTTATTTATATAACCACTATATAAGCATATTATTTATATATATATATATTATATTATATATATATATATATATATATATATATATATATATATATATATATATTGTGTGTGTGTTTTTTATAAAAAAAAGTTTGGTCTTTTTATGTTTTTTTTTTTTGAAAGGAAGTGTTAAGTGATATGAATGACTTTAAGTCTTTATGTTCTTAGGAAAGATTTCTATTTTGAATAAATGCTGTTCTTTTTAACTTTTTATTCATCAGTGAATCATTCTTACTTCAGGCTGCCTCACAGCACCTTGATGGGGCATTAGCACATTGGGGGAGTGTCTTTAGTCTTCCCAGGTGTAAATCACATTAATATTCATGGGCATTAACACTCCCACACATACAGCAGTAATGACCCAAAAACTGATGTAAGAAATTCAAATCGTTATATTGATCTTTCTGAAAGAGTGGTCAGAATGATTTTCACTTCATTTTGAAGTAAAAATTCTAGCCTACAAGAATAGTAACTCAAAAGTATTGTTTACAACTATTCAGTATGTGTTAAATGGCCTTATTGCGGTGACATTTTTTTCCCAAAACGTACTAACCACGCATATTATTTTTTTTCGATAAAATGCAAACATGTACATCCATTTTGCTCACATATTATTGTAGCAGAGTTTGTGCTGAATACAGCAAATTTATATGTTGGCAAATGGTATATTTTAAGTAGCTGAAATAAGCACAAATGTCAGGGCATATCAAAACACCGAAAGAGCCCCCAAACAGCTCAGACCCCCTAAGGGTTAAATAAATAAATAAATAAATAAAACATTGTGTTTGAGTTCTATTCTGGGGCCCGTTCTTCGTACGTTGCTTAAAACATCCGAGATCAAATGAGACATCCAAGATAAGATCATCGTGCTAATCATGATCCGGCTAATTAGGTTCTTCGAACACACCTGCCGGTTATGATTAGTATCGCTGGATCGAGTTATCTGAGATAATTGTGCGTTCATGCGCTGGGTTAAAAGGGGATATGTATCGATAGTAGAAACATTGATCAGCAACGCTGCTATTGGCTGCTCACCGTGTCCAAAGAGCGTGCTCAGTTTTACTCCGCAGCAGAGCAAGAGTTATTGCTAGAAGGATACTGAATTTGAAAACTTAATTACAAGTTTTCACCTAAAATGTGCAAAGCCAGGTGAGAGGGCTGGCAAAAAAGATGCAAATTAAGTTTGTAGTGACCATTTAGATGTTTTTATCACTTATTACAGTATATATTTTTTATTTGAATAATTTATAGATAATTAATAACTTTGTTCGTTGTAATGTCAGTCACCACCCACTACTAGAACATGGGAACAAGTAAAAGTGAAGTACTAGAATATTCTACATAATGGTAATTTGTATAGGCTACTATTGTCTCTTTTAAAAAGGCACTGTTAATAAATGTTTGCTTGTTTATTTGCTTATGTTTGCTTGACAACTTAAAGAAAAAAACTGGCACTAGAGATAGAGTTAGAGATAGAGTTGTTTCAAAGGAACTTCAGAGTAAGTGCTAATATATTATTTCACACAGAGTACTACTGCTGACCTTGCATAATATCTCTTATTGCAGGCAAAATATGACTTGATCACTGGCTTTTCTTTACAAAGAACAATTTAAATAAAAAATCAAAGAACTAAGCATATTTGTCTTGTCTTTTATTAAACATTTAATGAAATGTTTTATATTTTTTTCTGATGGTGCAGACTGATCTCATGAAATGGCGTATGTATGACACGCCAATTCGTATTTCCATTTTTGGCGTGCTATCAACACGCATAATCGCTTTTCAGCGTGTTTATGAACGCCGTTGACTTAACGTTACATTACTGTATATATAAATATATGACCTACCCCAAACCCGTCCCTAAACCTACCCGTCACTGGGGTTAATACCATTTATGAGTCTTCTCCTACCATCCTAGGAAAAAAAATATCGCTCCCTAGATGTAGATGTACATTTTGCTTCGTTTCGCTCGGACATTTAACGGCGTGTACATACAAGCGGAATCACTCGGACATTTAACGGCGTAGACATACACGCATACACGCGGATAGGTCAAAATGCGTATAGATAACACGCCACTTGACTTGAAAGTGGCGTGTATGTTTACGCAAAAGTCATGATGTCATGTTGGATGGTGGCAATGTTGTGTAATATGACACATGGAATGTCACAGGCCCTGTCAAGTGCAATCCTCAGACTTTTCAGACACTGAAATCTTCCCTTTGTCACCACAGTTAAACTTAAAAGATCTGTGCTAAGCTTCCAAATACTTTCAGACTAGTTTACAAAAAACTTAGTTAACACTTTCTATGAAGACCATGCTTATAAATAAGTAAAAATGGGGCTATAATTCATTATAAGTATTACTATTCCATAAATATATTCTATGTATACTACATTAAAAGTAGGGTTGGGTACCGAAACTCGGTGCCAATAGGGAACCGGTTCTGACGTAAACGGTAGTAACCAGACCGAATAAGAACGAACATTTCGGTGCCTGATTTCGGTGCCTAACTTCATTAAGCACACACGCACACACACACGCAATACATACAGTCGGTTGCGCGTCATAGTTGGGGGGCGTGGTCGGCGTGGGGGAAAACGCCATGAGCATCGTGTGAATTTGAATGACAAAAATGTCTTATTGTGAGGCTTATTGTGAGGCCGACCGGCAACGATACATTGCAAAATTAACTGCAATAGGATATGATTGCCCTTATTTAATTAAAAACTGGGTCAATGACCCAACCAAATGGCCGGAAGTGTCATTTCGAGATATATTCTGTTTTGGTTGAATCTCCAGGTAAGACATCGCGGGCTAATGGTAACATTAGCCTATAACTCAAATATGTTGCACAATAACTCCATAAAACCTTGTCACTTACCAATACGTATGCTTCACTCCTAACTATAATGCTTTTGTAAAACGGTGATCAGTAGTACGAGGGACTGTGCTGACAGGTTCACGGCTGGCGTCATTATTTATTTTACTGTCTATGGTCATTACGTAGCGACTGGCCTATCAAGCCAATCTTCAGCTGATAACGCTAATGTGAATGAGACATCCCTTATGAAAAACAACCATTGGAATCTTGTAGTATTTTAGGATAAAATATTATAGCAATCCTGTAGGAATATTATAGTATTTTGGCACAAACTATAGGTAGGCCTATTACAGAACATCACAGAAGTATTATAATACAAATCTTGTAGGAATTATTAAGTATTATAATACAAATCGTATAGGATTACTATCATTATTTTTCGTAAGAGAAGTAGACAAATCTGGCCCACTGCCTAATACGAGTTTAACAACCACTACCACACAGCTAGGGATCTACTCACACAGTAATCTCAAAAAAAATCAGGTGCTGAATGGCTGCTAGACCATTGGGGGAGCTGTGCAATTGTACACACACATATATATATATATATATATATATATATATATATATATATATATATATATATATATATATATATATATATATATAGGCCTATATTATATAAATACTATTAACATATGTGCAAAAATTGGCCACTTAAACGGGTGATGAATTTTCCTTGAGCTTTTGACATCTGAGAGGTCATCATATTATAAGAATATCCTGTAAGTTTCAGAACTGTAAACGTCCTTGTTAGACCAATAAATGCTTTTATTGACACCAGCCTCAGCAAACAACTCGTTTTTCAAAGTGGGGAATTATGACGTCATAGAGGATAAAACACCACCCCCGCAGAAGAAGATCAACGCCTACTTCACATGCAACTTCACCACGGCCGGTTTAGCCCCGCCCACCGATTCGCACATTACACGCATAGCTAAATAACATAGGCCTACCTCGTGATGACAAACCGGATCGAGCTACCGAGCAATACAAAATATTGTGCAGTGCCTGGTTGTGGAAGAAGACAGTCGCTGCATAAGCTTCCTCTGGATTCCAATAGGAGTGCATGGATAAACTTTATTTTTAATGACGTTCCACTCCAGCTGATGAGGTAAAACATTGTCTGTCTGTTCGCTTCATTTCACTGAGGGTTTTTTTGTAAACAAGACTGGATTTGTAGACTGATTAAGAGTAAAGAACGGTGCTGTGCCGTCTATATTGGATCTGACAGGAATTATGCAACACCTGGACTCTGGGTCGAAAATGTATGGGCGAATCATTCCGGTTGCCATTTTACAACATTGGACGTTTTCAAAACAATTTCCCCCAAGTGCATCGACGGGTGAGTTGAAACTCATTATAATGCAAAACGGTTATCCACTCACAGCAGTGGGCGTTTACTTCCAAGTCTTCAATGCGAGACGCCCATAAAAACCGAGCGTTTTTCAGCTAGGCTCAAAACTAAGGTAGAAAATAGCCTATTACTTATTCATTTTGATGTTTTTGAATGCAAAAACCAAGAGAACGTCATACGTTTACCTCAGACAACAATATAATAAGATTTAAAAAGCCAGTTCATGACCCCTTTAATATTTAATATTCAATTATTTTAATTATCACAATGAAAGTTTTAATTTAAAAAAATTGAACAAGCACAACATACAGAATTCAATCAAATAGCCTATTCTTAAAGATTCATTATCATTTTTTTTTAACGCTGGTGCTGAATGGGTGCTAGACCATTGGGGGAGCTGTGCAATTTTATATATTTATATATATATATTATATATATATATATTATATATATATATATATATATATATATATTATATATATATATATATTAAGTGGCCAAAAATTGGCCACTTAATATTTAATATTCAATTATTTTAATTATCACAATGAAAGTTTAAATTTATAAAAATTGAACAAGCACAACATACAGCATTCAATCAAATAGCCTATTTTTAAAGATTCATTATTATTAATAATGTTATTTCGACATATGTGTGCGTGTAACAAGCAAGATGTGCATTTGTAAATTCGGTGACAAGCGTGCCAAGAATTGATTTAATTTATGATGAGATGCTCCAGTTCACGTGCAATGGTGACCGCGGCTCACTGGCGCCTCCATGTCATAATTAGGCTATATTGTCTGCTATATTTGCTTCTTATTTATTAAATCCAGGCAATTGGTTAATTAAAAATTTACTAAAATAAAGATACAATTTATGCAAAACGATATTCACTTTAAAAGAAAGGCTTTCTACAAAACAAAACATAATGAAGTGGTAAAAATCATGCCTGAAGATCATGCTGAAGTTTTTTTTTTTTCATAGGCGAGCAGCGCGCCACACTTGCACTCAACAAAGCCGACACATATGTTATCACTGCCCACGACTAGTTTAAAATATTTCCATACCTCCGACTTTCCTTCATACCTGCTCAAAGTTAATTCTCCTATTTAAATTTTTTTCTTTACTACTTTAAGCTCCATGTTGCACTTAAGCTACACAATACAGTGCAGCGTGCGAGTGGAGGAGACACTGCGCGTGACACGTGACGTGCTTGATCAAGGGCCCGACCCGACCCGACCATAGTGGCGGGAAATATCGGCCCGGCCCGGCCCACAGGTTGGGACGGGACGGGTCAGGCTCGGGCAGAGAATCTAAGCTCTAGTTGGCATGGGTGCTAGTGGTAGGTGTGCAAAAGATTAAGCTTCGTAGAGTCGATGAGAGGGTGATTCCGGATTTCCTCTGTTGCTTGGTCTAAGGACTGAATACACTATTGGAATATAGTGTTACTATGCTGGTGGAATTCCCTTGACAGCTCTGCTCCTTAGCTTTAGGCAATTGCCTGTCCCGCTTTCGGCATTTAGACTACCTGTGATTGAGTTCCCCAGCTAAAATAGGGATAAGATAAAGAGATCTGTGGCCTGTTGCATGAAGCCAGTTTCAGTTGCCCAGCTACCCAGATAAGGTTGAGATTAGTTTGAGCAAACTCTGATTTTTCAAGTGTCAGGAAGGGGGATTGCTCCGGAGTAGGTTTTATTCTGGAGGTGTTCTGACATGCTCTGACATTTGTGCTTATTTCTGTTACTTGTGACATTTTCATGGCTAAAGTCTGATTACACTGTATTCAGCACAAACTCTGCAAACCTATAATTATTATTTCTTCACAAGACTTTTGAAATTGTATCACGTAGCCTAGAATATTTGCTTCAGAACAATGTGAAAATCATACTGTGTACTCACAAATTTTAAATCAATATATTGTTTTATCTGAATAAGACATGTTTTGTGTAAGAAAGCTTTATGCGAGGAGGCCGTGATTCATCATGAATATTGATGTGTTTCGCATCTGAGAAAGACAAAGACCCTCCCATGATGGACCTATCAGGTGCTATCAGGCCCTATCATTATGAGGAGCCTTGCACAAAGAATGAGGAGAGATTTAAAAAAGAATGGCATTTTGATTGTTTGGATTTATTTACAACACAACATAATCCAAAGATACACAAAAAAAGACTTGAACAGTCACATAAATTTGTGCCATTCCTGAAACATAGTACATACCTGTCATTTCCAAGGTGTTTGATTTTTATTTCATTTTGTACAGAGACTCATGTGAATGTTGAAGTCAGCAGGACTCTGGCATCTGGTCCCTGTAAACAAAATGATATCAAGATAAACTATAGGCTGCACGATTTTGGGAATGCATTTGAGATTTTTCTGTTTTTACCACTGACTGACTCAAACTCATAGCGTGTGCAGAGAACGTTTACTGAAGCTATCGAGCCTCTCCAAACTATGAAACATTATTTTTACCATATTATACGTTTGAGCACAAACCAAGGTTATTATAGTTTTGAATTTTTCATTAGTTTTGTATGTGTATTTGTATGTGTGAGCGCGCGACCGCGCGTCTGTGTGTGTCTATGTGTAGGCTACTCATCTCAGACAGCACGCAAATATTGAGTTCTCTTTCAAGTCTTGCACTTGAATGGGCAAATTCACACAAAAAGTATGTCAACATGTCCGTCTTGATGAGTATCCTAGCAGACATAGTCTGTTATGCCTTAAAGGATTAGTTCACTTTTAAAAAAACTTTTGCTGATAATACTCACCCCCATGTCATCCAAGATGTCCATGTCTTTCTTTCTTCAGTCGAAAAGAAATTAAAGTTTTTGATGAAATATATTATATTTCATAAAAATAAATTAATTAAAAAAAAAAAAATTCTAATAACTTGACAAACTTTTGAAGCTATTTATAACTATTTTTTTTCATTATGACAATAATTAATTCTACATTTGCAATAAACTGCCAGGTGTCAGCTTTCAAATGAGATCATACTTGTGCTTTTAGAACAAACGGTTCATGAACTGTATCTGTTTCAGTTTGGGTATGCCATTTCTGGTGATTTTTCAAAAGTGGGGTTGCAGCTTAACAGGTTAAGTGAACTTGGTCAAGAAAGACACACTCAGAATCGATGTAGGCCCACTGAATCAGCTCTGAATTGAATAGCTTTTGTAACTTTAATAAGGATTAATTTTTAATTTATACAGTCAAATATGCAATTTTATTATACATTTGATTATTTTATTAAATTTCTGTACCTGAAAACGTCTCGGGTTACGACTGTAACCCTCGTTCCCTGAGAAGGGAACGAGAAGCTGCGTCGAGAATCTACACATTGGGGAACGCCTCCAGCGTGACGCGTCTGAAGCCCGTATAGAACTAGTCCAATCTTGATTGGTGCTGCGTCATGACATCACCCGTGACGTCGCATGTGACGGTGAGCGGAAGCTATAAAGGCGGAACCGGAACAAACAATGTCAGCTTTTGGTTGGTCGAAGCAAGCCACTCTCAGGGGCGCTAGAAGTGTCGCCGAGGGACGCAGCGTCTCGTTCCCTTCTCAGGGAACGAGGGTTACAGTCGTAACCCGAGACGTTCCCTTTTAAGGGAACTCCCACTGCGTCGAGAATCGAACCATTGGGGAACGAAATGCCCACTGCGCCACACTGAAAGAATATGCCCTGGTGTGAAGCGATCTGGCACACCTAGGACGAAAGAACTTGTGAACCCGGAGTAGGGGGCAGATCCAGACTGTAGTGTCTAATGAATGTGTGAGGGGAGGCCCAACCTGCGGCATCGTAGACCTCCTGAAGAGAAACTCCTGACAGCAAAGCTTTAGAGGCAGCCACTCCTCTAGTTGAGTGAGCTCTTATTAGCAGAGGCGAAGGCAATCTGCGCACCTCATAAGCTATGGATATGGCCTCTACTATCCATCTGCTGATAGTCTGCTTGGCAGCCGGGGAACCCCTCTTAGGTGACCCGAAACATACAAGTAACTGGTCCGACTTCCTAAAGCCCGAGGTCCTATGCACATAAACCTCCAGGGCTCGGACCGGGCACAATAAATGCTGTTCAGCTTGCTCATCCGAAACATGCGGTGGAGGATGAAAAGCCAGAAGAATAATAGACCGTAATACATTTGATGGCACCTTAGGCACATAGCCAGGTCTAGGGTGGAGAAAAGCCTTTACTCTACCAGGAGCGAACTCGAGGCAAGAAGGAGCAACCGATAATGCCTGCAAGTCCCCAACTCTTTTGAGGGACATAATAGCAAGCAAGAAGGCTACTTTAAAGGACATAAATCTCTCAGATACCTCATCCAATGGTTCGAAGGGTGCCAGGGATAATCCCTCGAGGACCACTGTCAGGTCCCAAGCGGGAACCCTGGACTGAATGACAGGCCTCATCCTCCTAGCTCCACGAAGAAAACGTACAATGAGTGGGTGTCTCCCCAAGGTGCTCACCCCTAGAGGCGTGTGGAAGGCAGCTATGGCCGCCACATAGACCTTAAGCGTGGACGGGGAGAGTCCATTAGAGAAACGATTCTGGAGGAACTCCAGTACTGAAGCCACCGGGCAGTTAACTCGGTCCAACTGACGTTCCCTGCACCCTAAGTTAAACACATTCCATTTTAACGCATATAGTTTTCTCGTGGAGGGGGCTCTAGAGTTTAAGATGGTCTCAACAACCTCGGTTGAGAGACCCTCATTCATGAGCTGGTCCCCCTCAGGGGCCAGACCCACAGTTTCCATAATTCCGTCCGAGGGTGAAATATTTTGCCTCTGGCCTGAGAAAGAAGGTCTCTCCTGATCGAAATCTGCCACGGAGGGCCCGCCAGGAGGGCCATGATGTCCGAAAACCATACTCGGGCCAGCCAGTACGGGGCTACTAGGAGTAAGCTGATCTCGTACCGCCGGACCCTCTCTAGAACCCCTGGAAGCAGAGCAATCGGGGGAAAAGCGTACAAACGTAGCCTCGGCCACGTCTGTACCATTGCATCCAGAGAGAGAACCAGAGTGGACAGTGAGTGTTCTCGTGAGAGGCAAATAGGTCCACTTCCTCCTGTCCAAACTTTCTCCATATTATCTCCACCGACTCGGGGTGGAGTCTCCACTCCCCGGGCCTCAGCCCCTGCCTCGACAGGATGTCTGCTCCCACATTGCTGACCCCAGGGATAAACATCACTCTGACTGACAACAGTTTGCCCTGGGACCACAGGAGGACCTGATGCGCCAGTCTGCATAGAGGGTGCGACCTCAGGCCCCCCTGACGATTTATATACGAGACCACCGACGTATTGTCTGTCCGAACTAGGACATGATGGCCCAAGAGGTCTGGAAGGAAGTGTCTGAGAGCTAGAGACACAGCCACATCTCCAGGCAGTTTATGTGCCAAGAGAGATGATGGTCCTTCCAAAGACCCCTGGTGTAGCGGCCTTCCATAACCGCACCCCAGCCTGTGAGAGAAGCATCAGTAGTCACATTTTTTCTTTGACATGGTGCTCCCAACACAGGACCTAGGGACAGGAACCAAGGTTTCCTCCACATTACCAAAGAACGAAGGCATCTGCGCGTTACTTTGATTGTGCGAAATGGGCTGCCCCTCGGGGAAAACCCCCTGGTCCTGAGCCACCACTGTAGGGCTCTCATATGCAGCAGGCCAAAAGGAATCACGTTGGACGCTGCCGCCAGGAGACCCAACACTCTTTGGAAATGTTTGACAGTGATATTTTGACCTAGCCTGAGGCTCGAGACTGTAGTCAAGATGCTATTTATAAGAGGGGGAGACAGCTGTGCCCGCATCGTAGTTGAGTCCCAAATTACCCCCAGAAAAGTAGTCCTCTGTAGAGGCACCAAGGAACTCTTCTTGACATTGAGTCTTAATCCCAAGCACCTTAGATGGTTCAGAACAACATCTCGATGTTGAACCGCCACGTCCTCTGACTGCGCCAGAATAAGCCAGTCGTTGATATAATTGAGGATGCGAATGCCTTGAAGTCTCAAAGGAGCAAGGGCAGCATGCATGCATTTTGTGAAGGTGCGAGGAGACAAAGCTAGGCCGAATGGAAGAACCCTGTACTGATAAACCTCTTCCCCGAAAGCGAACCTTAGGAACTTCCTGTGGTGTGGAAGGATGGATATATGGAAGTAAGCATCTTTTAGATCTATCGTGTTAAACCAGTCCTCGGATCTGATCTGACTCACGATAATAGGTATCGTTAACATTTTGAACCTGTATCTCCTCAGAGACTGGTTCAATACCCTGAGATCTATAATGGGACGTAACCCTCCATCCTTTTTGGGAACTATGAAGTACCGGCTGTAGAACCCGCTTTCTCGCTCTTGGGGAGGAACATACTCTATGGCCTCCTTCGCTAAGAGGGACTGAACTTCCTGTTCCATAACCAGACCCTGCTCGGGGCTGACCAGTGTGTTTACTACCCCATTGAATTTGGGTGGGCGATAATTGAACTGAATTTTGTACCCCCGTTCCACTGTATGCAGGACCCATTGAGATATATTTTGAAGACCTTTCCAGTTGTCTAAAAAATCTACTAGGGGGACCAGTCTCTCGGGACTGGCCTCTGGTGTTAAAATCGATATATCGGTGACCTGAAGCATGGTAAATGGTAAATGGACTGCATTTATATAGCGCTTTCACAGACCCAATGGCCACCAAAGCGCTTTACAATTTGCCTCACATTCACCCATTCACTCTCTCATTCATACACCGACATGAAGCATGAATTCATGAAGCATGTGTCTGGCAGGAACTAACCGAATTATTCTTTCTGCAGGCCTCGTAAGAGGAAGGGAACTCGACAGGGCCACCAAATTTCTGGGCGGACAGTGTGACATATGTTTGCTGGAAACCAATGCGTCCCGAGGCGCTCTTAGCGGCGGGAAGCAAACATCGATTTCCTGAGGGCTCCGCGAAGGAGTGAGTTGTTGATACTCTATCACGGGGGGGGACCACCCTCAGAGGCCTGCGCAACACGTCAGGGCCTCTTCGCCGAAGCCTTCCTAGCCTGAATGACAGTCCTCAGATCTGTCCTAGGTTTGGAAGGCTTCGGCTGAGAATGCTGCCTCTGGCTCCAGGCCTTTTGCGGGGGAGCACGAGAGGCAACACTCTCCTTCTGCTGCTGCAGGTGTGAGGAGCTGGCGGCAGCCTCGTGAGACTGCCCCCTGGCAGCAGCTCCACGAGACTTGGAACGACGGCGGGGGATAAGGTGTTTTAATGCGGCTGACTGTCGTTTCATCTCCAGAAACCTCTCGACGACAGTACTGACTGCGTTGCCGAAGAGGCCAGAAGACGAAATCAGGGCGTCGAGAAGAAAGGCCCTGTCCCTGTCCCCGACGCCCGACAGATTCAACCACAAATGTCTCTTCGTGGCTATCAAGGCTGCCATAAAACGCCCGATTGCACGGGCGGTCTCCTTGGTAGCACGAAGAGACAAGTTAGTCGCTCGACGCATCTCTTGGATGTCGTTAAACGTGACCTCCCCGCTATCGTCCACATCTTTTAACAGGTCGGCCTGGTATGCCTGCAAGATACCCATTGTGTGCAGACATGCGCCAGCCCGACCCACCGCCATATACGCCTTCCCTACCAAACCCGATGTTGTACGGCAGGGCTTGGAGGGAAGCGCCGGAGCTCTCAAGGGTGAAGAGGCCTCGGGCGAGAGATGAGATGCAAAAGTCTCTTCAACCCGAGGCATCGTCCCATAACCCATCTCTCTCGACCCCATTATAGTCACATATACATTTACATTGGGGCTGGAAAGTCGAGAGGAGAAAGGCCTGTTCCACGATCTCGACACCTCGGTGAGGAGATCGTTAAAGAACGGGAGACTCCGGCGCGAAGGCTGTGACCGGGCTTGCAGGAATCGCTCATCGAGTTTACTTTTAACTGTCGCTTCCTGCTTTTCTGGTGGCCAATCGATATTTAATTTGGCCACAGCCCTGGTCACAACCTCCAGCAGCTCCTCTGATGCAGGTGAATGTGATGGCAGATCTTCACATTCTCCTGCCTCGATGCTCAAAATATCCACCTGCTCGGTAGGCAGATAATTCGAGCATCGGGTTCGGATCACGGGAGGATGAAGCCGCAGAGCGGGCTTCCAAACCGTGAGCGGGACCATGGGAACTAACCGATGAATGTTGAGAAAGGGCCGATGCCGTCTCAACATCCTCAGCTAGATCCCTTTGCGATCCCCATGAATGCAGACGCCGCGCTGCCTCGACAGACGCGGGACCTGATCCACGGGGAGCGCGTGCCTGGCCTGATTCATCGAACAAGCTCAGGCGGGAGCGGAGCGTTCTCATGGGCATGAGATCACAGTTTGCACAGACAGTGCCCTCGAGTGCTGCCCGTGCATGCTCCACTCCCAAACAAACAACACAAAGAGAGTGTGTGTCACCCTCGCTTAGAAAGCGTGGACAAGGGGACGCACACTGTCTAAATTGTTTCTTTTCTGCCATGATATATATAGGGAAGGGATAACGACAATACAACATCAAATAAGACAAACAGTTCACACAGAGCGCTTCGCTGAAGAACAGAAAGCTGACATAGTTTGTTCCGGTTCCGCCTTTATAGCTTCCGCTCACCGTCACATGCGACGTCACGGGTGACGTCATGACGCAACACCAATCAAGATTGGACTAGTTCTATACGGGCTTCAGACGCGTCACGCTGGAGGCGTTCCCCAATGTGTCGATTCTCGACGCAGCGGGAGTTCCCTTGAAAGGGAACTAATGTTAGACCAGCCTGAAAAGCATAGTTTATTTTATTAGTATCTTTGCTCTATTGTATTTGTGCTTTTGCTTGTGGTTAAATTATTTGTTTCTGATTTTTTGTTTTTGACATTAGTCTTTTTTTCCCTGAACATATCACATACCGAATCATACCGAAACCATGATACAAACTGAGCCGTGAGCTATTTGAAACTCAAGCATAGAGTATGCGGTGACATCACAAAGCCACTGCCTGATGCTTTTAGAAGACAAGAGGCTGTAACGTTAAATCAGAGCGCAAAGGCATTGCAATTTCTGTTATCATCTATTATCAAAGTATTTATTAGTAATACACTGGAAATTAGTAGAAAAGTGAATATTTGGTTAGTATATTGACTTATGGTGTGTGCTCCTAAATTTTCTGTTTGTGCCTCTAAAAATTTCAGTTGAGGGCTACTGTGCTCCTAGTGAAAAAAGTTAGTCTGGAGCCCTGTAATAATAACTCAATTTTAGACATATGTATTCAACAATGACGCCAGTAGCTACATAAAATGTACATATGGGCACAAATATGTAAACAGTCTACACAAGACTCTAGCCTGGCTCCGCCCTCCTACATACTTCCGCTCCATTTTCATTTTCCTTCAGTACTATGTCTGGGATTGTGCTGTAGTCTTTGGTTTTCTCCGATCATTTTTTTACCAGGACCATCAGTGAACAGAGGGAGTGGCTGAGAACGATTACATTGATGTTGTGCGTTATTTTGAGTTGTAGTTCAGTAATGGCAGCGGAGAAAGATGCGAGCGAAGCCATTTGGTCCGTTGTGTCAACGCTGCCGAATATCAATAAGTTAAAGCCGGAGCAAGAACAATCTTTGCTTAGTTTTGTTGGTGGCCATGATGTTGTGGCCCTCCTTCCCACGGGGTTAGAGAAAAGTTTGACATATGACATACGTCACTACCAAACGTTAGCGATTGGTTATGGCAGATCCAATAGTTTTAGACTTCAATAGAGTACCCACCTACAAGGAAGTTAATGCTTGTCAATGGAGCGGTGCCAGACTCTGTTAGTGACAGAGTCTGTGCAAAATGACTCTGACTCATTAGTGCAAAATGTGTAAGTGACGTGTGCCAGGAAAAAAAAAACTTAAGAGCCAACAGACTAAAGAAGACATAAATGAACAGCATGTATTCAACCCATGTTTGAGCCACACAAGACATTGCTGTCAGAGTGTCAGGGAGTTCAATCTCTTTACCTCTGACAAAATCCACACGCCGTATCAAAAATATACACATCTTCTAAAATTCACACCCTGTACAAATCCCACAGCTGTACAATTTTCACACCCTATAGTAATTTTACCCTATACTATACTCATCTGGATTGAAGCAGCAAAAATTCAGTGTAAGAGTAGAAAATGACATAACATTATTTAATATTTGAATCACAGCTTATAGTGTTTTGACATTGACAACCCAACTGCATTTTACCTCAAACTTGCGACTAGTTAACTTTCTAAAGAAGGCGCAATCGCTTCTCGGGTCGACATTAACACATTGTTGTATTCAGAATTTAAAAATATTTGTTATACCACTTTTTAATGTGTGATTGTGTAAAGGTGTTCACAAGATACCAACCTTTCAAACTTGCTTTCAACCAACACTCGTTTTCATGGAGACACGGTGTGCATGGAGGGGAGGGGCTGTGTGTGTGTGTGTGTGGTGTGTGTGTGTGTGTGTGTGTGTGTGGGGTGTGTGTGTGTGTGTGTGTGTGTGTGTGTGTGTGTGTGTGGTGTGTGTTGTGTGTGTGAGAGTGACTGAGACGTAGAGAGAACAGGGAAAGGAAATGCAGCTAAACAAATACGCTGATATAACGTTATTTGCTCTATGAAAGAGATTGACAAAGACGAAAACTAAGGACATTTACTCTATAATTTTACTCTATAATTTTATTTTAGTTAGTTTTGCCAAACACACATTTCAGTTTTAGTTAGTTATCGTTATTTTGGTAATGCTTCGTTTTTATTTTTATTTCAGTTAAGGACAATGTTTTTTCGTTCGCTATCGTTAACGATTATAACCTTGCCACAAACACAGTATTTAACAGTAAACACTGGTCTAAACATTATAATATTCACCATTTTAGAGTAAACACTCATAATAACCTACTTTTAATTATGTTTTATTAACAAGGTTTGGGAGGAGCATGTTCAGATAATTAACACGCGTGGAGAGCACTCAGCAATCAATGACTAAAACGTGTATATATAGACTCAGCAGTCTCACCTCATTTCATTGACAGTTTAGCAGCGTCCCTCCACCACCCCTTCTCCACTCTTCTAGTCCTAAACCACTTTACATACAGGGGGGAGTACTCTGGGTTCGGGCCGAATTCAGAGCTCGGAGCCCTCCCCCCGGACAGCACGCCAAATACGTATTAAACTTTACTCCCTTTAATTGTATGTAAGTGTGAAATCGTGAATATCATGCTGTGTTTTATTATCCTCGTGTCATGTACATGTATATAAATTTAGCATTAGGCTTCATGTTTTTACTCCAATCTCATTTCATAACTTACATTTTAGTCTGGTACCAGTGTGACTAGTTGCTACAATGTAAAGTTTATAGTCTTTATAGTCGTTTATAGACGGCAGAATGCGCATCATGTTTATTTTCTTTATTTTACGAAAAACACAACATTTTGTTTTTATTATGAGTGTACACAAATAAAAGAAGACATTTAACAGTTTTGAATGATGTATAACACTTATATGTAAGATCAAAATCAACATAGTATTTTGAGTCTCTTTTGCACTGAAAAAGGAAAAAAGGGTCACACTTTATTTTAAGGTGTCATTGTTACAGTGTAATTATATATTTAAGTACTGAGTAATAATAGTTAACTACATGTACTTACTATAGGGTTAGGGTAGGATTAGGGTTTGGTTGAGGGTTAGTTGCATGTAATTATGCATAATTTACTACTACGGTAAGTACATGTAACATATGTAACAAGGACACCGTAAAATAAAGTGTTACCAAAAAAAGTGAGCATGACCGCCGACCCCAGAGGGTAAAAGAACTCCTTACTCCACAGATCTCATCACATTCTCTCCACTCCACAAACACTAATGCTGCTCGACAGTGGAATGCCCTCCCTGAACATCTGCCCATCTGTGACCCACAAATGACTGATCGTTTTAAAAAGGGCCTAAAAACGTACCTTTTTAAAAAGATTTTCAATATTTACATTTATTTTAGTTTTTAAATGTTTGTGTTAATTTTAGTTGACAGCTGATTTTAACTTAATTCCTTGCTCAAACTGCTTTATTTTATTTTACTTCTTTTGAAGCACTTTGAGATTGTCTTTAAAATGTAAAGTGCTTTACAAAATGTATTCATATTATTATTATTATATTGGGGATTTAAGAGGATGCATTTGATAAGGTTGATATGTCTTGTAGAAAAGAAATGGAACCTATTTGAATCCATTGAAACACTTGTAGGTTCATCATTATCTCAAAATATTGGCGTATATATATAAAATATATACACTTTGGTTTCATACTCAATGTGGTGGTGATGGGCTGACAGCTGATGTTTGGCATGGATGAACACAACCTGCCAGACCTGTACAAACTCCTGCATGCACTGCACAGCCCATTAGCTAGCGGTCTTATTTTCTACCCCTGTGAAAGATGTAAGTTGTTGCAGTGGTTGCATCTTATGCTGAGGAAAGTCTAGTGATGCTTTCTCATGTCCTTTTAATGTGCTGTGGTCAACAGGACTTGGGATGTAAGGTGACTTCACAGCAATAACGTAGAAGAACAAAATAAGCATAGTGGCCAAATACTTATTTTTGACTCTCTTTGAATGTGGTATTAGTATTCCAATCACAAAACATTTTAGATCCTATGTACACCTGCATTTCAGATACTGAACAAGGTGTTAAAGTCAATCTGAACTATTTGCAGGATATTTTGTTTTTACAGTATTTCCAAATGTACCTTGAAGAGTGTGATGTGGCTGTTTTAGAGAGCATTGAATTCAAGTGCAGGATACACATTTATTTAAATAAACAACAAAAGTAAATCCAGTCAGAAAATATTCCCAACACGGGAGATACTGTAACATCCAGTCAAATAACATGAGAAACACTGGGGTTTAAATACACAATATCACAAGGGATGTAACAAGCAAAAGGTGGACCTTAGGAAACAAGATAAAAACATAGGAAGTGAAACATAACCATGAGAACAAAAACAAAGGTGGCCAGGGCGGAGCCGGCAGAGCAGGGTGCCGCCAAGGCGGAGCTAGAGACCACCACAGTGGAGCAGACAGAGCTGAAACCACAAGGGTGACGTAGAGAAGGTAGAACTGGAGACCACCAGGGCAAAGCTGAAGACCACCAAAGTGGAGCAGATAGGACTGAAGACCATCACGTGGAGCAAGCAGCCTTCATGGCCATAAAATGGATTACAGATAATAAGATAAGATAAGATAATAATGTTCACAGATGGCCTCTTGACCCTAATTTTTGCTTTGGGGTCTCTATGACCCCAATATACTTTCCTTTAGTCAAAAAAAAAATGGTTGCCTTCATCTCAGTGAAATAAAATGTTTTGACTTTTTCTAAATTATCTATCTTTTCACACAAAAAAAAATGGGCTCGATTCGGTTGTTCTAAAGGTATGTAAAAAAAAAAAAAAAGTCACACTCATGGTGGGGTCATATTGGGGTCAATATGACCCCACGTTGAAAATGAATGGGAAATGTGAAAAAAAAAGTTTTTTATTTTTCATTTGTAAAATGTAAAAAAAGAATCCAGCATAAATCTGGAAATTTCCACACAGAAATGAAGGCCTGGGGCCTCATTTATAAAACTGTGCGTAGGATCCTTACTAAAAGTGTACGTGCGCCCGAAAGCCAAAAATGTCGTACGCAAACAAATATTATAAAACCGTTCGTACGCCAGAATCTGCGCAGAATTCACTTTAGAAATCCCAGTCAGCGGAAGATTATGCGCACATGCATCTCCACCCCGAAATAACCATATATGGAGCTTACAACGCCTAGTTTTACTATGCATATCCTCATCTGCATATCATTTGCATATAATTATTCATCCACGTGATAACATGTTCAACGGTACAAGACATTAGGAAAATATGAAATACAGATGTGCCGTCACATTACATTAATAAAAATCATTTAGTAGCCTATCCTTGATTTGTTTTTGGTAATAAATAAATCAAATAGTGTAACATACATTTCAGAGAAAGTTTTTCTCAATCTTTTCCACTGGCCAAATAGTATTTTTATATTTTTTAATGGAAACAGATAGACCTTGTTTTGCATTATTTGCACGAAAATATTTTCTCAGACAATCTACTATTATCATGATAAGCAATTATCTCTGTAGTTAAAACATTAAAACACAGCATGCCAGAGGAAAAGTGTTGAAAAGCATTGCATCCACAACAAATATTTATATTTATTGAATATATATTTTTTGTGACTTCTCAGTAATGATTTCATGTAGGCTAGTTTAAGTGTTTAACTCCATTAATGAGAATGGCGTATTTAATCTAATGTTTATATCAGAAGTAAAACATAGTTTAAATCATTCTTTTAATTATTTTAACTGTTATTGTGAACATGCACTGTATTTATGATTAGGACTCATATTTACGGTTGTCCTTCATCATGCCGTTATATAGGCTATACATGCATCAGTTTCACTAACGGACCAACGTGCTTGCTGGCGCTGACATTTAAGAAGGGATGGATATTTGCTTTGAGGAAAATTTCTTGGTGAGTGAAATTATATTTGTATTATCTTTCTGTATATGTATAATTTTCTTTAGATTTTCTGTCTAAAAGTGACCAAAAAGATACTTAACTCCAGCTCACCATCGGTGTCGCCAAACTGCTCCGTCTCCACAACGTTCGTACGCATGGGTCAGAGTTTGTGTGCAGGTGCGCACATTTTCCCATCAAGTTTGTTTTTATAAATCACAACTTATGCGTCGGAAGTAGCGTACGCATCTTTCAGGGCCTGTTTTGTGCATACGCAACGTTTATAAATGAGGCCCCTGGTACTAGAGCACAAATGCAATGTCGAAATGACATGCTCCCTCACACACACACACACACACACACACACACACACACACACACACACACACACACACACACACACACACACACACACACACACACACACACAAAACAGGTATGACTGCCACAGAGAGCATTTGTATAGAATTTGGCAAATAAAATCAGCCACAAATGCAGAACAAAGATAAAAGGGGTGAGATAATGCACGCGTGCACACACACACACACACACACACACACACACACACACACACACACACACACACACACACACACGTACGCACGCACGCACAGGTGTAACTGCCACAGAGAGCATCTGTATGGAAATTGTAAAATTAAATCATCCACAAATGTAGAACAGAGTGAGACCTAATGCATGCACACACGCAGAGAGAGAGAGAGAGAGAGAGAGAGAGAGAGAGACGAAAGACAACTGACCTTTTCCACTTTGAGAAAGTTTACTCTGTTTTCAAAACAAAGTTGCAGCTGTTACATCTCAAAGAAATTATTCCCACGCAAAAGGTATAAAAGAGGGTCTTTGGTGTCCTGCACACAGTTCATTCTGTGCTGGCAGTGTGGCAAAGAGTTACACTCTCCTGGAGACCCTGGATTACCTGCTTGATTTCAGTGAAACTGAATCATGCCTGGAAGACACTGAAGCAGAGGACTCTGAGCCAGATGACTGCAATCCCCCTGAAGATAATACAGGGTTGGAAGAGGAGTACCAGGAATCGGATGAGGACTATGATGATGCAGATGCAGACCAAACCCTTGAATCTAAAAATGGAAAAATAACCTGGACTACTTCTCCACCTCCACAGGGGCCAGGGAGAGCTTCAGCTGCACGAGTGACAAAGCTGACACCTGGACCAACAAGGTACACATGTTCTCGTGTAGAGGACATAAAGTCATCTTTTTTGTTATTTTTTAAATTTATTTCTTTACAACAATCCAAAGTATCTTGGTGGAAATTACCAACTTGGAAGGAAACTGTGTTTTTGGTGATGACTGGAGTGATGTGGACTGGACAGATATTGAACTATATATTGGTCTGCTCCTTCTTGCGGGAGTTTATCACTCCAACAATAAGACCTTGTCCAGTTTGTGGGAGGCTGAAACTGGGTGTGCAATTTTTCGGGCTGTCATGTTGCTAAGAAGATTCAGAACATTGTCAAAAGTAATTCGATTCGATGACAGGGCCACATGACCTGCTCGGCGTGAAAATGACAAGCTGGCAATTTGTGATCTGTGGGATTTATGGGTTGAGCGTCTCCCACTAATGTTCAACCCTGGCCTGGACATAACAGTGGATTAGTGTCTGGTGCGAGGTCGATGCTCATTCAAACAGTACATGCCCAGCAAGCCGGCGAAATATGGGATAAAAATCTGGGCAGCATGTGACGCCAGGACAAGCTATGCATGGAACATGCAAGTTTACACCGGCTAGCCTCGAGATGGACAGCCAGAGAGAAATCAGGGCATGCGTGTGGTCTTTAATTTGACCACTGGACTCCAGGGACACACAGTTACATGTGATAATTTCTTCACATCATATGGCCTTGGCCAGGAGTTCCTGAGAATAAAGTTGACAATGGTTGGCACAGTTCGTAAAAACGTAGCATTTCAAAAGGAAGCTCTTTCTAGAAAGGCTGGGGAAAGCTCTGGCGTCCACTCACATGGAGCGACGACAACGCCTGCCTCATGCACCAGCCTCTGCACCAATATTGAAGAAAAAACAAGATTCTTCCAGTACTCCAGGGCCCTCCACTGAACCTCCACCATCCAAAAGAAAAAGGTGTCAGGTTTGTTCTCGGGCCAAGAATTCAAAATACGGAGAAGCAGTGTGCAAACTGCAAAAGAGCCATTTGTGCAGCTCACACCATGCACTTGAGCCAGATCTGCGTGGACTGATTTTTGTTCATGATACGTTTTTTTGGGCTTTTTTTTACAATGTGCATTACGTAATCTTTTTTTTTTTGTAGCTTATTATTGCTTTTATGTTCAGTGTTCAGAATGTGATTATCAAAAATGTTATTGTTATTTAGTGTTCACTATTCACTCCTGTTCATTTCTGCATATTGCTATTGGTTTTATTGATATATTATATTATTTATTTATTACATTAATTCTTAAGTTAATTTTTTCCCCACTTTTGGTTCACTAAAATAAATAATATGCAACTACAATCTGACTCTAAGATGTCCTTGTCCTTTAGGTGTTTCTTATGTGGCATTTTTCCGTCAAATGTATGTGGTATTTTGTAAAAACAGACATTTCAAAAATATTTTTAATGTCTTTGATTATGTTTATGCATATATAAATTCACAAAATGTATCACAAAAGTTATGATATAAGCAGTTGGCCACATCCAGTAAAATGAATTGATCTCTATCGCCCTCTGTTGAGTGTCTATGGACAAAACAATTTCTTTCTTAAATTGTAATTTCTTTAGGTTTTTCTTTAACCAACAGATGGCAGAATTCTACACCTAACACCTAGATCAATATCCAGAAACAACGTATCAGTGTTAGGTGTAGAATTTAAATAAAACTCTGTATTTCTATATATTCTGTATAACTGTTGTGTTTTTGGAGCTACAAAGTACTTTTACACCTATTTACCACACAATTCCTCAACTATACGATTAGCTTGCATGTGAAATATTAACTTTTTATGAAAAAAATACTTGAATGATGATCTAAATAATCTTTAAATATTAAACAAAGGCTCTTACATGATCAATTACACACACACACACACACAGGAAAAACACATATAACCATATATACACACATAAAGAATAGTACAATGTGAAATAAGTGCAAAACTGTCCTATTTTTTCTTGCACAGTACATAAAAGTAAGCACATACATACGTTTTTGTTCTGTGATTTTACCGTTATTACCCAGCCAGTTCTCTAGCCCTCCGGTCTTGCTTGTTCTATTGCCTGTATCTGGATAGCACACTTTCGAGTATATTAACACATTAATCTTTCTGATGCCAGATACACTTAATGGAGTGAAATAGAGATCTTGCTCCCTCGCCATGGTCCGCTTCCACTTTGCCTTCTGTCATGTCATCATTTCAGATTACTGATGCTTGGTATTGGATGCAAACATTAGGTCAAATAAAGAAATTAGGATTCAAAAAACTCTGTGACAAATGTGACCTTAAGAAGTTCTCGGCTTCTTCTCACTGAGAGATTTATAATCATAGACCAGAAGTCTTATAAAATAGAATTAATTTGTCTGTTGACACAGCCTGACTGCTCATAGCTCAGAATAACATGCTGTAGGCTTTCTCAGTGATAAATGACAGCGACAAAGACTGTATTCTGGAACGTGACAGCGCTGAGTCTTTCTCCACCTCTATCTTGCTTTATATCTGGCTCACATTCTCTCTCTTGTTCTCTCCTCCCTCCCTTTATCAATTTCTTATCCAGAATGACAAATGAGGCTCCTTCTATGGTTTATCTTGTAGCAGTGTTGTGAGGTCTAACCCAGATCAATTCTCTCAGGTGTGCACTGATTACACTAAAGTCTATCCATTGTTTGACACGGCTCTTGTCTTTCAGCACTTGGCCTGCTGCTGTCAAACATCCAGCAATAAAACTGAATGCACAACAAACATGTATGATTCACATTCACATGTTATTGAAAGTCTGTCAATCCACAGCGTGTACGATTATTACAGTCACACTGCCAGAACCAAATCATTACAGATCTGCCTAAAAGAGTGAACATTGTAACTCATCATGTTGCTTTAAGCACCGTATTTTAATCAAATCAAATACATCGCTCAGATCTATAGGTTGAACATAGAGAAGAATAACTTAAATTTGGTCTGGATCTCACAAAAATCAGTCTGTTTTCAAAATGTTAAGTTTATAATCACCTGAACCACTAATTGCTTTCAGCATTATAGGGAATTTGCAAGAATTACATGAACCTAAACAGCTATTTGGACACTCAAAAAAGTGGCCCAGTGTTTGAAATGAATGCTGTAATAAATTAAGCAATTTCAGTTCCAGTTAAAGCAGGCAGCCGGATTCTTAGACCAACAGTTCTGGGTCTTCAGATTTTGATGAAATCTGCACCTGTACTCTAAAAAGTGATCGGTCACTTCAGCGTAAAGGTTTGTAAACCTGTTGAACTGACTTGATTTTAAGTGTTACAGTATGGCAGGTCAAACCAGAATTTTGTGTGGAGATAACTTATTTAATTAACCCTTTCACACTTAAGTTTAAAATATTCTAGCTGACCCACCAGCGTGAGTTTAAAGGTGACCGTTATTTTAGAATGTATCACCTTATTATTTCGATGGTGACGTGCATATCTCCAATGGCGCTGTATGGCAGATATATCACTTTTATTTCCTTTTTCCTTTTTTATATTCACAAACTTGTTAGCTATGTCATCAACTACCTTATATTACGATTGTCAAATACATGTAAGTGAATGTGTTTTGTCATTTAAAAACTTTTATAATGATCATGTTAGTAGATCTATAATTAATGATGTGCACCGCCATGTTAGTTTGCTCTACAATTCAGAGAATCGGACTTGTCGGATTTACATCACATAAATGTATCCACTTCTCCCGAAATACATGAAAATATGTAGCTGGTGAGGTGGGAGAAGAAAGTAAACGTAATAGTTACACAATGTGTATCTCATATGAATAAAAGGTAACTCTTTAGATTACAGCCCGGAAAGTAAAGCGATTTTACAGTGTAACCTTCGGTAATTATAGTGTACCTATAAAGTACTTTCATGTAAGTATAAGGGAACAATATTTTAAGTTTGAGGAATAAAGGGGTAACAACCCCTGATTTAAAGACGAATTAAAAAATGATTTATACTGTATTATGGAACTACTACTACTTATTTTATTCTACTATTATGCTACAAAAATCTTACATTTGGGAGCAATTTAGCAAGAACATACACTGCGTACCTTTTTGAAATAATGGTGAACCAATACATACTGTATAGCCTTTTTAAAAATTACAGGGTACATATCTATGCATTTATAAAGTAATATTTTTAACAAAAATGCACTGAAAACGAAAACTATTACAACTTTTGCTTAAATATTGGGGAAAGATACTCTTGTTTTATGTAGTGGTGCTTGTTATCCCCTTGTTCCATGTAGTTACTGGGTAAGTGTGACATTGCGGGCTGTAAATTAAAGTGGTGCTTGTTACCCTCTTGTTCCATGTAGCTACCGGGTAAGTACAATAAAAATGCATACACAATCTTATATCACTGACTTGGAAACCTTTATTTATTATACAAGCACCACTTACCCCTGTAACCGCATCAAAGATATATTTCCCAGTATTTAAAAAAATTGCAATAGTCTTAGCTTTTCTTGCCTTGAAACATGTTAGCCCAAACTTAAAGGGTCATTCCACCTCTGGAAAGATGAATGTGTATTTAAAATGCGTAATTTATGTAGAAGAAATGTGAAATTATTTTTGAATTTGGAGCTTTCTAGATTGAGAAAAGACAGAAAATGTATTTTTGGCTTATGTGGATGAAAGACAACAACTCCCAGAATGCACTTGCTTCGCTGCCCTAGGAGGCCACGCCTACCGGTAACCGCGCAGTAGGTAAACAACAGTCTAAGCTAGTGATTATCCGTTATGAGTCTGCCCGAAAATGTGTTTCGAGATCGCCCAAAATGTTCGGGATTCGGCTTTTGTGTTCTACAGTCGCCATTCATCATGTTTACTGTGGCGAGCAGGATGAGTGAGGGCCGCGGGAGAACGGCGCGAGTCATGTTTACTGTGGCGAGCAGGACGAGTGAGGGCCGTGTGGAGAACGATGCGAGGCCGGTGGCGTGATCACTGATGAGCGACAGCTGAGACGTAAGTTACCGGTCTCAAATATCTCACGGAGGAGCGGGAATTTTCTTAGCAATGTTAAAACGCACATCAACCGATCACTTCATGTAAACACTACATTCAGACTCACCAATCGGGATGAATTCAGTTAGATTGAATCAAAAGCTGTAACTTACACGTAAACAATGAATGGCGACTGCAGAAAGCAAAAGCTGAATCCCGGACATCGACGGCCGGACATGTCCGGGAAAAAGAGGATAGTAACCCCTAAAGTTACTACTCAGCTTTCTCCACAGAACAAGAGCCTGCTAGCTTAGCTTCCAAAAAAGATGTCTGACACTATGTGTAATCCCAATCCTCCATAATGCATCCGTCTGCGTATTCAGTACCTTCGTCCATATTTTCAAAAAGTTTCTGCCCGGTGAAATCAGACGCACTGGCACTGGTCTGTGATAGGTCTGTTAGCACATTAGGTCCAACCCCCTATGGGCGGGTTTGAAAGGGTGCTTGTAGTCTTTACAGAAATCCCCCTCTCTTACACTTCCTCCTACAATGACGTAAAATGACGATTTTTGCGTCATTGTAGGAGGAAGTGAAAAAGGTAAATAGCAGATTTATCTCGTCTCAGGGGGAAATATGAGAGTGTTGCACGACCACTCAATAGTATGACTGGGTTTCTAAAAATGGAAAGCTTAATGCAAATGGGTGAAGTGTCCATTTAAACATCTGCACTTTTGCTATCAACAAAAAGTTTATAAATGCATAGATATGTACCCTGTCATTTTTAAAAAAGCTAAACAGTAGGCCTATGTATTGGTACACAATTATTACAAAAAGGTACGAAGTGTATGTTCTCGCTAAATTGCTCCCAAATGTAAGATTGTTGTAATAATAGTAGAATAAGTACCCCTTAGTTATATATAATACTTACAGTATTATCCTGGTTGTTACCCTTTATTCCCCAAACTTAAAATATTGTTCCCTTATACTTACATGAAAGTACTTTATAGGTACACTACAATTACCAAAGGTTACACTGTAAAATCCTCTTAATTACACAGTACTTTCCGGGCTGTAATCTAAAGCGTTACTTGTCAATTTATAATTAAAATAACTATTACTGATTCATTAGACATTGTGTATTTTACAAACTAGAAATGTATTGTTTTGCGTGGTTAAAAACACTGAATAGTTGTCATATATGACGAGGGCTGAGTGCGTCCGTCTCTGGCTCAGCTCCAGCTAACGTGCAATTTTTTTTTAGATTGAGCAGTTGATCACGTGATGTATTGAACGTTCACACCGGTGTGATCTCACGCTCCAGGGATCAGCCTAGACTGATCACACTGGTGTGATTGTTTGCGTTAAAGGGGTCATTAAGTGCATTGTCTGATCTCACATGACTTTTACCCATTAATTTTCAACCAAATAAATATATTTCTGTGATATCATTGCATAGTTGCAATTGTGTATTAGGACAACGAATATAATGCACTACGAATGCTCAATATAAACTGCTTCTGTTAGAATCAGTCTTGCAGTGTGACTTGCACAGCATAAATACATCTAGTACACAGCTCATTTCTTTCTCTCTCTTTGTCAGGTGGGGACCATGACACCCTCTGGCCAAAGTAGAGACTGATGGAGCACCTGTCTGCTGAGCTTTAATAACTTTATATGTTCATGGCCAGAGAGAATGTCATAGATCTGCAGTGTTTGTCCGTAACCTCCACTAAGCTTGGTTTGTATATCTTCTGGCAGGTGACAGCCAAAACTTCACTAGGCTATACTGGAGCAGTTTTTATAGACCAAATGGCATTTGGCAAAGCCAGTTGATAAAGTTAATTGCAATTTTGGTTCCCATTGAAATGTACCCATTTCTTTAGACGTCACAAATGGTTAACAATGTGTAGTAAAATCAAATACCATAAACTTGTTATATGAGAAGTAGTATTATTTTTACTACAAATGTCTATCTGAGAGACATTGAAAAACCATGGTAAACATCAAATTACTGTCACATCATAATTTTCCAGGGGGAACGGGAGTCAGGTACTTAATTTGTCACTTTAGAGTTTGATATTAAGTTTCAGCATTGATAATAACAGTAGTTTCATCAGTTATTTTGTCTATTGGTCGCTACATTTCTTACAGATTTCTGCTCATTCAAAATCAGATAATGTAATAAGAAAACCCCAATAAGAAAGATACAGATAATGAGAAACCCCATCTCAGCAATAATAATTAATAAAGGCTGGTTTCTAAAGTACTTCTTCCTGACCCTATGTATTAATGCTCATGTGTAGTCTAAATAGGTCCCATTCAGACCTTAACATTAAGTCTTTTACTGTTAAATGTCAACAAGATATTTTCACCTGGCTATACCCAATGTTTAGATCTGTTTGGGTATGCAATTTATGCAAATTAGCACATGTAATTAGATTATGCACCGTTTGTCCATGTAGACCAAACGATTAAAAAAAAACTTGTAATATATTTTTTGTTTGTCTTGATGAAAGTAATAAACTCAGTAATGTTCATGGTGATATCTAAAGGTTAACATTGTTACCCTATTCATGTGAGAAAAAGAATGAATAGGCGTATGAATATATTTGGGTCTTTTTCGAAACTTTCCCCTAATGGGATTCTTCTGGGCTTTTTTTCCCTTACTCAAGATATATTGAGGATACAAAATCAGTTGAGTTTGATTCTGTTGCATTTTGGTTTAAAATGACTATTAGTGAGAGAGCGATTGAGTGTGTGAATAAGTGCTACCTAGTGTACGGGAACATAGTATGTCTAGAATTAGATAGTGTCCAGGGAACACCCACAAACCATTCACTGAAGCAGTGTTTTAATTAATTAATCACTCCATTTATCAGTGGACATATCAGTGATGACTGATACTTTAAATTTAATTAGTTTATACAGCAGGAATTTTGCCGCTCCAACATCCCCAAAACATCCCTCATTCTCATAAATTCTGTGGAGAATTTGGCCGCCAATGGAGAAGAGCCGATGGGCTTTTTGGGCTACTTTACACAGTCCTGGCAACCCTGCCTAACGTTCTTCATTCCCTGGGCCGCGAAGGATAGATTGAGGAACAGCAGCAGGAAGGATAGATCGAGGAACAGCAGCAGCCAAGAGAAAAGAAGACTGAGAGGATGAGCTGATTGAGATATTTAGTTAGGAGGACATGAACTTTTAGAGGAAGACAGAGGAGAGGAGATCACAGGAGAGCAGGGAGAGAATAGACAGATTGGTAGAGAAATAAACTTTTGGTTATGTGAATTCAAATTTGTAAATAAAACAATCATATACATTAGTTTTAAAAGTAATATTTGTAAATGAAACAAAACAATAATTTCTTTGCATTTTTGTAATGCAAGTTATAACTTGAAAATGTAATAAATAAATTATTCTGTAGGCTATAGATTTTTACTTACAGTACTTTTTACAAGTATTTACAAGATAAGTTACGTTTAGATAAGAAAAACAAAATTCAAATTTAAATTAACAGTATACATAAAACATATCTGAATAAAACATTTTTCTGTAGACTTTTAATAAGCTGAGTAAGGATATTCTGATGGTGCAGCTGGACTGGGAGGGGCACAACAATAGAGACCCTGGTAAAGCCTCTGCCGGAGGGACATCATCTGGGATCAGTGCATATTTCCACTGTCCACTAACAGGTTTGCAGGGCTGACTCAGACGTGGGCTGCCAATCTCTGTTCTCAGAAAGAGGAAAGAATAAATAAAATTCTCACTTACTCATAAATCAAACCATAAATTATTTTAACATGCAAAACTGTCCTATGAGCTAAACTCAACAGGACAGCAGCCCTCCAGGACCGAACGTTGCCTATCCCTGAACTAGAAGACATACTTTTAGTGTCATTATATCATATTTTTTTAAAACAATGTCTAATATTAAAATCTAATATCCATGTGTAAAACGTCAGTTTTTCAGAAAAAGTACAATATTTGCAATATTTATTCAACTCCACTTCATCTCAAAGTACTTCAAATTTAAACTTAAATACAGCATAAATGTATTTCGTTACATTCCACCACTGGTTATTTGGAAAATGACACTAACAAAATGTATTGTCACATTAACAAATTGTTGCTAGCTGTGTCCTGGGAATTGTCCAATGGGATGATCTGGATGTGTCACCTAGCAACAGGTGACAACCATTGTGACGAGCGGCAATAACATTTGTACTGGACATTTTAAAATTATAACTGCCTTAAAACAACATCTAAAAATTTTCACCATGGTCAATTTATGTAGGGTACATAATAAACTCTAAGTTTAAAGAGTATAAACCAGCCTATATAAAATCACATGCTGGTAATAAGTCAACATTTTAACCTTTATTATGTATTTTTCTTTCATTTTTATCATTAGATATAGATTACTTGATTAAACTGAAATCCAATACTTACATTTAAAAGTGTAATCTGGCAATTTCCGGCAAGGCTGCGAAGGATCCTTCTGACGTATCCTGCATTCACAGGAAAAGAAGGACGCATTTGCAGGCCGCATTTTTTTAAGGAGCTTTCGAAGGAACTTCGAATTGGGACAGCCTTCATCGCGCCATGGTGTCGCAACCGGCTATACTTTCCCCTTTAAACGAGTCCTTCGAAGTGCGTGGCCGACGCAGTCTTTAAAGGACGCAACCTTAAAGGGATAGTTCACTTTAAATAAATTTTTGGTATGTTTTAGCTTACCTCAAGGGTATCCAAGATGTAGGTGTCTTTGTTTCCGCAGTAGTTTAAATTTTTATATTTTTAGATCAAACCGTTCTTGTCTGTCAGTCATATAATTCAGGTCTATGGTCACCACCTCAAAGAGCATGCACAGAGAAGTCCAAATTAAACATGATTTAATTACTCGTAAATGTAAGTACACATTGATGGCCTAAGACACGAAGCGAGCGGTTTGTGTTAGAAAACGAACAGTATTTATATCGTTCCCTTTATCGAAAAAGGGAACTTCGAGATGCGTCGAACGACACGGTGGGAACGCCCCTTGCGTGATTGCGTCTGAAGCATCTATGCCAACTAGTCCAATGGAAATGAGAGAATGAGCGTCACAGGCGGGTGACGTCATGAACCAGGAAAGGATAAGAGCACTTCCGCTGCTCGCCGGCATTTAGCTTCTGTTGCCTCAGCAAGCGATCTGTGTCAAAACTGTCTCTGTCTATTTATTGTTGTCTGTTGCAATATTGTATGGAAACGTTATGGCGAAACAAATGTACAAACAGTGTGTTCCTCCCTGCCCGCGTTTATTTAAACGGGTGGGGACACACACGAGTTTTGTTTAATTTGTTTGGGGTAGAGCATACTTTTCAGCCCGTGAAAGAAAAAAAAAGTGGGGGCTGAGTTCCAACTCTGTGAAATAGCATGCTCTGCTCTCGCCTGTCACTCTGTATGATAGTGACAGGCTCGCTATTCTCAGGACCCGCGTTTGTCGAGGCAGCGCGGAGAATACAATTCCTGGGGATCGCAGAAGGATCTTTTGGAGGGGTTTGAAACGGGTCCGTGGGCCTTTTTTCCTTCCTTACCCGGAAGATCCAGCTCTATCTCCCCGGTGTTGGAAGCACGCTCTGCGGTTTCTTCCGCTCGGGGAGAGAGAGCCCTTTTTCCTTCATATTCTTCCTCCGAGGAGGTTAAATGTTTGAGAATATTGAAAGTGAAAGCAAGCATACACACTGTTGAATTAGATTCGCCATCTATTTCCCCAGTATATGATGAACTGGTGGAGGTTTTGTCCCGTGCTATTAATAAATTAAATATTTAATGGCCAGCTGAGATTAGGGACGCTCCTAAAAACTTGACGAGCGTTTTCTTACATCTATCACATTATCTCCACCACGAGGCTTCCCTTTTCCCTGATTTACACACTGAATATTTAAATTGTGGGATAAACCGTATTTATTACTACTTTCAGCCCTCGTGTTAAAGATTTATTCAAGGTTAGAGGGTTGAAAGATTACGGTTATGATATGATGCCCCAGGCTGAACAGAAAAAAAAAATAGAAAAATGCTGTTTTTCACCTGGTCAAGCATCGTCATTTAAAGCCTCTGCTTTGCTCAATAAGCCTATTACTAAAGAATCTCGCGTTTGCCGAGGCAGCGCGTAGGTTTAAGCAAAGCTACTTTGGTTTTATGGGTAAAGCTTATACGGCAGCAGGTCAGCTGGAGAATGTTTATAGAAAACTATAGTATAATTCTCCATGCTTATCAGGCCGATCTGCTGGGGTTCTGGATATAGTGAAATTTGAGCCTTCGCGTCTCTTCGGCGACGCATTCCATGCGGTCGTTGTTACGTGATACAATATATATATATATATATATATATATATATATATATATATATATATATATATATATATATATATATATATATATATAAAAATATATATAATAAGGTTTCTCCCTCGCTGTGTCCAGCCCCCTGGGGCTGCTGGGCGTGAGCAGCTCCAGCCGTCTAGTTCATCATATTATGTGCACAGAAAGAGAGTGCTGCGTCTCGTGTTCCTCCACGTAGATACTGGAGACAGACGCAACCCTCTCAACCGAAGTTGTCTAAGCCTAAGCCGGATCTGAGGACCATTCTTCAGGCGAAGAAAACTTCGGTTAAAAAAAAAAAAAAAAAAAAAAGGGTATTGACGTTTAGGCGTCAGGCCTGTGAGGACAGCCCCGACCGAAGTAGAGTGGTGTACACCTCATTACACGGTGCCCGTTCCATTTCGGGGTCCTCACGAGACCCTCCTGCCAACCCTGCCACCTCCGGTGCTTCAGGGCGCAGCGGTCTCCAGCGAGTCGCTGATGCTATGCTGCGGTACAGCATTGGTTTCGCGCCCTCTGAGGGGGGCTTTTGAGTAGTCAGGTCAGGTAGTTCCTGCCATTATGTTTCAGGCTCCTGATTTGGCTCCCTCAGCAACACCAGAGACCAGCCTCGAGGGGCTGGTTCCCTTAGTAAATTT
This sequence comes from Chrosomus eos, assembly GCA_036326025.1. Classification (NCBI taxonomy): domain Eukaryota; kingdom Metazoa; phylum Chordata; class Actinopteri; order Cypriniformes; family Leuciscidae; genus Chrosomus; species Chrosomus eos. The sequence goes on from CM070824.1 coordinate 13,409,063, forward strand.
TCTGGCAGCGTGGATGCTTCTGCCGAATATTTCTCATTGGGTCCTGCAGTTTGTAGAGAAGGGATACAGAATCCAGTTTGGCTCTCGTCCTCCTCATTACAGCGGGGTGCTGCCCACAGTGGTGCATCCCGAGCAGGCTCTGGTAATGGGACAAGAAGTAAAGGCCCTGTTAGCAAAGAAGCTATAGAACAGGTGTACTCACCCGTCAGAGTGTCGGGTTTTTACAGCCATTATTTCATTGTTCCAAAAAAGGATGGAGGGTTGCGTCCCTTTTTAGATCTTCGCCTGTTAATTCGGTCAGTTCAGAAACTAAAGTTCAAGTTAGCTGACCCTCAAACAGATTGTGACCCAAATCAGATCCGAGGACTGCTTCGTCACGATAGATCTAAAGGATGCATACTTCCATATCTCCATCCTCCCTCAGCACAGGAAGTTCCTGAGGTTTTCTTTCAGGGGCAAAGAATACCAATATCGGGTTCTTCCTTTCGGCCTAGCTTTGTCACCTCGCACGTTCACGAAATGCATGGATGCAGCTTTAGCCCCTCTCAGGCTTCAGGGCATACGCATTCTGAATTATATCGACTGGCTGATTCTAGCGGAATCAGAGCAGTTGGCGGTTCAGCACCGAGGTGTCTTTCTCGCTCATATAAAGATGTGGGGTTGAGGCTCAATGCCAAGAAGAGTGTACTTTCTCCAGTACAGAGAACCACTTTCCTTGGTGTGGTATGGGATTTAGTATCCTAACAGCCACAGAAGAGCTGAGGCTAGGCCAGTCACGCACTGTAAAACAGTTCGAGAGACTGTTGGGTCTATTGGCAGCAGCGTCCAACGGAATTCCTTTTGGCATGCTGTACATGAGACCTTTACAGTGCTGGCTCAGGACCAGAAGGTTCTCCTCGAGGGGAAACCCACTTTGCATATAAAGGCACGCGGCGATGCTTTCGTGCCCTAGTTATATGTAAATTCTGGTTCTTAACCCAGGGCCCGGTGTGGGGAGCTCTTTCCCATCGAGTAGTGATCTCGACAGATGCTTCCCTCACCGGCTGGGGAGCGGTAATGGAAGGCCGCTCGGTTCAGGGTCTGTGGAAAAGCCATCATCTTTCGTGGCACATAAATTGCCTGGAGATGATGGCCGTCTTCAATGCGTTGAGACATTTCCTTCCGGACCTAAGAGGCCATCATGTGCTCGTCCGAACAGACAACACATCTGTGGTCTCTTATCTGAACCATCAGGGGGGTCTGAGGTCGCGTCCGCTTTGCAAACTGGCGCACCAGATCCTCCTGTGGTCTCTGGGGAAGGTACTCTCTCTGAGGGCAGTGTATATTCCTGGGGACCAGAATATAGGAGCAGACGTCCTGTCGAGGCCAGGGGACTGGAGACTCCACCAAGTCGGATCTGGTTTGCGGACCTGATCCTTCTGCTAGACGGACCTCCATTGGAGATCCCGATAAGGAGGGACCTTCTGTCTCAGGCCGGGGGCACAATATTTCACCCTCGACCAGAGATATGGAATCTTTGGGTTTGGCCTCTGAGGGGGCCCAACTTGTAGATAGTGGTCTTTCAGCTGAGGCTGTTGAGACCATCCTAAGCTCCAGAGCTCCGGCTAAGAGGAAACTGTATGCGCTTAAATGGAGAGTTTTCTCCTTATGGTGTCACCGACATCATTGGGATCCGGTTAACTGTTCTGTCAACACAGTAATCGAGTTCCTGCAGGAGCGCTTTGTGTCAGGTCTATGTCCTTCCACACTAAAAGTTTACGTGGCAGCCATTGCGGCTTACCATACCATGGTGGGAGGTATATCTTTGGGTCGAGACCCCCTGATTACACGTTTCCTTCGTGGCACTTTGAGGCTGAGGCCTGCAACTCGCACTAAGGTGCCAGCTTGGGATTTGACTATAGTTCTAGAAGGCCTGTCTAGGGCCCCATTCGAGCCCTTAGATTCGGTCTCAGAAAAGTTCCTTACTTTCAAGACTATCTTTCTGCTAGCTATTTGGTCCCTAAAGAGAGTTGGTGACCTTCAGGCTCTTTCGGTCTCCCCCACCTGCCTTGAATTTGCACCGGGGATGGTCAAGGCGTTCCTATATCCAAAACAGGGATACGTCCCTAAGGTTCCAACCTTGACTCCGAGGCCTATTGTGCTGCAGGTTTTCTGTCCTCCTCCTTTTGCAACTGCGGACCAGGAAAGACTGCACCTTTTGTGTCCAGTGCGAGCACTGGACACTTATGTACGGCGGACTTCCTCAATCAGAAAGTCCGACCAATTACTGATTTGCTTTGGATCACCTAAGAAAGGTCTTCCTGCTTCAAAACAGACAGTCAGTAAGTGGATAGTCGAGGCTATTTCACTGGCATACGAGTACTCGGGCCAGCCTTGTCCTTTGGTGGTCCGAGCTCACTCGACCAGGAGTATGGCGGCTTCTAAAGCCATATTGCAGGGGGTATCTCTTCAAGATGTTTGTGATGCGGCGGGCTGGTCCTCTCCGCTCACATTCGTGAGATTTTACAGTTTGGACCTGGATGCTGCCCCAGGTTCTCAGGTGCTGAGTGCTTAGATCAACAGACTGACACTCAGGTACTTGTAATTATGGCGGGTTGGGTATTCTCGTTCCCACCGTGTCATACGACGCATCTCGAAGTTCCCTTTTTCGATAAAGGGAACGTCTCAGGTTACTATTGTAACCATAGTTCCCTGAGAAACAGGGAACGAGACGATGCGTCCCCCTGCCATACTTCCTGCGTCCCTGCTTCGGCTTGCTTCGGCAACTGTCGAAGCTAAATGCCGGCGAGCAGCGGAAGTGCTCTTATCCTTTCCTGGTTCATGACGTCACCCGCCCGTGACGCTCATTCTCTCATTTCCATTGGACTAGTTGGCATAGATGCTTCAGACGCAATCACGCAAGGGGCGTTCCCACCGTGTCGTTCGACGCATCGTCTCGTTCCCTGTTTCTCAGGGAACTATGGTTACAATAGTAACCTGAGACGTTTTTACCTCTTGTAAACACAGCCACGTCCAAGTTATCTGAGGGCGTGGGCACTTCGGTCTGCGCAAGCGCCGGAAAGCGCCGGAAGTGATCTCTCGCGCGTGTACGTCACTCATTCTTTAGTCAACACTAAGTAGAGCTACATGAATATACACTGTGTATTATTATTATTATTATTATTAGTAGTAGTAGTAGTAGTATCATTGACTGCACCCTTATGAGTAGTACACATAGTTTTACATTGGTTTGACTACATTATCTCTCTCATGTAAAACCATTCTTACCAAATATATGGTGCCCATATAAAAAAGTAGTTATAGAAATGCAAGTAACTCCCCAAAAAATTGGTTTTACTAAATTCACATAACCTTTCTTGTAATGCCAGCTTTACAAATAGAAAGGTCACATACAAAGACGTTGTACACATACCTCCGTTGGATGCGAAAACATCATAGGCACAGTTGATGATGTCAGTACTATGCGATCGACTTCTTGGTTTGTAAAATCATCAGGGGAAAAATGATCGCTGCAGACCCTCCTAAACTTTAGTAAGTTTATGGGTGTGTTGATATCCAGCCGAAGAGCGATCAACCATAACTTCAAGAGAGAAGGCTCATAAATTGGGAATTTGTGAAAACTCACCACTCCCGGATGAGTTTGCGAGAGCATAAGTAATTGTTTTCTTTTACGACGGTTTAAACATCCCGGATAAGCGCAAATTAGTACCATTTTAATTAGCCGTCTTGCCTACAATCTCTGTTCTGTATAAACAATGAGTGATGTACACGCGCGAGAGATCACTTTCGGCGCTTGCACAGACCGAGGCACCCGCACCCTCAGATCACTTGGACGTGGCGGTGTTTACAAGAGGTAATAACGATATAAATACTGTTCATTTTCTCACACAAACCACTCGTGTCTTAGGCAATCAATGTGTACTTAAATTTACGAGTCATTAAATCATGTTTAATTTGGACTTCTCTGTGCATGCTCTTTGAGGTGGTGACCATAGACCTGAATTATATGACTGACAGACAAGAACGGTTTGATCTAAAAATATAAAAATTTAAACTACTGCGGAAACAAAGACACCTACATCTTGGATACCCTTGAGGTAAGCTAAAACAGTTAGGGTCTCTGGTCTCTGAATGAAAGCGTGGTCTGTTAAGGCGAGACACGGCAGGCAAAAACATCGTTTTTTTTTCACTGGTTAATTTTGAGATTTTGGGCTATTTGTCTTCAATAACATGTCTTCTTTCAGACTTGAGGTGAAAAAAATTCCAAAATACACATTTAGGTGTTTATTTTACTACACTTTGTCCATTTGCGTCTGTAGATTTCTCCTAAATTCAACAAAAAGTTGTCGTTATATATCAACATGCTGCTCTGCGATCGCTATCTGCACCCTGTCATCACACACACCGTTGGAAAGCTCTCTTTCTCCTGTTCAACGCTGTCGGATCCAAATATGGTCATTTCCTTTTTATCAGCAACCAATCGTGAAAGTAAAATGGGCATTTAACTCTAAAACCGAAATCTCATTGGCTGGTGTCAATTTCTGACAACGTGATTGGTTCAGATGCATCACGTGACGCGCTCTGACATTTAGATGTGTGTTTTTGACTCTTTTTCTGTTCATTTGAAGGCCATAAATGCTGTGTTATAAGTTGTAATGTGATTTAGTTGGTTTGTATTGTTGGTGCTGATGATTTGATAAGATATTGTGTCTGTAAATAGTTGTTTCCACTAAAAAAAAAAAATACAAATCTTTAAATGCTGTTTTCTCAAAATGAGTATTTTGTCATTCTCCAGTAGAAACTTCTCAGCCTGTGTAGCACCTATGTACACCAAACTTTCCAGTTATACACTTAGCAGTATTCTGAAGATATTTTCAGAGGGATTTGTTTATAAATCATTTCTGGCCTGATTTATGTGACTTTTTAATAAAAAAAATATGGCGAGAATTGATTTTTTAAGGCTATGGACAGTATATTTTGATTTCCTAGGTAATGAAAGCATATATCCTGAAATCCCTCTGAAATTCTTTTTTCATCTTGTGTGTGAACAAAATGAAAAAATAATTTTGCACCTGGCTTTATCATATGTGACCCTGGACCACAAAACCAGTCTTATGGGTCATTTTCCTTAAATTGAGATTTATACATCACATGAACGCTGAATAAATAAGCTTTCCATTGATATATGGTTTGTTAGGATATGTCAATATTTGGCCGAGATACAACCTTTTGAAAATCTGCAATCTGATGGGGCAAAAAATCTAAATATTGAGAAAATCGCCTTTTAAAGTTGTCCAAATGAAGTCCAGCTACGCATATTACTAATGAAGGGAAATAAATAAAATTTACACCATTGATTTACCACAACTAAACCTTTATTCACATAAAAAATCTCATTAAAATAGCATTATTTGTAATGCGATCTGGTCAAACCCATCGGCTGTCGCGCTGCACGGTTTCAGTATAAGGTCTAAAAATAGATCGAATGTCAGTTTTTTGTCAAAATTGGGTTTTCATAAAATTATTATTCTATAACATCTTGTCTATCCTCTTTGAATATATCTTGGGGAAATTTACAAGTTTAGTGCAGAAAAATTGCGATTTATAGTGGCAAGCTGAAAAGACTGTCTTACTTTCTCTTTAAGAACACGCACAGAGAGAGAGAAAAAATCGACATTTTAATCAATGAAAGAAATAAAAACAGATTTGGGAAACAGATTATCAAAACCTGTAATAGGCTATGTCAAATTTCACCATGTGGTGGCTTTTCCCAGATCGCATCACATTTCACCAGGAACATATAAAATTGAAGAGATCCACACAACACACATTGATCGAATTCGTCGTCTTCCAGGGCATATTATTTGCCAAGCCGGTCTCTGGACATTCTGTATCATCTTCCCAATCATTTGCGAAAAAATAATTTACTATGTTCGTTACATTAATGCTGTCATTAAAGTTTAAATTGAGCAAACGCGCTATCTCAGAATCCATGGCTTGCACTGTAACCATTGCGGATTGTGTACACTGTGCACGCGAAGAAGTCGCCAGCCAATGAGAGGCGCTGTAGCAGGCCGTTGCTAGGAAGAAAACGTTTTTTTTTTACACGAGAAAGTTTTGTTTTAACGCTCTCTATTGGCTTACTGCTCTAATGACGTTGTGGAGAGTTATGAAACCGAAAGCTGGAAATCTAAGCTTGACAACGATACCAAACTTAGCAGCGAGCGAGTTTTTTTAGGCGTGTTTTCTGACTTTTTTTGCGCGATTTTGCTGCATCCACTCACAAAAATATTTTTTATATATATTTACGGTAGGAAATTTACAAAATATCTTAATGGAACATGATCTTTACTGAATATACTAATGATTTTGGCATAAAAGAAAAATCGATCATTTTGACCCATACAATGTATTGTTGGCTGTTGCTAAAAATATACCCGTGCGACTTACGACTGGTTTTGTGGTCCAGGGTCACATATGGTCAGATCTATCTACCGAAAATATATGCAAAATTGTGCATATTTAACGAGATAATGCCTAATTTGCATAATTAAACATACAAATTTCAAAAACTTGTAATACATTTTTTTAATATACTTGCATAAGTAATCAACTGAGAAAGTTTCATGATGATATCTATTATTTAAAAAAAATACCCTATTCACCTGTAGTGTCTCGCCTTAAATAACTCTGTCCTGTTTGGCAGAGGGAGGTCAAAGGTGGTCAGGCCTATTTGGTGGTCAGGCCTGTTTAACCATTTGTGAGGAGATTTGTCTTGGTTAAGAATGAACAGTGACAAGTTCTTCCTGCTTTGGCTTATCTCTTTATGGCCTGCGGAGCCCTAAAAGTCATTTCTGAGGGGGTGCCTAGACTAGCTGGCGCCGGGATCTTTTATGGCTGAATTAGTGATTGAGTTCTGTTTGAATGAATCAAATGCAAGATTCATTTGTGTTTGGTTCATCCTTAAATTCTCTACAGTGTGCATTGCACAAGGGAATCATATCAAGTTGGCCCTTTTCAACAAAAGAACACCAGAGGGTGAGCTTGGACCTGAAGCCTCGCAATTTGTCGGTAGAAGTGAGAATATTTTCATCTTTGCCTTGCATTTTTGTGTTCAGATCATTGAGATGCTTAAAAAAATCGGTGAGATATGCAAGTTTTGAACACCATTCCATGTCTGCAATTAACTCGGCATATCCTGAATTCTCCTGATTGAGGAACGTTTTTAACTCTTCCCTCAGTTCGTAGAGTCATGCCAATACCTTGCCGCGTGATAGCCATCGGCCGTATGTAATAACAAGCTCTGATGTTCCGCTCCCATTTTCTCGCATAAAATCGAAAATAGACGGCTCTTCAGTGGGCGTGCCTTGATAAAATTAACTACATCTACTGCTCTGTCCAATACATCGGAGAGTTCCTTCGGGAGCGTTTTTGCTACCAGTGCCTCCCTATGTAAAAAGCAGTGAGTGGCTTTCACGTGTGGGTTTTTGCGCTCTAACTCTGCTAATGAAGCCCTTCGTTCTCCCCGTCATGGCAACGGCCCCATCAGTAAATAAACTGTGACAGTCCTTCCAATTCAACCCCCCCTGTTCAAGATATTCTGTTGTCACACAATATATTTCTTCTCCCGCTGTTTTGTCAGGCATTGATTTACAAAATAAAGAAGTTTCTTTAATACTGTCACCATCTACGAATCGAACATTTGCCAGGAACTGTGCGTGCCCACTAATGTCAGTCGACTCATCCAGCTGCAAGGAAAATTTGCTGCTCGATCTGATTTTTCCAAAACCACACTTTCAGTGTCTGAAGACATGTCTTCTATTCGCCTGCTAATTGTGTTGTTTGACAGGGGAACCTTTGATATTTTTTCGCTGCTTCTGGGCCTAGCATGGTGTTAACGATGACTTTGCATGCAGGTAAGATTACAGTCACAGCGATCGTGTGGGGTTTTTTCGATTTAGCTACTATTTCAGCCACAAGATAGCTTGCCTTTAATGCTTTCTCAGACACTTTTGCACTCTTCATCATAATTTCCTCTTGTTTTCGTGTTGCATTTTCAGTCGAATAAAATATTCTGCATCCTTGCACACTAGAGATGGGTGATTTTTTTGTCAGATGCCATTTCAGTTTGCTAGGAACCATTGATTAATTCGACAATTTGTCTCCACATACCAGACACAGAGGAAGAGGACATGATGGATCTCCGATAAAGATGAAGCCATATGACAAGTAATTGTCGATATATTGTCTTTTCTTCTTCTTACTGCTGCTCTCAGCGGCCTGCTCTGGGCTGTTACATGAGGAAGTTGACGGTCCAGAAATATCTGTTCTTTATCTAAATATTTTTTATTTATGTGTCTGTCTTATTTGGTATTTCAGACATTAAATATTCCTAATATTTATTAATTGATTTATTTACATTTTATCATAAAAATAAAAAAAAAAAATATTTGAAGGACTTTTACACGGCACCCCTGCTCTCGTCAGGTGCCGCGGCACCCCGGTTTGGAAACACTGGTCTACGCAACAACATGAGCCTCACGGAGCTTTAAGCGATCCGAGGTCGAATCTCATTGTAGCCTATATGCTGTTGGCTTATGTTTATGTTTTACCGTTCTTGATGCTTAAATAGGTAACCGTTTACTAGCGAGTTTATTAACTGTTTGTTTATTTAAAGTCAAGCGTTTTGTTTAATATAGCACAGGGGTTTTCAAATTGGGTGAATGTGAGCCTCTCCTTACACTAGGTTAGGACAGCCGAGCCCCAGCAACAGCAAATCATTTCCAACTTCATGCAAGCCTAATAAAGGCTACTTTTAAAATCACTGAACATCAGTATAGGCCTAACCACAAGTCAACAAAACATGCTAAACATGCTAAAAAAAAAAACTGCAGAAGAGGTGCAGCCTCGGACCCCAACCAGGTGAAACATAACTAAGTACTCAGGATCATATTTCCTAAGTTTTTTGATGGGTCAAGTATCACTGATATTAATATAGCTACTGATGTCTCCATGAAAATGATTTCCCAAAAATTTTTAAACATTTATTAGACTTCAAAAAATATAATACCTTTTAATTTAAGTTAACTTAAAACAATCCTCACTTAAACCCATAATAAATGTCATATTTACCTGTAGGCTACCTTTCCTGTCTAACAGTTATGAAATATACAGAAATTGAATAAGGTTAAAACAGTCCGCACTGCATAAATTAAATGAAATATAGATTAATCCTAATTAAAGCTACAAGTGTTCTTTAGTCAAGAGCAGTGAGTAATTTCCTCTGTTCCCTTTGTTCTTTGGTTAACTTTGCGGACAGAGAGAATGAGTGCCACTGTCACTTTAAGATCTGAAGCCATATGACAAGTAATTGTCGATATATTGTCTTTTCTTCTTCTTACTGTTGCTCTCAGCGGCCTGCTCTGGACTGTTACATGAGGAAGTTGACGGTCCAGAAATATCTGTTCTTTATCTAAATATCTTTTATTTTATGTTTGTCTTATTTGGTATATATTTGGTACATTAAATATTCCTAATATTTATTAATTGATTTATTTACATTTTATCATAAAAAAAAAATTTAAAAAAATTTATTTGAAGGACTTTTACACGGCACCCCTGCTCTTGTCAGGTGCCGCGGCACCCCGGTTGGGAAACACTGGTCTACGCAACAACATGAGCCTCACGGAGCTTCAAGCGATCCGAGACATGCTTGTTGGCTTATGTTTATGTTTTACCGTTCTTGATGCTTAAATAGGTAACCGTTTACTAGCGAGTTTATTTATTTGTTTATTTAAAGTCAAGCGTTTTGTTTAATATAGCACATTACAACATAAATTTGCTACATTCCAGTAGAGCTGCTGCATAGACGATAAAACTGATGAAGAAGATTGTTTTTATGTAATGTACATAAGTTATGTTTATATTTATATCATTTATTTTACATAGTCTATTTTAACAGCGTTGTTCAATACAAACCATATGATTACTTTGATACTTTATTTGAACAAATAATTATTGCTTGTTATTATATTGTAATGGGGTTCAGATATTATTGGAAGAAGGAGGCGGGAACCGGCAAACATTCAACACTTTTTAATAATTAAACAAAAACAAAAGGATCTGCCAGCAGCCCCTCACGGACGACTGCTGGCTAGTAGCTACACAAAACAGAAACAAAACACAACATAAAATCAGGCCTGTTCCTCTCTCGTTCTTCACTGTTAATAATAATAATAATACATTTTATTTGTAATGCGCCTTTCTCAGTCTCAAAGCGCTACAACATGAACAGAACAAAATAATCAAATGAAAGTATCAAAATACATAAAAATAATACATCAAAAAGCTTTACCAAAAAGATGTGTTTTAAGAAGTTTCTTAAAACAATCCACAGAGACAGCATCCCTAATAGATGTGGGTAGTGTGTTCCATAACTTGGGTGCGTTATAGAAAAAGGCCCTCCCCCCCATGGTTTTTAATTTACAACGAGGCTGACACAAAGAGATAGAGCCAGCAGAGCGGAGAGAGCGAGCGGGAATGGATGGAGTAGCCAAGTCACAGATGTAATCTGGAGCCAACCCATGTACTGCTTTATAGGTTAAAATAAGAATTTTAAAATCAATACGTGACTGAACTGGAAGCCAATGCAGTTGCTGGAGCACGTTGTAATATGATGGCGTGAGGATGTATGAGTCAAAACACGTGCGACAGAGTTCTGAATATATTGCAACCTCCTAATAAAATTTGCTGGTAGACCCGCAAAAGAGAGTAATCAAGCCTCGATGTGTTGAAGGCATGGATAAGCTTCTCGGCATCAGGCCTAGAGAGAAATGGTCTAATACGTGCAATGTTCCTCAGGTGGAAAAAAGCAACCTTCGTTATGTTTTTAAAATGTGAATTAAAAGTTAGCTGGGCATCAAAAATCACACCTAAGTTACGCACCTGACCAGAAGGGGACAATTGCGTATTGTCTACTGAAAGTTTAAACTCATTTACTGACATTAATTGGAATGCCAATTAATACGATTTCAGTTTTGGAGCAGTTTTGTTTTAGAAAGTTGAATTTCCTCCACGCTTTAATTTCCAACAGACAGTCAGAAAGTTTTGAAAAGGAAGAATTAAGATCGGGCTGAGAGCTGATATAAATCTGCGTGTCATCCGCGTAACAATGATAGCTCGGGCCATACTTCTGAATGATCTGCCCAAGAGGCAACATATAAACACTAAATGAAACAGGACCCAAAACTGACCCCTGAGGGATACCCTGACTCAGGGTCACAGTCTGAGATCTGTTAGAACCCAGGCAGACAAATTGAGAACGATCTGAGAGGTAGGATTTAAACCAATTTAACACAGTTCCAGACAGACCTATCCACGTATGCAATCTGTCCAATAATATGCTGTGGCATATGGTATCGAATGCAGCATTAAGGTCTAACAAAACCAGAATCCCACAAGCCCCAGAGTCGGCTATAACAAGGAGGTCATTCAGGACCTTGACTAGAGCAGTCTCTGTACTGTGTCCAGATCTAAACCCGGATTGAAAAGTTTCTATAGGCTATTCGTACAGAGATGAGTATGGAGTTGGCCAACAACCACACGCTCAAGCACTTTTGCCAGGGAAGGTAAATTGGAGATGGGTCGATATTTTGACATATCGGTGACATCACTCCCAGGCTTTTTAAGAACTGGCGTAACTGCAGTCATTTTTATAGCAGAAGAGACATTCCTTGTATTAAGTGAAGCATTTACAATAGCAGTGATGTGGGGCACAATGACAGGCAGACAGTTTTTCAGAACAGTTGTAGGTAGGGGATCAAGTATGCAAGTTGTAGAATTCATTGACAAAACAAGTTTAGAAATAGAATCAAAATCAGCAGTACTAAAACTTGAAAAAGTGTGACCAGAGAGATTAGGAGAATGCACCGCAACAAAGGCAATGGCGTTATAAATATTCTCAATCTTAGATGAAAAGTACTGTTGTCGCTCCTCCTTTATGCCTCCGCTCCTCCGTGAGAGAAACAAGACCGGTGCGTCTCGCAGGTGTCGCTCATTATCAGTCACGCCATCGGCATCGCGCCATCGGCATCGCGCCATTCTCTCACGTCCCTCGGTCTCGTCCTGCTCGCCACATATATATTTAGCTAACACTTTACAATAAGGTTCATTAGTTAACATTAGTTAATAATGTATTAACCAACATGAACTAACAATGAACAATACATTTGTAACTGTATTTATTAGTCTTTGTTTATGTTAGTTAAATTTTTTGTTCATGTTAGTTCACAGTACATTAATGTTTTATTATGTGAAAGGCAGGCCTGGGCAGTTTCCCTAAGCCACGCTATGACAAAGTAAGAGGGAGGGAGAAGCGTCAGTGGGTGCAGGACGAGGTGCGGGCAGAAGTGGAGGAGGACCGCCTGACCAAGATGGTCGGTATGCAACATGCAATGCAAGTCCCAGATCAGTTCGTTGTACGATCTTCTACCTAGCCCATCCAACCTACACCGCTGGGGCCTGGTAGACTCACCAACATATGCCAACTGTGCCAAACGAGTAGCACACAGGAGCACATCCTCAGCTGCTGTCCAAAGGCTTTGGGGGATGGGTGGTATCACTGGCGACATGACCAGGTCCTCAGGTCAGTTGCCGGGGCTTTGCAGGACAGTTGTTGCCCCGAACACTCAAACTCCTTGGAGTTAACCCTCCGGGGTCGGCAAACGCGCCAAACTACGTTTTTTTTTCACATAGCAGAAAAATAGACTTAAAATCCTTCATCATTTCTGGTCATACAGACTTAAGTAATATGAAAAAATAAACTGTTAAATGTCTACTTTTTTATGTGTCCACTTACAATTGATATAGAATATTGTGCTTTTGTAAAATAAAGAAAATAAACAGGGTGTGCTTCCTGCCTCTCCGTCTCCATGAACTTTTTTTCTGGAGCACGTCTCTAAACTTAAACAAAACTCAGCGAATACTATTCACCCAGGTGTAGAGAATTTAAGGATGAACCAAACACAAATTAATCTTTCTAATCTCTCATGGGATTCATTCAAATGTGATTCAGCAATCCAGATCTGAACACATTCCAACGTCACAAGACTGGCTCCAAATTGTCTAAAAACCCCCTCAGAAAGGACTTTTAGGGCTCCGCAGGCCATAAAGAGATAAGCCAAAGCAGGAAGAACTTGTCACTGTTCATTCTTAACCAAGACAAATCTCCTCACAAATGGTTAAACAGGCCTGACCACCAAAGGGGCCTGACCACCTTTGACCTCAATTCATATGACATTTAAATAAACAAGGAAATAATATTAAGTCACTTACATTTTATACGCTATATTGTCTGTTTTTTCTTTATTTCAATATAGTTCAAAACAAAGATCACAGCAGGAAACACCTCTCACATGAACACGTAAAGTTTTCATTACTGAATGATTCAGCGTTTTGAACGAATCGGTTGAGTCAACGATTCAATGACCCATATAAATGCCTAATTCCTGAACAAATCAGCAGTTTGAATGAATCGTTTAAATAAATAACTCACTCATTAAGACGGTCGCCTGCCGCCTCCAACTGATGATTTAGTTTCTTGTTTAAAAGTATCATTCTTTCCAATAATTCATATTTGCATATTCAAAAAATATTTAAAACAATCTCATAACATTATTGAATGCAGTTGTAATTTTTCAGTGTAAATTATTAAATTTGACAGCCATATAGTGTCTTATAGTGACTTCCACTTCCTGCTCAGCTACTGTTCGGACGTTCTTGCTTACTGCTCCGCGCTTTGCTCTATCGCTTTTATTTTTTTATTGCTTATCGTGTTTATATTTTCATATTTTATTTCCTTTTATCACCTAATTTTAACTTCAGCAAATCAGCACAGTGCTCAAACGCTTGATTACTAGAAAAAAGCGGAATACTTTTCTTCGACCAGCCTCCCACTGAAAGCTTACATTCCGGGGAAGAGAAAACACAACTGCCTACATTCATAAGGATAAGAGAAAATGCCTCTTCTGGAATCTACTTGCTGCACTAACTGCCAGAGACTTTTACAAAGGATTGCAGTTCTTGAAACAAAGTTACTTATGGGACCTCCAAACCAGACAGAACACACAACAGAGCTTCATCATGGACGCCCTCAGCATACAGCCGGTGAGTCCCATGAATCTAGTGCTCCAATACAGGCCATACTAAGTGTAGAGAAACAAGCCGATCGACTTACAAATCGATGGCACAAACAGGGAGCGAGACCCAAAGGCACTCGAGACATCAGATTGTCACGAGCATCACACATTGCCGCAGTAGCATCCTCTACCCCAGATACGGCTCTGACAAGGATTGCAAACACTGGTCTCCTACCACCGCCTATACATCTTGAGAACAGATTTGCAGTATTAATGAATGAGGAATCCCTGAATGTGATGAATGTGATCGAACACAGACTGAATCAGCCAGTAGCTAACACTGCTAACAGGCGCTCAAGGTCGAGCAGACAGCGGCACTCAGCTCAGAGCGCAGCCGAGCCCAGGACTCTGATAGTGGGTGACTCTATAATCAGAAACATTAGTAGCAGGGACACAACAACATGCTGCCTTCCACAAGCAACAACTTCTGATGTAAACAGGGAACTTCAGAACATTCTGATGAAACATAAGACTGCAAATCGACTCATTGTTCATGTGGGGAAGAATGATATTCATAAAGGGCAGTCAGAACTCCTTAAGAAGGATTTCAATGAACTTTTTGAAACACTTAAAAAGCTGAAAGTTCAGACATTCATCAGTGGACCACTCCCAGCAAGAGGAACAAACAGGTTTTCACGGTTGCTTGGGCTTAACACATGGCTGCAAAAAACCTGCAATATAAAAGGACTGAACTTCATTGACAACTTCAATCTTTTCTGGAATCAGAGGCAACTGTTTCAACAGGATGGGCTCCACCCAAACAAACTTGGTTCAAGAGTGCTAAAGGACAATATCTTCTTTTCAATCCATCATCCTTCTGCAGTATGTGCCAATCCACTCAACCTGAATGGCACACACACACCTGGACACAGTATTAATGACCACAGGACTTCACTTCTGCACCTGAATGGACATGCGGCTGACACATCACACAAGGACAATGATAACACCACTCAGCCACAACAACCTCTGCTGACGGACACAATCTCAGCTGAGTCCTGCCCACAGAGCTCACCACAGACAGACTGTGACATACTAGAACTGCTAGAAGATTCAGCACCCAAGGACGACTTTCTGGAAAACAGCCAGGAAATCCAGGACAGCATATTACAGCCTCCGATAACACCAGAGCAACAGCAAACACCAGACACGTTATCCCTCTCTCCAGCAACTCCACTTCTGTGCTTCTCAGAGAAAATGGAACAACTGGTGTATGCTGGAACCAGACTATCCCACTCTTTTGCAAGCCCCCAGATGTCAACCAAAAAACGGCAGGCCCCACAACCACCAAAGCCTGCGGGCCCAGCTCGCCCTCCCCCTCCTCCTGTGAGAGCTCTTCGGCCTCTGCCACAGCGCCAGGGCCCGCACCCTCCTCCAGCGGCTCGCTGTGTACCAAAAACAACTGATACCAGCTCTCAGTGATATGTGTCGGGTCCCCGCTATGATAACAGTAACTTTCTTAAATGTTTACAAAACAAGCGGGAACCCAGTGTGCCTGAATCTTTCCCTATTGCTGTTCAACTACATGATAGAAAATCTAAGGCCTTCAAAAGCCGTACAGCAAACCCATCTAATCTGGTGCCTATTACACGCCAAACTAAGATCGCTGTGGGGACAAAAAGTAAGACTGTTAAGTTAGCACTTTTAAACATCCGCTCACTTAAAAATAAATCACTTCTAGTCAACGACTTAATAACCACATACAACCTGGACTTTATGCTTCTAAATGAAACTTGGCTAGAAGACAGCTGCAGTGCAACAGTCCTCAATGAAACATCCCCTCCTAACTTTACTTTTATGAGTGCTTGCAGAGCGGGTAAGAGAGGCGGGGGCTTAGCTGCTCTTTTTAAAGATGTCTATCAATGTAAGCAAATATCACTTGGGAATTACCCATCTTTTGAATATCTGGGTATTGTGTTAAAAGGTGCTCCACGTATTTTACTTATCATTGTTTACAGGCCTCCAAAATACTCTCCAGCCTTTGCTGAGGACTTTACAGAACTGTTATCAACAATTTCCTCTGAGTTTAACTGTTTTGCCATTGCTGGAGATTTTAACATTCACATAGATAATGCAGAAACCAATATGGCAAAAGAAATCAAAACTGTTTTAAAAACTTTTGATCTGACACAGCATGTAAATGGACCCACACATAATCGTGGACACACTCTAGATCTACTTATCAGTACGGGTCTAAACATCTCATCGATTGTTATTAAGGATGTAGCACTGTCTGATCATTTCTGTATTTTCTTTGATATTTTGATCTCTCCTGCCATTGAAGCTAGATCTGTGTCTGTCAAGAAGAGATGCTTAAATGAGAACACTAGTGTGCTATTTATGAAGGCTATATCTTTAAAACCAAGCATATCTGCTGACTCTGTTGATTTTCTCCTTGAATCTTTTAACTCAAAAATTAAAAGTGTAATTGATGATATTGCTCCTGCGAAAGTCAGGAAGAATAGTGGTAGACAAAAAGCACCTTGGAGAAACTCAACAGCAGTGCAAAATATGAAAAGACAATGCAGAAGAGCAGAGCGCATGTGGCGGAAGACAAAACTTGTAGTCCATTATAACATCTACAAAGACAGCATCCATGCTTTTAATATGGAACTAGGCAAAGCTAGACAGACTTTCTTCTCAAATATTATAAACAGCAACTTAAACAACACACGCACTCTTTTTGCTACTGTAGAGAGACTGACAAACCCCCCAAGCCAGATTCCCAGTGAAATGCTCTCAGACAGCAAGTGCAGTGAGTTTGCTTCTTTCTTCTCTGAGAAAATCAATAATATCAGAAAGGTGATCAGCTCATCCTTGAGTTGTGCTGGGGTCAAACAGATCCGACCACTACCTGAGAAAGTAGTTACTATGTCTGTTTTCGAAGAAATTGATGGCAAAATTTTGGAAGAAACCGTACAGCACCTTAAAAACATCAACCTGCGCCCTTGACACACTTCCCACATCTTTTTTCAAAAGTGTGTTAAACAGTTTAGAAGCAGATCTCCTAGAAGTGGTAAATGCCTCACTTCTCTCTGGGAGTTTTCCAAACTCCCTAAAAACTGCAGTTGTCAAGCCCCTCCTGAAAAAGAGCAATCTAGATAAGACCATATTAAGCAATTATAGACCGATCTCAAATCTTCCCTTCATAGGCAAGATCATTGAAAAAGTTGTCTTCAATCAGCTGAACAAATTCTTAAGCTTGAATGGTTACTTTGACAATTTTCAATCTGGTTTCCGATCGCATCACAGCACAGAGACAGCGCTCATAAAGATAATAAATGATATTCGCTTAAATACTGATACAGGCAAATTATCAGTGCTGGTACTACTCGACCTCAGTGCTGCATTTGACACTGTCGATCACAACATACTTATTGACAGGCTTGAAAACTGGGTGGGGCTTTCTGGGATAGTCCTAAAATGGTTCAGGTCTTACTTAGAAGGGAGAGGTTATTATGTGAGTATAGGATACCATAAGTCTGAGTGGACATCCATGACATGCGGAGTCCCCCAAGGCTCAATTCTTGCACCACTCCTATTCAACCTGTATATGCTCCCAATGAGCCAAATAATGAGAAAGAACCGAATCTCTTACCACAGCTATGCAGACGACACACAGCTCTACTTAGCCCTATCGCCTAACGATTACAGCCCCATTGACTCCCTGTGCCAATGCATTGATGAAGTAAATGGTTGGATGTGCCAAAACTATCTTCAGTTAAACAAAGACAAAACTGAAGTCATTGCGTTTGGAAACAAAGATGAAGTTCTCAAGGTGAATGCATACCTTCACTCTAGAGGTCTAACAACTAAAAATCAAGTCAGAAATCTTGGTGTGTCTCTAGAGTCAGACCTTAGTTTCAGTAGTCATGTCAAAGCAATAACTAAATCAGCATACTATCATTTGAAAAATATTGCAAGAATTAGATGCTTTGTTTCCAGTCAAGACTTAGAGAAACTTGTGCATGCTTTCATCACCAGCAGGGTGGATTATTGTAATGGACTCCTCACTGGCCTTCCTAAAAAGACCATAAGACAGTTGCAGCTCATACAGAACGCTGCTGCCAGGATTCTGAGCAGAACCAGAAAATATGAACATATCACACCAGTCCTCAGGTCTTTACACTGGCTCCCAGTTACATTTAGGATTGATTTTAAAGTATTATTACTGGTATATAAATCATTCAATGGGCTAGGACCTCAATATATTGCAGATATGCTCACTGAATATAAACCCAACAGATCACTCAGATCATTAGGATCACATCAGTTAGAAATACCAAGGGTTCACTCTAAGCAAGGAGAGTCTGCTTTTAGCTACTATGCCAGCCGCAGCTGGAACCAGCTTCCAGAAGAGATCAGATGTGCTCCTACAGTAGTCGCATTCAAATCCAGACTCAAAACACATCTGTTTAGCTATGCATTTACTGAATGAGCACTGTGCCACTGTTCGTCCGACTGTTTTTACTGTACTTTATTTTATTTCTTATTCTAAAATGTTTTAATTATTCTTATTTGTTTTGATTATTTTATTTTCTCCTATGTAAAGCACTTTGAATTACCATTGTGTATGAAATGTGCTATATAAATAAACTTGCCTTGCTTGCCTTGCCTTGCCTTGCTTATTGTTCTAATTTAATTTATTAATAAAATTTAAGAATTTAAAATGAAAGATGAATAATATATTTTAAACCATTAGGGAAAAATGCAGATTTAAATATGTCAAAGCTGACTGAACACTGATGAGAGAATAAATTATATTTAAAATAAAAGAAAATCCTATTTTTTGCCTGTACAGTGAATGACCGATTTACTTGATCGAAAAAAAGTCTTAATGTTGAGCCCTGAGTTAGTCTATATTATGTGGCGAGCCTGAGTACACCCAGTTTTTCTGATGTACATCCAGAGACTCTTTTCTGGCTATGCTAGTGGACTCAATATGATCATAACTAAGTCGTTTTCATATCAGAGCACAGATGAGGTGGAGCTGCTTCAGAACAGAGAGGGTGAGACAGGGAGAAGCAGTAGCAGCACAACGTTACAGGTAGGTTTTTGCTGTATGAAAGGCCAGGTGATTTTGATTTGTTGGTAATAAAAGGGAAGAAGTGTACATGATAAGTAGTGAATACAGTTTGAAAATTATCAAATTAAATTTTTGTTCATGTTAGTTCACAGTACATTAATGTTTTATTATGTGAAAGGCAGGCCTGGGCAGTTTCCCTAAGCCACGCTATGACAAAGTAAGAGGGAGGGAGAAGCGTCAGTGGGTGCAGGACGAGGTGCGGGCAGAAGTGGAGGAGGACCGCCTGACCAAGATGGTCGGTATGCAACATGCAATGCAAGTCCCAGATCAGTTCGTTGTACGATCTTCTACCTAGCCCATCCAACCTACACCGCTGGGGCCTGGTAGACTCACCAACATATGCCAACTGTGCCAAACGAGTAGCACACAGGAGCACATCCTCAGCTGCTGTCCAAAGGCTTTGGGGATGGGTGGTATCACTGGCGACATGACCAGGTCCTCAGGTCAGTTGCCGGGGCTTTGCAGGACAGTTGTTGCCCCGAACACTCAAACTGCTTGGAGTTAACCCTCCGGGGTCGGCAAACGCGCCAAACTACGTTTTTTTTTTTCACATAGCAGAAAAATAGACTTAAAATCCTTCATCATTTCTGGTCATACAGACTTAAGTAATATGAAAAAATAAACTGTTAAATGTCTACTTTTTTATGTGTCCACTTACAATTGATATAAAATATTGTGATTTGGTAAAATAAAGAAAATAAACAGGGTGTGCTTCCTGCCTCTCCGTCTCCATGAACTTTTTTTCTGGAGCACGTCTCTAAACTTAAACAAAACTCAGCGAATACTATTCACCCAGGTGTAGAGAATTTAAGGATGAACCAAACACAAATTAATCTTTCTAATCTCTCATGGGATTCATTCAAATGTGATTCAGCAATCCAGATCTGAACACATTCCAACGTCACAAGACTGGCTCCAAATTGTCTAAAAACCCCCTCAGAAAGGACTTTTAGGGCTCCGCAGGCCGCAATGAACAGTGACAAGTTCTTCCTGCTTTGGCTTATCTCTTTGATGATCTCTATCTCGAAATGCATGAAAGTAAGTGGCCGGTGAACTGGGAGAAGAATAGAGTAAACTTTATACTTACACTGTGTATCTGATATGAATAAAACACGTCGCCAAATATATTTGAATGGATTATTGCTGCTTCCATAGACACCATTGTGTATTTTACAAACTATAAATGTATTGTTTTGCTATAAATCTTATCTATTTAAATGTCTGAAACCTAAAATAAACGTGGTTAAAAACACTGAATAGTAGTTGTGATATATGACAAGCACAGCACGCGTCCGTCTTTGAGTGTACACTAATTTTTCCCCGGCCTTAATTTGAGACCGGCCTTTATTTGTCCGCGTTGACCACGTACCCGGCCATTATCAGAGGCCCGGCGTTTATTTGAAAACCGGTTTTTATTTGAGGAATTACGGTAGTTAATAAAGTCGTCCATATATTTGAAAAGATATTTGCCTTGTGTTGTGCTTACACATTTAATGTCTTGTACTGTCGATCTAAAGTTACCTTGCTAATACATAGTGTTTCACTATAGATTGGATATTTATATCTGTTGCCAAGGTTAAAATTACGGCCCGTTCAAATGAACTCTAAACGAGTCATTTGCTCGGTTCCATAGTGATTCGGTCAATGATTCATTGCAAATCGATGAATCATTCCCTTTGAGCTAAATTGGCCTTCCGGCCCCCCCTTAAATACATTTTATGTATATTATTATTATGTAGGTTCGTTACACAGGCAAGAGCTATATATATATTTATAATGATTTAAGTGTGTACTTTTAAATTATCTAATTCAAAACTAAAATAAATATTCTCTGTTTATGTAATCTATATAAAATAGAGAGATGTCAGATGTTCTAATTATCGTTCTCGCAGCTCATTATTCTGCTAATCTGACACGCCCACAGAGAGTGCTCGCTATTCAAACGCAAATGATCTGAGCCAACACATTCAGACGTGTAAACGCCCACATAAACTCGGTAAAACACACTAAATTTAATCAGATTAATGTACTGTCGTCTTGTGAGGCTGTGAAGAATAAACCTGGGACATTTACCTCAGAACAAGTGCTGGTTTATTTTCATTTCGACGAGCAACGGATCCAGCTGACAATTGTGTAAGTTTTTTATTCTTGTGTTTTGTTCTAATCGCGATATAGAATAGTTAACGTAAATGCAAAAATACTATTTAAATTTGAATCATGTTTCTGTGTGTGAATGAAGTACGGCACAGATGGGCGCTGTTGTTTACTACAGCTTTCAAAAAGACTGTTTAAATATATATCACGTTTCTGTGTGTGAATGAATGAACGAACGCACAGATGCGCACTGTTACTGACGAAATATGAAAGACAACATTTCGTTGACTAGTTTTGGATAGATTATAAAGTTTTTACTCTAAAATAGACATCAAATAAGCTTTTGTTAGCAGTTTCTGCTCATATGTTAAATATATAGTATGTTTTGTCAAAAAATAAACTAATCAACTAAGATGTTGTTTGCTCATATGTTAAATATATAGTATGTTTTGTCAAAAAAATTAACTAATCAACTAAGACGTTGTTTGTTCCAATGCAAGCTATATCAAACTAATGAATCCTTAACTTTGAAATATGTATGATTTATTGTATTGGCCTACTTTAAAAAAGAATACCTTATAAGACATTTTTATGGAAAAAGACAATTTTCTTTTCAAGATGTTTCCAACTCTAACTTTGAACCAATTCTGCAGAATGGCCCATATAGCTTATTTGAACAGGATTTGTTTTCAGGTATGACTAAAAATGTGCTTTTGACTTTTTATTATTATTATTTATTATTTATTATTTATTATTTATTATTTTTATTATTTTATATATATATATAAATTTTATATAAATATATATATATATATATATATATATATATATATATATATATACACGGGCGTAACTTCCTATGGGGACAAGGGGGACATGCCCCCCCCCACTTTTCAAAATCCTGTTCGTGTCCCCCCCACTTTCAAATTCGTTTGTTATGATTTTTTTAACCGCGCGCCGCCGCGCCGTCATCGCCACGGAGGAGCAGGACGAGCAGAACACAGACATCCTGCCTGTCTCTGTCAATGCGCGCGTCCGCGTACAGGCAGGAACGTCTCGTACACACTCTCACTCTAGAGTTACAAGTGTAAGCGCGCACAGAAAGTTATACTGAGCAGCCAGTAACTTTAGTCAGTCATGAAACGCCAGCAACAGGTTTTAATATCTTCATGGATGAAAAAAAAGAAAGGAGATGTGAGTTGGTTGATTCAGTAAATTAGATCAGGTCAGGGTAATTTTTATTTTGTCTAACGTTACACCTGTTGATACTAAGATTGACTGAGCTAACGTTAACATTGTTGCTAGGTAACTTCAAACTGTTAGCTAAACATTTAATGTTGCCTAGCCCTAGAACATTCTGTGTACCATGAAAACGAGTCCACTTTAAACCGCAGCGTTTTCTGTCAGCAATGTATAACAAGCAGACTCTGGCTGCATAGTTTAATGTTATTCTCAACTCAACTCATTATACTTAGATGCAGAAATATTTGTTAAAGTCTTAATAATAAATGTTTTTCTAAACTTGAGCTATTGTTGTTCACTTACAATATTTGTTCATTTAAAATGTAAGTTAATTTTTTTTTAAATATCTGCCGACATTCGCAATCCGCAAACAGCCGCTGACTGTCCGACGGTAACAAGGTTGTGCTGTTTAGGATCTCGCCTCATGAGGAGAAATGAAAACAAATGAGCGCAGCTCACACACAGAAATTCAGTGAACACAGCAGTAAAAATTCATGTAGAGTTTTTATATTTATACAGTTAACATCACACGATGACCAAGAGTGTGGAATACCATCACAATTGAAAATGTGACACCAATTTCATATGACATTTAAATAAACAAGGAAATAATATTAAGTCACTTACATTTTATACGCTATATTGTCTGTTCCCTTTATCGAAAAAGGGAACTTCGAGATGCGTCGAACGACACGGTGGGAACGCCTCTTGCGTGATTGCGTCTGAAGCATCTATGCCAACTAGTCCAATGGAATGAGAGAATGAGCGTCACGGGCGGGTGACGTCATGAACCAGGAAAGGATAAGAGCACTTCCGCTGCTCGCCGGCATTTAGCTTCTGTTGCCTCAGCAAGCGATCTGTGTCAAACTGTCTCTGTCTATTTATTGTTGTCTGTTACAATATTGTCGGAAACGTTATGGCGAAACAAATGTACAAACAGTGTGTTCCTCCCTGCCCGCGTTTATTTAAACGGGTGGGGACACACACAGCTTTGTGGCATTTTGTTTGAGAGTAAGAGCATGCTGAGTGCTAACATTGTGAAAGTGAAACTACCAGATTTGCATGCTCTGCTCTCGCCTGTCACTCTGTATGATAGTGGCAGGCTCGCGATTCTCACGGGATGACAGGACCCGCGTTTGCCGAGGCGGCGCGGAGAATGCATTCCTGGGGATCGCAAAAGGATCTTTTGGAGGGGTGGGAGAACGGTCCGAGGGCCTTTTCTTCTTCCTTGCCCGGAAGATCCAGCTCTATCTCCCCGGTGTTGGAAGCACGCTCTGCGGTTTCTTCCGCTCGGGGAGAGAGAGCCCTTTTTTCCTTCATTTCTTCCTCCGAGGAGGTTTGTGTTGAGAATATTGAAAGTGAAAGCAAGCACACACACTGTTGAATTAGATTCGCCATCTATTTTTCCAGTATATGATGAACTGGTGGAGGTTTTGTCCCGTGCTGTTAGTAAATTAAATATTTAATGGCCAGCTGAGAAAAAGGAACGCTCGTCCTAAGAAACTTGACGAGCGTTTTCTTATTTCTATCACATTATCTCCACCATGAGGCTTCCATTTTTTCCCTGATTTACACACTGAATATTTAAATTATGGAATAAACCGTATTTATCACTACTTTCAGCCCTCGTGTTAAATGTTTATTCAAGATTAGAGGGTTGAAAGATTACGGTTATGATATGATGCCCCAGGCTGAACAGAAATAAAAATAGGAAAATGCTATTTTTTCACCTGGTCCAGTATCATCATTTAAGTCTCTGCTTTGCTCATAAGCCTATACTAAAGAATCTCGCGTTTGCCGAGGCAGCGTGTAGGTTTAATGTTGTAATCAGAATCTAGCTCGGATCTCGCGTTTGCCGAGGCACCGCTTAGATTTCGAGTGTATTTTGCAAAAATAAGATTCTGTGGCTGGGATCTCGCGTTTGCCGAGGCAGCGCGTAGGTTTAAGCAGAACTACTTTGGTTTTATGGGTAAAGCTTATACGGCAGCAGGTCAGCTGGAGAATGTTTATAGAAATCTATATTATAATGCTCCAGGCTTATCAGGCCGATCTGCTGGGGTTCTGGATATAGCGAAAATTTGAGCCTTCGGGTCTCTTCGGCGACGCATTCCATGCGGTCGTTGTTAGGTGATAAAAGATATATATATAAAAAAAATATATATAATAAGGTTTCTCCCTCGCTGTGTCCAGCCCCCCTGGGGCTGCTGGGCGTGAGCAGCCCCAGCCGTCGAGTTCATCATATTATGTGCACAGAAAGAGAGTGCTGCGTCTCGTGTTCCTCCATGTAGATACTGGAGACAGACGCAACCCTCTCAACCGAAGTCGCCTAAGCCTAAGCCGGATCTGAGGACCGTTCTTCAGGCGAAGAAAGCTTCGGTTCAAAAAAAAAAAAAAAAAGGTCCTGATGCTTAGGCATCAGGCCTGTGAGGACAGCCCCGACCGAAGTAGAGTGGTGTACACCTCATTTCACGGTGCCCGTTCCATTTCGGGTTCCTCACGAGACCCTCCTGCCAACCCTGCCACCTCCGGTGCTTCAGGGCGCAGCGGTCTCCAGCGAGTCGCTGATGCTATGCTGCGGTACAGCATTGGTTTCGCGCCCTCTGAGGGGGGCTTTTGAGTAGTCAGGTCAGGTAGTTCCTGCCATTATGTTTCAGGCTCCAGATTTGGCTCCCTCAGTAACACCAGAGACCAGCCTCGAGGGGCTGGTTCCCTTAGTAAATTTTCTGGCAGCGTGGATGCTTCTGCCGAATATTTCTCATTGGGTCCTGCAGTTTGTAGAGAAGGGATTCAGAATCCAGTTTGGCTCTCGTCCTCCTCATTACAGCGGGGTGCTGCCCACAGTGGTGCATCCCGAGCAGGCTCTGGTAATGGGACAAGAAGTAAAGGCCCTGTTAGCAAAGAAGCTATAGAACAGGTGTACTCACCCGTCAGAGAGTCGGGTTTTTACAGCCATTATTTCATTGTTCCAAAAAAGGATGGAGGGTTGCGTCCCTTTTAGATCTTCGCCTGTTTATTCGGTCAGTTCAGAAACTAAAGTTCAAGTTAGCTGACCCTCAAACAGATCGTGACCCAAATCAGATCCGAGGACTGGTTCGTCACGATAGATCTAAAGGATGCATACTTCCATATCTCCATCCTCCCTCAGCACAGGAAGTTCCTGAGGTTTTCTTTCAGGGGCAAAGAATACCAATATCGGGTTCTTCCTTTCGGCCTAGCTTTGTCACCCCGCACGTTCACGAAATGCATGGATGCAGCTTTAGCCCCTCTCAGGCTTCAGGGCATACGCATTCTGAATTATATCGACTGGCTGATTATAGCGGAATCAGAGCAGTTGGCGGTTCGGCACTGAGGTGTCGTTCTCGCTCATATAGAGATGTTGGGGTTGAGGCTCAATGCCAAGAAGAGTGTACTTTCTCCAGTACAGAGAACCACTTTCCTTGGTGTGGTATGGGATTTATTATCCTAACAGCCACAGAAGAGCTGAGGCTAGGCCAGTCACGCACTGTAAAACAGTTCGAGAGACTGTTGGGTCTACTGGCAGCAGCGTCCAACGGAATTCCTTTTGGCATGCTGTACATGAGACCTTTACAGTGCTGGCTCAGGACCAGAAGGTTCTCCCCGAGGGGAAACCCACTTTGCATATCAAGGCACGCGGCGATGCTTTCGTGCCTTAGTTATATGTAAATTCTGGTTCTTAACCCAGGGTCCGGTGTTGGGAGCTCTTTGCCATCGAGTAGTGATCTCGACAGATGCTTCTCTCACCGGCTGGGGAGCGGTAATGGAAGGCCGCTCGGTTCAGGGTCTGTGGAAAAGCCATCATCTTTCTTGGCACATAAATTGCCTGGAGATGATGGCCGTCTTCAATGCGTTGAGACATTTCCTTCCGGACCTAAGAGGCCATCATGTGCTCGTTCGAACAGACAACACACCAGTGGTCTTTTATCTGAACCGCCAGGGGGGTCTGCGCTCGCGTCCGCTTTGCAAACTGGCGCACCAGATCCTTCTGTGGTCTCTGGGGAAGGTACTCTCCCTGAGGGCAGTGTATATTCCTGGGGACCAGAATATAGGAGCAGACATCCTGTCGAGGCAGGAGCTGAGGCCAGGGGATTGGAGACTCCACCCCGAGGCGGTGGAGAAAATCTGGGAGGCATATGGTCAGGCAGAGGTGGATCTGTTCGCGTCTCAGAACACGACGCACTGTCCGCTCTGGTATTCTCTGACGCACCCAGCCCCCCTGGGGCTGGATGCCATGGTGCAGACGTGGCCGAGGCTACATCTGTACGCCTTTCCCCCTGTTGCTCTGCTCCCAGGAGTTCTGGAGAGGGTCCGTCGGTATGGAATAAGCCTACTGCTAGTAGCACCACGCTGGCCAAGTCGGATCTGGTTTGCGGACCTGATCCTTCTGCTAGACGGGCCTCCATTGGAGATCCCTTTGAGGAGGGACCTTCTGTCTCAGGCCGGGGGCACAATATTTCACCCTCGACCAGACATGTGGAATCTTTGGGTTTGGCCTCTGAGGGGGCCCAACTTATAGATAGTGGTCTTTCAGCTGAGGCTGTTGAGACCATCCTAAGCTCCAGAGCTCCAGCTACGAGGAAACTGTATGCGCTTAAATGGAGAGTTTTCTCCTTATGGTGTCACCGACATCAGTGGGATCCGGTTAATTGTTCTGTCAACACAGTAATCGAGTTCCTGCAGGAGCGCTTTGTGTCAGGTCTATGTCCTTCCACACTAAAAGTTTACGTGGCAGCCATTGCGGCTTACCATACCATGGTGGGAGGTATATCTTTGGGTCGAGACCCCCTGATTACACGTTTCCTTCGTGGCACTTTGAGGCTGAGGCCTGCAATTCGCACTAAGGTGCCAGCTTGGGATTTGACTGTAGTTCTAGTAGGCCTGTCTAGGGCTCCATTCGAGCCCTTAGATTCGGTCTCAGAAAAGTTCCTTACTTTCAAGACTTCTTTCTGCTAGCTATTTCGTCCCTAAAGAGAGTTGGTGACCTTCAGGCTTTTTCGGTCTCCCCCACCTGCCTTGAATTTGCACCGGGGATGGTCAAGGCGTTCCTATATCCAAAACAGGGATACGTCCCTAAGGTTCCAACCTTGACTCCGAGGCCTATTGTGCTGCAGGCTTTCTGTCCTCCTCCTTTTGCAACTGCGGACCAGGAAAGACTGCACCTTTTGTGTCCAGTGCGAGCACTGGACACTTATGTACGGCGGACTTCCTCAATCAGAAAGTCCGACCAATTACTGATTTGCTTTGGATCACCTAAGAAAGGTCTTCCTGCTTCAAAACAGACAGTCAGTAAGTGGATAGTCGAGGCTATTTCACTGGCATACGAGTACTCGGGCCAGCCTTGTCCTTTGGTGGTCCGAGCTCACTCGACCAGGAGTATGGCGGCTTCTAAAGCCATATTGCAGGGGGTATCTCTTCAAGATGTTTGTGATGCGGCGGGCTGGTCCTCTCCGCTCACATTCGTGAGATTTTACAGTTTGGACCTGGATGCTGCCCCAGGTTCTCAGGTGCTGAGTGCTTAGATCAACAGACTGACACTCAGGTACTTGTAATTATGGCGGGTTGGGTATTCTCGTTCCCACCGTGTCGTTCGACGCATCTCGAAGTTCCCTTTTTCGATAAAGGGAACGTCTCAGGTTACTATTGTAACCATAGTTCCCTGAGAAACAGGGAACGAGACGATGCGTCCCCCTGCCATACTTCCTGCGTCCCTGCGATCGTCCCTGCGTCCCTGCGATGCTTCGGCAACTGTCGAAGCTAAATGCCGGCGAGCAGCGGAAGTGCTCTTATCCTTTCCTGGTTCATGACGTCACCCGCCCGTGACGCTCATTCTCTCATTCCATTGGACTAGTTGGCATAGATGCTTCAGACGCAATCACGCAAGAGGCGTTCCCACCGTGTCGTTCGACGCATC
This sequence comes from Chrosomus eos, assembly GCA_036326025.1. Lineage (NCBI taxonomy): Eukaryota > Metazoa > Chordata > Actinopteri > Cypriniformes > Leuciscidae > Chrosomus > Chrosomus eos. Next base: position 13,437,609 of record CM070824.1, read on the forward strand.
GTCTCGTTCCCTGTTTCTCAGGGAACTATGGTTACAATAGTAACCTGAGACGTTTTTTCTTTATTTCAATATAGTTCAAAACAAAGATCACAGCAGGAAACACCTCTCACATGAACACGTAAAGTTTTCATTACTGAATGATTCAGCGTTTTGAACGAATCGGTTGAGTCAACGATTCAATGACCCATATAAATGCCTAATTCCTGAACAAATCAGCAGTTTGAATGAATCGTTTAAATAAATAACTCACTCATTAAGACGGTCGCCTGCCGCCTCCAACTGATGATTTAGTTTCTTGTTTAAAAGTATCATTCTTTCCAATAATTCATATTTGCATATTCAAAAAATATTTAAAACAATTTCATAACATTATTGAATGCAGTTGTAATTTTCAGTGTAAATTATTAAATTTGACAGCCATATAGTGTCTTATTGTTCTAATTTAATTTATTAATAAAATTTAAGAATTTAAAATGAAAGATGAATAATATATTTTAAACCATTAGGGAAAATGCAGATTTAAATATGTCAAAGCTGACTGAACACTGATGAGAGAATAAATTATATTTAAAATAAAAGAAAATCCTATTTTTTGCCTGTACAGTGAATGACCGATTTACTTGATCGAAAAAAAGTCTTAATGTTGAGCCCTGAGTTAGTCTATATTATGTGGCGAGCCTGAGTACACCCAGTTTTTCTGATGTACATCCAGAGACTCTTTTCTGGCTATGCTAGTGGACTCAATATGATCATAACTAAGTTGTTTTCATATCAGAGCACAGATGAGGTGGAGCTGCTTCAGAACAGAGAGGGTGAGACAGGGAGAAGCAGTAGCAGCACAACGTTACAGGTAGGTTATTTGCTGTATGAAAGGCCAGGTGATTTTGATTTGTTGGTAATAAAAGGGAAGAAGTGTACATGATAAGTAGTGAATACAGTTTGAAAATTATCAAATTAAATGTTCTTCTTGTAGGAGCCAAAGTGTGTGCTTTTATTTAAAAAAAATGGTAACACTTTATTTGAAGGGGTGTGCATAAGACTGACATGGCACTGTCATAAACATGACATAACACCTGTCATGAACATGAAGGAGTCTTTATGAATGTTTATGACTGTTGTCATTAAGTGTCATTCGGTAAATTATGACACTTTTAATGCAAAGTTGACATTGTTTAAAATGTCTTTGTTATGACAACTTGACATTACCCAAGACAAAAATGTCTTGATTATGACAACTTGACATTAACAAAGACAGAAATGTCTTTGTTATGACAACTTGACATTAACCAAGAAATCATAACCTGTCAACCTGTCACAACTTTGGCTGTCATTACACCATTATAACTGTGTCATGAATATTTTACTTGTCCTCAAGTAAAGTGGAACACATTGTACTAGTTATAAAGATGTCATTAAGGGTTATTACACTGCCAAATGCTTGAAGTTTGATAATTAGACCTGTTATGACATATTTGTGACAGGTTGACAGGTTATGATTTCTTGGTAAATGTCAAGTTGTCATAACAAAGACATTTCTGTCTTTGTTAATGTCAAGTTGTCATAATCAAGACATTTTTTTCTTGGGTAATGTCAAGTTGTCATAACAAAGATATTTTTGTCTTGGGTAATGTCAAGTTGTCATAACAAAGACATTTTAAACAATGTCAACTTTGCATTAAAAGTGTCATAATTTACCGAATGACACTTAATGACAACAGTCATAAACATTCATAAAGACTCCTTCATGTTCATGACAGGTGTTATGTCATGTTTATGACAGTGTCATGTCAGTCTTATGCACACCCCTTCAAATAAAGTGTTACCAAAAAAATTAACATGGTCCACATCGTCACATATGTGTGGTTTCATATTATTTACCTGCTCACTTGTGTGGTGGGAGAGAAATAAAAAGTCATAATATAGTTTCAGTTGTGATGAACTTTTGTTTATTTTTATTTGTGCCATGCTTTCATATCAGAGAAAAGATGAGGTGAAGCTGCTTAAAGACAGCTTCATTATGTCATGTCAGAAACAGGCTAGCACATTTTCATATTTCATAGGAGAGACAGGGAACAGGCGCAGAAGTGCAGGTAGATGAGGTGAAGCTGCTTAAAGACAAGGAGGGTGAGACTGGAAGAAGTAGCTCAGAGTTGCAGGTATGTGCTGTGTAAAGGGTCAGATCATCAATTTTAATTATGTCATGTCAGAAACAGGCTAGCACATCTTCATATTTCATAGGAGAGACAGGGAACAGGCGCAGAAGTGCAGGTAGACAAGCAGGATGCTGAACCCAACCACGCTAACCCAAAGCTCATTGCAGTGCAGCAGCTCACCAACAAAACGCTACGGTTCCAAGAAAAGTGGTACCGTGAATTTCCTTGGCTCCACTACAGTTCAGGAGTCAATGGAATCCTATGTTTTTTCTGTGCTCAAGCTTTTGGGCATGAAAAATCAAATTTGGCCAAGAATGCAGATCCAACATTTGTCAAAACTGGTTTCCGAAACTGGAAAAAGGCAACTCAAAAATTTGCAGAACATGTCCAAAGCAATGCACACAAAGTTGCTATCCCTACCCACTGCCAAAAAACAAACCAGTAGATGTCCAGTTATCTTCAGCCAAAGCTGCACAGCAACAGGAATCAAGACGGTGTCTCATGAAAATTGCGGGCTCTGTACAACTCTTGGCACGCCAGGGAGCTGCTCTTAGGGGCCATGAAGCTGAAGAAGGTAATTTAAAACAGTTACTGAAAGTAAGATGTGAAGATGACCCTGGCTTAGAGAAATGGCTGTCAACAAGAAAACATGATTACACATCCCCCAAAATCCAGAATGAATTTTTAAATCTATTTGCAAACAGCATAATTAGGGAAATCATTAGCCTCTCCTCCAATATTCCATTATTATTGATGGAACACAGGACATTGAAGGAACTGAACAGGAAGCCATATGTGTCAGGTATGTTGACCATGATTTGGTTCCTCACGAGGTCTTCTTGGGGTTTTACGAAGTCTCATGCACTACTGGGGAAAACCTAGCAAAGGTTGCCACAGATGTGTTGTTGCGCTTGAATCTTCCGCTGTCTGGTTTGCGTGGACAAACCTATGATGGAGCAGCGAACATGTCAGGCAACAGAAAGGGAGCACAGGCCAGGATAAGGGAGATGCAGCCACTGGCTTTGTATGTACACTGTGGCGCCCACTGTGCAAATCTGGTCACCCAGGCTGCTGGTACAGCGTCATCACTGACATCTGATGCCCTGGATTGGGTCCACAAGCTTGGCTGTCTGTACAAAATGTCAGGCAAATACAAAACAAAATTTGTGAATATTGCCGCTGCAGCATCTGAGACAGTTAGCAACCTGCAACCATTGTGTCAAACAAGATGGACGACCAGGACCCCAGTAATCTGGTCTGTGCTACGTCAGTACGAGTCCGTGCTACTCAGCTTAGAGGACATGGCCCAAACAGATACCTCAAACACTGGTGTGACAGCAAGAGGGCTGCTGGAGAGGTTTGGAAAAGGTACAACAGTTTTAGGGCTCATGATGGCCACTGAAGTAATCCAAGAGTTGGAGTGCCTTAATTGCACACTGCAGAAGCGAACAGAAACAGTGTCTGGTATGCTCTCTGCAGCAGATTGTGTAAGGACCACCCTGAGGGCAAAGAGAACTGAGGAGAAATTCCAGGAGATATACAGCCACGCAACAGAGATGATTACCAAGCTAAATATTGAGCCCATAACCATGCCCCACATCCGCCGTCCACCAAAACACATCAATGGTCATGTCACTACTGCACACACACCTACAACCCCAGAAGAACACAGAGCTGATTTTACAGAGCTGATTTCATCAAGGTGCTGGATACTGTGGACATCCAGCTGAAGGAGAGGTTTGATCAGGGTAGTCTGAAAACACTGACGAAGCTGGTGGAAGCCCTCCTAACTGGGGATGTAGACACTGCTGTAGTGGACCAGTATCCTGAATTAAACGAAAGATCACTGAAAGTGCAGCTGAATATGTTTAAGCTCCAATACTCATACACAACCACTTCAGAGGCCGCTACTATTCTGAGGAATCAGTTGCCTGAAGTCCGTGGACTTTTCAACCAAGTTGAAGCACTTATTCGGCTACTTATGGTTGTTCCTACTGCCTCTGCGGAAGCAGAGAGGAGCTTCAGTGCTCTGAGGAGGTTGAAGACCTGGCTGAGAAGCACAATGTTGCAGATTCGCATTAACAATGTAGCAGTCTGTCACATTCACAAAGAAATGCTGGATAAAGTCAGCAAGGAAAACATTTGCCAGGAGTTTATCATGGCGAATGAGTACAGGAAGCATGTGTTTGGTTTTTTCATGTGAGAAGAGTATAGAAGAACAGTATAGAAGGGTGGATGGTTAGTATATGGAGAGATGGGATTGAATTGATAGATGGAGGACACTAAAAAAAATCTCTTTATATTAAAGTTAAATGTTTGTTTTTATGAGATTGTGTTTCAATTTTGCATCTTGTGTAACAAATAATCTTGTGTACCTGCAGTTTGGTGGATGTGTCTCTGACTAATGTCAGATTAAACGGTTAGTTTGAAATTAAAGTTTGTTTTGTGAAAATTTTTGACTTTATAAAATGATTCTCTCAAGTCTTGGCTATTAAACAATAAATAAGGTAAGACATATTTTTCTTATATATAGTTTAGTAGCCTATATTATTCTTTTTTGCAAAATTTATCATTATAAACAACTTTATATCCATTTCCTGGATTTTGTATCTCCATAGTCCCTAAATGTAGCCTATATGTAAATGGGGGAAAATTTTCGATCGAGAACATCATTGTGTCCCCCCCACTTCTCAAACCAAAGTTACACCCTTGTATATATATATATATATATATATATATATATATATATATATATATATATATATATATATATATATATATATATATATATAATATATAATAATAATATATTAGGGGTGTAACGATATATATAAATATAAATGAAAGTCAAAAGCACATTTTAGTGTTTTTTTTTATTATTATTCTTTCTTGTGTGTCACACTTGAATGAACCCCTCTGGGGTCTAAGGTGTTTTTGGGGTCCTTGAGATGTTTTGACATGCCCTGCAATTTGTGCTTTTTTCAGTTGCTTATAAACATATTAATGGCACAGGTGTAATTACACTCTATTTAGCACAAACAGGGCTACCATAATATGTGAGCAACATGTATGTACATGTTTGTATTTTTGATAGAATATTATTTATGCATGGTTATTGAAAAAACTAAAAATTAAAGTTTCTGAAATAAGGCCACAAAACACATATTGATTATTTCTGCACAAGACTTTTGAAAATTGTATCACATAGTCTAGAATATTTGCTCCAAAACTATGTGAGAATCATCCTGACTACTCAGAATGTGTATGACGTGTATATTGTGAGAAAGCTTTATGCGAGGAGGCATGATCTCTCATTAATATGTATGGAATTTCACACCTGAGAAAGACCCTCCCATAATGGCCCTATTAGGTGCTACCAGGCCCTATCATTATAAGGGGCCCTGCACAAAGAATGAGGAGATTTAAAAAAGAATGGCTTTTAGATTGTTTGGATTTATTTACAACACAACATAATCCAAAGATACACAACAAAGGACAAAAAAGTACATTAGTAAACACACTGATCTAAAAACAGAGGCTTGAACAGTCACACAACATTGTCGCATTCCTGAAATATAGTACATACCTGTCATTTCCAAGGTGTTTGATTTTTTCATTTTACCATGTTCATGTATAGTCTCCTGTGAATGTTGAAGTCAGCAGGACTCATCAGTGGCATCTCGTCCCTGTAAAAAAATAAATAAACACCTGTGAACATGCTGATATCAAGAGAAACTATATGGCTGCACGACTTTGGGCATGCATTGTAGATTTTTCTGGTTAAAATTGCGATTTAATTAACAACACACACACACACACACACACACACACACACACACACCACACACACACACACACACACCACACACACACACACACACACACACACAACTGCTTAGAATAAGTGAACACCCCCATGCTAAAGTTGACTAAAAAGAGGAATAAAAAATCTTAATGCCTTTATTAAAAAAATTAGGAAAACTCCAACCTTTAGGGACATGAATAATGTCCCTGAATTCTTTGTGAATGAATAATGTATCGCAAAAATTAAATGTTCTTCTTTAAAATACAGGGTACATATGTCTGGACACTTCTATGTTAAATTCCCATAGAGGCAGGCAGTTCCCTTTCAGTTGCTCACGTTCAACTTGACGTCGACGTGGCGACGTAATGGGATCACTTCAGGGAGCCCTATCAACTACGAGTGTCTACAGAAAAAGCCAATGAACTTTGACGTGCGTGAAACGCGTCACGCGCCCCGCCCCGCAGCGCGGGTATAAACAGGAAGCGAGCGCACGCACGCACTCATTGTCTTTCGCTTCGGAGCCGAGCTATGTTTGACTCTGAGTTCTACAGACTGTTGCACGTTATATATAACGAGAACTAGAGGGAGAAGAAAACTCTGTTTCAGTGCTGGTGTGACGGCGCGATCAGTGGTGGCCGTGAGCATTTTCTAACCACAACTGCTGTTTTCACGGCATTATTTGTGTGTGTGTGTGTGTGTGTGTGTGTGTGTGTGTGTGTGTGTGTGTGTCGGTCTCGTGGGCATTCCTCAACTGAGAGTGTACCCGATTACACCGCGGCTATCCCTGGTTGCTTCAGCACTAAAAGAGTTTATATTTCTTTTCTCTGTTTGTTATTTTCAACTAAAAGAGCAACACAAGTGTGACCCTGCATCCTTTTCAGGATGTCATTCCGCTTGTGCGTTTCTGGGTGCGGTAGTTCTCTGGCACCAGCAGACGGCCACAATTGTTGCCTCTCGTGTTTGGGCATTCAGCACGCTGTAGCGTTTATTCGCCCATATAAATATAACTAATTATTATTTATAACGGATTATGATCAATAATTAATTATTTAATTATTTTCAGAATTTACTGTAGCAGAATCAATAGTAGGCTATGATCATTTTATCAGTTCATCCAATGAACGGAAAGCATAAACAATTATCAATTCTAGGAAATATGATATCTTCCTGGCCAGGAAAGACTTATTCCCAGCTAACAGCTAAATTAAGAAATAAATCAAGGGTAAAAGCATAGTAGCCTAGATCGCAGTTCAAGACAATAAATCTATAAGCACATAACACCAGACAATTATCTTTAAAATATAAACAAGACTTTATTGATTATCCTAGAACATAAAACTAATATCTAACAAAAACACACACACACAAACATTCACACAAGTTGCAGAAAGAAAGAGAGTGAGGAAAGAATATTTCTATATGCACTTAAGACATGACCTGAACGAACCATCAATCATTAATTTAACCCTTCTATCGTTTCTTAGGCGGGTTATGCAACTTTATATCAATGCACCAGTGGAGGCTACTTGCTTGTCCTTGCATTGCTTTGGGGTTCCCTTTTCTCTGCGTCAGAGGGGTTTCCCGGGTCCGTTGCTTGGCTGGTCTTCTCGTGCCTGGATGGATCTTGGGCAGCCAGTCACATGGTGTGTTGGCGCGGATGAATGAAAGTCTGAAGTTGGAAGCTGGCTTTGCAGTTGAAACGTTACAACGAAACTGCAGCAAAACTTAACCTAGAACCGAGACTTTTAACGAGAAAATAAAGGAAAACTTAGAAAGAAAGAAAATTGAGACGAGAGTAGATGATGATGGCTTGAATGAAGCTGTTGAACCCTTTCTTCTGATCTTAATTTGGGTTATTTGTCTCTACGCGTCTACATGGTTACTATAACCATCTACTGCTCCACCCGACTTGTTGTTCTGCCGAGACCTTTTTCGAGAGTGAGAGCCCGCCCGACTTCAGCATTCTTCTGGCATGGTTCTTCTAGCACATTATTCTACTAGTCTAATCTTCTCCACTATTTCTCCTCTAGAGCAGTATTCTTTTAGTCTAACTCTGTTCGGGTTTAAGGTTTCAAACTCCAATGTTTTGTCCCGCCTCCTGGAGGAATTTGGAATTCGGACAATAGGATACTATATGGTTATGTGACATAACCATATAGTATCCCCCCCCCCCCCTTCTCTCATTGTGAATCATGTGCTATCTGTGGTCTGCTTACTCATCAGCTCGAAACAGAGGATTCAGTTTAGACATAATTTCCATTTATAAGACCACGAAACATTTTACACAGATTTCAACCAAGCCATCATCTGAATTAAGAATATATGAGCATAATGATAGGAAACACGACACACTTTCATTCAAGCAGGTAATAGTTAGCACAATCACATGACTTATATGTAATCTAAGCATAATAGACACATACAGGGGTAATAGACACAATATAGAATTATGTAGTTGAACGATGTTTGATTATAAGTTTGTCAAGAATTGTTTTGTGATGATTGTATGCATTTTTATATGAAAAGTCTCTTGTCTCTGTGGTTTTTAAGAGGTCTCAACAATGAGGTCATTCAAAGGTCTTCAAGAAGGGTTGAAGTCTGTTTTACATCTCTGTCATGGGACCTTGGTACTTAAGAAAGACGTAGTCTGTTAGTTGCAGGGGTCAGGGGACCTCTTGTTAGGGCCTCTTGTTTCACCATTTCTGAACTGATCTGTTTTGCCAAATTATAAAACATTGACAACGTTCTTCCTTTAGTTAAACAATAAAAAGTATTTCCGGTTGCAGATTCTCTGGGTCTGGTGATTTGATTCTGGAATGTGAAGACTCCTTGTGGGATTATGTATGAACAGTCACCTAAAAGCTTCAATTGTGTTTGGTTCATTCTCGTTGTTGCTACAACGCTGAAGCAGCTTTTGTGAATAGTTCATGTTCTCATTGCGGGAATATGACTATGGCAGTGCTTAGATCAAGACTCGCTTACCTCAAGGGAGGTGCAGTCCCCTCGCCTATGCCCAGATCTAGTGTCTATTCTGGACCTCAGAATAGACCTACTTTTGCGCATGGTCAGGGTGATCTGAGGATTACCGTGAGGGCTTCCCTGCCAAGGCAATCTCCGCGGGCCCCTCATGCCTCTCAAGCGCTGCCGCCGTTGGAGCCTCCAAACGAACGCGCTGGTCCCTCTCATGGAAGGCCAGCCGTGTCCTTTGGGGCCCCACCTGACGATCAGATGCAGCATCGGAAAGGGAGCTTCAGTCCTCTGGAGATGAGGATTCGGCTGCGTTACCTCCCTTTGGGAGTGTGGCGCTGCCCGAGTCAGATCCAGATCCTATGCTTTCCCGGGCCGCCGAGAAGCTCGGGCTTGTGTGGAACCCTCCAACACGTCCCGAGCCTTCTCGGTTGGACGATTGATATCTCGGGCGCGGCCGTGCTGGTTCTCAGCGCTCCGCCCCAGTGCCATTCTTTCTGGAAGTGCATGAGGAGCTTACTAGGACGTGGAAGGCGCCGTATAGTGCCAGAATCCGTCCTAGTGGCTCCTCACCACCCTCGACGGCGGGGCGGCTAAGGGGTATGTGGATGTCCCCCCGGTGGAGCGTGCCGTCGTGATGCAATTGTGTCCGGCGTCCGCTTCCTCCTGGCGGGGCAATCCACGTTTTCGTCCGGTCTTACGGCGAAGGCTTACAGAGCCTGTGGACAGGCCGCTTCCGCCCTCCATGCCATGGCGCTTCTACAGGTCCATCAGGCCCAGGCGCTCATGGACATGAACGAGGGTGGTTCTGACCCAGAGCTCCTCCGGGAGCTCCGTGTGGCAACCGACCTAGCTCTCCAAGCGACGAAGGAAACCGCACGTTCAGTCGGTCAGGCGATGTCCACCTTAGTGGTCCAGGAGCGCCACCTCTGGCTCAACCTGGCGGATATGAGAGACACCGATAAATATCGGTTCCTGGATGCCCCTCTTTCCAAGGTTGGGTTATTCGGCGATGCGGTCGAGAGCTTCGCCCAACAGTTCTCGGCCGCCCAGAAGCAGACAGAGGCCATCCGACACATCCTGCCCTGGCGGACCGCTGCTGCTCCCACCGTCCGCCGGCCGCAGACCCTCTGTCCGCTCGTCGCCGAGGCCGTCCTCCTGTGGCGTCCTCTGCTCCCGCTAAGCCTCAGCAGCAGCAGCCACCGTCCAGACCTCAGCGTGGAGCAGGCGCAGGAAGTCGACCACGCCCGTCCAGTCCGCTGCCAAACCAGGTGGCAAGCGCAGGTGCAAACAACCCTGAGACGGGCGACCCAGAGGTGGATCAAGTTGCTCTCCAGGAGACGGTGAAGGCACCGCTCCTTCCCCCGGTGGAGGGCCGGGTGGAGAACCTTTTTTCCTTTTCTTTTTGTTCCAGGTAATTGTGGGTACTTTTTTGTTTTGTTAGCCACATTTTCAATAAAAGAGCAATTTCTGAAACTTCTGGGTCCCAAGAGAGCGCGCTTGGCGGTCGACGACGCTATGCCTTGTCACCCTCGAGCCCCTCTTTCATCGCCAGCCAGCAGCAGTGGCTGTGTTCCGGACGCACTGCAGCCACCGTCCAGTGGCTCCACACACTCACTCTGCCCTTCAACGGAAGCAGGTACGTTTTGCACCACACACTCAGACCCCACTCAGGGCCGCTATGCCGTCCGAGTCGGGTCACTGCATTCCGCCGCGCTGCCCCACCCCGGGTACGTCTGTGGTGCCGTTGGTTCCGCTTACGCGGTGTCTGGGAGCCTGGCTTGCGCTTCCCAGCACGTCTCGCTGACTCATCCGTACTGTCAGACTCGGCTATGCGATTCAGTTCGCCCGGCGTCCCCCTGTATTCAGGGGCATTCTGTTCACCCGCGTTCTGGTGGACAGTGCCCCTGTGCTCAGGGCAGAGATCGCAGTCCTACTGACGAAGGACGAGCCAGTCCCTCCAGCCGATTTGAAGACCGGCTTCTACAGCCCGTACTTCATTGTACCCAATAAAGGCGGTGGGTTACGGCCAATCTTGGACCTGCGTGTCTTGAACCGGTCCCTTCACAGACTGCCGTTCAAGATGCTTACGCAGAAACGCATTTTCAAATGCATCAATCCCCAAGATTGGTTTGCAGCGATCGACCTGAAGGACGCGTACTTTCATGTCTCGATTCTCCCTCGACACAGACCGTTTCTTTTCTTTGCGTTCGAGGGACGGCCATATCAGTACAAAGTCTTAACCTTCGGGCTGGCACTGTCGCCCCGTGTCTTCACGAAAGTCGCGGAGGCGGCCATTGCTCCCATGTGCGAGCGTGGTGTTCGCATTCTCAACTACCTAGACGACTGGCTTATTCTCGCCCAGTCGAGAGAGCAGTTGTGCGAACACAGGGACATGGTGCTCAGTCACATCAGCCACCTAGGGCTTCGGGTCATCTGGGAAAAGAGCAAACTCACCCCCGGGCAGAGGATCTCTTTTCTCGGAATGGAGTTGGACTCGATCAACATGACAGCGCGCCTCACCGAGCACGCTCAAACGCAGAGTCTACGCAAGTATGCGTTTCCCCCAGTGAGCCTCCATAACCAGAACCTGCTCGGGGCCCACCACTGTGGGTAGGACCCCCATAAACCTGGGTGGGCGAGACCCAAACTGTATTAAATACCCTTTTTCTATGGTCTGCAGGACCCAACGAGAAACATTTGGCAGTAGCTTCCACGCTGTCAAAGATTCTACTAGAGGTACCAGCCTCTCGAGACCGGCTTCTGGATTTTGTTGTTGTTGAGTAATCTGTCCGTCGCCCTGTAACGGAGGACCAGCAGGGAATGACTGAACAGACTGCTCTGATTCCCTCCTGAGAGGGGGCGGGCATCCCGAGGCCACTACGTTTCCGGGTGGTCCTTGAGATATGTGCTCGCCGGAGACCGCTGCGCCCTGAAACACCATAGGTGGCAGGGTTGGCAGAACGGTCCCCTGAGGGCACCGAAGAGAGACGGGCACCGTAAAAAGAGGTGTTGACCGCACTACTTCGGGGGGGATTACCCTCATTGTCCTGAGCCCTCGAGCGTCAGGACTTTTTCCCCGCAGCCTTCTTGGCGATAATAACGGTCCGCAGATCCGCTCTACCCCTCGAAGACTGCTGGGTTTGAGAGTGCCCTCCGCGTCCCCGAGGTGTTTGCGGGGAGCACGGGAGGAAAGGCTCTGTTTTTGAGTGGCACGATGTGAAGAGCCTGTTTTAGATGAGTGAGGCTGCTCCCGCTCAGCAGCCTCATGATAAGAATGGCGGGGGAGGAGTTTTTGGAAGGCAGTTGCCTGTTTAGAGGATTCTTGGAATTTTTCTACAACAGTATTAACAGCATTACCGAATAGACCTGAAGTAGAAACTGGTGCATCCATAAGAAAACTCTTCTCCTTTTCTTTAATATTACTGAGGTTGAGCCACAGATGCCTCTCAGTGGCCACCAGGGCTGCCATAGAGCGGCCGATGGATTTAGCCGTCTCCTTGGTGGCCCTGAGAGACAAATCTGTGGCTCTACGTAATTCACACACAACCTCAGAATTAATATGCCCATCCTCATCTAAATCACCCAATAATTCCACTTGATATGCCTGCAGTAATGACATTGTGTGTAAACATGCTGCAGCTTGACCAGCAGCGGAATATGCTTTGCCCACCAGAGAGGAGGTGACTCTGATGGGCTTAGTGGGTAATATCGGAACCTTAAGAGAAGATGCCGTTGCTGGAGAGAGATAACTCGCAAGTGTCTCTTCCACCTTCGGCATTTCTCCATAACCATGGTCTTTATATTTATATATAGATAAATAGTGTGATGTTTGTGCACTGTAAACTCTATATGAGACCGGTTTCTCCCACGATCTCGACACCTCAGTGTGAAGATTGGGGAAAAACGGTAGGCTCCGACGCTGAGGTTGTGATCTAGACGGCAAAAAACGTTCATCGAGCTTACTTTTAGAATGAACGTCCTGCTTATCGGATGGCCACTCAATATTCAGTCTTTCAACTGCTCTAGTCACAACCTCTAACAGCTCTTCAAACGCATGAGACTGAGGTGGCGAAATCTCAGACTCAGCATCAATACTAACAACATCCAGTTCCTCAGAACTGGATAGTTGTAGTATTGGTGCCTCAACCGGGGCGGAAGTAACCGCAACGCGTGCTTCCAAACCCCGAGAAGAGGCACTGGATCGATCAGGTGAAGGCTGAGATAGGGCAGAGCCCGTCTCAAACCCCGCTGAAAGATCCATCTGCGAACCCCTTGGACAGCGGCGGGACCAGAGCCCGGGGGAACGCTAACCTGAACGTTCGGAGCAAGCACAAAGGCAGCGCTTCACAATGCGCACAGCCCGCACCCTCGAGTGCAGACTGAGCGTGCTCCTCTCCCAAACAAGCAACACACAGCTCGTGAGTATCACCATCCGTTAAATAACGCGGGCAGGGATGCACACACTGTCTAAACTGCTGCTTGCTCGCCATACTGATATATATATATATATATTAGGGGTGTGATGAGATCTCGTGCCACGAGATCTCGCGAGACTTTAACATGACGAGATTTCCCGTCGAGTGAAAAGCTGTCTCGCGATTTCTATTATCATAGAATATTCCACCAGTACACTCACATTTGCCTAAACTATCGTTTTGCTGTTTTTATAAAATGAAATAAAAACCATTATAAACTAATGTAAAAGTCTGCTCTGCTCATCCAGCACGAGTTGCAGTTGCAATCAGTGCAGCACGAATCACAGTTCACTGATTGCGTGAGGATGGCGGAGGATTCGTTGCGCAACATAGACTAAACGTCTGATCTTATCTTGTAGAATGCACGCTCAGCTCCGCTGCTATACACACAGAGTACGCGCGTTCACAAAAGTGAAAGTAAAACACAAGCTCGCTGATGTGCATTGCGCACAAATTAGGCCGCGAACATACAATCGTCCGTCTCCCAATACCCATCTCTGGACTGTTTATTTGCGGCTATCGTCTCAGTTTGCACTTCGAATATTGAGAGAGTACTGTAATGTCTTAAAGACAACAGACAAGGGAGGCTCTGTTTCTGAACTTATAATCGGAACGCAAGAACAACTGTGGAGACAAACAAACAGCCTCATTTCTCTACCGGCCTTTCCCGAACTCACCGCATTAACCCTATAACTGCCGGTGCAAAATTAAACAGCAATTTCAAAACAATTATAAAGAGTCTGTGTGCTAACTTTGATTATGGTTGCACTTGCACTTATTGTTTGCACTTAAGACGTCTAGAATTCAGGTAGGAGGTCACACACAGCCTCAATCAGAAGTTCTGAAAGCTCTTAAATGTACAGTAAGGTCTGAGGAGACAAATGTGAAATCATACAGGAGAAAAGCCAGTCAATAAAAACCTTTTACAGTGCTTGTATATTGTTTTCTTTCAATGCATTTGATAATTCATACTCCTAATGCATGCCATTTCTGGTCTACTTTATAAGATTATTAGTTAAAAATTGCAAAATGCACCTGCATACTATTTTTCCAGTCATGAATTTTGTCATTGAGGATTTCTGAAAAATAGTGCAAAAATCTCGTCTCGTCTCGTCTCGTTCTCGTGAACCCAATTTCGTGTCTGTCTCGTCTCGTGAGATAAGCGTCTCGTCACACCCCTAAAATATATATATATATATATATATATATATATATATATATATATATATATATATATATATATATATATATATGATATATATAGACAGACAACACCAATAACCAAATAACCAAATAACGTGGACAGATCACAGAGCTGTCGCTCTCTGTTCTCAAGCAGGCTTTATAGCTTCCTGGTACGTGACGTCACCCGCATCTGACGTTCCGCCACACCATTGGACTGATTTTAAATGTGCTTCAAGAGATCATAACGCGTCACATTCCCCATGGCGTCAATTTGACGCAACGGGAGTTCCCTTGAAAGGGAACACCTTAGACCCCAGAGGGTTAAAGGTAAAAGGTTGTGGACGGCACCTTTATCTCTATCTCTTTATCCCCTCACTATCCTCGTCTCCCCCTAAGGCCTGTGAGTTCTTGTCCATTCCAATGGGCAGAGCTTGCAAAGCCTGTGGGCAAGCGACAGTGAAAGCATTCCTGAGCTGGCCACTCAGGGTGGAGGATGCTCTTGGAGTTGGTCACCAATCCACTCCCTCCCCCCAGGGCCAGGTGGAGTCTTCGTTTGTGTGTGTGTCTGTTCCCCCGCTGGCTCCCAAAAAAGTGGAGCAAGCTGTACCCACACTTCAAAGAAAGAGCAAATTCCTCTGTTCCTGAGTCGCAAGAGGGCAAGTCTGCCGGTGTGCGACCCTGTAAAGCCTTTTACCCCTCAGCCCCCTCTTGTTCGCTAGCACGGCAGTTGGGTGATGTTCGTGGACACGGTAATCCGCCTTCTCACGCATCCCTGGCCATCTCATGGAGACAGGTAAGTGTTGTGCACCACACTCAAACCCTGCTTCGGGCCTTCTGAGCCAGGTCCCTGTCCTCGACCTCGCTGTCCCACCTCGGGTACGTCTGTGGTCCCCTGATCCAGATGGCCCCAATCTATACCATCAGACTCAGCTAGCGATTCCTTTTCACTCAGCTTCCACCCAAGCTCAGTGATATTCATCACACCTAGGTGTTGAGCAAATATGCTCCTAAAATGAGTGACTTTAGTCACACCTAACTGTTGAGCAGTGTATCTTGTGTATCTAAGTGTATCTTGTTTGCGCACTTCACAGTCTACTGGCAAAGGACGCGATGTAGACAATTTGAAGGCCGGCTTCTATAAGCCCATACTTCATTTTACCCTAGAGAGGTGGATCACGACCATCTTGGTCCTGTGTTTATTGAGACGAGAACTTTGATTCTGACAAGGGCAAGCTGGCTATGACTGCATCTACGTAACTCATTCGATGTACTGACCGGTGCCTCACCGCCTATTTGACTTCTCGACAGTGTATCTGGTACTACCAATGTCTTCCCAGGTGTGTATTCAGCAGTCACTGTTAATCGCATCAGTCTCATTAAAAGTCTTTGACAGCGTATTGGTATCGTGTCCAGATCTTTTTTATTAATCAAGGGTACGAGCGGTGTGTGGTCTGTAATAAGGCAAAATTTGTCCAGGCCTATGAGATACTTCTCAAATCTCTTGCATTCCCAGACCCCGGCCAAGAACTCCTGTTCAATCTGCGCATATCTGGTTTCCGCCTAATTTAACTTCCTTGAACAATATGCCAATGGCTTGCAGCTGTCTCCATGCAGCTGTAGTAGGACTCCTCCCAGCCCGTAGCTACTATCATTTGCAGACACCCCATGTGGGCTTTTCCGAATCGTAGTATGTGAAAACAAGTGGAAATGAAACTCCTTATGTCTTAAGGTCAATTTTTCTTTGTTGAGCTTGAGTCCTGCATGCTCTATCCTCTCTAGAACGTGCCTCAGAAGCTTGTGTTGCTCTTCTGGAGTTTTTCCGTGAACTGTTAGATTGTCCATGTAGATAGCTACTCCCTCTAATCCTCCAAGGAGTTTGTTCATTTTGCGCTGAGATATTTCTGGTACTAATACTATTGCCGATCGGCAAGCACTTAAAACAATACCTTGCAAACAGCGTTATAAATTTTGTGAGAAGACTGCTCTCATTATGCAGGTGAATTTGCCAAAAGCTGCTTGCGGCATCTAGTGAAGAAAATATTTTGGAACCGATTCACCAAATTCTGCACTGACTTGCTTGATTCTCTTAACTAAGCCCATCTCTACTGCTTGTTCTCTGCTCAGACAATTATTCATGGTGTATCCCTCCATTACATGAATTGTGAACTTAAACTTTTTATCTTTGTACTCAGTGGTTGTTTCAAATTTTCAGGAACAATTTATCCTTCAACCTGTCATAAGGTCTATCAAAGGTGAAGTTTGTGGGTGGAGCAAATTTCGCAATTTCTATCTTTCCACTACTTCTGACACCATGTCAAATAAATCTCTCTTACAATGACTTTGTTGCTTAAAGCTGCTGTCCATAACTTTTTTGGGTTAAAAATGATCCCAAATCATAATAATTAAAAAAACACAACCAGCCAGTGTTCAAAAATATCTGCTTGCCTTTGATCGATTCAAAACGGTAAGCTTGTAATGATGATTTTAATTCCAGCGGTATTGGTGAATTTCCACGGGAAATTTGAGCATGTCTTTGCGTCATTACATCACATCTGTACACATAAAGAAGGAGTCTCGACAATCGACATGTTCATCCGCGCTGTTTCATGCCGATGTACAACTCACGTAAATTTAATAATTCCGCGAATAACTACAATTACAGATTTTAAACAGAGATGGCGACAAAGAGGAAAAACTGCGGACAGCAGCTTTGAGAACTTTATTGAACTGTTCCGGAACAGATACTGTCTTACTCTATCTATCAGCTAATCACTAAACACGCTCCTCTCCCTATGAGCTATTCTTATTTGCTGATCAGTTTTTCAATCCACTTCATCTCTATGACAACAGTCATAGTGGCAGTTCAAATCAAGATGGAATTGGAATGGTTTTTTTTTGGTTTGTTTGTTTTTTTACAGTACTGATAATCAGTTATAAAAACAGAGCATGCTCAAAACTATTGTTTTTTGGGTAGCACTTTATTTTACAGTCTTGTTCCGCATGTACATACTATGGCAATTACAATAACTGGGTTATAACTAGGTAACCTTTCCCTAAACCTAACTTTAACCCATGTAGTTACCTTATATTACCAGTACTTTCCTGGGTAAGTACACTGTCAGTACACGTACTGTGAAATAAAGTGTAACTGTTTTTTGACAAACACCAAGGTCATGTGATAATTTAATTGTTGTCTGAATCCACATCTCTGAGTTTTCAAGAAGAGATCACTTCAAAATTCACTGTTTAAATCCATTTTGACAACTGCGGAGCACCATAAGATAACTGTTGCACTTTTTATTACAGAAATGCTGGAAAGTATTTAAAAGAAAAATATTTCATCACCCCTCTACCTCAGCAAGTGGGAGCTGCTATGAACAAAAAGGAGAAAGAGAAAAAAAGCACGTAAACATTTTAAATGGGCCGTTATTGTGGCAGAAATATATGCAATACAATTTTAAAATAAGTATAATGTACAATTATACACATTAAAAATGTAAATCAAGCAGCTTTATGTTAACCATGTAAATAATAGGTTGTATTAACTTATTTCCACTAATTTCAATATTTTTTTTAAATAACATCCATCATTTTGAGATAAAATGCAAGACAGAAAACTATTTCAAATATAGCATGTCTAGCTTCCTATATTCACACAAAAATTAAACTATAGGACATTTTTTTCCTATTATTAAATTAAATATGAATTTATTCTTATTATTCTAAACAAATATTATTTTATTTACAGCAGACAATTATTATGTGACTGACCATGTGAGCAGCGTGTACCTGGGTTTGTAGCATAAAACAAACTTGCTCCTCCACCATGAATAAATCGTCATCCAAATGTCATCAACAAGTTTTATTGGTGGAACACTGAAAAACCAATTAACATATGAATAGTGCTATAGTGTAAGAACTTGCTCTGCCCCAAAAACTGTTTTTTGGTTGATGTCATGAATCCCACTTTGTTTGAACCACCTAGACTCCATTCTGGTTTGCAACTTTGTATGATCCGATCAATACCTGATGGATAGAACCAACTTCTGCCCTTAATTTTTCACACAGCAATACTTCCGATTTTGAGGAGTAAAATCAATTAGAACAGGTGTTACAGATTGATTTTAAACATCATTCCTTGCAACAGACATAGTAGAAACCTCCTGCTGGAATACACCAGGGGCTTTTGTGTTACGCATGTCAGAATAGGTCTTTTGGAAGAGCAAACACACACTAATCGGTTATGAAATCTGCGTATATAAAAACACCATTCTTCAGTGAAAAGAATCACAGTGAAAAAAATCACAGAGGGAGACTTAAGGAAGATTCCAAGGGAGATGGATATTGTCAGCTGCAGGATATGAGAGAGTCTGCATTTTAAAACCACCTTGTTGTTTTGTCTTTTCCTCTGGGGAAAAAACACATCTTCCACATAATAATAATAAAGATAATACTAATAATAAATAAACATACAAGCCTTCCACTTAACTTAGTGTCTATTCAAATGGCAATAATGTCTACACTGCATAGATATTTTGATGATAAAGAAATGGTATTTACAGTATGTTCTAATTACTAACACATCAACATAAACAGAATTTCAATCATGCCCTGCCTCTCGGCAATATAATGACGTCAGCTGACTATACTGGAGAATGGATCACTGTTTTCATATGTGTCATGCATTGCACATAACAAAAATTGTATTTCATCAAATAATAAAAAAACTGTATTACAGATGCTTATTCATCATCGAATGTATTTTATAATGTGATTTCTTTCCCCTCTGTTCCAGACTCAGTGTTTTCTTGCATTAAAAAATAGATGACCTTGCAAAATGTATGCACACTTTAGTGGTTTTAACACCCTAGCATGTTTCTATAGCGATAAAATGCAAATCAGCAACTCAAAAATAAATTTACTGTATACTGCTGCCAGGAGACATTAACTCTTTCTGCATAAAACCATTAACTCTTTCTGCATCAGCAACAACAACTCTTTCTGGGCCATTCACTGTTGACTCCCACAATATAACCAAACATCTAAAAGAAGTCTTCCAAACTGACACAATGTAATGAAGAAGTATAAAAAATACTTTAGGCTTACTAAAGTTAAAATGGTCAAATATATTTTTTTAAATGTACTCAGTTAAATGTGTGTCTGGCCAAAAACGTCTCGGTTACGTATGTAACCCCGTTCCCTGAGTGAGGGAACGGAGACGTTCCGTCGGATGACGACGAATGGGGTTTCGCTTAGAAAGCCTATCAGCTTCGAGTATACAAAACGAGCCAATGGCAAGCAAATGCCATGGGTCTGCGGAATTTGCATGACGTAACTCCGCCCCACCTCGTGGGTATATAAGGAGGAAGTCCTGCAGCAAGCAGATATGTTTCTTCGCTGAGGAGCCAAGACTGAGCTCAGGCGATCCCCGCGGTATACAGCGGAAGTGGCAAAAAGACGGAACGTCTCCGTTCCCTCACTCAGGGAACGAGGGTTACATACGTAACCGAGACGTTCCCTTTCGTTCGTCACTCCGAGTTCCGTCGGATGACGACGAATGGGGTTACCAGTCTAATCACGCCACCTTCACAGCTGTCTTCCAGTGCCCTGCGTAAATCTGAGATCCCTGTCATACTGGGACAAGTGGGACTCCTATTTAACACAGGAATACCAAGGTACACTGGGGAGCATATCCCAAGATATAGAGGAATATGCAGAATATACCCAGCCCAACGGGGGGGGGGGGGGGGGGATTTAGAATACACATATGACCCGAAGGAAGCATATGGGGAATACACTGGGGTATCCAGCCGCAGGTGGAAAAGTTTTAAACCCCAGGGGTGGCAAGGTGGCTTGCCAAGGGAAGACACATGCTCAGAGAGGCTTACAGTGGGAATGATAACGCTTCCTTTTACAGTCCAGTTACCCATGTAAATACTATGTACTTATTTTAGTAACTACAATTACTGGGTAATAACTAGTACTAACCCTGAACCTACCCCTAAACCTACCCCTGTTCCATGTACTTACCTTATATTAGCCAGTACTTTCTAGGTAAGTACACTGTAAGTACACTGTAAGTACTGTACTGTAAAAGGAAGCGTTACCGTGGGAATACACATGTGGGGGTTGCTCCGGAGAGGGACCATGCACACGGGAGGCACCTAGCCGACGCTCAGGCACAGAGACACTGGGTCGACGTCAGGAGTGCAGGAGGAACTCAGGGCTTTCGGGGAAGCTCACCTGAGGAGAATATCGCACGCATCCAGTCCGTGGAGTGGAATGGCGAGCAAGCGAAGACACCTGAGCGGGTCCTAGTGCCGGCTGGTTGAAGCGAGCACACGAGAGGACACAGGCTCCACTCGGAGATTATAGAATCTGGCGAATGTGTTGGGTGTCGCCCAGCCTGCAGCTCTGCAGATGTCTGTTAGCGAGGCGCCATGCGCTAGAGCCCAAGAGGACGCCACACTCCGGGTGGAGTGGGCGGTCACACCAAGGGGGCACGGTCGACCTTGCTGCTGGTATGCCAAAGCAATGGTGTCCACTATCCAGTGAGACAACCTCTGCTTGGAGAGAGCTCTTCCCTTCAGCTTTCCACCATAACAGACAAAGAGCTGGTCTGAGGTCCTGAAATACTGCGTCCTGTCTACATAGGTGTGGAGAGCATGTACTGGACAGAGCAGTGCCAAGGCTGGGTCTGCCTCCTCCGGGGGCAGCGCTTGCAGGTTCACCACCTGATCCGGAAGGGAATGGTAGGAACCTTGGGCACATATCCAGGCCGGGGTCTCAGGATCACGTGAGAGTAAGCCGGCCCGAATTCCAGGCACGCTTCGTCACCGGAAAATGCGTGCAGGTCCCCTACCCTCTTGTAGAGGCCAGTGCAACCGGGAGCGCTGTCTTTATTGACAGGAACTTAAGCTCCACTGATTGCAAAGGCGCAAAGGGAGCACTCTGCAGGGCAGTTAGAGCCACCGCGAGGTCCCAAGAGGGAACGAGGAGAGGCGAGGTGGATTAAGTCTCCTGGCTCCTCTCAGGAACCCGATGACCAGGTCGTGCTTTCCCACAGACTTACCTTCTATCAAGTCATGGTGTGCGGCGATAGCGGCAACATAGACTTTGAAGGTGGAGGGAGACAGCCTTCGCTCCAACCCATCTTGAAGGAAGGAAAGCACAACGCTGATCGGGCATTTCCAGGGGTCTTCTCGGTGAGAAGAGCACCAGCTGACGAAGAGGTTACACTTCAACGCATAGAGGTGTCTCGTGGACGACGCTCCAGCGGAAGTGATGGTAGCCACCACCGGAGGTGGTAGGGTACTCAAACCTGCCTGGTCCCGTCCAGGAGCCACACGTGGAGGCTCCACAGATCGGGACGAGGGTGCCACAGGGTGCCCCGTCCCTGAGAAAGAAGGTCCTTCCTCAGAGGTATGGGCCAAGGAGGTGCTGTCGCGAGGAGTATGAGTTCGGAGAACCAGGTCCGGGTGGGCCAATAGGGCGCAACCAGAAGGACCTGCTCCTCGTCCTCCTTGACTTTGCGCAAGAAATGCGCAAGAAGGCTCACTGGGGGAAACGCATACTTGCGGCCCCACGGCCAGCTGTGCGCCAGTGCATCCGTGCCGAGCGTGCCCTCGGTCAGGGAATAATACAGGGCGCAGTGGGTCGAGTCGTGGGAGGCAAACAGATCTATCTGTGCGTCGCCGAACTGGTCCCAAATCAGCTGAACCGTCTGGGGATGGAGTCGCCATTCGCCAGGGAGGGGCTGGAACCGTGAGAGCTCGTCGGCTGCACAGTTCAGGGCTCCGGGAATGTAAATAGCACGAAGGGACCTCAGATGCTTCTGACTCCATAAGAGGAGGTGGCGAGCGAGTTGCGACATACGGTGCGAGCGTAGACCACCTTGATGGTTGATGTACGCTACTGTGGCGGTAATGTCTGATCGGACTAGTACGTGTTGACCCCTGAGCAGCGCTCGAAAGCGGTGCAGGGCAAGGCGTACGGCCAGCAACTCGAGGCAATGACATGCAACATTACATGCGAGTATCACCGGGCTTCAGGAGCAAGCTTGCTCAACACTTAAGTGTGAAGAAATTCACTGAACCTTCAGGGGCATTTCTGCTCAACACCTGAGTGTGATAAATCTCACTGAATTTTTCAGGAGCATTTCTGCTCAACATGAGAGTGTGACAGCATGTCCATTGCACATGGCGCCCTAGCCCGTGGTAGCATCTGTTGAGACAACAACATGCCGGGAAGCTCGTTCTAGGGGCACTTGGGCCCGTAGAAACTGAGGTTCGCCCACGGGTTGAGTAGTGACGGCAGGCCGGAGTAACTGGTACTCGAAGGTGCCGTGAGCCATGTCCACCTCGGGACTCGGTCGCGAAGCCAAAGCGGAAGCGGTCTCATATGAAGCAATCCGAGCGGCGTTGCCGCGGCTGCAGATGCCATATGCCCCAGGAGCCTCTGAAAAAGTTTCAGTGGAACCGCACTCTTGTCCTGGAACTGTCTCAGACAAGTCAGCAGTGACTGCGCGCGCTCGCTCGTAAGCTGCGCGGACATGGCGACCGAGTCGATGTCCATACCGAGAAAAGAGATCCTCTGCACGGGGTAAAGTTTGCTCTTTTCCCAGTTGACCTGAAGGCCCAAGCGAGCTAGGTGCCGGAGCACAAGGTCCCTGTGTTCGCAAACCTGGTCTCGAGAGTGAGCTAGGATCAGCCAGTCGTCGAGATAGTTCAGGATGCGAACCCCGTGAACCCGAAGGAGAACAAGGGCTGCCTCGACGACCTTCGTGAAAACGCGAGGAGACAGGGCTAGCCCGAAAGGGAGAACCGCGTACTGGTATGCCCGCCCCTCGAAAGCAAACCGGAGGAACGGTCTGTGTCGAAGAAGAATGGAGACATGAAAGTAGGCGTCCTTCAGGTCGATCGCTGCAAACCAATCCTGGGGCCGCACGCATTCGAAAATGCGTTTGGCAGTGAGCATCTTGAACGGCATCCTGTGTAAGGAGCGATTCAGCACGTGCAAGTCCAGGATCGGTCGTAACCCACCGGTTTTCTTGGGGACAATGAAGTAAGGGCTGTAGAAGCCGGACCTCATCTCGGCTGGAGGGACAGTCTCGATTGCACCCTTCGCCAGCAGGGTGGCAATCTCGGCTCTCATGATAGGGACATTGCCACCGACCAGAGTGGAGCGGACTCCCTTGAAGCGGGGAGGAGACCGTGCGAACTGAATCGCATAGCCGAACCTTATGGTGCAGGCGACCCGGCGGACAGACGGGGAAGCTCTACCACAGGCGTCCCCCCGGAGGGGCAGCGAAGCGGAGTAACTGGCCCGGACGTGGGTGGCATAGCGGCCCGGTATGGGGGCACAGTTAGGCTCCGCGCCCGGACAGAGGAGGCCAGGGAAGGACCAGCGTTCCACGGGGGCCTGCTCTGTCGGGGGTCTGGCGACAGAGGGGGACAGGGCTGAGGCGGTCCGTGGACGACCCGCCGTGTCAACCGCCTCTGGGACAGAGGGGGACGAGGAGAGCGTGGCTTGTGGGCGGCACTCTGTGTCGTCCGAGAACTCTGTGAGCTCAGGGAAGAAGGGTTCGTTTCTTTCTTTAACCACATTAGGGTACTGCCCACCCGTGGGTGAGCAGCGGAAGTGGAAAACAAAGATTCTCCCCCGGCCCTCCACCGGGGGAAGGAGTGGTCCTGCTACCATCTCCTGAGAAACGAACATCATCCCTGAGCAGCCCGTCTCAGGAGCGCCGCTTAGCCTGGCGTTTAGCGGGGGGCGGGGCTGGAGAGGGCTGTGGCACCTTCCCTACGGTCTTCCAGAGCCAGCCCATTACTGGTGAACAGGGGGGTTGGAACCATGGGAGGGCGCCTTCGGCGGTGGGCAAACTGAGGGATCTGAGCGGACGGCGGGGCCGTCGGGCAGAATAACGTCAGTCTGCTCATGGGCGGTTGAGAACTGTTGGGCGAAAGCACTCAACCGCACCGCCGAGGAGGCCGACCTGGGATATAGAGGTGTCGAGGCAGACGGATCTGCCGACATCCTGTACATCAGACCGGTCAGCCCCCAAAGGTAAGCATCACCTGACACCGAGAGCGTACGGCCACTTTCGTCGCTCGGAGAGCAAGGTCAGTGGCGGCGCGCGGCTCATTGAAGAGCCTCGGGTCAGTCCCGCCCTCGTGCATGTCCGTGAGCATCTGGGTCACGTAGACCAGCAGAATGGTCATGGATGCAGTGAGGCGGCTGCCTGTCCTATGGCGCTATAGCATTTCGTCACAGATTAGTGTAGACGGAAAAACTACAGGCTCCGGACGGGTGCTTAGGATTGCGCCGGGAAGCACTCTGAGGACACAGCAGCATCGCAACAGAGCGTTTAACCGGGGGGACCCCAGTGTACCCATGGGCAGCTGCCAGTGAGGGGAGGAAAGGCGGGTGAGACCAACGAGCGGTCCCGAGAAGACCAGGGGGTCTACCAGGACTTCGAGATCTCATCATGCACGTCCGGGAGGAAAGATATTGGGGTTTGCCGTGGACGCGGGTCGGCGGCCTCACCCAAAACCAATCGTCCCAGGAAAGCATGGCCGCCTAGTGATGCTGCTGCAAACACAGCATCATCCTCTGTAGCTTCAAATGAAAACGCACGGGCCACCCGAGGGTAGACTCGTGGAATCATCAGTTCACTAGCGGGCACCGTCATTGAAGAGGGGGGCTGGGGTCGTGGACTCTTTTTACAGAGTCGGCATCCTTGTTCCAGACCAACACCCTCAGGTCACCCTGGCCACCAGCCGAAAAAACGGGGGGTGGAAGAGGGGACTCTCACTCTTGCGAGTTCACCGAGTCTCGACCTATATGACGCGATGATCACGTTCCCAGAGAGAACATGAGTCATCCACGAGCGCTGTTCAAGCATGATCAATAGCCCAACACACTAGACAGCGCTCGTGCCCATCAGAGTCCGATACCAGTCCGCTGCAACCTATTTTTAGAAATGCACGGGCGAACCGTCTTTAAAAAGACGTGCCGCGTGCGAGCTCTTTTGTGAGAGGAGAGAAAACTCTGCGATGTTGAAGCGGGCGGGGAGACGCACACACACTGGCAGATCACTGCACAGAACAGCAGGCACTGCGAACTCGCCGCAGATCGCCGTCACACCAACACCGGAGAGAAAGGCTCGTCTCATAGAGTGAAGTCAGAGATGACTGTGGAGTGAAGAAATACTCTTGGCTCCGAAGCGAAAACATATCTGCTTGCTGCAGGACTTCCTCCTTATATACCCACGAGGTGGGGCGGAGTTACGTCATGCAAATTCCGCAGACCCATGGCATTTGCTTGCCATTGGCTCGTTTTGTATACTCGAAGCTGATAGGCTTTCTAAGCGAAACCCCATTCGTCGTCATCCGACGGAACTCGTAGTGACGAACGAAAGGGAACAAGCATTATGTGAGCTAGTAAAAAGGGGTTAACTTTATTTTACTAAAATTGTACTATTACAAATTCCCACTATTAATCCCTCAAGCATAGTAATGATGTACAGTTATTCAAGTACTTCACATCCATGATGTAGATTTAAAGAAATAATTAAAAATGAAACTGGTCACAATTTACACACCATCATGTCCTTTCAAATGTTCATGCATTTCGTTATACTGCAGAACACAAAAGATTTAGAAAAAAAAGGATTTTAGGAAAAAACTGCTTTTGTTGACTGTCCAAATCAACATTAGACACCATTTCAAATGTATAAAAGTCCTATTAGGACAGTTATTGTTTCTCAAGCTGAAGCAGAGGACAGTGGTGGCGACATTGAGGGAGGACAGTGAGGAAGACTGCACTTATTAAGACCACGCTACATCTGGGGTGAGTACCAAACACCATCTCCTGGTACTCACCTGAGTAACTGAGTAAAATATTGTGCACCCCAGAGTATAAAATAACATTTCAATAGAAAAATACTACATTAATGAGGCTTTGCATGAGTATCATAATTGTGATAAGATGCTGTAGCCTGATGGACAGCATTCCGGTTTAATATTTTATTGTTTTATTTTAAAAACATTTAGCTTAATCTTGAGTATATTTTATGCCCTTTGATCGAGGAAATCTCACCTGATTATTGTTGGGTATTCCTTCGTCACTTGCTATGGTTGAATGAGTCGAATTGCGTGGATCTAATTGAGACTCGCTTGGTGAACTTGAACGCGGAGGAGTAAATCCAGATTGAAATGTGGGGTTATATCATCTGCATACTGGTGTGCTGGAGTATGACTGTTTTTTCTTTAAAGTGGGGTCTGTTTTTCGATCCTGGTGTGGATAATTCTCCAAATATGGTGCTTAAATACTCTTCGGTGGATTTACAGAGACTAAATTCATCATGCCGTCTCTCCGGTGGAATTTACAACCGCTGCGCCGCTTTGGGAATTACACGCCGCCACAGATACATTCATCGTGGATCTCGCAGTGACCCACTTGTGAGGACTTCGACCGTGTCTCACTCTCAGGATAATTATCCCATTACGGTCATCTGGTCGCCACATCGCCGCTCTTCCATCAGATCAAATGGTAAGAGTCGGAGTGTCAATCTTGGAAACATTAGTTTGCTTAAACACACACCTCTCAGCTCTCGGCAATCTGATTGCCCTGCTACTGTAAAGATGGCCTTAGTGAATGCCAGGTCAATATCGAACAAATCTTTTATTTTAAATGACTTGTTTACATCTCACTTATTAGACTTTTTATTTGTGACCGAGACCTGGTTAAAACAGGGTGACTTAATGCCTCTTGCCGAGATTGCTCCTCCTGAATGTGCTTTTTTCAGTTCTCAGCGGGCCTCTGGACATGGTGGTGGAGTTGCAACAATTTTTAAAAACTCTTTTAAATGTAAGTCTGTGCCTACGGACACCTTTTCCAGTTTTGAAGTCCAGTTATTGAAGGTTGATTTAAATGGTCCTATGCTATGTGCTCTGATTTACAGACCCCCTAAATGCAATAAGGATTTTATTCAACAATTTTCTGATTTTCTCTCTGATCTGGTGACTCGAGCTGATAGACTATTGATTCTTGGGGATTTTAATATTCATCTCTGCTGCCCTTCTAAAACGTTGGTCAAAGAATTTGTAACTATTATAGAGTCTTTGAACTTTGTACAATCTGTATGTGGTCCAACTCACAATTTGGGTCACACACTTGATTTGGTACTGTCTCGTAATTTTTTGATTTCAAATCTGGAGATTATTGATGCATGTGTGTCTGACCATTTTCCTATTTTGTTTGAATCGGTGTGCTTTCTCCCGTCTTCTAGTTGCCCTCAGCCTTCATGTCTCTCTCGAGCTATTCATTCAAACACTGCAAATTTGTTTTCTGAACATTTTTCTTCACATTTTAATTTTCTGAATGAAACAGATACTGAATGCTTGACTGAGATATTTTATAAAGCATCCTCTTTATCTATGGACGCCGTTGCTCCGCTTAAGTGTAAAAAGATGAAGGTTGTTGGTCAGCCGTGGTTAAATGATGTCACCCGCGCTGTCAGACAAGAGTGTCGAAAAGCGGAGCGAAAGTGGAAAAAAGATAGGCTACAGGTTTCTTTTGACATTTTAAAATCAAGTCTGTTCAACTATCAAACAGCAGTAAAGGTGGCAAAATCGAATTTCTTTTCTCAATTAATTTCTGATAACGTAAAGCGACCAAAAGACCTGTTTGATACGATTGACTCCATTCTAAACCCGACTACGAATATTTTATCTGAGGCCTCTTTTGAGCTTTGTGAAGATTTTTTAAAACATTTCACTCAAAAAATTGATGATATTAGAAGCTCCATTGTTCCCTCTGAGCCATGTCATTTACAACTGCCCTGTCCTATGAGTTGCCTGTCAAACTTTAAACCTGTCTCTCCAACTCAGCTAGCTGATATAGTCTCTAATATGAAGTGTTCTGGTTCTAAATTGGATATTATCCCGGCTCGTCTTTTTAAGGATGTTTTTTCTACCATTAGTCATATGGTAACTGCTATCATAAACAGCTCTTTAGCCAAAGGTGTCGTTCCAGCTAGTTTTAAACATGCAATTGTGCATCCAATGTTGAAAAAACCTCAACTTGATCCAGAAATGTGCAGTAATTATCGACCGATCTCCAAACTGCCTTTTACAGTCGTTTTTTCACAGCTCCAGTTTTATTTGAATTCTTTTAATATTTTGGACATGTTCCAATCTGGCTTTAGGTCATTACATAGCACTGAGTCAGCTTTGTTGAGGGTAACGAATGATATCTTGCTTGCTTTAGATTCAGGCTCTTGTGTTGTGCTGGTTTTGTTAGACCTGAGCGCTGCATTTGATACCATCGACCACAACATTCTTCTTGAACGGCTAGAACATATGGTGGGTGTCAGGGGCACTGTATTACAGTGGTTTGCTTCCTACCTCGAAAAGAGGACTTTTTCTGTAAATTTAGGAAATTATTCCTCATCATCTGCGCCTGTTTTATTTGGTGTGCCCCAGGGATCTATTTTGGGACCTTTATTGTTTTCCCTTTATATGCTCCCCTTGGCCCTCATTTTTCAGAAGTATAACATTTCATATCACTGTTATGCAGATGATTCTCAGCTTTACCTCCCAGTAAGACTTGACAACACTGCTTCATTTGATGTATTATTGGAATGTGTAGATGATATTAAGAAGTGGATGACAAATAATTTTCTGAGGTTTTAATTCTGGGTTGTCCGGCAGTTTCAACTCCTGCTCTGAAAGCCCAGTTAGGTCCTCTTTCAACAAAAGTATGCAAACAAATCAAAAACCTTGGAGTGATCTTTGACTCTTCACTATTTTTTCGATTTTTTCCATTTAAGATCACTTGCAAAGTTGAAGAATGTTCTTTCAAGTAAAGATTTAGAAGTTGCAATTCATGCATTTGTAACATCACGATTAGACTATTGCAACTCTCTTTATTGTGGTCTTCCTCAATCTACACTATCGCGATTACAAATAGTTTAAAATGCGGCTGCAAGACTTTTGACTGGGTCTAAAAAGAGGGATCATATTTCTCCTGTTTTGGCATCCCTTCACTGGCTTCCCATTAAGTTTAGAGTTGATTTTAAGATCCTTATGTTTGTATATAAGGCGATGTCTGGCTGTGCACCAAGGTACATTTGTGATCTTATTGTGCCATACTGTCCTGCTAGGGCACATAGATCGTCAAATCACCTGCTTTTAAATGTGCCACGATGTCGCTACAAATTAAAAGGTGATCGCGCTTTTTCTGTCGCTGGGCCCAAGCTTTGGAATGCTCTTCCTTATCATGTGAGGTCTGCTCCTTCATTGGATATTTTTAAATCTACTTTGAAAACACATTTTTATTCTTTAGCTTTTGTAAACTTGTAATTTTTTTTTTTTTATAGCGTATTTCTGCTATGCACTATGTACAGCACTTTGGATCAATTTGTATTGTGTTAAATGTGCTTTATAAATAAAGGTTGTTGTTGTTGTTGATAAGATGCTGTAGCCTGATGGACAGCATTTCAACCTGTACTTTGTTGTAGTGATGTATGTCTCGAGACCGGTCTTGCGTGGTCTCGGTCTTGTCACGGCCTTGAAGTTGGTCTTGGTCTTGTCTTTGTCTCGGACCTCTCGGTCTTGTCTTGGTCTCGCTGTCTCGGACTGACATAGTGGTTGGGGGATTTAGCAATACAATACTACAGTATTCACGACGATATCCAATAGTTTTTAAAAAATATAATTATGTATTTAAAAGTTGCAGAATGGATTAATTTGGAGACTTCGAAATCGGCAGAGATAGGCAGGCAATGCAAAACAAAATCTTACAAGTTATTGCTTAGCTTCAACACTAGTCTGTTTTTTTCCCTCCGGTCTCGTCTTGGTCTCGACTTGGTCTGTCTTGGTCTTGATCTTGGTCTTGTCTTGGTCTTGATCTTGGTCTTGTCTTGGTCTTGATCTTGGTCTTGTCTTGGTCTTGATACCCTCTGGTCTTGGTAGTGTCTTGGCCTCGGTTTAGGGGGTCTTGGCTACAAGTCTAGTGCTTTGCGGTGCTTCAAGCTTTTCGAGTATGCGTTTCTCCTCTGAAATGTACATTTACTGCTTCAAAAAACTTTTAGGAGCTTTGTTATTCAATTTCAATTAGTAGGTGTTTATTAAGACGATAACATTGCACATGCCGTTAACCAATGTTGGGTGACAAATATAAGTATTATTGAGGTCAAGTGTTTTGTTTAATTAATAATGGCAAGTTACAACATACATTTGCTACATACCAGTAGAGCCTCTGTTGTGCTGCACAGACGGCAAAACCTGCTGTTGAAGGCAGTTTGTCAGCCGATCGCACCAGAAGGTCACAATGGCCTGAAGAACCTCGTCTTTAATTCATTAGATTATTGTTTTGTGAATCACTCACGAAATGGAGATAGCTGACAGTGATAGCAATCAACACATTTCAAAACGTCTTGGTTACTGATGTAACCCTCGTTCCCTTAATGAGGGAACGAGAGACGTAACATCGACGTGAGGACGTAATTGGGATCACTTCAGGGAGCCCTATAATCTTTGATTGTCTACAGAATGAGCCAATGAAAGTTGGTGTTGATGGTCAGCATCCGTGGCGACAGGATGTTACGTCTCCCGTTCACTCCTTCAGGGAGCGAGGGTTACATCAGTAACAGAGACGTTTCCTTTCAGTCGCTAACGTTCGACGTAACGTCAATGTGATGACGAAATTGGGATACCATGGAAAACGCAACATTTCATGTCACATCCAGCGCCCTATGCAAGAGTATCCCACACACTGGAACTCTTTGGATAACCCTAGGAAAGCCACATCCTGCCCGAAGGGAGGTAACGTGGAGAATACACATATGGACTGGCCGGAGGGGGCAGTGCAACATATGGAATGTCACTGGGGTGGCTCCAGCCTAAGAAGGGGGGGTAGGGCTGGGTATCGTAACAAAATTTTTGATAGCGATATCGATACCTTGACTTCGATACCGATTCCTGAACGATACTTTTTTCGATACCAATTTTATGAAATCCATTTAAACAAAATTACATTACCTTATTTCAGTTTGTTGACTTTTTTACACATTTTGAGTCTGTAAAAAAGCACCAATACGAAAGTTTTCTATGTTTCTTAACCCTCTGGGATCGGCGGTATCGCCGGCGATACTAGCTCACTTTTTTTCTTATCAGTGCAAAAGAGACTCAAAATACTCTGTTGATTTTGATCTTACATATAAGTGTTATACATCATTCGATCATGTTAAGTGTCAATTTTTTTGTGTATACTCACAATAAAAACAAAGTGTTCTGCTTTTTGTCAAATAAAGAAAAATAAACATGATGCGAGATTTGCCTTCTCTCCGTCAGTGAAGTCCATTCTGAAACACATCTGAAAATGAACTGTAACTCAGTAAATACTTGTCACAGAGGCACAAGAGATTTTTCTTTATGAAGCTGAAATTCTCTTTTTTTAAAATGAAGTAATTTATATTAAAAAAAATAATATTCTCAGTTTATGTAATCTGAACCGGGACTGGAGGATTAATGCGAGCAAAAAATATGGGCTTAATTTTGGATACATGAAATACGGGATGAATCCTCCTGTACATTGGAGGAAGGTTGAGGCGGACTGTCACCGGACTAATAATGAATTTCGGTGCGAGCTTATTCGAAACGGAGCGGAGAGGAATGTCCTTGGTAGAAAGCCACACTTTGGAACCGACGACATATATGGGAGGCCTCCGCCGGTGGCGATCGGCTTTGGCCTTGGTGCGCGCCCCCACTTGGAGTAAAGTCTCACGGGCTCTAGTCCAAGTGCGTGACACCTCTGGACGAAGGCGTGGGCGGAGGGGACCGCAACTTCGGACTCCAGACTAGGAAAAATTGGTGGCTGGTAACTTACACTACACTCAAACGGTGATAGGCCCGTGGATGAAACTGGCAATGTGTTGTGTCCAATTTCCAAAATCCAATTTCATGAAGATAGATGCTCCTTGCAACCTCTCGAAAGCTGAAGACATCAACGGCAAAGGATAAGTATTCTTTACCGTGATGTTGTTCAACCCCCGGTAATCAATACAAGGTCGCAACGATCCATCCTTCTTCCCCACAAAAAAGAACCCCGCCCCCGCTGGAGAAAAGGAAGGACGGATGAACCCTGTTGCTAGAGAATCAGAAATGTATTTCTCCATGACCTCTCTCTCTGGGACAGAGAGTGAATATAATTTGCCTTTAGGCGGAGACGTACCTGGCAGTAACTCTATGGCACAGTCATAGGGACGATGCGGAGGAAGAGAATCAGCCAGAGACTTACTGAACACCTCCTTCAGGTCCCGATACTCCGTGGGCATGTTAGATAAATCCACTGTCTCCTCCTGAAACATAGGAACAGAAACAGACGGACAGGCAGACACAACAGGTGTTGGAGGGGAACTTCTTAGTGCAAATGAGTGATCCATGAAATTACCTTCCGCCCCTAAATCCAGTAGTGCCCAACAGTCGTGGAGGTGAGTTGACCATCGGAGTCTTACCGGGAGGAAGGTAGATGTAGATGAGGTCTTCTCGGCAGAGATACCACCCGACAGTAGCCTCATACTTACTGTCGGGCTGGGCCTTTTAACGGACAATTGTAAGCGAAATGTCCAGCTCCACCACAGTACAGGCAAAGGCCCAGGGATCTCCGCCTCTCCTTCTCCTCCCGGGAAAGCCGGGCTCGACCCACCTGCATAGGGTCGTGATCGTAGACGGGGCTGACCGCGCCCCCGTCTCCCGAACGCTGTCCCTCGATCCCTCCAGAAAGACGGTCAGGTTGAAGTCGTCTGCTGACTCGTGACAGACGTGCGTCCACTCTCAGAGCCAGCGCGATAAGATCATTGAGTCTGGTGGGCAGGTCCATGGCGTAGATCTCTTTTTGGATGCGGTAAGCCAGCCCATGCAGGAACATGTCCCACTGCGCCTCCTCGTTCACTTGGCTCTCAGCTGCCAGGGTGCGAAATTCGATTGAAAAGTCTGATACGGACCTCTCTCCTTGTCGTTATTCAGCCAGCACCCTTGCAGCTTCTCTTCCCGTCGCGGCCCGGTCAAAGACCTGCCGCATCTCGTCAGAGAGCCTCTGGAACGGGGAACAGCATTTGTTTTGGTTTTCCCACACCGCGTTCCCCATAGCGCCGCTTTCTCCGTCAGCAGTGTTAGGGCTCTACCCTCTACCCTGAAGACGCCAGGATGTCCTCTCCTCCTTCCACCCCACCACCACCAGATGGCACCCTTCCTTACTTCGCGGGGGTGGGCTGCGGCCTTGCCATCATCTCAGGCAGGATCCGCAGATTCCGTACCCTCGGAATGCGAGTTACGGACGGGGACTACGCCAAAGAATTTGATTGCTTGCTGAGCTCGTAAATAAATGTTTATTGTCTCAGTATTAATTCTCCCGAGTCTTTCTGGTAGAAATGCATATCACATCTGGTTAAGAACGCACAACAGTAGTTGGATTCACCTGAGTACGACTCAGGGACCAGTAGACGAGGCTCTGACGGGGATGGGTCCGCTGGTGGGGGTGGGGGAATCGGCGGTGCGGGTGGCGCGGTGGGAACACGAAGATGTTGAATCTGTTGGGTGAGCCCGGACACCTGCGCCACTAAAGCCTGGACAGCACGAGCCGTATCATTGAGATTCTTTTCTTGAGTGTCCATTCTCTGTATGCTGCTACTCACGAATGCCTCCAATGAGGTTGAAGAGTCTCCCGCTGCTTCCATGCTTTGACGGTCAGATCATTCTGTCATGATAGATTGACGGAAGCAAGTGCAAATAAACTCTTTATTTAAAGTAGTCACAGAGAGGAAGTCAAAACACAGACAAACAGGTAAGTGGCGCAGGGACTCCGATGGTCAGATGATTAGAGTGCAGAAGCAGTGGTGCGGTGATGAGAGTCCAATGACGAAAAGATATCCAGAGAATCCACAGAAACAAGAACCGGAACAGAATGGGTACGAGACTCGAACGCGACTGGAACCACACACACACACACACACACACACACACACACACACACACACACACACACACACACACACACACACACACACACACACACACACACACACACACACACCGGGGAAACCACATACAATGATCTGACAAGGAAGATGAGAAGGTGAGGACTATAAATACACATGATCAGATAAGCTGCAGCTGGTGATGGGATAATGAGTGGATGGCTGATGAACGCTGATGAGCGGGCACGCCCATCTAATCAGCGCACCCACATACAACAACAGAAACATGAGACAAGAAGAAGACATAGGATTTACCAACCGTGACAATTATGGCATTTAAAATGTTCCTAATATTGTTTTGGGAGTCCCCAACAACAGTTTTACATGCATGCAATGACAAAAAACACTTTTGTTGTCTAAAGGGCACCTATTATGCATTTAAAATGTTCCTAATATTGTTCTGGGAGTCCCCAACAACAGTTTTACATGCCTGCAATGACAAAAAACTCTTTTGTTGTCTTATAATATGCATTTATTTTTACCTGATTTGCTCACCGACTCCCTAATGATTCGTTTGACGACTCATTTGTCCAAACCCCTCCTTAACGTGACGCTACTCTGCGGTGATTGGTCAGATGACGCAGTCAGTTATATTTCGCGTTAGCCCAAAGCTTAAACATATTGATAAAGCACTGCAGTACTACAATACGCTTCACATAATTTCACATATTTCAAAAAACAAACAAAAAATGACATTGGAGACTACACTTAGAAGCTGCTGATCGTAACTCTCTCACTCACACACACACACACACACACACACACACACACACACACACACACACACACACACACACACACACACACACACACACACACACACACACGCACGCACACACGCGCACACACACACACACACACACACACACACACACATAACAGCAACAATTATTAATAGTACTTACAAGTTGTGATTCGGAGGAGGAAGCTGATCTAAATAAACTTGGTATTGAACCTTCCTATAGCAGCCGACTCGCGAATCCACACTTGAAAGCATTTGTGTTTGTGAAGCGATCGTCATTAAAATGACGCGAACACACACAAGGTTCGGGTACAGTTGTAAATATAAACTCTAGCCACTGAGTCTTCACATGCTTATCGCTCGCCAGTGAAAAAAAAAAGTTTGCTTTTGATTCGCACTTCAGAACAGCGTCTCGTCGACATGATGTTTTCACTGTTTTCTCTGTCTGCTCGGCGCGCGCCCTGAGTGGGCGTGTCGAATTCAAATAACTTGTACAAGTGACGTACGAAAGTTAGAGAAAATGCATCGTTCGTCTATCGATTCATATCAGCAACTCAGAGTCGACTCTTACTTCTGAGAGACAATAACTTTGTATACGGTGAACTTTCATATTTAAAACTTTGCAGGATGTTTTTGTTCACTTAGATCTATGTTACACACTACATGAAAGGTAATTTTCAAAATTCCATGATAGGTACCCTTAATAATATGCATTTATTTTTACCTGATTTGCTCACAGACTCCCAAATGATTAGTTGAATGACTCATTTTTCCAAACCCCTTCTTTGCGTGACTCTAATCTGCGGTGGTTGGTCAGATGACCCAATAAGTTATTGTTTGCGTTTGCCCAAGGCATAAACACTGCAGTACTACAGTACTATACTACAGGGTATTGCTCTATTCTTTATGACAACTCCAATAACAACGACAAACATTTCACATATTTAACCATCTGGGGTCGGCCGTCGCGACGAGCTCGATTTTTTCCTTATCAGTGCAAAAGAGAATGAAATTACTCTGTTGATTTTGATCTTACATATAAGTGTTGTACATCATTAGATCCTGTTAAGTGTCTATTTTTTTGTGGATACTCACAATAAAAAACAAAGTGTTGTGCTTTTCGTCAAATAAAGAAAAATGAACATGATGCGCGTTTTGCCTTCTCCCTGTCAGTGAAGTCCATTCTGAAACGCGTCTGAAAAATGAACTGTAATTCTGTCAATACATGTCACAGAGATATGAGAGATTTCTCTTTATGAAGCTGAAATTCTCTTCTTTTAAATGAAGTAATTTATTAAAAAAATAAATATGTCCAGTTTATGTAATTCGTTTGAAATCAAGGAGAGGTACAGTTTTTTCGCTCTCCCTTCATTATCTGTAATGAGCTGAGCCCGCCACGCCCCCAGCGCTTTTCACATGGTAAATAGGCGATCTATGCATCGCACACGCGGCACGCCCCATGATCAATGCCATAACAACACGAAGTTTCTTCATCAGAGATTCACTGATAGTTCATCGCGTTTTGAGGATGGCAGCACGCTACTCTTTTAGATGATTCTGGACACTGGACAGCAGGGAAGAATTCACCTTTTCCCCAGAGAAATATTGCCACTTGGATGACCAACGGCTGCATTTTAAAGAACGAATTGACCCCGCCGAGGATAAGTTCGGAGTAAATTGTTTAGTGTTAGCCTATATAATTCCTTTTCTGATCATATAGAGCTCAAATGAATTTTCAGACTATATTTTGCCTAGTTTTGGCTAGCTTTTGACATAGGAAAGATTGCCTCAATAGTGTACGCTCGTGTAAACTTTTAAAATGTGATATTACATTTACATTTAGTCATTTAGCAGACGATTTTTTTTAAAAGTATGTAGCCTACTCTCTAAACATATTTGTATATTACATATATTTCATTGAGAGATTGATTTGAGAGAAATATATTTCAGACCCCGGTAATGTGATAGGCTACTAAATACAATATAGGCCTATTTTAAATGTTCAGTTATGGTTAGCTGACACTACATGCTAAAATATGACATAGACATGCGGTCTATATGGGCCAAAATCAGATACTCGCGGTGACGCGGTCTACCCGTCAATAGATGTTTCTCCGTCCATCAACAGATATACATTGTGCATCCATACCAATTAATTGTCTATCGGTTTACTTTGGATAATGTAGGCCAACAGTTTTGCATCATGCTTCTTCAGCACGCAGTGTAGTTCATTTCTCAGTGCGATTGAGAATCATACTGAGTAAGTGCATAGAAGTAATATTTTACAGATGAAATGTAGCCTAATTGTGTTTACATCATCATAATGTAAAAGTTCCTATTCTTGTGTGAAATTACAAAAAACGTATTTTTTTATCCATGGCATTTGTGATTGATAATGATAATAATACAGTTTAATTGATTGTGTTATCAGCATGCTCACACTTTTTCTTTATTCTTTTTTTAACAAATGTGACAATGAACACCAGTTCCGAAGAGAGCCAAGGCAAAGAAGCAGGCAAGCAACAGGCAGTCAACAGGCAGTCAGTCCGCAACTGAGCTCTGTAGACTGAGCTCGCATTAGCCCATGAGTCTATTCAAACAATTTTTCAAACAATGGTGGCATGCAAAGCACAAACAGGTATGACACAGTAGCATACATGAAAGCCAAGCCAACCAGGTGGGGTTTCAAGTTGTTTGTTCTTGCAGACTCATACAGTTGTGCTGCTTAATTTTAGTTTTTTTTAGGATTCTTTGAATAAAAAAAAAAAAAAAAGTTTGGTCTTTTTTTTTTTTTTTTTTTTTTTGAAAGGATGTGTTAAGTGTTAAGGATGTGTTTTTTTTATAGGAATGACTTTACGTATTTAGGAAAGATTTCTATTTTGAATAAATGCTGTTCTTTTTAACTTTTTATTCATCAGTGAATCATTCTTAGTTCAGGCTGCCTCACAGCACCTTGATGGGGCCATTAG
Organism: Chrosomus eos; assembly: GCA_036326025.1. NCBI lineage: Eukaryota > Metazoa > Chordata > Actinopteri > Cypriniformes > Leuciscidae > Chrosomus > Chrosomus eos. The sequence goes on from CM070824.1 coordinate 13,475,949, forward strand.
GGGAGTGTCTAAAGTCTTCCCAGGTGTAAATCACATTAATATTCATGGCCATTCACACTACCCCGCATACAGCAGTGATGACCAAAAACTGACGTAAGAAATTTAAATCGTTATATTGATGTTTGTGGAAGAGTGGTCAGAATGATTTTCACTTCATTTTGAAGTAAAACAGTGAAAGTGAAATTCTAGCCTACAAGAATAGTAACTCAAAAGTATTGTGGACAACTATTCAGTATGTGTTAAATGGCCTTATTGGAGTGACATTTTTCCCCAAAACATACTAACCACGCATAATATTTTTTTTCTATAAAATGCAAAGATGTACATCACATTTTGCTCACATATTATTGTAGCAGAGTTTGTGCTGAATACAGATAATATATATGTTGGCAAATGGTATGTTTTAAGTAGCTGAAATAAGCACAAATGTCAGGGCATGTCAAACATCTCAAGGGCCCCAAAAACACCTCAGACCCCAGAGGGTTAAAATAAATTGACATTGGAGACCTAGAAGCTGCGCTGAGCGTAACTTACACAACACAGACAAATACTTATACTGTAGAGCATGCTACAAAACACATAAAAGCAACAATTATTAATAATACTTACAGGTTGTAATTCGGAGGAGGAAGCTGATCCAAATAAAACTGGTACTGAACCTTCCTTCAGTATCAACCAGCTCGCGAATCCACACTTGAAAGCATTTATGTTTGTAAAGCAATCGTCATTAAAATGACGCGAACACAGCACAAGGTTCGTCCTATACTTGTGTGGTATAGTTGTAAATATAAACTCTAGCCACTGCGGGCCCGGCTGCAGGATGAAATTACTGAGGGGGCATGTGAAATTGTTAAGGGGGCTTAACTTTATACCATCAATGAACAATCAATAAACACCTCGCTTTGGAACGACAGATTTTTAAATGCAGTGCTCCCTAAAGCACTCCATATGCAACTGCCAAGGTAACCGCATAATAAAAATATAAACCAGCAAAATTTATTATTCATATATTGACTCTTTCACGCTTAAATTTAAAATATTCTAACTGACTCCTCAGAGTGAGTTTTTATTTTAGAACGTTCCACCTTAATGTTTCCATGGCAACGCGTCATATTTGTCACGTGACACACCGCACAATAATGCATGACAGATGTATCGCTTTTATTTCCTTTTCCTTTTTTATTCAGCACACTCCCGACCACTTGATGGCGACAAACACTTTGCCGCAGTTGCTCTGCTCGCGCTAGACTTCTGAGAGACGGAGAACCGAGCGAAAAGACTACAACCAAATGTAAACAGACCCCTTTCGGTCTCCGGTAGCGCAGTAATATCAACGAGCACTGAGGCTCCAATAGACATCAATGGAATTTTAAAAAATGGCAAATAAAACACGACAGAAACTGTATTTTGCTACGCTACTTGTTTTGAATCATCAACGAACACCACTAACCACTCGGTGAGTGTCACAGTTTTGAGAGCTAATGTTAAGTGTTGTGTTAAGGACATGTTACAGTATGCTCGTAGACAACCACTCTGAAGCACCCAGATGTGATCCTAAATAGTCAAAAACTCGAGACAGGACCCATCGTCAAAATTTCTAAGTCCACCACTCTAGTTCATCCAAAACAAACTAGCAAATAGACTCAAAGTGTTAAATACCGGAATTATCCTTTAAATGTCTGAAACCTAAAATAAACATTATGAGGTTGAAAACACTGCATAGTTGTGATACATGACAGCGCTGAGCTCATCCGTCTCTGGCTCAGTGCCAACCAACGCGTGAATCTGGCAGTGATGTCACGTCACTGAACATTATAAATCCCATTATGTGGACCGTACCGCTCAAAAGGTTAAACATTTAATTTGTAACCATGAATACAAAAAATAAACTGAGGGGGCACAAATCAGATCTGAGGGGGCAATGCCCCCTTTTGCCCCCTCATGGCGCCGGGCCTGAGCCACTGATTCTTCACATGCTCGTCCCTGGGCAGTGAAAAAAGGTTGCTTTTGATTCGCACTTCAGAACAGCGTCTTGTTGTCGACACATTGTTTTCAAGTTTACCCTGGTGTCTGCACCACTGCACACACAATGAGTGGGCGTGGCCAATTTGATAATTTTCCGTCTTGACGTGACAACGAAATGGAAAATGACTCATTGGAAAAATGATTAATAAAATTGACTCATACTTTTAAAACTTTGCAGGATGTTTTTGTTCACTTAGATCTATGTTACACACTACATGAAAGGTAATTTTCAATTGCATAATAGGTGCCCTTTAAGTGATAATGTGACCACGCATGAAAACGCCCACATCAGCTGGATAAAACATCAAGTTTAATAAGAATCTTTTACTTTACCTCATCTTGATACGCTGTGAGAAATAATACTATCGTAATAATCCTGGAAAAGTTACCTCAGAAGTGCTGGTAGTTTCATTTCGAGGATCAACGGATCTAGCTGATGTATTAAGTTATTTATTCTTAAGTGCTTTGTTCTAATCAGGATATTTGATAGTGTCTGTAAACCACAAAAAGACTGTTTAAATATGAATTGCGTGTCTGTGTGTGAATGAATGAATGAACGGCACAGACAAGTGCGCAATGTTGTTTCCTACAGCTGTACATCGCATCTGTGCCGTTCATTCACTCTCGCTCCTACATTAAGAAACATTATTTTTACATGAACACATCCAAACTATATTGCTATAGCCTAATGAGATTTGTTCTAATTGCGATACAGAATAGTGTCTGTAAACGCAAAAAGACTGTTTCAATTTGAATCACGTTTCTGTGTGTGAATGAATTAACGACACAGATGGGCGCTGTTGTTTACCACAGCTTGCAAAAAGACTGTTATGAATTGGGTGTCTGTGTGTGAGTGAATGAATGAACGAACGCATAGATGTGCACGGTTACAGACGAAATATGAAAGACAACATTTCGTTGACTAGTTTTGGATAGATTATAATGTTTTTACTCTAAAATAGACATCAAATAAGCTTTTGTTAGCCAGTTTCTGCTGATATGTTAAATATATAGTATGTTTTGTTAAAATTAAACTAATCAACTAAGATGTTATAGCTAGTGTTTGTTCCAATGCAAGCTATATCAAAATAATAAATCCTTAACTTTGAAATATGTATGATCAAATGTATTGGCCTACTTTTAAAAAAGAATACTTTATAAGACATTTATGGAAAAAGACAATTTTCTTTTCAAGATGTTTCCAACTCTAACTCTGAACCAATTCTGTAGAATGGCCCATATAGCCTATTTGAACTGGATTTGTTTCCAGGAATGACTAATACATTTTGGTATATATATATATATATATATATATATATATAATATATATATATATATATATATATATATATATATATTAATACGTCGCTGCCCGATGAAACTCACGTATGTCCAAAACGGTTACTTTTCAGGAAGTGAAAAAAACAAGGTAATTCAAAAGCAGTTGAACGTAGCGTTGTCATACTTGGTACGGTATCTTTAAATGTAACCATATAATTGCCAGTGTAATGATATAATCCACATTTGACCAAAATCGAGTTTAAATGGACATACGTGCATATTTTACAGTAACGGTGGTCGATACGCGTTCTTCCGATCATTAATTAGAATGGCCAAGTCGCGTTTCATATTGACAGATGAATAGGCTACGCTCAGTTTATTAAATACATTCAGTTTATTAAATAGCCTACGTCTCATTTTATTAAATACGCTGAGTTTATTAAATGTCTCTTGCAAAATATGAAGGCACAATGAATCAATACACTCATATAATCATACATAATCAGAGAGTAGCCTTTTTCTTTTCGTTTTGAATTATTTCGTTTAAAGACTTTTCAAGCTTTGTGCATTCGATGTTTTTCTCATGTCTGTGTGAGGCATACACTGTTAAGTTAGGATGAGATGCGCTCCAGTTAACGTGCAATGTGACCACGCGGGCTCCTCATGATTATATTGCTATATATTTTCTTCTTATTTATTAAATCCACTCCAGGCAATTGGTTGTTGAAAAATGAATTAAAATTAAGATACAATTTATAGAAAACGAAATTCACTTTAAAGAAAGGTTTTCCACAAAATAAAACTTAATGAAGTGGTCAAAATCATGTCTGACACTCCATGTCTCAAATTGTGCATCCTATCACTCGTGCTGTTCACTTTTCATAAATCAACAAAAATGGAAGAAAAAAAAAACATAATATTTTAACAAATATGAAACTAAATGCGCTCATTTAATGGCTACAACAGTATAGACCTACAGACTCTATTTGTACAAATTGCTGCACATTTATTTAATTCTGAATTTTGCACACACAAGTTGAAAGGCTTCAAATCATGTTCACGGATAATTGTGCGTGCATTCATTAATCATTATGATACTAAAACAATAACAAAGTAGGCTATGCTATGTAGCCTACAGAAAATACAGCCATTTCTGTTTTGTTCTTTTAAACAAAAAAACAAGCTGCCCCCTTTTTTTTACATTTCATCTTTCATTCCGAAATGAACGAAAAAGTACACCGACCGGGTCCGTGTACGTTGCGTTCATTCGTTTTTCGATTTAATATTGAAAGTAGAAAAATGAGAAAACGGCTCATTTATTCATTTTTCGTTTTTTCCAAAAAAAATAAAAAATGAGAATTCGGCTTAATTTTTATATTTTTATGTTCAGGAATAGAAAATGGAAAAATGGCTTGAATATCCGATTTCCACGTGTGGGCGCGCATGAAACGCCCCTTTCCGCTGATTGGTCAAACAAAGATCAACGCTTTCAGTTCTTCCAGTCCTCCGCTGCTGGACGGATTCTTAAAGTGTTTATTGCAAATAAACTCTCTCTCATCCAACAACTGGACTAATGCTTGACACAAATCGCGCTGGGCAGGGGCTAGAAAGGGTTTTCTTCTCTATAGGCATGGATTCGACAATCTACACTAGAGAAATATTAGCTGATTATTTCAGAAATATTATGTAGATTATCTCGCATCTGCACCCACATGACCCATCATTAGCCTACTTCACAGCTGGGTTACCCACTGACAGCGCACAGACCAGTATCCATTTAAGTGTAAATATGCAGCAGTCATAACTATTATTTTAGACTGCACATTGAGTTTTGGACAAGGGATGAAGCTGAAATATGATAGATATGAAAATATATAAATTGCATTATTTAGTGTCCATGTCACAGCACATCTATTTTGGTTGTTATTCTATTCGTTTTTTTGTTGTTGTTTGTTTTTCATAGCTTACAGCTTTCATAGCTTATAATCATGTTTACCTATATTCTAATATTTTTTAAATATAGGCTATGTCATCTTTTATAAAAAAAAATATTGGAAATTTAATCGACTAAATTCAATTCGAATAATAAGACAATAAGCTGTTACCAATCAAATTAAATTAGCATCTTTTTTACAGTCTATGGTATAAACCAAAGAGGCTGCATCTGAATTCTGAACTGGCATGAAGACCTATTAGCCTACTATTAACTGTTTAAAGCTGCTCAGAGGATTTACACAGTAATTACAATTACATAGTATTATGATATTAATATTTTAAATATAATATTTTGAATATCCTTTTAATTATGAAATTAATGACAAAATGAAACAATACTTATATGAGAGTAAGACCCCCAGTAGGTGGCAGCACGTAACTGTCTTAATAGTCAGTCAGTGAGTTATTCATTCAACCGATTCGTTCAAAACGCTGATTCATTCATGAACCAATTGGCTGTATATGGGACATTGAATCATTCATTCTTTCAGTTATTCCCCTCCCCAGTTTAACAGTTTCCACAGAATAACAGTCCTCCGCTGCTGGACGGATTCTTTGACACAAATTTCGTTGGGCAGGGACTAGAAAGGGTTTTCTTCTCTACGTGCCAAAAAAATACTCGGCTGACTCACTCGTACTCGTTTCTTTGAACAAATCGGTTGAGTGAATGATTCAATCATAGACATCTCTATGGATTCAACGTCCCATATACAGCCAAATGGTTCATGAATGAATCAGCGTTTTGAACGAATAGGTTGAATGAATGACTCACTGACTGACTATTAAGACAGTTACATGCTGCCACCTACTGGGGGTCTAACTCTCATAATATTGTTTTATTGTTTCATTTTGTCATTAATTTAATATTTAAAAAGGCTATTCAAAATATTATATTTCAAACTTTAATATCATAATACTATGTAATTGTAATTACTGTGCAAATCCTCTGAGCAGCTTTAAACAGTTAATAGTAATAGGTGCCACTTCAGAATTCAGATGCAGCTTCTTTGGTTGATACTAATTTAATTTGATTGATTGGTAACAGCTTATTGTCTTATTATTCTAAATGAATTTGTCGATTAAATTTCCATTTTTTTTAATAAAAGATGACAAATAGCCTATATTTAAAAAAATATTAGAATAATTGCCCTTGCAAAGGTAAAAATTATTATATAAGCTATGAAAGCTATGAAAAACAAACAACAACAACAACAACAAAAAACTAATAGAATAACAACCAAAATAGATGCGCTGTGACATTTTCATATCTATCATATTTCAGCTTCATCCCTTGTCCAAAACTCAATGTGCAGTCTAAAATAATAGTTATGACTGCTGCATATTTACACTTAAATGGATACTGGTCTGTGCGCTGTCAGTGGGTAACCCAGCTGTGAAGTAGGCTAATGATGGGTCATGTGGGTGCAGATGCGAGATAATCTACATAATATTTCTGAAATAATCAGCTAATATTTCTCTAGTGTAGATTGTCGAATCCATGCCTATCGAGAAGAAAACCCTTTCTATGCCCTGCCCAGCGCGATTTGTGTCAAGCATTAGTCCTGTTGTTGGATGAGAGAGAGTTTATTTGCAATAAACACTTTAAGAATCCGTCCAGCAGCGGAGGACTGTGGAAGAACTGAAAGCGTTGATCTTTGTTTGACCAATCAGCGGAAAGGGGCGTTTCATGCGCGCCCACACGTGGAAATCGGATATTCAAGCCATTTTTCCATTTTCTATCCCTGAACATAAAAATATAAAAATTAAGCCGAATTCTCATTTTTTATTTTTTTTGGAAAAACGAAAAATGAATAAATGAGCCGTTTTCTCATTTTTCTACTTTCAATATTAAATCGAAAAACGAATGAACGCAACGTACACGGACCCGGACCCAACATTTATTAGCCTTTTTATGTTATCAATCTAAATTAATCTCGTTTTTAATTTAACTTAATTTTGTTTTTCTTTATTTAAATTTCGTTTTTTTCTTTATTTAATTTTCGTTTTTTTCTTCATTCAATTTTCGTTTTTTTTTATTTAAATGTAATTTTTATTTATTTAAATTTAGTTTTTTCTTTATTTGAATTTAGCTTTTCTTTATTTAAAATTCATTATTCTTTATTCGTTATTCTTTATTTAAATCTACCCTTTACTGTGTCAGTAATTTATTAGTCAGAAAAATATTAGACTACCTTAAAAGTAGGCTATTGTTAACAGACCCGTGCGTTAACATCTCCACAATAAACAGTGACAATTACTTCCTCTAGACCATTTACCGGTAAATAACAGTTGTGAATATATTGCGAATATATAATAAACTTGAACAGTGTTGTCAAAAACAAACATTTGCTTATACTTTACCTCACAGAGTTATTCGGCTATACAATCCTGAGCTTCCAGAGACGCTTAGACCTGCGAGACGCCTCCACAGGGCGGGAGATACGCGGCGTGATTGACAGCTTTGACACCAAATGGATATACGTGAAAATCAGATGACATGATTTCACAACTTTTCATTGGTCATTTAGACATGTGACGCACACTGTATACGGAAATGAACCCGGACATTCTATCTGTCGAAAAATCTCAAAATCGGCAAAATGGACATACGCGGTTTTCATCGGACAGCGACGATATATTGTCCTCGCATTCTTTCTTGTGTAATGAATGAAAGGCTCATTATGCGGGCCATTGTCTTCTCAGGTGTGAACCACACATTATTCATGATGGGGTTGGACCATTTATGCCCCCATGCATATTGCCTTTCCAAACATAAATTGTGTTTTACACAATTTAAATCAATCTATTTTCAATAACCATGCATAAACATTATTCTCTCAAAAATACAAACATGTACATACATGTTGCTCACATATTATGGTAGCCCTGTTTGTGCTAAATAGAATCACACCTGTGCCATTAATATGTTTAAAAGCAACTGAAAAAAGCACAAATATAAGGGCATATCAAAACATCTCAAGTACCCCAAACACACCTTAGACCCCAGAGGGTTAAACTAGATGCTAGGGGTGTCGACATTAATAGTTTCTACGATGCATCGTGATGCAAACGAGGCCGATTCGGTATTGGTTCAGTAATAGACCATAACTGATTATAATGTAGGCTACTGATGCTTTTCTGAAGTCATTTATCACGTATGTGATTTGTTGTGGTAGCATACAATGGCAGAGGGAAGCGAGACTCGAGTACAAGTAATTAAAAATGCTCAACGCCTGGCATAGTCTGACTACTTTAGAGTAAGCGGATGAGCTCCAAAGTCAAACGAATCCGCAGCCAAAAACAAATCAACCACCCGCCCCAATAATTTTCTCTGATTTATAGATGAACTATGCAGGTTTTTTACCTCAACCGATCAGCTTCGGAGTCATTGGAATGGTTATATTACTCTTTTCGGGTTGAATGGTGGTCGTTTCGCACCCCCCTATCGCATGTGAGCGGAAAAAATGTACTTGCAACTTTGAGCCGACGACCCGCCGGTCACAGCAGCAAGAAGTGTCGCGTGATATCAGGTCTCGCGATGTAACGAATTGCTTTACGGCAAAAAAGATCTGATAAAATTCTGCTAAAATTAGCATCAAACAGAAATAACCCGGCGCCGTATACATATGGTGTTCGAGGCGCACATACAATACAGACTGCCGACAGTTAAACAGGGCACGTGCAGCTCTTAAAGGGGCCACACCTTATTTCCACTTATTACTGCTTCCATCCTACTGAACAGGTACCGGTGTACAGGGGGAGGGGCATAGACATAATAAATACATAGACGCCCTATTGGCCGGTGGAGCGTACGTCAACGGCGCCGCTATATTGGGGATGGCAACTTTCCCATACCTCTCATACCGGGAATTGAGAAAAATGCCTGTTATGTGTGCTGCTTGGGGCTGTTAGCCTGGCTAACGCCAGACCCAATTCTCGTTGAGAATTGGGTCTGGGAACCACATGTACATTTTCTCGTATTTGAGGCGTGGTTTACGAATGCCCGGCGCTGTTTATTGGGTGCTAAGAATGTCTATCAAATGCTCATAGCCAACATATGTCGTCATCGTCTTGCTGTTCCCTCCCCGTTCTGTGATCCCGTTCTGTGATTGGTTCCCTAAATGAGGCGAAAAATCTGGCCATGGTATCCAGACTGCCTTTCAGCGTGAATTGAATCGCGCTGCGGTAAGGCAGTATGGGGAAACCCAGGCTATGGGGCTGTACAAATCACCACACAATTGAAAACAGCTTTCGAGGAATTACCTTTCACAAGCAAGACTGAACGTTTGTTTTTGGTTGAATTTGGTCATGATTTAATTAGTAATAGTAATGTTCAGAGAAAACAAATTTAAAAATACTACTGTTATTGTGTCACGAAATGTAGTTTTAAATTTTTTTTAGTCGACAATGTAGTTGTTTAAAGCTCAAATATGTGGTTTGTTTATAAAGATAGCGCCTATTTAAAATTTTGATCTGAGGTTTTCGGAGTTGTAAGATGCGATCACCGGGCGCTCAATGCTCGTCTACTCCGACTGGAACAGCCGTACCTCGGCCAGTGCTTCTGACGTTTGCTGCTGGCTCGGATGTCTCTAGTCTAGTGGTTAAACATTAGCCTGGGAAAACCCAGACAACTTCCGGCAAATTTAGATTTGCTCTGAAAGTTAGTCTGGCAAAGAACTCATTGAAGTCCATTTCCAATCCGTCGAAATCGCGGCACCAATCAGAAACATTGGGGCGGGCTTTACACAATGATGACAGCACAGCGACAGTGAAGCAGATTTTGTACATTTACAAAGATGGATTAGAGGTGTGACGGTTATAGTTGAACACCGTCATCATTAGAACTCTATAACCGCCAAAACCATGTTATTAAAATATTTTTTCACAAACATTTATCATAGAGAATGTTTAAATACTAATATCAGCTTATAAGGGAAACGGAGGCGGAGTTAGTGGTGCTTCTGCTCCTGCTGGAGATGATTCGGGAGAGTGTGCACTGACACGGAGTAAAGCCTTGTTTATACTCGACGCGTCCCCGCACGAGCGCGAAGGAGTGCTGGGCAAAAATGACGCGTTCGGTGCGCAAGACCCCATTTCGCTTGCCTGTGTGCACAGGTTTTTTGCCGCGCGGCGCAGCATCCGAGGATGAACGACTTAAAGCCGAATCTGCCTGAATCGTAGGCTACGTCTCTCACCGCACCGACGCACTTTGCGCGTCTAAATTGCAAAGTTCATTAGGTTTTGTTTATTGTGTGTGATTTATTTAATGGAAAGCACATTCACTTCCAGTTGTCTTCCTGTTAATTTTAAATAGCTACTTGCTCTACGTTTAATCAGTGTCTGCTCTTTATTCAAACTAAGTTGTTCTTTAACAGATATAACAGATCTGCATACGTCATCTCCTTCATCGCTCTGATTGGTTTTAGGTCTATCCAATGGACTATGTGCACGTTAGCATATGCTACTTCCGGCTGCGAAACCGATATGGGGTGTCTAGTTTCCGGTAGCCTGATGGACAACGTAGATTATGTATATTTCTCCAGATGTCTTGGACATTAACCGAAGATTTCAGTCGATATTATAATATAATATTAGAGTCGATGATGTTCATCGACTGGTTAGTGATTTTTCTCCAGCTCCCCAGAGCAAGAGAGAGAATTAAATATTACATCTCTCAGTATGTCATACAGGGAGTACACATGTAATACAGGGAGTAAAGGTATCCGACGTTGGGAAAGGGAACTAAAAAAAGTCCTCGCTCTAGACTAGGTACTGAAAGAGTTATAGGAACTTAGTCTGGTCGGAACACGCGAAAAAAATGGTTATAGGAAGGTTCTAGGCACTGCAAAAGTCCCTCCGGACGGAAAGCGGCTATAGACACCGTGAGTAGTGACTTTTCCCTTGTCAGTGGTTTAAAATATGTAGTTGGATTGTTTCATGTAACTTAGTTCTTCTCCCTCGCTGTGTTATGGCTTTGCTATGTGTGGATACATGTGCTGGTTACGTTCATGAGACAGCTGATTAGTAGGCTACTCTTGTCATTGACCGGAAAATAGTAACGTTACAGGAATCACCAACCCGTCGATCGCGGTCGACAAGTCGATCTTGGAAGCATTTTAAGTCGATCACGAAGAGTTTTCAAAATCAGAGAAAAAAGCCTATTGTGTGTAGTAAATGGTGTTCTAATCCATGTTGCTGTTACAATCACGTCATTTTTGCGGCGCGCACCTTTGGGCTCATGCGGACCCGTCGAGTTAAACAAGGCTTTACGCTTTAACCATTAAACCAGCTCAGCCACAGTAAGTTTTTTTATGTTTAATCGTCCATTGCGAACGATTAAACTAAGTTAACGCCGGTCCACTGATGTAAACAAGACGGCAACCGGAAACGAAGTACCCAACGTCCGCCCTCAAGCCGGAAGTTAGCATTTTTCTCGTGCACAGAGCGAATTGCACCCAGAGGCATTTGAGCGACGTCCGTTGGTGACACCTCTTTGGAAATGATTTGTCTATGAAGCTTTGCCAGACCCTAACTCAGTTTAAACTGAGAAGGGTCTGGTTTTAACCAGGCTAGTGTAGGGTTTGAGGGTGAACCAAACACAAATGAATCTTCCATTTGATTCATTCAAACAGAACTCAATCACTAAATTCAGCCATAAAAGATCCCGGCTCCAGCTAGTCTAGGCCAGCCAACCAAGACCCCCTCCAGAGAAGACTTTTATGGCCTACAAGCTCCCAGAGATAAGCCAAAGCAGGGGGAACTTGTCACTGTTTCATTCTTAAGCAAGACAAATCTCCTCACAAATGGTTAAACAGGCCTGACCACCAAAGGGGCCTGACCACCTTTGACCTCCCTGAGCATCACCACTGCTGAACAGGACAGAGATGCAAAACAGACCACACATTCATTCGGAGACCAGAAAGACTTACACAGACTTTACATATAAAATACATAAAATCATCCCAAAACAATTATTGACGAACTTATAATCAAACATTGTTCCACTACCTAATCCTATATTCTAGCTATGTATGTGTCTATTATACTAGATAGCATACAAGTCATGCAAATGTTATAACTATGAGATGCTTGAATGAAAGTGTGTCGTGTTTCCTATCATTATGCTAATATATTCTTAATTCAGAAGATGGCTTGATTGAAATCTGTGCAAAATGATTTGTGTTCTTTTAATAGTAATAATGTCTAAACTGTGGCCTCTTGTTCTCTCTGCTTAGTGCTGGAGAGCAAGCAGATCATAGATAACGCATGATTTACGATAAGAAGAAACGAGATCCACCTCCTAAAATTATGCCATTGTCTCATTGGTCAGAATTCTCCAAAAGAGGTCGGGCTAACTTTAAGTTAAAGACCCGAACAAAGCAGTTCAGTTCAGTTCAGAGAGCAGTTCAGTTTTCGGTTCGGTTCAGTTCGGTTTTGAGTCGGTTCTGTGTTAAATTAAGTTGGTGCCTCTCTCTATCAACAAACAGCAAGAGAGTGTTCATGTTCGTACGCTTCTACATCGACCAGACCAAATTAGACCAGCAGACAAACTCATCAAGATCGGAGTTAAAACAGCTCATTCAAGCCATCTACTCATCTTACTTTCATTTCTTCCTTTATTTTCTTTTTCGTAAAAGTCTCGGTTCAAAGTTAAGTTTGCTGTAAAGTTCGTTTACACGTCTCTCCTGCAACGCGCTTCGAACTGTAAAGACTCTTGTTCGCCTGCCCATCACCCGTGACCGGCAGTTCAGAAACTTCCATCCAGGCACTTCAAAGACAACCAGCGACACGGACCCAGCCGGGATACCCCTCAGACCCGAGGAACCCCAAAAGCAACGCAAAGGACAAGCAAGTAGCCTCCAGACTTAGCTGAACTGGTGTTTTTAATTTAAATTGAATAACCTGTCTAAGAAACGAAGGTTTAAATTAATGCTTGGTGGTTCGTTCAGGTTTATGTCTTACAAAGTGCATCTCACTCTGAAAACTCACTCTTTCTCTCTCTTCCTCTGCGCCTTGAATGAATGTGTGTGTGTGATTGTGTTTAGACCTTAGTTTTATGTGTTTAGAATAGTTAATAAAGTCGTCCATATATTTGAAAAGATATTTGCCTTGTGTTGTGCTTACACATTTAATGTCTTGTACTGTCGATCTAAAGTTACCTTGCTAATACATAGTGTTTCACTATAGATTGGATACTTATATCTGTTGCCAAGGTTATAATTACGGCCCGTTCAAATGAACTCTAAACGAGTCATTTGCTCGGTTCCATAGTGATTCGGTCAAGATTCATTGCAAACATAAATGAATAATTCCCTTTGAGCTAAATTGGCCTTCCGGCCCCCTTAAATACATTTTATGTATTATTATTAATATGTAGATTCCTTACATAGCTGGTGGAGAATGCGGGCAGTTCAACCTAAATTGTAAGCATATTATCAAGATTTATCTTTTCATTTTGTTTCGGATGCAAGATCCGAACCTCTGAGAGTCTGTGTGTGACGCGCGCAGCGCGCGCCCGTTTGAATGAGCTGCTGCTTGAGTGAATGCTCCCCGAGAAAGCTGTTACAGTCTGCCTCCCTATTCGTTTTCCTTGTTAACTGCAGTAAATTAATTTAAGATATAAAACCTCACACTACGATAAGGTAAGAATTGAGCGTGTTCCTCATTTCCAGAAATACCTCGTTATAGCTGATCGATGTCTGCGTGTTCCAGAGTCTTTCAGAATGGCTATAACGTTGTGTGTGTGTGTGTTTATATCAGTTTGAAAGTAAGAACTCTAAAATCACTGCTCTGGAAGACCACCTGCAAAGGTGCAGCGTTGAAATAGACCATCTGATCCAACAGCGAGACGCTGCCAACGACGAGCTCTACGCGGTCAGAGATGAACTCCAGCACATTTTCCAACAGAAACCAGAGCCAAGAAGGGAGAGACCTCCCTCAGCATCACCCCTGCTGAGCAGAACAGAGTCCTCCATCCAAGAACTGGCATACAGTGAAAGAAGTGAATGGCCACAACCCAAAACGTCACCGGCCTTCACCACAGAACTGTTCACTGCCAACAAACGAAGAGAGCTCATCCAGGCAGACGCCCAAGCTGCACATGGGATGGCCATTAAAGATCTCAACCAGCTGGTTAAGAATATCACTCGGTTCAACCCAAACTCCACAGAGGGTCCCGACATCCAGGCCTATCTCCGAGATATCGACTTCCACCTAGAGGTGAGACCTCATATGACTGACAGAGACAGGTTTTACCTCCTCAGATCCACATCCAGTCCAGAGGTACGAAGCTTCCTAGACCGACAACCTGCTAATGTCATGTCAAACTACCAGCTACTACGTGAGATACTGATTAAAGAATTTACAGGTCCAGAGTCAGAATACGGTGTGTTAATCGCCTTGGAAACCAAACAATGTCGACAGGAGACTCCGCAAGCCTATTACCGCCGCTTTCGACAAGCATACTTAGGTGCACATAACAAACCTGAACTTGAAGAGGATGTGAACTTCAAAACCCTCTTCCTGAGAAACCTGCTCCCCGGATTGAGTCATCATCTTGGTATCATGGCCTGCCCAGGCACAATGACAATTCAGCAGCTGCGTGACCTGACACAAAAGGCCTACATCAAACAAAAGATGTCCTCAAAGAAAGGTTTGAAAACATCCACAGTTTCAAACTCCATCAGCCAAGACACAAGCCTTGCACTGGAAGACACCCAGTGGCATGACAACACCACAGTCCTTCGTAAGGAGCACAGAAAACGTGACTCCCATGCCGATGACTTCTACCACTCCAACCACATGGAAAAGTCATGGGACCCACCAGAAGGAAACAACTGGAATCAACGAGTGCATCCAAAAGGATTCTATGTGGGTAAGCGACAAGGAAACCCACCTCCGCACCACTCAGCCAAACACCACACTGAGTGTGCCCAAGAACACGACAGTCTCCCCTCAGAAGACATGGAGCAACTACTGAGGCAACTGCAAGTGCTCATCAAAGACAAGCTGAACACAGAAGACCAGTGATCACCTTGTACACCTTCCTGAGACGACCACCTGTTCCACAACAACCCAGAACAAAGTGGTCTCTCACAGTCAACCACTGACAAACACCCAGAGGTACCAGAAAACACCATCCTGGCTACCAATCACATCACAAGCTCCAAACTCAAGAACCATGTGTGTGCTACAGCAACGACAGTAAGCACAGAAGGTCAGAAAGTCTGTCACAACCAGAAGGCATCACAAGAGGAAGGCAACAAAGGAGACCACGTTTTGCACTACAGCTCACGCATCCATGCCAAACCACCTCCCAATGTCTGCCAGAGAACTTCCTGCCTTACTGGACTGACCCCCAGCAGATCACAGAAGATCCCTTTCCAAACCAAAGATGCAACAAGCCCATCAAAGCTAAGCCATCGAGCAAAGGGGGGAGCAAAACAGACTGAGACAGATCGGACATACATACAGTATACATGCAGTACCTGCACCACACTACACTGTACCACTAACATACACAAGTTAAACACAGCTACCATGAAAAACATTCAACAAACATGTTCTTCCCACAGGTAGACACTGAAATCGCAACACTGACTTGGCTATCCTTTCCATAGGAAACCCTCTCATTACATTGTGACACCTGACACTGCACAACAGTAGCCATACAGGAGTCACTCAACTGCTTTGTTTTGTGTTACCTCTTCCCTTTCTTCTTCTTTTATTAGGTAAAATCCCTGTTACCCCATAAAGGTCAAGGTTACCATATAAGGATTGACGCACCATGCCTGATGTTTGCAAGTCACCTTAAAACGAATGTTAGCCTAGAGAACTCCCTGCATCATTCGAATCAAAATCTGAAAGGTAAATTGGTCTAAACCTAGAACAATTTAGAAGAGAATAAAACAAACAAATCAAATTTAGTCACAAAGTTGATCAATCACCGTTTTAAAACAAACTAGAATAACGGTCCTAAAATTGAACTAAACTTTTTCCACATGATTGACTATATTGAGAGAGTGAACCTGTTTAGGCCTAGGTAATCTAATGCCCTGCACCAGTAAAGTGACCAGTCATGGAGGTGTTTGCCTTGTTGTTTGCTGTGTGTGTTTGCTTCTTCTGTTTCTCCAGCGTTCAATGATGTCTTCTTCTCAATCCATCATCGATCGACAGGGGGGAAATATGTAGGGTTTGAGGGTGAACCAAACACAAATGAATCTTCCATTTGATTCATTCAAACAGAACTCAATCACTAAATTCAGCCATAAAAGATCCCGGCTCCAGCTAGTCTAGGCCAGCCAACCAAGACCCCCTCCAGAGAAGACTTTTATGGCCTCCAAGCTCCCAGAGATAAGCCAAAGCAGGGAGAACTTGTCACTGTTTCATTCTTAAGCAAGACAAATCTCCTCACAAATGGTTAAACAGGCCTGACCACCAAAGGGGCCTGACCACCTTTGACCTCCCTGAGCATCACCACTGCTGAACAGGACAGAGATGCAAAACAGACCACGCATTCATTCGGAGACCAGAAAGACTTACACAGACTTTACATATAAAATACATAAAATCATCCCAAAACAATTATTGACGAACTTATAATCAAACATTGTTCCACTACCTAATCCTATATTCTAGCTATGTATGTGTCTATTATACTAGATAGCATACAAGTCATGCAAATGTTATAACTATGAGATGCTTGAATGAAAGTGTGTCGTGTTTCCTATCATTATGCTAATATATTCTTAATTCAGAAGATGGCTTGATTGAAATCTGTGCAAAATGTTTTGTGTTCTTTTAATAGTAATAATGTCTAAACTGTGGCCTCTTGTTCTCTCTGCTTAGAGCTGGAGAGCAAGCAGATCATAGATAACGCATGATTTACGATAAGAAGAAACGAGATCCACCTCCTAAAATGATGCCATTGTCTCATTGGTCAGAATTCTCCAAAAAAAGGTCGGACTAACTTTAAGTTAAAGACCCGAACAAAGCAGTTCAGTTCAGTTCAGAGAGCAGTTCAGTTTTCGGTTCGGTTCAGTTCGGTTTTGAGTTGGTTCTGTGTTAAATTAAGTTGGTGCCTCTCTCTATCAACAAACAGCAAGAGAGTGTTCATGTTCGTACGCTTCTACATCGACCAGACCAAATTAGACCAGCAGACAAACCCATCAAGATCGGAGTTAAAACAGCTCATTCAAGCTATCTACTCATCTTACTTTCATTTCTTCCTTTATTTTCTTTTTCGTAAAAGTCTCGGTTCAAAGTTAAGTTTGCTGTAAAGTTCGTTTACACGTCTCTCCTGCAACGCGCTTCGAACTGTAAAGACTCTTGTTCGCCTGCCCATCACCCGTGACCGGCAGTTCAGAAACTTCCATCCAGGCACTTCAAAGACAACCAGCGACACGGACCCAGCCGGGAAACCCCTCAGACCCGAGGAACCCCCAAAAGCAACGCAAAGGACAAGCGAGTAGCCTCCAGACTTAGCTGAACTGGTGTTTTTAATTTAAATTGAATAACCTGTCTAAGAAACGAAGGTTTAAATTAATGCTTGGTGGTTCGTTCAGGTTTATGTCTTACAAAGTGCATTTCACTATGAAAAATCACTCTTTCTCTCTCTTCCTCTGCGCCTTGAATGAATGTGTGTGTGTGATTGTTTTTAGACCTTAGTTTTATGTGTTTAGAATAGTTAATAAAGTCGTCCATATATTTGAAAAGATATTTGCCTTGTGTTGTGCTTACACATTTAATGTCTTGTACTGTCGATCTAAAGTTACCTTGCTAATACATAGTGTTTCACTATAGATTGGATACTTATATCTGTTGCCAAGGTTATAATTACGGCCCGTTCAAATGAACTCTAAACGAGTCATTTGCTCGGTTCCATAGTGATTCGTCAAGATTCATTGCAAACATAAATGAATCATTCCCTTTGAGCTAAATTGGCCTTCCGGCCCCCTTAAATACATTTTATGTATTATTATTATTATGTAGATTCCTTACACTAGTTAAACATGAGATATAATTCGTCTTGTGTATATCTAACGGGCGATATTTGGTCTCATTAATCTATAAATGGTTCCCTGGTAAATCGTTTTGGCTGAGGGCAAAGTGAAGTTTCATAACTTTATATTTAGGCTATTTTAACGTTGTATCCTGCTGTATGTTTGACTGAAGCTACTTCTGTTATAATGGCTATTACTGATCAATAAAACTTTAATTTAACAAAATGCGATTGATGCGCGCATCTCTAGGTTAACATTATACACTGATGAATGAGCGCTGCTTTTAAAACAAACATTTCTTTAAAACAAAATTGATTTGACACAATTTCATTTCCTTAATGGGCTAAACAGACTTTACTCCCTTGTCACTGTTTCTGTCACGGTGACTTCCCGAACAGGCGAACACGCACACACGCGTGTGCACACGCAACTTTTCAAATAAAATTGAAAATTGATGATGCAGTGCATCGTAATGCATCGAGATATCGAATTGAACTGAATCAATGACTTGATAATCGTAATCGAACCGAACCGTGAGACCTGTGTAGGTTCACTCCCCTACTAGATGCTGTTTTCCCACAGACTCAAAAAAAGCCTGTGTACTCCGGGATGAAAAGCTGGGTCGCGTGCACTACAGATCAGTGGTCGCGTGAGGTGGATGAGAGGAGAACACTGTATGGTAAATAATAATAATACGTTTGAAAATAAATCCTTGAAAATGTTATTCACTATCTGCTGTATTTAACAATCCATTATTGGTGTAATATCGTATGTAGTATACCTTTTTATATGTTCCGGTCTGATTTGATGCTAAGCTGCATGGCGCTAACCGAGCATGCAAATACATGTGACGGCTTACAAAGTTTCAAAGAAACAAACAAGCAAAACTAAACAGACATAAATCATTATTATTTAAATATAGGGTGAAGTCAGGTTGATTAGGACAACACTTTTTTGCTATTGATATGACTAGGATAAAGTATCCCAATCAACCTGACTTCACCCTACTTAAAGTAAAACAACATGTTTAAAGTATATAGAGTAAATAAACTATGTGAGATTTATATTTAACTATTGTACTTAAAATATATGGAATTGCACATACTATTTTGTCATTAATTTCTGAATATTGTTTAGATTGGTTAATTAATGATAAATATTATTTGTAACCTGTGCAGCAGTAATTATTTATGTGAATGAAAAATAAAATTACACATAACAGTTTAATCTAGCATGTTTTTTTGTCTTTTAATTCTGCTAGATGGCTGGACAGAAAACAAATCCCCTGTGTGAATACTTTACACCAGGGAATGCAAAGTGCAATATTTGCAATATTTGGTGAAAATGGGAGCTGTAACAGGGAATAAAAAAAATATCACAAACATGTGGAGTCACCGAAAGTCTCGCCATTCATCTGTGCATGAAGATGCACAGAAGAAAAAAGATTCTGCTTCAAGCTCTGCCTAAGTGAGCAAAGTCAAGACAACACTCACACAAACTCTGATTCTAGGTCAAAAGTTATTAACGCATTAATAACAGAGATGATTGCCACTGACAATCAGCCTTTTACAGTAGTTTTTTTAGATGTTGGCTTTCAACGGTTGTTGGCTGTGGCTGAGCCAAAGTACACCCTAAAAAGTGAAAAATACTACCGCACAGACATGCTTGATAGTGAGCACAAAAAGATAAGATCAGAACTTTGATTGCACCTGAATGCTGGATCCCATTTTGCTTTCACCACAGACTGTTGGTCTGGAGAAGCTGAATCGCGGACGAGCCTCATCTGCCATTTTATTGACAAGAACTGGGAAAAGAGACAAGTTATCTTGAATGTAAGGGCCATGTTTGGCTCTCATACTGGAGATTATATCAGTCAGATGTTCCTTGACCTGCTTGACCAGTGGAATGTTTCAAAGGATAGAGTTGTGCTTGTGCTCAGAGATGGTGGTGCAAATGTCGTAAAAGGCATGCGACTTGCAGAAATGCCAGACTTTAGCTGCTGTGCTCATACGCTGCAGCTTGTCATGAATGATGGCATCAGCAGCCAGAGAGTAGCTGGAGATATAATTGCGAGGTTGAGGACATGTGCAACCCACTTTAATCACTCTGTGTTAGCAAAACAACGTCTGAGGGCCATACAAGAAGAGCTTGACACCTATATGAACACTTTATAGTTGGTTCTATGACTGTAAGTCATTCTCTTCAAATGCTATTGAATTAAGAAACATGTGTAGCAATGTCGTATGTAACTTTAGTGACGGTCCCTAGACGTGCGAATTTCGATTATCCAGTGTTAATATGCCAATATTTCACTGGGAATCGCTCAGCATGAAATCTGGTATAGCCTACATCCCCAATAAGGTGGGAGTTTGGTCTTTTTTATTAATGTATTAGTCCATTAAGCGTTAAGTGTACTGACCGCAGGGGAATCCTGTAGAATGACAGTTCTGCAGCACATCACCACAATGTAAAGTAAAAAAAAACTAAACAAACGAGATAAATATATGTCTACTACCTCAGATTTAATGTTTTATCTGTACATCAGCATCGGGGAATAACATTATAATCTTGTTCACGGTAGAGGATGCTGCTTACATGTACAAAACTAACTATGAAGAAAATGTAAACACAGCTTTTGTGTCTTTATCAGCTTTTCCATATAAAAGCTGGCCTTGATCATCATCACAAACACTTACTGCCTGCTCTATTTCTGTAAATCCTTTTTTTTTTAACGAATGACTCTCTCACCCGTTGCGCTATAGTTTTCTTCGTCAACAGCCGCTTGCTCCCCCTGCTGGTGAGGTCGACTAACAGCTATGGAGATTGTCAATCGGCAATCTACTGATATTCCTGCCGTTCCCAGATGTGAAATGTTGAATTTTCTGTCGAATTTGAACCACTGAATTTGTAGAGCGAAATAGAATGGACCAAAAAACACCTGTCTAATATTATAGGTTGCATTTTTAAACGGAATGAATATTTTAGAAGTGAAATCTGAAAGGTGAATATTATGGAATTTGTATTAATGAAAACGTGTGTGAAATGTTTTAAATTGAAATATTCACAGCTTAAATATACAACAATGTTGAATTTCAGCCTATAAAAATGCAAGCAGGATTAATGCAATGCATATTTTTCAAGTAGTGCAATTCAACAAGCTTTTTTGTTTCAAAAACATTTGTCATTATTTTACTTCCATACAAAGGAAACATATTTTGGTCTATTGCTCTTTCATTTTTCACAGACAGAAGTTGACTTCTTTACAGTTTGCTTGAAAAAATACCTCATGCGCTGACTCTTGCTTGCATTTGTAAAAACACTTGTGTCTGAACAAGTCTGTAAAATTCAGCATCCTCCTTTTAATTTAACCCCTTAAAGTCCACTATCCCGGTACCGGGATAAAAAATCTTTGTTATGATTTTCGTACGTTATTTTAATAGTCTTCCATATAAGGTATCAAGTAATTCTTGGTATCATTTGAAAGCTTAGAATCTATACTTTACACAGAATACCATCACTTTCGGTTTTATGATACATATCAAATGGAATATTAGCTTAAATAGGCATTGGTCCCAGGCAAATATTTCCGCTTTATGATCGCGAAGAAATCTTTCTACAAATATTTATTTTTTTATTTATTTCACAAATAAGTCAAACCATACATTACAATAAAGCTCTCATTCTAAGGAATCTGTCGATGTAGGTTATTACATTGTGAGACAATCATAGATCGAAATATCTTCAAAACAATCACACAGTGAAATACATTCAAAAAGAGGTGACAGATAAAAGTATCACATTCCTGCTCCGATGTCGGCTTCAGTGAGCCGCAAACAGCCCCATAATCTATATCACCTTCTAGCTTAGGATGTTACCTTTCAAATGAGACCATTTTCACGTTTCTGTGAGCTTTCCTTGGTGAGAAAATCCATATCGAACGAACTGAGCGGAGACGCGCGATGAGCGCGTAAGCGCGCAACACCCCAGATCTGCAAGCCATCTACATTCACAGACGCTGGGCTTACTCTAGCTAATGCTAAAGACTATGTTATGGTATAGAGATCTCAACAGGAACTAAGCACGCGTCACATGTCTGACGCGGCCAGTCAACAGACCGGGATTCTAGGACGCGCTGCCTCGGTCACTTCCGGGTGAACCCTGTTTACAGAAATATCCGCGAATATCGCGTGTTATATTATTGTGTATGAACGGTTTGATTTCTATAATGCCATCTAGAAAGATAAAAACATCAATGGCATTTATAAACGCGAGCTTTGACAACTTGTCTCTAAATGGAGGATATGGAGACGTTTGGACTGGAGTGCGCATTCTGAGGACTAACGTTAGTGTTTGGGTAAGTGACAGAGCCCTATGAGTTTTCAGCAATGTTTATATACATTTTTTGATAAAGTTATTGTTAGTTTGAAATGTGAAAGCACAGCAACCAATCTGATAAACTATTATTTGAAAATAAATGTCTAATGTTTTTGGTATTGCGCAACAATTTCGATTATTGCGCAATAGTTAGTTTCACTTTGCATAAGTTGAAAAAAATGGTAATTTTAGTAAATCTACATTTTGATATTGTGAAAGTGATATTATTACAATGACAGAAACTATGTATAATTCAAGTATAAATTAATCTGAAATTGCATTTGAAATAATGATCAAATAGCCTATTTTTTTTTTTGTTGTACTATGACAGACAGAATATACTATAATATTTATCACATTCAGCAGTGTTTTATTAATTTAAAGTTTTCTTTAAAATTAACTGACATATTGCATATTGACCAATGGTTTGTATGAGCAATTTAGATTTGGTGTGATTTACATAAAAAAAGGTAATATTCTCCTTCAAGATTTGTTAAATATTTTTCATTTTTTATTATAGGAATATTCTTTTTTTCAGTGTTTGTATTGAGGAAATACATAAATTCCTATGCCTCAGTCCTGATAATCCACTTTCAAAAAGAAATTTTCAAAATAAAAAAATCAAAAAGCGCCTTTTTTTTGTGTTCATTAAAGCTCAGACAACATATGCTTAAATGTTTATCAATTTTAGCACTGTTTTATGAAACTGCAAAGGGTTTCCTGTAAAATGACACAAAAATTATGCATTTAGCCCAAAGTATGAGGGAATGAGGAGCTTTTTAATTTGGGTTGGCTAAATCCAGGCGGAAATCCCCAAAAATGGCTTGGATCTTAATTTGTATACAGCCCTGAGCAGGAGATGTCATCAATATGTTCGATGCATTTCCCCATCTCATAAATTATATGTACATGTATTTATATATTATTCTCAAATGTATAAATATGTATTTTGACCTGTGAGTATTGTAATTAGCTACATTTCATGTTGTGCTACTTGGTAAACTTTCATGTTTTATTTAGGCCTTTTTGTTAAAGTAACACTAAGTAGTTTTTCAACCTTCATAATACATTTCCAAGACTCTTGTGATGGTACATCG
This sequence comes from Chrosomus eos, assembly GCA_036326025.1. Taxonomy (NCBI): domain Eukaryota; kingdom Metazoa; phylum Chordata; class Actinopteri; order Cypriniformes; family Leuciscidae; genus Chrosomus; species Chrosomus eos. The sequence goes on from CM070824.1 coordinate 13,499,722, forward strand.
ACTTAAAATAAGTTAAATGACACGTCTGCCATAGCCTGACGGGGTCTGTATCGCTTTAACTGGCACTATGTAACTTCAAGTTTCGGGTAGGAACCCATGCACAAAAGAACTACAAAATTCGACTGCTTTACATCAAGCGCTACAATAGTCATTATTTAGTTTTTCTTCGTTTCTGATGTCGCAATACATCATCCTTTCATGAAATCATGTAACATACTTTACCTTGTCTGTGGACATCGTTTATCCTATAGCCGGTGCTGGATAAACAGCGAGCGTGCGTGCGACGGCAGGCTAAATTATTTACGACAGCGACAATGGACAATTTCGTTTCCAACCAGTAGGGCGACCGAAGAGGAAAAAATACTTGGTGTTACTTTAAGTTTTCGAAAAGAGAGTCCCAAAGACTGCAGTGGCCACTAGTAGCAACATTTACATTGGATTTCTTGAGAAATTTTCAATGTGTTTCTTAATGCACACATCTCATGACAATCTAAAGCCATTTCGCGAAAAATGGCGGCTGGTAGAAGCAGAGTGGCAGGTACTGCTGTCTTACCTCTCCTAAATCACACTGGGAGACCGCCAGGCTACCATAAAATACGACATGAAACTTGGGCGCCTCGGCGATATAAAAACTCTGTTAAAATTAATACGTCCTCCTTACACCCCGCTATTTTGGTGATGCACCTGCTTTTTCTGATGGGCTCACAGATATGGGTGAGCTGGAGCTTTACCTCTAAACGTGTACTTATGGACTCACCGGCAAAACTCGCTGTCGGTGTGCCGGTGGTCTCGTGGAGCCAGTATATCCTATACTCAAACATCCTGGATGATGGTCGAGCGAGGCGTGTACAAAGTGAGCTGCGTGGACACTCTACATCTATGTCAACAAAGCCAGGTCCAGCTGTCGTTCTCTGCGCAATCCTCCTTTTGTGCGGAGATGTCCACTCAAATCCTGGACCGAGATCTTTGGACATTGACCAAGCGGCTGATTTTGACATCCCGGCGAAGCATGCTGCCTTTCCCGGCGTGGGAACTCGAGGTAATATTCCTCCAACAAACATGTTGATAACTTCGTGCCTTAAACAGCAGCAGATGAAATTGTTCCAAACTGTAAATCATGCTAGTGTGTTGTGGGACGCTAAAACGAAGCCGAAAGGCATTTTTGGTGGTCACTTGAACATACGTAGCATTATTTCAAAGACCGAACAAGTTGAACATTTACTAACGGAGTCAAACATCGACTACTTATGCCTCACAGAGACTTGGTTAACTCCAACAACACCTTTATCTGTTTTTAATATTCCAGGGTATAATGTGTACAGACGGGACAGAAGGAAAGGGAAAGGGGGTGGAGTCCTGATATATGTGAAAGACAGCATTCAAAGTCAGCAAATAGTTTTTTCAGAAAACAATTTGGAATGCTTGGGGGTAAAAATTACATTATCTCCCCAAATGTATTTCGCTGTCTTTGCAGTCTACCGCCCTCCTACTGCCACAAATGAATTTTATGATTGTCTAAATGTTATACTTAAACAACATGGAAAAATGGAAGTTATTCTTATGGGTGATTTTAATTTAAACTGGCAAGACAAAACGCGTAGGAAAAAGCTTAAAGATATTGCCAATTCTTTTCAGATGATGCAGATAATCCTTAAGCCTACAAGAATAACAAAATCTTCCCAAACACTCTTAGATTTAATTTTTACAAATAAACCAGATAGAATTAGAAAGATTTATAACCTTATTACTGGGCTATCCGACCATAATCTTACTTTGGTCTCCAGGAAACTGTCAAAAACACGCTTTAAAAATCAGAATTCAATAAAGGGGAATTCCATGCCTTTTATTGCTCCAAAGGACATGGCCTTTATTGAAAATGAGATAAAGCAAGTAAACTGGTATGACAAAATTGGTAGTATGCACTGTGAGCCAGCTAGTGCTGATTTAATGTCAACTATTAAAGACATTATTTTAAAATACACCAAGAAAAGGGGCAAGAAAACAAATAAAAAATATAATCTACCCTGGTTTAATACTAATCTCTGGGAAATAATGAAAAAAAGGGATGCTTCTTTGAAAAAGTTTTTAAAAACAAAATTAAATACTGATCATCTGATTTTTAAAAGTTTAAGAAATAAAGTAACACAACAACTTAGAAAGGCAAGAGCCAATTTCTTCATCAATGTTATTAATGGGGCAAAAGGAAACCCAAAAAAATTATGGAAGAGCATTGACAAATTACTTGGAAGAGAAAAATCACCAAATAAACACTTAAAACTTGTGGTGGATGGTTCTATTCAGGATGATGATAGGATTATTGGGGAATGTTTTAATGATTATTTTATAAATTCAGTACAAGAATTGAGTTTAAGATTTCCAAAAATTCAAATTACACAAGCTTTAACCTGTAGTGATGCTGCTTTCAAGTTCTCTTTGATCATTCCAGAGAAAGTGGAAAATGTAATCTCACTTCTATCTAATAGTAAAGCTAAAGACATATATTGTTGTGATACAGCTTTTTTAAAACAGCACAAGACATCTATTATGAAACCTCTAGCGATGATTATAAATATGGTCGAAATCAGGTCGAAAATCCATCCAAATCGGTACACAGTAGACAATCAGATATGGACTAAAAGCCATAAAATTCCAATTGTGTTATGGGTTTTTATCTCAAACTGGTTAGTTATATATGACACCACATTTTATTTGAATCTTGTGACAATTGTCTCAGGTTTTCAATCCGCTCAATATTCAGAGCAGTAACATACGTAGAGGGAATACATGTAAGCCATTTGAACTTTGATGTTACTACACTAAATGCTCTGTATCTCTACATTTAATCAGGAAAAGCAAACAGTGAGCTTAGGTTTTCAGGGTTCTGTGGCACCTTGAAAAAAGCTAGAAAATGTGTTTGAGAAAAAGGGGTCTGTTAAAAGCCCTGTAATTGCACCTTTCTGACAGAGAGCCTCATTGATGGGTGGTTCACTGACAAGACTCAAGCCTTTACCAGACAGCAGAAAATTCCATTAATCATTATAGAGCAGATACAGCTTCAATATTGCTGACAAACAAGAGAGAAGCAAAAACTAGAGGTGCCAAAAGACAAAGAGAATAAAGCAAGACTAAGTGACACTGTAGGAGAGAGAAAGGAACAAAAGGAGGAAGATGATAAGAGAGAAGGATAAAAAAAGAAAGACTGTGCTGTAATTTTGGAACACTTATACAGTTATGCCACTGCTGGGACGACTGTAATGCCAAAAGTCGCTATCCTTCAACTCTGATAGAAAGTGGTGCTGCAACTATTACTTCTTTGAACGATCACAGCCCCTCCACTTTCTTAATGATCAGTATGTCTATATTTCTGTGTCCATTTTTGCATTGTAGTATGGACTGTGAAAGAAACAAAGGTATTTGATGACAATTCCTGACAATACCAACACCTAAATTACAATGCATGTTTAGTCATGTAAAACATTGTAATCATTTCAAACAAGTTGTAATTGCTGCCTAACACGTTTGTTGTCTCTGCTTAACTGAATACATGATGTTAACTAACCACATAACTTGTGTTATAGCTGTATTTATCTGCCATATGGACATTTAACACACTTATAACAGAATTCTTCCTAAATGTAACACTGAAACAAGCATTTGTAAAGGTTCTTTGAAATAATGTTTTAAAGGAGTAGTTCACTTTAAAAAAAACTTTTGCTGATAATTTACTCACCCCCATGTCATCCAAGATGTCCACGTCTTTCTTTCTTCAGTCGAAAAGAAATTAAGGTTTTTGATGAAAACATTCCAGGATTTTCTCCATATAATGGACTTCATTGGGAGCCAAACGGTTCAAGGTCCAAATGACAGTTTCAGTGCAGCTTCAAATGGCTTTAAACGATATCAGCAGGGCCGACGCGTCCATATAGGCGAACTAGGCAATTGCCTAGAGCGGCACTTTTGTAAGGGCGGCGAAATTTGTGCCAACCGGGAATGAACAATTCAAAAAATAGGTTATTTGTATGATTTACTGAGCTGCCGCCGCCCCGCGACGCGGGCGCGCCCCTCCTCTCATGAGTCATGACTGATCTACTGAGCTTCCGCCGCCCCGCATCGCCAGTGAGGGCGAGCCCCTGCTCGCACGAGTCATGATTGGGTGATGGGAAGTTCGGATCATTTTACTGACTCTATTGAGTCATTCGTGTCATTTCGTTTATTTAAGTGGCTTTAAAGTTGATACTTTTAACAGCCAAATTTCCCGATCACATCCACCTACGCAATGTTGATCATATTCTGAATTAAGAAATCGTAATGCAGTAAACAATTATTTACAGGGAACATAAATAATTACTTTACCTTCCGAGTTCCGAGTCATACGTTCATTTGGGTGATCCGTTCATTGTGTCACGTGACATACGCAATGAACAGATAGTTCATTAATCACCTATCAGGGACTAATGCAGGATGTCGAAACGAAATAAATTATCTCGTTGCGAATATAAAAAGAGACGACTTATAAAGGAAAAGTTGAAACTAATAAAAAACTACCTTCGCAGTAGCCTACATTGAAACAAGACAGCTAATGGACTGGCAATCTCCATAGAACAAGAACTGGCTCAGAGAATCGAAATAGAGGATGTTAAGAGCTTTGCTGCGATGAAGGGCCGCTGTGCACGTTTCTGAAACGTAAGTTAAGCTTCATTTGCTCTTTAGTCGTTATTTTAAGATGCTGAACCTGCTGATGATATAATGTGCTTGCGGACATTTCATTTGAATACGCACATAATAAAGTGGTGTAAAGAGATGTGCAAGCAACAGTAATTTGAGGAGGTGAAATGTGATTATTTGGAAAAGTCCTGTCATGACTGCTTAAAGAAAAATGCCAGCAGGCATTTGCCACCTGCATAAACTTTAATATTGTTGACATTTTGGGCATACGCGCGTTGCGCACTATTTGCGTTATATGTATGGCTGGCTATTGGTCTTTGTGTTGTTGTTGCTGGTTTTGCGTTATATGTATAGGCCTATGGCTTATTGATCTGTGTGGGTTGTTGCTGGTTTTGCTTTATATATAGGCCTATGGCTTATTGATCTTTGTGTGTTGTTGCTGGTTTTGCGTTATAGGCCTATGGCATATTGGTCTTTGTGTGTTGTTGCTGGTACGTTGCAAATAGAGGGGCGGCACAATTGCTTTTCGCCTAGAGCGGCATAAGTGCACGCGCCGGTCCTGGATATCAGACGATGAATAAGGGTCTTATCTAGCGAAACCATCGCTCATTTAAAAAATAAATAACAAAGTTTAAGTTTTTTAAGCACAAATGCTCGCCTTGCTCTGTTCTGTGATGAGCGTTTGTGACTGTCCTGTTCGAACTCGTTCATCAAAATGTCATGACTCGAAGGGTCCTAGATAAGACCCTTATTCATCGTCTGGAGTCGTTTAAATTCGTTTCAGCTGCACTGAAACTGTCTTTTGGACCTTAACCCATTTGGCTCCCAATGAAGTCCATTATATGGAGAAAATCCTGGAATGTTTTCATTAAAAACCTTAATTTCTTTTCGACTGAAGAAAGAAAGACGTGGACAACTTGGATGACATGGGGGTGAGTAAATTATCAGCAAAAGTTTTTTTAAAAGTGAACTACTCCTTTAAGTGCTATACAAGTAAGCTTGAATTGAAATGACACAGTCATGTGATTGATTTAAGCAAAAATAATCAAGATAATGACCCTGTTGTTTCGGCATCAAGTCGGAGTTGTGATAGTTAGGACGGCACTTTATTTGGATTTAATCACTGGATTTATGTTGTTTGCTATTTCTGCGATCTCATGTGACTGACAGGTTGTCTCGCCTTCGCACCAGTAAACACATCATCAGAGAAGAGATGTAGTTGCAAGAGGGAGGGTAAGTTATTTTGATTAAAGATAACAAAGGCATTTGAATATATTATATATAATAATATATATATATATATATATATATATATATATATATATATATATATATATATATATATATATATATATATATATATATATATATTATAAGGGCATGGATGGATATATTATAATCATATATAAATACTGCAACATTTCATAGATACACATCAACTGTTCATTTTGATTTCTGTGTGATTTAACAATGAATGTTACTTTGTATAATATTCATATTGAATTCTAGCAAAGATGACAAAATATTTATTTGCAATTGTTGTCCTGCAGCAAAACATGAGGACAGTTGCATTGTAGACCATACATGCAATGGTGATTTTGTGTGCAACCAGGACACACTAGTGCAAAATGACTAGAATAGTGACATGACAGCTTAATTATATGTCTGGTCTCTCTGTATCATTTCAGTGAGCTTTTTTTGGAGCTTTTTTTTGCTGCGTTCCGAGCCCGAGCGCGTTTGTTCCCGGCGCCCCCGCAGCGTTGGTCTGGTTTCATACTCAACTTGATTCTATCGAACCCTGGTGCGTAAACGTGCACGGCGCATGATAGAAAACAGAATGCGAATATTGTGTTTTTTTATTAATTCGCTGCTATTATGCGCAATTGAGTGAACACTACAGGTTTACTGTGCGTGTGTCACATAAGGTGGACTTCTGCTGCTTGCAAACGGACTCTTTTTAGGAGACAGTGGATTTCCAACTTTGTTGCCCTGATTCCACGCGCAATACAGCAATACACTGCAGGCTCACTCTCGCTCGTATCCAAGGTAAATCATCAACACTATCATCCCTTACAAGTGTTTTATTTAACTGAAAACATCAAAATAAGCTGAAACGCATGCGCAGGTAAGTTTACTTCCTGAACAAGTGCGCACCCGAGTCCGTGTTGCTTTCACATTCATGCGAACCGCGGCACGGTTCGGGAGCAACCGAACTCAGACCTAGCCTGGCTCCGCCCTCCTACGCACTTCCGCTCAATTTCATTTTCCTTCAGTACTACGTCTGGGATTGTGCTGTAGACTTCGGTTTCCAGAAATAAATTTTTTGTAGGACCAATCAGCGAACAGAGGGAGTGGCTGAGAACGATGACGTTGATCTCGACTCGTGCGTTATTTTGAGTTGTAGTTCAGTAATGGCAGAGGAGAAAGATGCGAGCGAAGCCATTCGGTCCGTTGTGGCAACGCTGCCGAATATCAAGTAGTTAAAGCCGGAGCAAGAACAATCTTTGCTTAGTTTTGTGTTTAGGCGCTTTTCCACTGCATGGTACGCTCGGTTCGGTACGGTTCGATTCGGCGCGGAACGGTACGGTTCGGCTTCGCTTTTCCACTGCGTGGTACGACTCGGTACGGCACGGTTCGATTCGCTAGCTCGGTTGCTTTTCCACTGCAGTTAGTACCCATTCAAAGTGGGTGGGACTGATCGTTACACTGTTTGTAGGTCCGGTGATAGCCGTGTGCGGCTAAGAGCTGAGCTAGCTGCTACTTGGAACACTTTTTCATTCTGTTTTGCCCCATCCAGCTCTCGCAGGACCCGCTCCTAGGCAACCAACGAGAGGATTGTCTGCACCTCGACCACGATTCAGCCATTTCCTTTTTAAAGTGTTGATCTCTTCTTTTTTTTTTCCAAGTAAGTAAAACACAGGTGCTACCGTGTTGGCTGTTGTCTACTGGTTATATGACTCTGTATAGCGGTCTCGTGTCACAAATCCAATGACGCTGGTAGTGACGATTCTGTCTGTCTGACCAATCAGTGATCTGCAGTGTTTCACGTCACATTTTAGTACCGGTACGGTACGCTTGGAACCTCAACAGATCAGGTACCATTTAAGCGCGCCGAAGCGCACCGTACCGTACCGTACCATGCAGTGGAAAAGCACCACAAGTGAGCCGTACCGAACCGAACCGTACCGTACCATGCAGTGGAAAAGCGCCAAAGCGTGCCGTACCGAACCGAACCGTACCGTACCATGCAGTGGAAAAGCGCCATTTATGGCCATCCTCTCACGGGGTTCGGGAAAAGACATATGTCACGACCAAACGTTAGCGATTGGTTATGGCAGATAGAGTGACTCTGGGCAGATCCAATAGTTTTAGACTTCAATAGAGTTCCCGTCTACAAGGAAGTTAACGCTTGTCAATGGAGCGGTGCCAGACTATGTACAAATGAAATGTACGAGAGTCTGGTAGAACCAGGCTAACTCAGACCACCTCTTCCAGGTAGTCTCGGGTTCGGTACCCCAGTGCGCACCCGGGTCCCATGATAGCGTTCACATTAGCGATTTTTCATGCGAAGCGTGCCCCGTTCCGAGTGTGAAAGCCCCCTTAGTTTAGGGTCCAATTCTCACTATTAAGTTGCTTATTAGCATGCATATTACTAGGATATAGTACTTATAAAGTTCATATTATAATGCCTTATTTTGCACGACCATATTCTACATCCTTTAATCCTATTGTTGTGAAGCAATTTCACTGGAGGTGAGCTGGTGAGAACCCAAATGCAAGTATAATGTAAACATGAATCAGAACAAAGGCAAGGCACAGAAAAGAACGACGATCAGGACAAACGACACTAGAAACATTCAATCACAGAAAAAGACACAGGGCAAACATCAGGGCTTAAATACACTGACTAATTACAAGACAAGGAACACCTGTGGACAATGAGCAAACAATTAACAAATGAAGAAACATGACAAACAGAGAATCACGTGACAGACAAGACAAAACCCACACCGTGACACCTATTGAATACCTAAACTTACCAACTATAAATAAGCAGTAGCTACTAGCTACTTTGGAGTTAACAGAGGCAAAAGTCATAGTTAATAGTTATTTTTGAGAATTGAATGGAAAACTTAAAGGGTACCTATTATGGATTTTTGAAAATTGCCCTTCATCTAGGGTGTAACATAGATCTAAGTAAACGAAAACATCCAGCAAAGTTTTAAACATGAAAGTTCACCGTATACAAAGTTATTGTCTCTCAAAAGTAAGAGTCGACTCTGAGTCTTAACATTTGAGTCGCTGATATGAATCGTCTGACGAACAATGCTTTTCCTTTGTCTAGATGACGTCAACTTGACAAGTTATTTGAATAAGATATGCCCACTTATTGCGTTCGGAGACGTCAGGGAAAACTAACATCATGTCGTCGAGACGCTGTTTTGAAGTGCAAACTTTTTTCAACTGCCCAGTGAGGAGCATTTGAAGACTAAGTGGCTACAGTTCATATATACAACTATACCAAAGAAGTATAGCCGAACCTTGTTCTGTGTTCGCGTCATTTTGAAGATGATTGCTTCACAAACCTAAATGTTATAAAACTATGGATTTTCGAGCTGGCTGATACTGAAGGAAGGTTCAGTACCGAGTTTATTTGGATCAGCTTCCTTCTCCGAATCACAACGTGTAAGTATTATTAATATTAATTGTTGCTTTTATGTTTTATGTATCATGCTCAATAATTATTTTGTGTGTTGTGTACGCACAGGGCAGCTTCTAGGTCTTCAGTGTCAATTGTATTGAAATATGTGAAGTGTTTGTCGTTGTTAATGGAGTTGTCATAAAGAGTATAGCTTTAACGTTACCTCTTAGTACTGTATTATCAATATGTCTATGCGTTGGGCTAACGCAAACAAAGACTGAATGTGCTTTTACCACTAAACTTTGTGCTATGGTTGCTAACATATCACCGCAGATTAGCGTCACACAAAGGCGGGGTTTGGAAAAATGACTCGCTAAACGATTCATATGGGAGTCGGTGAGCAAATCAGGTAAAAATAAATGCATATTATAAGACAACAAAAGTGTTTTTTGTCATTGCATGCTTGTAAAACTGTTGTTTGGGACTCCCAGAACAATATTAGGAACATTTTAAATGCCATAATATGTGCCCTTTAAGTGTGACCATAATAATAAAAAAAAAATAAAAAAAAATCAAATTGGACAGATAGTGAAACTAAAGCATTTCTCGTCACCCAGGTGGATGGAGATGTCTAATGATTCACATTAAAGAGTTTACCATTATTTTGGTTGTGATGCATCTTAACGATAAAAACACGAAACGCCATTGGACTGTGACTACACTGAATTCTAGCAAAGATGACACAATATTTATTTGCAATTGTTGTCCTGCAGCAAAACATGAGGAGAGCGAATCCAACTGCAAGCACGTTTAATATTAACACAAACAAAAGACACTCAGACCAGGAATAACACGACAGCAACCATTACCACATAACAACATTAAGAACTCACAAAGACTGAACTGAAACACAGGGCTTAAATACAAGGGAAGACAAGCTAAACAAGATAACAAGGGGGCGTGGTAAACCTGGAACACCTGGGAAGACAAATCAACATAACGGGGAACAGCTGAACATGGGACAAGACACATGGCAGGAACACATGACAAACAGGGAATCACATGACAGACGAAAACAAGGAACAAGACACAAAACCCACACCGTGACAGACAGTTGCATTGTAGACCATACAAACATCGACCATACATTTTAGACGTAAACATACAAAGTTTACAAAACTAATGTAGTCACAGTCCAATGGTGTTTCGTCTTTTTATCGTTAAGACGAAACACCATTGGACTGTGACTACATTAGTCATGTAGGCTAATATCAAAACAATCATTTATCACAGATCAGGCTTTAGAATTAACATTAGGTCTACTTACGTGTTGCGGAAGTGTGTTTGCTTTTGTGTTTAATTGTGACATAAATTATTAGGCCCAAATGACATGATCAGGCACTTTGTTGAAAATAAACAATACTGAATAATAATAAACACTACATTTTAAATAATTTATCCTATTACAGTGCATAGTCAATTTGAAGTAATTTAAGCTAACTGTAATAATTAAATCTGTCATCATCCCTAATGTTGTACATTTCTTTCTTCTGCAGTACACAAAAGAATATATTTTGAAAAATGTTGGAAGCAGTTTTAGTGATATTAGTTGCAAAAAACAAACAAAAAGAAAGTAAATACAAGTTTGGAACAACATGAGAGTGGGTAATTTATGTTCATTTTTGGGTGAACTATCCTTTTAAAAATCCTGACCAGACAGCAACATTGCCTCAACCAATATCCTACTGTGTGTTTGGGATGGGACTGTTTGCCTGGCTAATGACAGATGTGGGACTGTTCAGATTCAGAAACCCAATATGAAACAGCATTTTTGGTGACATTCTCCTTTCTGTTGCTAATCACAACACTTTATGCAAAAAGACGACATGAAATGTAATTCGCGAAAATCTTTTCGTCCCTATTGTGACTTATATCCAAGTTAAACGGCTTCAACAAGAAAAAATGTAGGGTGGGACTTGATTTTGATTTTAAATTGGGAATTGATTGGATCGTTGGATCATTGTCCTTTGCTATTGCTGTAATCGTATGAGTGACCACAGTAAACACCTCATCAGAGAAGAGAAGTGATTTCGTCCAAGAGGGAGAATCATTTATTTTGATTAAAGATTGTGAGGGCACACAAATAAAAATAATAATAATAATGGCACTTTTACATATTTATAATAAATATAATAATAAAGAACAGACAAGAATTGTCAATTTTGATTTAAAGGTTACTAAAATAAAGAAGACCCATCAAAATTTACAATGTCAAATTACAATGCATTTAAATTTCTTAAAATGCATAAAGTTTACAAAAGGCAAAATCAGGGTTGAAATTAACGAGAGGAAAAACATCAATAGCCTACACAGCACTGTCTTGAGTCCATGCTCTGCTATAAAAAAGCATTCAGTGCGCATGATGCACAAAGGCAAAAGCAACCTGCATTTATAATTAAGGACTATGAATTCTTCGAGGAGAATCACTCGGAAAAATTGTGACGATCTTTAAAATATAGAACACAGAGGCTCTCTCTGCTCTGAGCATGTGGTCTTTGTTTGAAGTTTGTGTGGCTGAATCCATTCAGCTGTCACTGAGAGACAGCAGCACTAGTCAGTCCACTCAGAGTGTCACTCGGTGCAGGCGGGCGATTCTTCATCTCTCTTCAGTCCAGGATGGCAAAATAGCACGGTGAAGGCGGATAGATCAGCAACTGCGTATATGGGAGACTGTTATTACAGTAAGTTTAGTTTCCACTAGAGTTAAACACTCTAGACACACGCTTGTAAATGCGTATTGGTAAAATTAAAGTGAATCGATCGGAGATGTGGAGAGCCGGTGTCCTGCTGCTGCTCACCGGCTACGTGTGTGCGAGTGTGCCCGAGGAGCCAGCGGACAGAGCGACTCCATCAGACGGCTACTGCAGCTGGATAACGCGGGCTCAGCCGCACGGAGCTGGAGGCAGGAGAGAGGGCTTCAATGAGTTCAGACTGCGAGTGGAAGGAGACCCGGAGCATTATCATCCCGGCAGTACTTATCGAGGTACATAGTCTATCGCTATTTCAGCTGTTAGTGCCAGAGACGCTTCACAGTGCGCGCGCGCTAGAGATTTGTTTTGCGTCTCAAAAACTAGCTTAGGCTATATCTTTTTTATATAGCTGTTGTATAAACGGTAATTACAACACCACATTAACATTCAGCAAGAATGTTAGATTTTAATTGTTTTCAGGACAATGGTAGCTTTATTTAATCAGTGTCGAGGGCAAGGCAAGTTGTCATTTATACCAGGGCATGTTGTCATAATTAACCATTCTGTTTTTGTGGTTATATAAATTTTTCATTTTCAGTGCTTCTGAAAGCTCTTATATAACTTTTAAATACAGATGTCATAAAATATGGCTTGATTTAAAGGTGCAGTAAGTGATCTCCCAGTATTGTTGTTGAACACTGTTGATATTTGAAATCAAACTAACACACCCCTCTCTTCATTTCTCTGCCTCCAAAATTCACAAACACTTTACAGCCCGCCTTGCTCCGAGCTGCTGTGTTGCCAAGTCCGCTATTTTCCCACTGATTTGGGTAACGTTGTTGCCGTGGGTAATCTTTTTTTCTGCTGGTTAAAAGAAAGAGACACAGCATTCCCTAGGCGAGTGTTACTACCCAACCCGGTATCACGACAAGACGTGAAATAATCACGTTGGTCCACTTTGGAAAACGTGTAGATGTCACGGTTTAACCCCCTCAAACGTGAAACTTACACGTTTGCGTTAGAACGTTCCAGTGGAGAGATACCCGGATGTTGACCTATTCTACACGCAATCGCCTCTGCCATAACGACCTATTGGTTTTCATTAAACTGAGAAAAATATAATTTTGTTTTATTGACGATCACTGAGAAATGTTCTATTATTTAAAATGCAAAAAACATTTATTGTTTTCAAGGTGAAAAGGATTCATTTGCTTGATCCACGCCGATAAAAAACGTCTAAATGTCACATTTTAAATGAAGTAGCTTAATGAGTAAAACGTCTATTTTTCCTGCGTCCCCCAGCTCCTCGTTTAAGCAAAAGGTATACGCTAAAACAATGTATTGCATCGACGTTAAACCACGTTAACCGTGTTAACCATAACATTTTAAATACTCGTCTGGACCTAGTTCCGTTGCTTAGCAACGGGAAGCAACTCAGTAACTTCAGTGCCATAAATTAGCACCTTAGTGCTTATAGATTAGGAGACATTAGTATGTGTTCGCTGCATTTGTAATGTTATACTTTTAATTCCGAGAAGAAAAATGTTGCTGTGTTGGGCAGAATACATTAATATTGCATACCCTCTTCAAACGTGAGAACTACACGACAGAAAGAAAAAAATACCCGAAGACGCCACGTGACGTCACCGTAATTTGCTTAAGTTTAATTTAAAGAAAGAAAAAAAAACTCTGAATAACTACTTCACATGATTAATACCCTCAAATGTGAAACTTGCATGTTTTTCCAGCTGTGGAAATTCTGGGAAAAATACTCGTCGTTAATGGCCGTTAATGATGACGTTAAAAACTCCCGCTTGCAAGTTAAGTTACAACCACGACTTCCTCCTCTTCTTCGGACTTCATCAAGCAGGTAAGACATGTTGACAACAATATGTACGTAACAACGATGTAATTGTATAAGAGCTATTGCCATTTGCCTTATTTAATATTTTTATAGTGCTCTTTGGTCACTCAATGTCTTACTTTTCCTATAAGAAGCCGGTAAGACACGTTGAGTCATCAGTATAATGGATAGCTATAAACTTTCTGTTGGCCTTACTGTATATCAGTAACCTTAGGTATTTAGGTTATTAAGGATTTACCAAGAATAAATATTCAATGAGAATTTGGAAATTGGTGAATAGGCCTAATAAATGAATAATGATAATGCTTATTAATTAGCCAATAAATAAAGGAGGCACTGTATTAGTGTATTATATACAGACACATTAGTTATTTTGTTAATTGCTAATATTTATTCCCTAAAATAAAGTGTTACCTTCATTTCATCAATCAGTTCAACTTAAATATTTTATCAGTTAACCATTTAAAACATTTCAATTTATTTGATCAGAGCTTTTGTTTAAAACGAATCAATTGGGCTCATCAAATACGGTTTTATTATTGACTATGTATATTTTCATTCTTTGGCGCATGTCTGTAGTAACTAACTTACTTAGTACTGTAACTAACTTTAACTGTCCCTTCTAACCAGCCGAATGGTAGGCCCTTGACCATATTATATAAGTATGAAGTAGGCTATAAACTCATCATCAAATAGGATAGTTATAGGCTATAGCCCCTGCCCTCCCTATTTGTTAAGCGACCTTAGGTACTATGAGTATGAAAGGCCCTATATAAGTTCAAGTTATTATTAACTATGCTGTAAGGGCAGTGCCATACTTAATTTGACCAGTAGTTGATTGTCTAGTGTTCTCATTCGTATTTTCACCCTCAACCACCCCACGTGTTAGGAACCAATGTCGTATAGAAAGGAATGTGCAGGTATACAGGTAATTGCATTTGTTAGAAATGCCAATGTATGGGCCATCGCTACCAGAACGGTGAGCTGTACAGCAAGGAAACCCAAAGAAATCGTCATTCTTATTAAGTTGTATTGGTGTTAACTTTTGTGGCTAAGAAGACCCTACCCAGCAAATGTGACCATTGTTTAAAGTATGGAGAACGGAGTAATCATTCTATTGTGTAGGCTAACACCCAACACACACACACACACACACACAAATGCCTGAGACACCGTGCCCTGATGTTAGTGAATAACCAGCCAAAGACCAGAAAAATTAGGCAACTTTTATATCATTTCATTGTATTATTATTATTGTGAAACCCATTTTATGTCTCTTTCCAAACAGATATGCCAGGACCTGGTTCAACCACAAAAAAATGTGCGTCTTGTTCTATGCCACTCAATGTGGCTTGCAAGACGTGCAAGTACTGCAAAGCAGCGCAGCCCCACAAGCTTCGTTTAAAAAAAAAATTAGAAAGATTTGATTTAAAATCAGAGAGATGGTCCCAGGCCCAGAAAAGAAATAACACTTCATCCCACCTGAGGGATGACGCTTCTTTGTTGGTATGTTACAGACTATTATTAAATTTCTTTGGCTTGCATGCATAAGTAATTAAACGCCTGTATTTTTTAGTTTTAGGTTCACACTTATTGACCGTAGCTCATCATAATTAACTTAAGTAAAGATCTTCTGAATGAAAAATCACTGTGTAAAGCTTCTACTTGCTGATCCCAAAATTCTAAAGACTGTTATTGCAGCGAAATGGTTCTTTATGAGTATGCACGCAGCATATGTCATAATGTTAGTATACAAAGAACTTGCTTTAACTGACTCTGAAATTTAGAAATGCTCAGAAATAATGTAGATTTTGCTTTACTCTTGTTGGAAGCTGGAAAGGTTTCAGGCCCTTGGCTCCAGGAGTGTGTTATTTATATCCCGCCCCGGAACCAAATCGTGGACAAGTGAGGTGCTTCTGCCCAGATGTAAAATTACTGCGAATGCATCTGCCTGCCTAAAGAGGATGGAGGCATTGTTTGAATTTGTTGTGCAAGGTATTGTTTTATGTTAAAGTAAAACAAGACATCATTAGATAAATAGTAAGTTTAGTTTTTGTTGAAATAGCAATAATGCCATATTGAAATCAATTAAACCCTATAATTATATGGTGTTATTGAATTAATTTTTTTGTTTGACTTCTGTTACTACTAGGTTGGAGTCAATCAGAGACAGCCTCAGCAGCAGAGATCCCACAACCTCCTGTGGACAACTCACTGGCCACATCAAGTAAGTGTTGCATAGTTGCATAATGTACTGATATTCCACCATAGATGCAGTTTGTAATTTCACATTTTGTATTTCTGGTTGCTTTCAGGTTATTATGGAGCCCCTTCTCTTGCCATTGCTACCTCACCAGCCCCCACTCTTGCCATTCCTTCCCCTCCAGCCCCTTCTCTTGCCATTGCTACCTCACCAGCCCCCACTCTTGCCATTCCTTCCCCTCCAGCCCCTTCTCTTGCCATTGCTACCTCACCAGCCCCCCACTCTTGCTTCCTTCCCCTCCAGCCCCTCTCTCTTGCCATTGCTACCTCTCCAGCCCCCACTCTTGCCATTCCTACCCCTCCAGCCCCTACTCTTGCCATTTTCTCCCCTCCAGCTCCTACTCTTGCCATTCCTACCCCTCCAGCTCCTACTCTTGCCATTTTCTCCCCTCCAGCCCCTACTCTTGCCATTCCTACCCCTCCAGCCCCTTCTCTTGCCATTCCTTCCCCTCCAGCCCCTACTCTTGCCATTCCTTCCCCTCCAGCTCCTACTCTTGCCATTTTCTCCCCTCCAGCCCCTACTCTTGCCATTCCTACCCCTCCAGCCCCTTCTCTTGCCATTCCTTCCCCTCCAGCCCCTACTCTTGCCATTCCTTCCCCTCCAGCCCCTACTCTTGCCATTCCTTCCCCTCCAGCTCCTACTCTTGCCATTCCTTCCCCTCCAGCCCCTACTCTTGCCATTTTCTCCCCTCCAGCTCCTACTCTTGCCATTCCTTCCCCTCCAGCTCCTACTCTTGCCATTCCTTCCCCTCCAGCCCCTACTCTTGCCATTCCTTCCCCTCCAGCTCCTACTCTTGCCATTCCTTCCCCTCCAGCTCCTACTCTTGCCATTCCTACCCCTCCAGCTCCTACTCTTGCCATTTTCTCCCCTCCAGCCCCTACTCTTGCCATTCCTACCCCTCCAGCCCCTTCTCTTGCCATTCCTACCCCTCCAGCCCCTACTCTTGCCATTCCTTCCCCTCCAGCTCCTACTCTTGCCATTCCTTCCCCTCCAGCTCCTACTCTTGCCATTCATACCCCTCCAGCTCCTACTCTTGCTATCCCTACTCCTAGAGGAAACAAGAGGAAGAAGAAGAATGGTGGGTGTATATGTTTTCAAAAATATGTACCTCATTTATTTTTTGAGACCACAAATCTAGCAAGCAAGCAAGCAAATGTTATTTATATATCACTTTTCCAAACAAATCAATGCATTTCAAATTGCTTTACAGGCACAAAAAAATAAAATAAAATACAAATACAGGTAAAATACAAGAATGAAAAAAAAAGTATGAGGATTTATTAAAATGATGAAACAACATTAAATTACAAACATTGTAAAATATTATAGGAAGGCCAGACTAAAGAGATATATTTTTAATTTAGACTTAAAACTATTTATATTTTCAGCACATCTTACTACTTCTGGATGAGGAGCGTAGCGGCTAAAATCTTTCAGTTCTACTGTGTGGTACTGTTCAAATTAAAGAATCAGATGATCTGAGAGTCCTTACAGGTTAATATACTGTAAGCAATTTTAAAAGATAATCTGGAGCAAGTCCATACAGTGTCTAATGATTACAATCTAGTGATTGTTTTGCATTGGAAATTAATAGACATTTCACCAAAAACAAATTGTGTATTTCAGATTGCTCCCACAACAGCCAGGAGGTATACAAGGGAGATATTTTGAGGGAACGAGTAAAAGAGGTTGGTCAGACACTCTCTGAGAGAGAGACATATAAAAAATAATTTTGTACAGAAGTATTAGACTAATACATTTTAAATGAACAGAAATGTACAGAGATATTTACAGAAATATTTAGGTCAACAGAAATTTACAAGACATATGTGCAAACAGGTTGTACAACAGGTTATTGTATATACTGTATGTAGACAGATATCATATACTGCATGTAGACAACTTAACCCAAAATACAGTCCAAAATATAGAGTCTTTTATTTATGAAAGTGGAGGGCTATGAAACGATTAATCACATCCAAAATAAAAGTTTGTGTTTACATAATAAATGTGTGTGTACTGTGTATAATTATTTTATATATATAAATACACACACGTGCATGTATATATTTAAGAAAAATTTGTTATCTATATATAAAATATTTATATTTATATAATATAAATTATATATGCATCTATATACAGTATATACATGCAACTATTTCTTAATATATACAAGCATGTGTATGTATTTTTTATATATATAAAATAATTATACACAGTACACACACATTTATTATGTAAACACAAACTTTTATTTTGGATGCGATTAATCGCGATTAATCGTTTCACAGCCCTAGTCTTGATAGTTATTGCACGTGTAAGCCTACTTAACCACTGTACTTTAAAGTGTAGACCTACAGATTGTGACTTACAGTTATACTTTTTTTTTTAACACTTTTGCTTCATCAGGGGGTATTGTGTGTAGATTGAGGGGGGAAATTATTTCAAACTATTTTAACACAGGGCTGCAACAGAACAAAAATTGTGAAAATGGTGAAAGGGGTCTGAATTCCTGAATACACTGTACACTATCTCTACCTTCTTTCGGTTGTGTAGCTGGCAGTTTTGACAACAATCAAACTAACTTAATATTTTGCTTTTTCATTAGGGAAGGAAGGAATACCTTTTGAAATGGCACCCTTGCAGTTTATGGTATGTATGGAATTCTTCTTTACTCTTTACCTCCTTTGTTTTCAGTGCAGTTTGTTTGTTTGTAAGCAGGATTACGCAAAAACTACCAGCATGATTTTCATGAAAGGTGTACCATGGGCCAAGGAAGTACCCATGATATTTTAAAGCGGATCCAAGTCACTAGGCACAGTTTCACATTTGCCAACATTGTGCCTCACAACATTTGGCCTAAACATTCCTTTCCTTTTATGGCCCTAATTTGTTGGTAGTTTCAGTAGTTAAATGCACAAAAATGGCAAAAAATTAATTTAAGTATTTGAGTTAACATGCAAATAAGAATGTATTTGAACCACTAGGAAGCTACAGCAAATTCAGTGAAATTAAAAGTTTAATTGCTTGTAGTTCACTACTCCCCAACACTGGTAATTGAGTTATTTTTTCTCAAAGACCCCAAGTTGTACAAAGTAGGTACTCATTAGCCAACATATATAAAAAATGTGGGCTTCACCAAGTTATATTGGATAAATATTTCTGGATGATTACAAGATTGTATTTCAGTTAATCTGTTCCTGCAGGGTGTGTAAAATTGCACTGTACTTTGTAGAAAAGCTTGACAAAGTATGTAATACTTATCCATGTGATTTACATAATGTCTGCCATTTTTTGTCTCCATATAAGTGATAATGAATGGTGTTTTGTAAGTTCTTGAACTCTTAAAATAAATATGTGTTACACATAACATACATTATGTTCTCTGTTTTCATTTCAGTGGAAAAAAATGGAGAAGCACCTGGGTGGAGGAGGATTCCTTCCTTTTGTAGTGTGTGTTTTAATAAACAGTTGTTACAATTCCAAATGTCTTCGTTGGCCTCACTCTTTTATGCACTTTCACATACAACACATTCTGTCAACATTATCTGTGATGGAGTCATCACACATTAAAGCTGGTATTGTTTTTTGGTACCAGTAATGTTGTCAATTTGTCCTAATTGCAAAAGTCCTAATTGCAACAGGTTGCCCTCTTTTATATCCTGTTTATTTTAAGTCATCTTCATCATAGGAACATAATCCCCCAGGCTCTGAAGCTGCACCAGCAAATGCCGTAAACAGCTTCTGGAGCAATGACTTGGATGAACCTGGACTTGCAGTGAAAGCATGCAGAAACCATGAAAACATCCATACTTCTCTTTATGATTCTTACATGTGTGTTATACTGATTAATCTAATTTAACTATCACCTGCTGTGTCAACTTGCATGTGGCTGACATAATTTAAAACTATCATTCAGGTACAGTGGTTGTTAAGCTAAGAAAAATAAACATTGTGTGACCTCAATATAAGGGTCAAATCTCTTATGGGTCATGTCAGTAATTTCTTCACATATCAGCCTATGAAACATATGTTATACAAGGCATAAAGACACAATTATGTGTCAAATTTGAGACCTCTACGTGGTTGTGTGTTGCCAGGAGGCGGAGCTAAAGATTGGGAAAATTACATTTCTAGGGGGCGCTACAGAGTCTGAGAGTGTGCGAGGTGTAACTTCACATCTCTCCCTTACTTTACATCATAGTGGGACATTATATAACAAATTTCATAATTCTATGAGGTCTTCTTGTTAGAAATGTCAACCCTAGGTCTAAGCTTAATATCGTGCCTATGAACTGCATGGGTAAGACAGGCCTTGGCAGGGGTCATGTCAGTAATTTCTTCACATATCAGCCTATGAAACATATGTTATACAGGACATAAAGACACAATTATGTGTCAAATTTGAGACTTCTACCTGGTCGTGTGTTGCCAGGAGGCGGAGCCAAAGATTGGGAAAATTACATTTCTAGGGGGCGCTACAGAGTCTGGGAGTGTGCGAGGTGTAACTTCACATCTCTCCCTTACTTTACATCATAGTGGGGCATTATATAACAAATTTCATTGTTCTATGAGGTCTTCTTGTTAGAAATGTCAACCCTAGGTCTAAGCTTAATATCGTGCCTATGAACTGCATGGGTAAGACAGGCCTTGGCAGGGGTCATGTCAGTAATTTCTTCACATATCAGCCTATGAAACATATGTTATACAGGACATAAAGACACAATTATGTGTCAAATTTGAGACTTCTACCTGGTCGTGTGTTGCCAGGAGGCGGAGCCAAAGATTGGGAAAATTACATTTCTAGGGGGCGCTACAGAGTCTGAGAGTGTGCGAGGTGTAACTTCACATCTCTCCCTTACTTTACATCATAGTGGGACATTATATAACAAATTTCATAATTCTATGAGGTCTTCTTGTTAGAAATGTCAACCCTAGGTCTAAGCTTAATATCGTGCCTATGAACTGCATGGGTAAGACAGGCCTTGGCAGGGGTCATGTCAGTAATTTCTTCACATATCAGCCTATGAAACATATGTTATACAGGACATAAAGACACAATTATGTGTCAAATTTGAGACTTCTACCTGGTCGTGTGTTGCCAGGAGGCGGAGCCAAAGATTGGGAAAATTACATTTCTAGGGGGCGCTACAGAGTCTGGGAGTGTGCGAGGTGTAACTTCACATCTCTCCCTTACTTTACATCATAGTGGGGCATTATATAACAAATTTCATTGTTCTATGAGGTCTTCTTGTTAGAAATGTCAACCCTAGGTCTAAGCTTAATATCGTGCCTATGAACTGCATGGGTAAGACAGGCCTTGGCAGGGGTCATGTCAGTAATTTCTTCACATATCAGCCTATGAAACATATGTTATACAGGACATAAAGACACAATTATGTGTCAAATTTGAGACTTCTACCTGGTCGTGTGTTGCCAGGAGGCGGAGCCAAAGATTGGGAAAATTACATTTCTAGGGGGCGCTACAGAGTCTGAGAGTGTGCGAGGTGTAACTTCACATCTCTCCCTTACTTTACATCATAGTGGGGCATTATATAACAAATTTCATTGTTCTATGAGGTCTTCTTGTTAGAAATGTCAACCCTAGGTCTAAGCTTAATATCGTGCCTATGAACTGCATGGGTCAGAAAGGCCTTGGCAGGAGTCACATCTCAGCAATGGAAACAAATGTGATATAGAGCATAAAGACACACTTATTTGTTACATTTAAAAGTTCCTTGAAACCTCACTCATTCATATACCCTTTTGCACCCCAAATCATTTTTTTTCAGATTTGTGGCTCTGCCTTCTGTGAACACAGAACCAGCTAGGGGTCTCAAATTTCACAAATCAAATTTGTTACCAACCCCTGTATCAATAAATGTCCCATTCCAACATTTCCTAATGTAACTTGTGCCTCCCTCTCCACCGGTATGCCGTCTCAAACCTCTATAAAACAGTTTTTCATACAGATTAATCATTAAACAGTCAATTTACCCAAACTCTAACAGTCTGAATTGTAATTGTGAAGGAACAATGCAAAGTCAATGCAAAACTGGGTGGGTCTGTGGCAGATAACATTACACAAACATGTTTTTTTTTTTTTTTTTTTTGTAGTACGTGTCACTTATATGTTGCTCTGTGGCATTAATAAGAGGTACAAAAATACTAAAAATACTTTCACCTAACACGTCTGCTGTTGAATGAGCTTCAACAAAAACAGCATTATATATTAGACTAATGTAGTTGCTATAATATCCATAAAGTAGTCTTGGTGGTAGTCATTCAACAACTCGCTGTCAAACTATGACTGTTTGAGAATATGGTACAGCAGGAACAATTAAGCCTAGCATACAGAGCAGATAAAGCATAACAGCAGAAAGAACACTTTACACAGCTTTTATTTATACAGTCAGTACCAAGTACATCAGTTTGACCAGTTACAGGGCTGGTGGGTATGTACACTTCACCTGACACTGAAATAAATCTGCTAGTTTACTCATCACAATAAAGGCAATGGTATTTATGTAAACTAAATGAGGGAGGCTATCTATTGAAATAGGTTTCGCCTATTGAAATAGGTACCCAGAAAAAAAAACAAAAAAAACAGGCAAGCAAATGCTAAAACATGTCAATTCACAAATTAGACATCTTCCAAATCACTGTCCTCTGAGCTCTCGTATTCAAGTCCTTTACTCTCATCCGGTATCTCCTTGGACCAATCTTCAGGGAATAGAGGTCCTAAAGCCAAGCTGTATCTTGAGGAAACGACTTCAATCTTCTCCTCCACATCAGCAAGTCTTTCCTGTAGAAGACACCGTAGCCCACAATGCCCCTCGTCAGTTAAACTGCCTAGGAGGAAATAAAAAACGAAAAAGGCACACATTAATGGAACACATTAATTCTTACCCGTTTAGAGCCAGACCCAGTTAAGATAGCTGCCATACATTTCCATCTTTGAACAGCATTATAAAATGGCACCTCCATAGAGTTATCCCCATGTTCTTACCACGGTTTCCTTCAGACATTTCTGCAATCAGCTTCCTAATGCCATCAGCCAGTCCTCTGAGGTAGGTGCAGTGCTGTCTCATCTCCCTAAGAATTATGATCTTCTCTTCTTGCAGCCGCATCTTTGACATGTATGCATCAAAGATCTTCTTCTTAGTGAGGATGTTTGTGGAATCTAAAGTCATACAAAAGAGCCGGTCAACAGGATTGACCGGTAAGCTGCAATATAGTTGTATAGCATACATGCCCATTAAGCTGAGTCAACATCTGTTTGCTCAATGTAATCCCTCTCCCTCACAGAAGTTGTTCCATACCAGTGCTGTGAACCTCCCATGGCCATATTAGACTGTCCTCCCCACTGGCATGGCCCACCATAGAGAGTCGGCTCTCCACCATCTGCTCATTTATGCCCTCCTCCTCTGGCACCTGCTCATTGTATCGTTTGATCGCGTCAAAGAGTTTTCTTTTCTCGTCCCCCAATTTCCGTCGCCGCAATTGTCGAATCTTGTTGCTGTCTATAATTTCCAAACACATGACAGAAACATAAAATCCAGACAAGAGATTCGTAAGTCATGTAAATAAAATTGATAAGTCAACAACATACCGGTCTGATTATAAAGGCTTGCTTTTTTTTGATAGATTCCCAGACATATGTGCTCTATTGACCGCTGAAGGATATGTTGGTCATCCTGTCTGGCATCTATAGAATCTTGGGAGGAGACAAAAGCATGAATAAATAGCAACTCTAGAAAGATCAGTTTACATTTCTGATATCTGTATTACTGAATTGTTAGTTATAAGGCATTTGGGGCAGAGCCGTTTCAGCCTTGAGTAAGATACAGGCATAGAGACCACAAATTTACCTGACAGTGCATCACTAGTACCATGTCTACTAGCACTATGCTGTATGTGCAGTTTGACAAAGTGGCTAAAACACCTTAAACATGATATTCATTTGGAAACGTAATGTGTTACAGAAGAAATTAATGTGATTACAGTAACATGTCCTCAACACTGTCGAGCACACTATGCTGTAACTGTAAATAGCCTATTATTTAGAACGTCAATACTGTACCCTCAGTGGCCCACTGTCTGACGTCATGTACCCACTGCTGCACCATGTTCTCAGGACACCCAAGTTCACGGCTCAAGTTCTCCAGCTTCTGGGACTCAGCCTCAGCCTTTCGGACGGTCTACAATAAAAATGCAAACAATTGCCTTTCCCATCTTGGAACAGATTTCAATTCTGTGTAATATGGTCAATACCTTGACATATCTGTTGGACAATGCAATATGAAGGCCATCATGCTTGCGTCTATTCCACCCAATTGCATGTACAGTCAGCATGTCATTGCGAGCTTTTTGAAAACATATTCAAATGTTACTGGCTGTGGCCAAAATAATTTTAATTTAATTAAAATAAAGGTTTCTCTTCTGTATTTTTATATAAAGAATGAAAGAATAACTGAAAGAACAAGACATTTTTATTAATGTAATAAAGGAGGATTAAATACCAGATTTGGTCATGTATTTGGTTGTGAGGGCACAACGAGAGAGGAAACTGTTCACCATTTCCACCTCTTCCCCTGCAGTAGCGCCAGCACCCTCCTGATTCCCACCACTCCAGACAATCTAACAAATGTGTGAAAAAGTTATTGGTTAGGGATTCACCAATCTCAGTTTTGCAAAGATATAAATTATGCATTCCCATTATCAATAATTAAATTAAATAGCAATAGTGAATGGCATAATAAGGACAATACCTCACACTTAGTTGAATGGGCCTTGGCATGCATGACTGACAGAAACGGCCTCATTTGAAGAAGAGGGCTCAGTTCAGGCATAGAGACTGACATCTTCTGAAGATAGGGCCAGTACTTGCATGAGATGTCAGTGCAGTAGAAAGTAATGTTTGTGGCTGCATGAAGCTCCTTCTGCAGGAACAGTGGATACGCAAAGATCTCTCCCCTGTACATATTGAGACCCTTTAGTATCACCCCATGCCTGCAAACAGCTACTTCAAGACCCTCTTGATCAAGTCTGTTTGCTCTTCTGGCAGTCTCCCTGGCAGCAGACCACTGACTAGCTCCACAAGTGCCTTTTCCTGGAGTCTGCAAAAAAAAAAAAAAATTATATTAGATTTAGATGGCAAAAATACTGCATTTAAACAGCAGGGCTAAAAAATTCTGAATCATTACTAACACTTTTCACTTTACTCCTGGCTTCTTCGACGAAAGAGGATACATCCGCATCTTTGGCAATGAAGATGCCCTCAAAGTATGGTTCCTCTGACCTTAATGAAAGCAGGAAAAAAAGGCATATTCAGTGGCAGACACCATGTTCAGTAGGTTTTAGAAGGTGTTAAATAACGTAAGCCAAGCGCACAGCTGCAAAATACAAAATTATCACCACATGGTTCTTCGTACTGGATTTTAAAGTGCGGAAAATTTATACTGATATCTGGTATAATCTCGATATTCCATACCAGTATCGGTGGTATCAGTTATCCTGATGTTTCCAAGCAGGTTTTAAATTATCAGTATAAAATGTGTCATGCCGTTGTAGTGTGGTGGATGTATGACAAGTCTATAAAATGGTGCCGAGTAATGGCCAAGAGGAAACCAGGGAGGACGCAGAAACAAGTACAACCTATCATGGAACCTTGAATAATTATCTGATGAGAAATAGAAGCTTCCGTGTTGTGATAACATGAGCTACTATGATATAGTGCCCCCGTCACAGAGTAATGTTGTGCAGCGTAAGCCGTACAGCAAAGCCGTGTAGTGTGGCACCTTGTCTTACCCTTTAGAGTGTTGAAATCTGTACAGTTTTCTGTTGCCGTCTGCAGAAACCGCAAGCATGTTGGGTGTACATGCTGGGCAGGTGAAGTGCTCGACATTTGCCATTTTCTCACATAGAAACTGGCAAAAAGTATATTCCACAAAGCTCCTCTGAAATACATCTCCATGTATTTTACCCTTCTGTAAATGTGCAAATAGTTAAGCGAAAAGTAAAATTAAATAGCCAATGGTCTCTAATTAAGGAAATCTTCATCCACATGGATCATACCCTTCCAAACTGCTCTGTCCTCTGCTCTAACAGCCGCAAGAAGCCTTGTCTTGACAAACCCGGAGCAACAGTTTTCATCTCCTCAAATGTGCTGAATACATCCACTGAAAACAATGTGTCAGCATTTACAGATGCTGGCCAATACCCACTTCTTATGAGGTCGCTTCTGTCAGGTGTCCATTGTGATAGACACACTCTACACGCCAAATTGGGCAAATTCAAGTCATAACGACCTAAAAAGAATCAAACTTATGAATATCTTGAGACACAACTGCAAAACCAAAAAATAAAGTCTAAAACCTACCTACCATTTATGCAAACCAAAATAGTTGCTTTGCCAGCAGATTCTGTGATGTTTGTAGGGTCACAGGTGCACAGTCGGTCAGGTCTCACTGTAGGCAACAGCCGAACTAAAAAGAAATTACACTATTTTAAATTTAAATTTTGAAAAAAGAGCTTAAAATAACTGTCTGATTGAGAAATGTAAATAAATACATCATAGAAGTTGTACTCACACTCACACACCAAAAAAAGTTCAGAGCAGTACCTTGATTTGTTTGTGTATATCTGCCATTTTCTTTCACACAGCACACTGTTGGCGGAATGGGCCGGTAAAATCCATCACTGCAGGACTCCCTGTTATGGAGTACCAGTTTTTTGTGGCAAATTGAATCACACTCCATACACAGCCACTCTTCTGGCATGCAGTCTCTGCAACGAATAATGGCAGGAGATGAGCACTGACTGCATTTGTTTTCCTTGACCACTCTGGAGAACAACAAGCAGTCCAGGTGGTAGGGCCTTGCTTTCTGCCACTCATCCTGGGCTGCAGGACTGTCGCAAGCTCCATGATGTTGATGTTGATGTTGAAGGACCACCTGAAGCTTCAACAGTTGTTGCCAGAATCTCCTGCAGTTTCTGCATCTCACTGTCTGAAAGAGGGACATAAAAAAAGCTCCTTAGTGGTTCTACAAAGAGCCCATTGTGGTTCTAGAAAGATTAAACTACTTGGCTACAATATATTGAGGTAACAAACAATCATTTCACACTGTTAATTTGATTAAAATAAAATAATGACAATAAGGAGTCATCGTACCAAGTAAGTGTTTTGACAAGTTTTGTTCTGTCACCATGGGTACCTCCTCAGTCTCCTCACAAGGATTCGGAACTGAAAGAAATTGGGATAAAGTCTCCCTTAAATAATCTTGCAGTTTGGTGCAGGTAAATCAGACATGGTACTCTAGCAAAAAGAAACATAACTACTGAAATGTTACTCCATCATTCCTTGATGAGATGTTCAGACAAAGTTTGTTTGGAAACATTACTAGCAAGGGGGCATAGGCATCCTAGAATGTGTGGGGATTGTAACAATCAAAAGCAGTGATAGGCTACATTTACAGGTGATTTAACCAGAGAAGACACAGACCAACCTAGCTTGGCTCCACACACCCATTCAGAATATACAGTAGGATACAGACGAAGACCAACCTGTAGCTGAAGAACGCATACGCGTTTCTCCGCTTCTGCTCTTTCTTTTCAGCAGTGGACGCCCTTCACAGTCTTTCTCAATCCACTGAAATTTACTCTTGCGGTTAGTGGATGCTCTTTCCTCATCTTGCTTTTCCTTGCATGACAGAAAGTCAAGACAGAAAGAATTACATGTAATGTTAGACACAACAGCAGTGTTTTTTTTTTCTTCACATTTTTACTCACTGTATGAAACCCATTCATTTGCAAAATGAGCATACTGCTGTATAACTAAAGATACTCACTTTCATTTGAGCCAGAAGCAGGTCTGCAAGGAACATAGCATCCTCTGCTGCACCAATGTCCTGCTCAGCCATCTTAATTGTAAAACTGAATTGCAAACGTTAAATCTATTTTCCGTTCAAAATAAGACTTTGACTGAGTGACCAAAGAACACCATAAAAATATTAAATA
Source organism: Chrosomus eos (assembly GCA_036326025.1). NCBI lineage: Eukaryota > Metazoa > Chordata > Actinopteri > Cypriniformes > Leuciscidae > Chrosomus > Chrosomus eos. The sequence continues at coordinate 13,527,927 of CM070824.1, forward strand.
AGGCAAATGGCAATAGCTGTTACACAATTACATTGTTGTAACGTACATTTTTTTTATTGAACAATATAAATTTTCAAACCAAATAGGGAACAATAAAATGCCTATTACAAAATATACACTTTTCCAATCATACTAATCCTCATACACATCATACACATCCTAAATTTCCATTGGTATGTATATATATATATGTATATCACATAAAATAACATCAAACAAAACAACATTCAATAACCCTTGTAGATGGGGTGCAAGGAAAAAATAAATAAATAAAGTTTTAAATCTTACCAAACTTAAAAGGAAAGAGACTCATACAGTTATCCAAGGGTTTGGTTTTCTTTGGATAAGTGTTGATTCTAAGTATTTTTTGCATTCATTTTTAATTTAAAGAGGGTTTACTGTTATTCCCCGTACTTTTGTGTATATGGTATTTATTTACCCATTGTAATAATAATGTTCAAATATGACAACTCTTTTGAAAGACCATCAGCATAAACCAAAACCTGAAACAATTTTAGTGATGGTAACGTACATTTTGTTGTCAACATGTCTTACCTGCTTTAAGTCCCAAGTCCGAAGAGGAGGAAGTGGTGTAACTTAACTTGCAAGCGGGAGTTTTTAACGTCATCATTAATGGCCATTAACGACGAGTATTTTTCCCAGAATTTCCACAGCTGGAAAAACATGCAAGTTTCACATTTGAGGGTATTAATCCTGTGAAGTAGTTATTCAGAGTTTTTTTTTCTTTTCTGTAAATTCAACTTTAGCAAATTACGGAGACGTCACGTGACGTCTTCCTTTCGGGTATTTCTTTTTCTTTCTGTCGTGTAGTTCTCACATTTGGAGAGGGTATGCACTATTAATGTATTCTACCCATCACAGCAACATTTTTCTTCTCGGAATTAAAAGTATAACATTACAAATGCAGCGAACACATACTAATGTCTCCTAATCTATAAGCACTAAGGTGCTAATTTATGGCACTGAAGTTACTGGAGTTGCTTCCCGTTGCTAAGCAACGGAACTAGGTCCAGACGAGTATTTAAAATGTTATGGTTAACACGGTTAACGTGGTTTAACGTCGATGCAATACATTGTTTTAGCGTATACCTTTTGCTTAAACGAGGAGCTGGGTGACGCAGGAAAAATAGACGTTTTACTCATTAAGCTACTTCATTTAAAACGTGACATTTAGACGTTTTTATCGGCGTGGATCAAGGCAAATTAATCCTTTTCACCTTGAAAACAATAAATGTTTTTTGCATTTTAAATAATAGAACATTTCTCAGTGATCGTCAATAAAACAAAATTATATTTTTCTCAGTTTAATGAAAACCAATAGGTCGTTATGGCAGAGGCGATTGCGTGTAGAATAGGTCAACATCCGGGTATCTCTCCACTGGAACGTTCTAACGCAAACGTGTAAGTTTCACGTTTGAGGGGGTTAAACCGTGACATCTACACGTTTTCCAAAGTGGACCAACGTGATTACTTCACGTCTTGTCGTGATACCGGGTTGTACTACCTGACCTCCGTTACACACGCAATGCAAGAGTGGATGTATTTATCATTGCAGAAGCAAAGAAAAATAGTTCACGAAAAATAAAGCAAAGATGATAAACAAATGACAAGGAAGCACAAACAAATGAACATACAGTAGTAAACAAGAGTAAATACAAGCAACAGTTGATTGCTAGTGGCCAGCAGCACAGCAGCTCCAGACAAACAATGACACTCAAAACTGTCCTGTAACTATAGCTAACCTTACAACAACTGCCATTTCTTGTTTCTGTGCAACCACAAAACCACTGTTACTTATGTACGGAGCAGAAACAACACAACACAACATCGGCGTCCGTTTTCAGGACTTTCCGTGTAGGTCTCTCCAGTGTTGGAAAGCTTTTCTCATATTAAAGCGGGTCCTAAAGCTGTTGCCTGAATGTAACGGGGTTCAGATTCAGGGAAGAAGGAGGCAGGAACCGGCGAACAATTAAGAGTTTTAATAAAAATAAAACAAATACAAAATGAAAGTAAAAACCAGCAGCCCCTCACAGACGACTGCCTCCTCTCCTCCATGAGATTCGAGACCGGTGTTCGCAGGTGTCGCTCATTATCAATCACGCACGGGCCTTGCGCCGTTCTCTCATGTCCCTCGGCCTCGTCCTGCTTGCCACAGTGATCATAACCCTTCTTTTTCCAGTGATATTCCTCTGCAATTTTCTCTTTTGGTTTGTCTATCATCTCTCTTTCAACAGTCTTTTTTTAAATCTCCCTCTTGCTCACTCTCTGTCCTCCACCATCATATGCCCCCAAATGCTGATTGGCTACACATTTGTTGTGGTACTCGGTCTGACCAAATTTTCAACAACATTTTTGGAAAAAAACGCACCTTACTGCACCTTAAATAGGCAGTGTTGTCATAATTCTTTTTAAAAAGGCCTTGTCAGCTAGCCCTGCTCCCCTATGAGACTGTAAATTGTTGTATGCACCTGGTGTCAAAATTCTGTCTAATTAGGTAGTCTAGTGTATATGGTTTTGAGACACGATAGGAATACTGCAGATAATGTCAGGTTTACAAGACACTAAACTTGTGGATCTTTTTAGCTACACCAAAAAAAAAAAAACTTTTACTAGGTTATTATAAAATGATCAAACATTATTTAATCATAGATCAGTAGTCCACATACATAGTTTCATGTATAATTTGACTATGAAAATCAAAGTTTTATAATTTTTCTAACCATTTGTACTGTTGCATTGACCAAGGACCTGTTTATATGTGTTACAAAGTATGTTTGAAAGATTTTGTAGATAAGAAGCATTTGAGCATAAAGTATATAAAGAGGAAAGAGTTTTGGAAATACAAGTTGTTAGTTTTTGTTTTTTACTACAAAAGAAGAGAAGTTCGGGAGGAGAGAACTCATCTAATCTTTCAATGAACTTCCAGAACATATATGCAGCACACACCTTGCTCTGGCATCAGCTGTTCCAGCATCCCTTCACACTAGAGCTCAAGTTGAAAGAGCTTTCTTGAGCCCATCAGCTGCGAACAAGTCAACAAACTTTAACCTCAATAGCTAAAGATTGTATGGGCAAACACACTCGTGAAATGCTAAAAATTCTGTGTCAGATACCTGATATAATTGTAATTGTTTTATTGATTTTGATCACCTGTGAAATCAACCAGAAAGGTCATGTTGAATAATTATTGTGATTAATTTCCAGTAACCCTGTATGCAACCAACCCTGCATACTTCAGAGGCTTTACTCTTATCGCTCTGAAGGAAGGGCACAATGGTGACCATGAGGAGGATTATGCTGGAAATTTCCAGGTGAGATGCATCACATGTTTCACATATACAGCATTTAATACAATATATGGTATATATGTGGTAATTCAATTTTATGTTTAATTTAAAGGGATATTTTATCCAAAAGAAAAATTCTGTCATTAATTACTCATGTAATGTCTTTCCTAATCCTAACCCATAATATTTTTCTTAATCTTTTAAAAACAAAAGACAGATTTCTGTCCCTCCATTGAAACCCTCCATGCAACCAAAAGTTTGACGCTTCAGAAAGTTTGTAAATACATTGTAAACAATCTATATGAATCAAAATGTCAAGTAGATATGATTGAGCTTCCGTTTACCTTATTTATTTAGCTCAATGTGCATTGACCAATGAATGTGAATAAAAGTTTAAATGAAATATAATATAAAGTGATCGTATCTCTTCAGAAGACATTAATTAAACTGTTCAATTTATATGGATTACATTTACAATGTTTTTGTAAACTTTTTGAAGAGTCATATTTGCATGGACTTCAATGAAGGGACAGAAATGTCTTAGGTTTAATTAAAAATATCTTCTTTTTTGAAGATAAACAAGAGTCTCATGTGTTTGTTATGACATGAGGTTGAGTAAATGGAGACAGAATTGTTATGTTTTGGTGAAATAACCCTTTAAAGGAAAATTGTATTTAATTGTGTTATGTTGGGCCTCTACTTGATGTCCAAAGAGCACTAATTAAGTATAAATCATTATAGATTTCACAGTTGCATTAGACAGGATCTCATGAATATTATGCACCTTATAGTCCTTCTGGGACAATAGAAGAAGATTCCACAAATATAAAGCCGATGGTTTAGTTTGTATTAAGGCAGCCCTGATTGCCTGGCTGTGGGATCTACTGTACTCCCTTTGTGTGCTGGAGCCAAGCTCAGATTCAGCCACACCTGGCAAAGCTCTTACATCAACACCATATGCTGCCTCTCCGCACGAGCTCTCATGCTATGCCAGAGAGTGGATACGGAACAAAAAAGGCCCATTAAATGTCACATAAACCATAAATCTCAGCTCCCTGCTGAAACGCTCTGCTTAAACCGGCTCTTGCACAGAAGAGATTTCTTGTCTTTCTAGAGGTATGAACGTAGAACAGTGGTTCTCAAATGGTTTTGTTTCAGGTACCAGATTAGACATTTACAGTTACAATTGTGATGAACTCAATATAACACCATGCCAAAATTGTTCAGCATTAAAAAGTAATCAAAAATGTCTGTTAAATCAATTGGAATTTATTAAGAACTATGTTGGACCAGCAATATGAAAGATTTTGATTATTTTATGCTTTTGAAAGAGTGTGCCTGACCCAAATCATGTTTATCCTTGTTGAAAGTAAACTCATTTTTATCTGGGAAGTATTTTTTATAACCCTGCATACTTCTGTTATTTTGAGGATGAGGGCATGTCACACAACCTATCCATGTTGACATGCGTCTAAATTTGTTAGACTCAAAATTCTGACATCTAATGTCAGATGAATTTGGGCCAAAATACCGTAGAGTTAGATTGAATGTGTGACAGTTGACGTGAACAGTATATTTCTCTCTTTACAATCTTTTCATGATTATATGCGTCACAAGACCGAGGATGAAGACAGATTCAAAATATAAACAAGGTTTAATCTACAAACAGGTGATAGAACGTAACTAGAGCCCGACTGATATGGATTTTTGGGGGCCGATGCAGATACTAATATTGGGGAGTAAAAAAGCCTGATATCGATATATTGGCCAATATTGTTTACGTGTATAGTACAGTACCTGTAAAAAGTTGACACACTTTCCTATTCGTGTGTCCAAACTTTAGTAGTAGAAGTACTAAGTAATACAAGTAATACATGTGAAAGTACTCATTATGCAAAATGGCCCTATATGAATATGTGTTATAATTAGGGCTGGGGTAAACGATTATTAACTAAACGATTAGTTGGCCGATTATTTTATCGATTAGTCGACTAATCTAACGACTAATTGGACGATAAAAATAAAGATTATTTTTCTGCTGCTTGATTAATAAAAAAAAACATAATGTATCTCAAATAAATACGAACTACTGAATCATGATAGCCTACTGTATAAGCTGGCTAACGTTAGTCTAATGTTATGTATTTGAACACCATCATTAGAACTCTATAACATCCAAAACCGTGTTATTAAAATATTTTTTACAAACATTTTTTATCATAGAGAATGTTTAATTACTAATATCAGCTTACGAGGGAAACGGAGGTGGAGTTAGTGGTGCTTCTGCTCCTGCTGGAGATTCGGGGGAGGTCTGTTCCCCTTTACCGATCAGAGCGCGCGCTGACACGGAAAGCCTTGTTTATACTCGACGCGTCCGCACAAGCGTGAAGGTGCGCGCGGGAAAAATGACGCGTTGGGTGCGCCAGACCGGCAAGACCCCATTTCACTTGCCTGTTTGCACGGCTTGTTTTGTAACAGCGCGCGCCGCGTCCGAGGATGAACGACTGCAAGCCGGATCTGCCCGAGCCGTACGTCTCACCGCACCGGCACACAGTTTGCGTGTCTAAATTGCAAAGGTTTTTTTTTGTTAAGGATTTGTTTACTGTGTGTGATTCATTTAATGGAAAGCACATTCACTTCTAGTGGTCTTCGTCCTCCATTCTGCAATGTTTTGGTCTCCCACGAGTGGTGGCGAGCTGTACTGCCAGAAAAGGTGCAAAAAAATAAATAAATAAGTGTCGACGCAAAAAAATGGCGTCGACGTAATTTTGACGCCGAAGCGTCGACGTCGTCGACGTGCCGCTACAGCACTAGTTATAATTATATAAATTATTGGAATATTGCTTAATGTTGTAACATAGCGTTATTGGCACAATGGGCAGCTAAATGCTGTTTATGCTGGATGCGGCAAAATGCCCGTTACAAAGCAGAACGAGACATCAGTTTACTGTCTGAGATTTGTCGCTCGCGTCGCCTCCACATAGACAGCTTAACCATATGGGCAATTTGACAAGTGCCCAGGGACACCACGTAAATATTTGTTTCTCTTTTAAAACAAGTGATTCATTCATAGGTCTAGGCCTATAAATACCCTTTTATCTGAACGTTCTAAATTCCCTGAATGTTTTGTTGAAAGCTTATTATTATCATTAAGTTTTTTTTTTTTGTGGACGTGCAATCTACTGCCAGATTGACAATACTACGTGAGCATGCGCATTTCATTTCAACGACCCACATTACACTAGCCTAGCGTGTCCACTGGCACAGAGCAGAGCGAGTGTTTAATTGTTTAATTAACACCAAAAAGAGTCAATTCATCACTAACGTCCGGTGTCTTGACAAGCAGTCAAGCGGTGTCTTAACTGTAAGTTACTAACTTGTTACCAGTGCGGTGGTGGCTTGAGTCTGTTGAATGGTGTTTTAATGCTACGTTGTCACCTGGTGAGACAAAATACTATAAAGTAAATAAACAATGTCCCCATCTTTTACTCTTACAACAAGCTTATCTTACTCGTTTGCTACATTAGCAAGCTAGCCATGTTTCATACCTTGTCTGTGGAGTGAAAGCTCATGTGTGCGCATCTTACACCGTGTCTGAAGAGACCTTACTGAAGTGAAAGGGTTGGCTGGTGTCACTACATTGTGGCGGAGCTGGTGTGACGACTGACAAGGAGGAGCCGATGGGACGATAGAACCTGGTAGAGCCAAAAGGCAGAGGGTGTCTGGTGGAGTCGAATAATTTCTGAACGAGAGAGAGCCCAATTGGAGAGATGAGCGTAGAAAATATAATGAAAGGACAGTAGTCAAGGCACAAGAAGGTAATGGAGTAGTGACAGGCCAAACAGCAGGGCAGGATACACAATAGGATAATTGGCTGGTCCGGGTAGAGACAGCAAAGATGTGACAGCCAATGATGGAAACAAGGCAGTAGCTCAGGGAACCAGAGGCTTGACAGTTGGTGATGAGACTTGATGTAGCACCAGTAGAGCTTAGATCGGGCCCAAAAAATCAAGCCCGACCCGACCCGAGCCCGTGCACGTTGTGTCCGAGCCCGGCCCGGCCCGACACATTAACTGTAATTATGAGCCCGAGCCCGATTTAAACCCGACCATTTTTAATACGTGGGCCGTTATAACCAGGGGCGACGCCAGATCATTTTTTTAACGCAGGTGCTGTGCACTTAATATTCAATTAATTATCACAATGAAAATTAAATTTTATTAAATTGAACAAGCACGACATTCAGCATTCAATCAAATATTCTTAAAGATTCATTATTATTAATAATGTTATTTCGACTTGTGTGCGTGCAACAAGCAAGATGTGCATTTGTAAATTCAGTGACAAGCGTGCCGAGAATTGATTTAATTTATGACGAGATGCTCCAGTTCATGTGACCGCGGCTCGCCGGCGCCCGCATGTCATAATTATTGTCTGCATTTGCTTCCTATTTATTAAATCCAGCCAATCGGTTAATGAAAAGGTTATTAAAATTAAGATACAATTTATACAAAACGAAATTCTCTTTAAAGAAAGGTTTCTACAAGAAAAAACATAATGAAGTGGTAAAAATCATACCTGAATCGATGGATCGCAAATGGATCCGATCCGAATGAAGGATATTGAAGGCTGAATATGATCCAGGGTACGCCGTCGTTTCGACGCAGAAGCATAAAACAGGCTTTAAGCTACACAATACAGCACAGTGTGCGAGTGGAGGAGACGCTGCGCGTGACACGTGACGTGCTTGATCAAGGGCCCGACTCGACCCGAGCATAGTGGCGGGAAATATCGGCCCGGTCGGGTCGGGCTCGGGCTCGGGCAGAGAATCTAAGCTCTAAGCACCAGGCAAGGAGAGCTAGTAACCAGGGTAGAACAGGATACAGGACAGGGTATGAACCAACACACAAGACAAGACTCGAGACAAGAAAACAAGAGATAGCAACCAGAAACAAAAGCAAAATAAAATACTGGCAAAACTGACTAGGGAAAATAAAAACTAACTATATAACTGGAATTTGAAAAAGGAAACAAAAGAAACAAATACATTCTAAAAATTAAACCTTAACTTTCAAACAAGAGAGAAGCAAAATAAACAAATTATATGAATAAATGTTCAGATCTAAAAACAAAATTATTAGGGCCGGGACTTTAACGCGTTAATTAAGATTAATTAATTACAGACTTTAACGCGTTAATTAACGCAAAAAATTATTTTAAATCGCACTTATTTTTGCACCACGGAACTTTTCTCACTGGATGAGTTTCGGCGGACCGATTATACTGGAGCACCAACTAGCGTTCATGATGATGTGAAGATAGGGTGACCAAACGTCCTGTTTTCCCAGGACATGTCCTGTTTTCACGTCCTGTCCTGGTCGTCCTGCCTGTTTTTTAAAAAGTGATGAAAATGTCCTGGTTTTCATTATTTTTCATTGGCCCATTAAGCGTGTACTTTAAATACACGCTTGCCTTTGCACACAAAACATATGACTTTGGCTTCACCCCCTCTTATTATAATCAGCGCGTTCCTCAATCCGCAGCGTCAAGCACAGAGCACGTCAGACTCAGAATCATCAGAATACAGAGGCCTGTGTGTGTGTGTGTGTGTGTGTGTGTGTGTGTGTGTGTGTGTGTGTGTGTGTGTGTGTGTGTGTGTGTGTGTGTGTGTGTGTGTTCATCGCAGCCTCATTGGTCTGTCACTGCTTGTCAATTTCAGAATATTTGGAATGACCAATCAAATCAAAGTAGGCGAACTTTACACGTTCACAGAATTTTAGCAGCGTGACGCTTCAGACGCTTCAGTTAACGGTCAAGTGCGAGGTAAAATGTAAGTAGCTAACAGCGTAAAAAAAAGAAAAGAAAAGCCCAAATGTTAATTCACAGACGATTTACAGAGAAAATTCCTGTGTTTTCGTTTCGGTCAGGATCCGTGTAAAGCAGAATGCATGAAGTTGGCACGTGTCAGTGTTAAGGTGCTAGCAACCTAGAAGCCCACATAAAGAACGTAGGCCTATAGGCTAAGAGAACATCAGGAGGATTCAAATTGTTTTTTTTTTTACTGAAATAGTGTAGTAGATTTTTGTGTTATTTTAGTAGTAGATTTTTAACCTATGCTATGGCCATGAAAATAAATAGTGTCATGTAAAAGGTGTAAAAAGCTAAACTTTTTTTTAAATTGTATTCTATTGTTGCGGGCCAAACATTGAATGGAAAGGATGTATTACTTTATGTATTAAAGTACAATAATATAGTTGCAAGGTTGTGAATGCATTTGTCAAGTATTTTTTGATGCATTCTCCCCCAAACCACGCCCACCCCTTAACCACGCCTCCCCAAAAATCACGCCCCGCCCATCAACCACGCCCCCCGTCCTGTTTTCTGAAAACTAAAATATGGTCACCCTATGTGAAGAAGCCCAAGAAGCTGACGGGATCGCGCTTCATAGACATGTTCATAGATCGCCTCGATCGCTTTGGTTGGCCCCGTGGATGGGAAATTTTGTTATAAAAAATGAACGGATGGAAGCGTCGATAAGAGCATGGTTGTGTGCAAGCTATGCAACAAGGAATTCGCTATTGCTATTAGTGTACTTTTATTATTATTAGTGTACTATTATTTAGTGTACTATTATTGTACACTATTAGTCCTCCTATTAGTGTACTATTGCTACACTTAATGGCAAAAATTGCACTGGTCTGCTGGACTTGGTTGAACAAAAATAAACAATATGTTGTTGGTTAAGCTTATGTATTCAGTCATTATTCAATGGTATACTAAAAATCCATGTGAAAAAAATTACTTCTCACTGTTCTCAGGTCAAATATTTATGCGATTAAAATGCGATTAATTTCGATTAATTAATTACAAAGCCTCTAATTAATTAGATTAATTTTTTTAATCAAGTCCCGGCCCTAAAAATAATCTAAATGAAACCGCAACCTTGCAGGAAACTAGAGAGAAAAATAAGAACTTAAAATCCAGAGGGAATCACAATAAGGTTTGGGAGAAATGGAGCAAAAGCCTGGAACTTTTCTAAAAAAACACAGGAACAAGGGAAACTCAAATATGAAAAGAATTAAGCAAGTAAAAAATAAATCTAGCATGCACTGACTGACAAGATCTGCAAGTAGCGTGTGCACACAATGAAGAGCATTCTTCTTCTTGTCTTGAAAAATGGCGGATTGCAACCAACTTTTAAGTGCATACTGCCACCTACTGTACAGGAGTGTGTAACATCATGCTTTTTAATGGGCTCTATGCACGCCGGTATTTCCGGTGAAGGGTTAAGGATGCTCGATTACTTCCGCCGATCGTAGAGTCCAATGCAATAGCAAGAATTTATATTGAATTTTATACTCCATGGTTATACTAAAGAAACGTTCAAGTCACAAAAACAGACAAAACAGACACCCCTCGTTGTGTTTATGCTTCTTTTTAAAATCATATTAAATAAACATAACTATATATAAAATTACATCTAAACATATGAACGTTTCGTTTCAAAGACGGGAGGACAGTACATTTTGAAGACTCTGCCATAATCCCGTTTTCCTCGGTTTTCCTGGTAAATGGTAAATGGACTGCATTTATATAGCGCTTTCACAGACCCAATGGCCACCAAAGCGCTTTACATTTTGCCTCTCATTCACCCATTCACGCTCTCATTCATACACCGACGGGCGACGGCAGCCATGCAAGGCGCCATCCAGCTCGTCGGGAGCAGCTGGGGTTAGGTGTCTTGCTCATGGACACCTCGACACTTGGTCAGGTGGAACCGGGGATTGAACCACCAACCTTCCGGTTTGTAGACAATCTACATGAACCACTGAGCCACTGTCCTCCGCTTTAATCTCCCCAACCGGAAACAGAAGAGCATCCTTGCGTCAAATGCGGAACTTATGCGTGCATATAGCCTATTGTTCTCACTCACTCTCTGGTAACCTACCTAGCAACATAGGAAGTGACACGCTAACAGGCAATCATGTAATCGTGTCAGTTTGTTTGCGCCATAACGTTGTCTCGTGCTGCTGGGTTCCTCTTCAGTAACCGGCGAATGAGAAGCAGAAAATGAGTGCCCTTCATCTGCATCTGCATGCCATGCAGGCTAAAATTGCGAAACATTATTGGATAATTCGCTTTATTCGCGTTTGATGTGAACACAGCATAATGAAGGTTGCGATGTCAAGATTCCAATGCTGGAGTGTGTGTGTGTGTGTGTGTGTGTGTGGTGTGTGTGTGTGTGTGTGTGTGTGTGTGTGTGTGAGAGAGAGAGAGAGGCACGAAAGAGTGAGACACGCGGGCGCAATCTAACAGTGGAGACATAAAAATATACTCCGTCATTTTGTTAATACAGAACATCTTTCAGTCTGCAAAATGTTTACTCATATTTGTGTAGGCCTATACTCGCAATAAAACACAACATCGTGCTTTTTTCACACTGTATTTCTTGTCAAACTGGAACCTACAACTGTCACACACACCGTTTTAAAAGCAAAACATATTTATCCAACCCCTTTTTAAAACAGTCTGTGTGTTCCATCTTTTGGACATTCATCATATTTCATATCGCATTGGTTTTCATTTCTTGTCCTCAAAACAGAGCACTAATCTGTTTATTTTTAAGTTACACATTGATTAAAAAAGAAAAAAACAATTATTTATAATTCTGATGAGAATAAAGTTAGGGTTAATTAAAATTAAGGAAAACAAATATATTGATCTGAAATATTGCAAATTTTAAAATCATTCAAGTACAATTACCAAACATATCTCAAGGTATTTTTTTATCTTTTTATTAATTTAATAAACTAATTATATAAAACTATTATCAGTGCACTATAAATAAACTGGTTCTATGCCTTTATTAATAAAACTTATTTAAAAAATACAAGGCTTAAGACATTTATAAAAATGCCTTCTATATTTCTGTTTTGCTTTTCACTCCATTGTACCGAAATCGTACCGAACCGTGATGTTTGAACCGAACCGTGACTTTTGTGTACCGTTCCACCCCTAGTATTGTCTTCATACTATGAATTATGTTAAGCTATGGTAAAAGTGGTACCGCCAGACCTGGAGATCGGCTGAATCCTATAAACGGTAAAAAAAACAATTGTTTTACTCGAGGGGAGGTGGAAAATGAGCTTAATTTCCCAAATGGTGCAATATCCCTGTAACGTTAGCTTGGCTTATCGTGACCCGGGTGCTCTGCCCTGACTTCTTATGATACAGTGCATGTGTAAGATACAAACTTCCGGGTTGCCACACAAAAATTTTCAATAAGTATGCTGATTTTTGTTAAGTCACGCTCAGAAATGTGTCATTTGCATATTAAAATCACAACTGAGCAGGGGGCACGTACGACCACAACCCTCCACCATCCCCGTCCCGCCGCACCGTGCCACTGTCACCTTTTTTACTCTGAGGAGTTTGCAGGTCTGATTGTGAATTTAGACTTATGTTTACATTTTAATTATTTGAGTTTTCCATGGTTGTGTTGACATTTCTGTCTTGGGATTATAATCAGAGGAAGGTTAAGTTCAAAATAAAAATGTTTAAATGTAATATATTTTTTCTCCTGGTCCTTATTTTAAATGGGTCATTGAAAAAATTAATAATTATCGATATCGACCGATATGAAACAATGATATCGTGATATAGTTTTCAGCCATATCGCCCAGCCCTAGTTCTGGTGATTATAATCAATGAAGAGCATTAGGGAAAGGAGCACAATATAAAGGGAACAGAGCACATGAGGAACAGGTGAATACAATTAGGCCAATGAGGACCAGACCTGGGGTGTTTCTCAAAACTAAGAATGCAAAGAACGGACTTGTGTTCTTGGGGAGAACGCTCTTGCTAGTTGTTCTTGGAAGAATGAACTTGCAAGGTGACGAGCACACAGAACGCTGCTGACAGTTTGAGACGATGTGTTCTTGGGGGGATTGCGCAATACCCTCATACAGAACTCAAACATTTATGACTCGCCATACATTTTCGTAAAAATGCCAATATTTGAAATCTTCATAGTTGATTTCTCGCATCAAATGTTCTCAGAAGTGAATTGAGTGATGAAATAGCATACAAAATTGTATATTTTAGGCAACAATCAAACGAAATATGCTACAACTCTGCCTATTTTCGTCAACAATAAAACGAAATATTTTAGAAAACACCACTCTGCCTCTTTTCATAAAAAATAAAATAAAAAAATCTTAAACATATTAGCCTAAATGGCCACACAATTGTGGTTCAGGCAACGTGTACATTAATTATCTTCACTAAATATTTATAACAACATGAAATATTAAAACACAGCCCTGCTACACAGCCTTTTTATTTTATTTTAAAAATATGAAACATTCTTGATTTTTATTGCCATTTGTCAAAGAGAGACAGGGTTGTGTCATTTTAATATAAAATATATCTATTTTAAAGTATATAAAATAAAATAAACAACCCTGTCTCTTTTTGTTAAATGTAATTTTTACTGATCAATAATATCCAGTATAAAGGTATAAGAAGCTAACTTACAATGAGAAATTAAGCAAACAATTAGGCTACAAAGTTAAAGTTAAATAGCCTAAATATATAAAGTTATGAAACTTCACTTTTCCCTCAGCCAAAACGATTTGCCATGGAACAAATAGATTAATGAGTGAGACCAAAGATCGACACAAGACGAATATACGTCATGTTTATCCACTAGACTAGAGACACCAGAGCCAGCGGCACACGTCAGAAGCACAAGCCGAGGAAAAGCTGTTCACATTGGGGTAAATGAGCGCTGAACGCCCGCTAATCGCCTAGATCTCACGTCAGATAAATTTTTAAAATAGGCGCTTTATCTTTATGAACAAACCACAGATTTGAGCTTTAAACAACTACATTCTCGACTGAAACACTCTTAAAATTACATTTCTTGACACAATAACAGTAGTATTTTGATATTATGAGGGTTTTCTCCTCTGCTATTGAAGCTTGCTGGTTGGTGCTAGATGCATTCTGGGATACATGGCTGTCTCAAGTCCGCACAAGTCACCTCTCGATCCATCCTCGGTAAACAGGGCGGATCAAGAACACATCCGGGGATTTGAACTGTTCTTGGCTAGATGTGAACTTTGAATTGGGACAGTACTTGGGCAGCGTCTGATGACGTTTCACAAGTCCACAAGAACACAAGTACAGACAAGAACGCATATTGAGAAACGGCCAAGGACTAAACAAGGGGTGTGGTAATGGAAACAAAGAGGTGGGATGAAAGGAGCACATGGCCAACACAAACAAAGACCGAGCCATGTGCTGACACACAACACAGACATAGAGACATGACACAAAGACAACACAGACAAGGCTGCCATGGCAGAACCCTGACAGTTCCCTTAGGGCGGTAAATGAAATAGTATTAGCGTTTGCTGTGTGGTGGATGCCTTATGTCGCTAGCTGAAAAGAAATACATAATCATGTTTCGTTTGGCTAGACTGCACTGTGCATACATGCAATGTATTTTTTGCTCAAGTAAACAGTCTAATTTAAAAGTTTATAAAAATATTTACTATTGATTACTAGACTGTATTATATTTATTTCACATTTTTTCAGTCGGATAAAATTTTTGTTTGGCTCAGTATGTTGGATCACTTTTGTCTGATTGACTTTTGGCTTTCATTTTCATTTTTCTGCTTGATTAAACCACAATGGTTCTTTGCCGCTTAGATTCCTTAAGTGCTTAGTATGGAAATATGCTCTCCCTAAAATGGGACTTGCAAGTCCCTTAACTTAACACCAACTTGCAAGAAAGTGGACTGGAATGGGGAAGAATATTTGATTTGAACAGAGGAAAAAAAAGCTAGATGCTTCAGACTAGTGTTACTGGTAATGTGCTATGATGGAAGATTACATAAGGAAGACAAAAACAAATAGTAGGGGATTTTTGTCAGAACAGCCTTTGTTTTCCAAATTTTCTGCTTGAACACAGAGTTCTATCATACATCTGTAACAAGTAGGGGTGTACATGTATTCGTATTGAACCGTTTCGGTTCGAGGCTTCCGGTTTGGTACGCATACAAACCAAACGATTCCTTGGACCATTTTTCCTGCCGACAAAATTTGCGCTGGCGCGACCACCACAACGTTGCGCAACATCAAATGGCAAGCGTAATGAAAGCGGAACGAAACTGCGCTACTCATTATGTGCTTCACGATCGTTTATCAGTTCGGACCAGCAACATCTGTGCAGCGCGAGCCGATCTCGATCAAGCGACACTGTTACTACACAGCGCTAAGAGATTCTAAGAGTAAAGAAAACATTTGAATTCGCCACTGAAGTAATAAAATCGCTGCGAGATCTAGAGAAGCATTCACATTTCTCCGTTATTAACCGTAGATCTCTATTAGATCAAACAGCGCTGACGTGGAAACCAGGAGAAACATTGTGCCGTGAATGAACTAGTAATACTTTACGTCCACAGACCAGCAACATTCACCATGGATTTAATATAGTAACACTAACTGTAACCAGTTTGGCTGGAATAGTGAAATGCTTTCAAGTACTTCACACATCTTTTTCCAGCACTTCACAACTCAAATATTATATAAATAAATATATATTTAAATGTAATTTTTAATGTGATGACCAAAACATTATTTGTTCATCCTTCAAAGATGACCCCCCTTTTATAAACCTGAAAGTTTCAAGATGTAGGAAAACTCACACTTATTTAAAAAATATTTTTTCTTTTAACAAATAGGAAATTTCTTTGGCATTTCTTTCTTTTTGCTGTATCGAAAACGTAACCGAAACCGTTATGGGATTAATATCCTGCCATGATTCAAAACTGAAAATAAAGTTTTGAAAGGTCGAAACTAAGTGTTCGAAAACTCAAAATCTTACAAAAAAAGTTTTGCAAGATCGAAAAATAAGATTAGCAAGCTTGCAAAATGTAAAAAAAAATATATATATCTCTGCAAACATTATGTTGTTTTTGAGATTTCCATCTTCAGAACTGCAACATTTTTTTTACGATGTTGCGCAAACAATTTTTTAGAGTTTCAAATTTGTCAGTGTTCTCCCACTTTGTTTTCCAGGTTTGAAACCTTGTAAATGGTGATCTGAAAACTGGTGTGTGAATGTGTAAAGAAAAGTTTTGAAACTCTGAAAACAGAGTTTTGCAGGCTTGCAAAGTGGTAAAAAAAGAAAATCTCTGCAAACATAATTTTGTTTTTGAGTTTTCCTTCTTCAGAAGTGCAACACTCTTTTTTTACGGTGTTGCGCAATCATTTTTTCAGAGTTTCGAATTTGTCACTGTTCTCCCAGTGTATAGTTTGTTTTCCAGATTTGAAACCTTGTAAATGGTGATCTGAAAACTGGTGTGCGAATAGGTGAAAAAAAGTTTTGAAACTCTGAAAACTGAGGTTCGAAAGGGCGAAACTTATTACATTACATTACATTACATTAGCACTCCTATTGCAGACCATTTTTTCAGAGCTGAGTTTACAACACCCACTTTGCGGAGATACGCCAACACAGTTGCGAGCTTGCGACTCGCGAAATTTGTGGCAGCGTTGTCACGCATCTCTGCTCTGAAACTCTGAAACTCAGACTGAGCGAAAATGAAGCTTCGCAACCTCGCAACTAAAAAAAAAGACTGGAGGGAGGGCCTTCTGCTCTTGCCCAATGCTTTGCTGGCTGCTGACGTACAGTCCAATCACAAGTCGTATTTACTGGAAAGGTGGGATTGACCGACTGCTCCGCCAATGACGAAAGCGCACAGGAGACGCAAACAGGATGCACGGCTCTCTGTGTGGCAAGCGGGCCAGAATTACGCTATAGATTAATAGGCTACATATTTAGAAGACACCTTTGTCCAAAACTTACAAAAAAGATACAAAGCAATTCGTCAAATGTCAGTCATAGTCCGTCACAATGTCAGTCTAATAATTGATTATTTAGACAATAAGAATAAAGGGCTAGGATTATCACAAATAACCACAAGATTTTTACGCTCATCATTCATTAAATCGTCTATTCCAGCATATTCCACCATTATTGTGGAGCGCGCGCCGCTTACTGCATGACATGGTGTCGTCTATCAACAGTGGAAACAACTTAAAATACTCCCTAATTTCTGGTCATAAAGAAAATAATAATACATCATTCGCAACTAATTATATTTGTGTAAACTCACAATAATAAGAAAACGATGTGCTTTTGTAAAATAACTTTCATGCTCTCCGTGAACTGCAGCGCATCTCAAATGAACTGAAAAACAGTGTATACTAGCTTCACAGTCACAGAAATTCGAAAAATACATATAAAGCTTGACATTTTAAACGAACAACACTAACTTTTAAACAAACAAATTAGAATCGAAAGCAAATAGCCTACCGTCTGATTATGTAATCTCTAAAGGCGCATCCCCTTTACAGCGGAGATAATATGTTAGCTGCTTGATTTATAAAAAAACATTAGTTTATTAATAAACATTTAAAATGCCTCGTTATTTGTTAAGACACATTTATTATCATTAGCCTCTTTTGCACCGGCAAGATTTATGCATGCGCTTGGGATAGGCTATATTTGTCCATGCACCCAGTATATAGAAGAAATTAATATAGCCTAAACGTGCGATTAGTCAACTAATTGCTTAAACGAATGACTAGTAGTCGACTAGAAAAAATCTTTAGTCTATGGCAACTCTACTCAATAAACAATTTAGTTGACATTATTTACTTAGTAGTATCCAACTCTTATCATTAAATTAGTTGAGTTGACATTATTGAACTAATAAAATGATCAAATATGCTTAGCATATATGCTTATATATATATATTTAACTGCCACAGTGGCTGGTGGTCAAAAAAGTTAACTTCAGGCCTGTATGTGATGCATCATGAGATATTGCTGCACATCTCCATTCTCACACTGTAAAACA
The DNA here is from genome assembly GCA_036326025.1 of Chrosomus eos. Taxonomy (NCBI): domain Eukaryota; kingdom Metazoa; phylum Chordata; class Actinopteri; order Cypriniformes; family Leuciscidae; genus Chrosomus; species Chrosomus eos. Next base: position 13,546,169 of record CM070824.1, read on the forward strand.
AACAGTGTGTACAAACAAGTATTTTATCTTGAAAGTCTTGACAGCATTAGCTATAAAGTTGATTTTGTAAGGTTTTAATAAAAACATACTTGTGCATTTCTTCTTTGAATCACGAAAAAAGCCTTTGATTATGTTTATCATATATAAAAATAATAATTAGCTAACCTACGACTAAACTAATGAGTCGAAGTCAAACTGTTACTTTAAGTAGGCTCCCACGCAGTTTTTGCAGTTTTAATTTAAGTATTAAGTATGGTGGATGATGAAAGCAGATTCAGAAGAAGAATTAATGAAATAAGAGACAGAATGAATGCTCAGTTTAATAGTCGCCGACGCTACCATGTCATGCAGTAAGCGCGCTCCACAATAATGGTGGAATATGCTGGAATAGACGATTTAATGAATGATGAGCGTAAAAATCTTGTGGTTATTTGTGATAATCCTAGCCCTTTATTCTTATTGTCTAAATAATCAATTATTAGACTGACATTGTGACGGACTATGACTGACATTTGACGAATTGCTTTGTATCTTTTTGTAAGTTTTGGACAAAAGTGTCTTCTAAATATGTAGCCTATTAATCTATAGCGTAATTCTGGCCCGCTTGCCACACAGAGAGCCGTGCATCCTGTTTGCGTCTCCTGTGCGCTTTCGTCATTGGCGGAGCAGTCGGTCAATCCCACCTTTCCAGTAAATACGACTTGTGATTGGACTGTACGTCAGCAGCCAGCAAAGCATTGGGCAAGAGCAGAAGGCCCTCCCTCCAGTCTTTTTTTTTAGTTGCGAGGTTGCGAAGCTTCATTTTCGCTCAGTCTGAGTTTCAGAGTTTCAGAGCAGAGCTGCGTGACAACGCTGCCACAAATTTCGCGAGTCGCAAGCTCGCAACTGTGTTGGCGTATCTCCGCAAAGTGGGTGTTGTAAACTCAGCTCTGAAAAAATGGTCTGCAATAGGAGTGCTAATGTAATGTAATGTAATAAGTTTCACCCTTTCGAACCTCAGTTTTCAGAGTTTCAAAACTTTTTTTCACCTATTCGCACACCAGTTTTCAGATCACCATTTACAAGGTTTCAAATCTGGAAAACAAACTATACACTGGGAGAACAGTGACAAATTCGAAACTCTGAAAAAATGATTGTGCAACACCGTAAAAAAAAAGAGTGTTGCACTTCTGAAGAAGGAAAACTCAAAAACAAAATGTTTGCAGAGATTTTTCTTTTTTTTACCACTTTGCAAGCCTGCAAAACTCCGTTTTCAGAGTTTCAAAACTTTTCTTTACACATTCACACACCAGTTTTCAGATTACCATTTACAAGGTTTCAAACCTGGAAAACAAACTAATACAGTGGGAGAACACTGACAAATTTGAAACTCTAAAAAATTGTTTGCGCAACATCGTAAAAAAAAATGTTGCAGTTCTGAAGAAGGAAATCTCAAAAACAACATAATGTTTGCAGAGATATATATATTTTTTTTACATTTTGCAAGCTTGCTAATCTTATTTTTCGATCTTGCAAAACTTTTTTTGTAAGATTTTGAGTTTTCGAACACTTAGTTTCAACCTTTCAAAACTTTATTTTCAGTTTTGAATCATGGCAGGATATTAATCCCATAAACCGTGACTTTAAAACCGAGGTACGTACCGAACCGTGATTTTTGTGTACCATTACACCCCTAGAAACAAGATCTGCCAAAATCCTTGATGTATGACATAATATAGTGGCTTAGACACAAGACATACTATACTTGAAAATATCAAGTTGTACTGTATATGTTGCTTCTCTACTGCAAACAAAAATATAAAAGGAAGTATTTGGCCTGACCAAGGCGACCAAGGCCACTACCACACGCGACCCCCTCACAACATTATGAGCTAATTATATAATCGTTCAAGACAGTAAACTTATACATAGACATGGCATACATGCATTTATATGGATTCATGAATTGCAGAAAATACACAAGAATGTAGGGTAACACTTTACAATACTGTTATTAATTAATTAATTACTACACATGAACAAATGAGTATCACAATATAACATTCTAATAACTACTATTAACCCCTTAAACCCGAAGTGTACTGCCGGCGGTACATCGTCAACTGTGTACCCGACCCAGACCAATATATATATTGTCTTTATCAGCGGTTTCTCGGCATGATACTGTCTAAATGTAATGACATTTATATTTTCCAAAAATGTGTAAAGTGTTATATCAAAAGATACCTACTTTTTCCCAATCTCCATGCTATAGTTTTGGAGTTTTTCTTCTGTGTGTGTCACTCAGAAAAAGAAAAAAAAAACCCTCAAAATGCCCTCAGGGCTTAAGGGGTTAACTAACAAGAATCTCTTTTTAATGAATTAGTAAGTAATAGCACTCAGTTGAATGAGGTAGTTCACTATTAGATAATAAGTAACTAGGCCTCTGGGGACCAAGGTGTTTTTGGAGCCCTTGGGATGTTTTGACATACACTGACATTTGTGCTTTTTTCAGTTATTTATAAACATGTTAATGGCAAATTCACTCTATATAGCACAAACGGGGCTACCATAATATGTGAGCGACATGTATGTAGACTACAATACATGTTTGTATTTTTGAGAGAAAATTAGAGATGCACCGAGTGAATGAAAGGTGCGGATAGTAGCCTAACCAACGGCTTCTGTGCGCTACGCAGCTGTAGCCTTTTTAACTTAAATTAAAATTATACATAAATTTACCTGATAGGCCTGCGTTTAGATTAGCGGGGATGCTCTGCCATGTGAATTCCCTTCTGTTGATGTCCTGATAACAATTTAGATTCTGGAAACTCACAAACAGTGAACCGAGGATCAGTCTCTCTTCCAATGATTTTTGCTGCGCGTCGTGTACAAAAAGTTATAGACAATTCAACGTCGGCAACGGGTGGGCGCGGGCGCGTGCGTGAGGCGAGCTTGACCGCAACAGTTTCACAGGAACGCACACGCTTTTCGCTGCACCTTGTGCTCGACCACTTCACCTCACTCTAAAAGCTGATTTATACTTCTGCGTCGGACCTACGCCGGAGCCTCTACGTTGGTTTTCATTTATACTTCTGCGTCGTTGTCCACGTTGACGCGCAATTACGGGAGCATGTGAAACGGTACGCGTATTGACGCGTTGTTACATTTTTGGAGAGGTGCACATCAGGGTACGCGCGCTACACACAGCCTACGGCGTAAGTTCGACGCAGAAGTATATTGGGCTTTATCTCTGTTTAATGTAGACTAATCTTAGTGTACGTGGGAAACCATGGCATGACCAAACCTAAGCTACTATCAGAGAAGTAACGTTGGTCGACTTATATCTGTAGTAGTGATCATGACCTCTGACTACATATACTGTTTCTGCTGCTCCCTGATAAAAGGTACATGTTGATACCTGTTCAGAAAAAAAAACAAATAAAACTGGACTCGTTTTAACTAGATAAAAGGTAATGCCCAGTGCCAAATAGCTTTGTTTTAATATTTGATTTGATTACATTAATGTTTAAGTTGAGATTTACAATAAATATTTTATTGCTACTGTGTAAAGAGAATACTGCTGGTATAAAGCAGCTTATTTGTTTAAAGTTTTTGCAAACCACATGTTATTGCACTTTCGTGTATATAGCAGTAGCCTACTTAAATCAAAAGTGTGCAATACATTACTTTAGAATTCATTATTCAATTTTGCGCGTAACAATGCGATTAATCGCGATTAATCGCAAGAAATTCATGCGATTAATCGCGATTAAAAATTTTAATCGTTGCCCAGCACTATTTGTAACATTATTCTAAAGTGAAGATCATGGAAACCCACTAAGTAATGACTCAAGTGTTACTATAGCCTTCTAAAGGAATTACAAAATATTTGGAACAGTACTCTTAAGTGAAGATCATGGTAACTCACTCAGTTGTTGAAGGATTCAGCTGAGCGCCATTACTTACTAATCAGTTTATCAGAGTTTCATTATAGTTAATAGTTACTAGAATGTTTATATTGTGTTACTCATTTGTTTCATGTGTAGTTATTCATTAATGACGGAACAGTATTCTAAAGTGTTACAGAATGTGGATTGTTTTGAGGTTTGTATTGTGTCAGGTGATACAACAGGAGTTCCTACCTCAATGTAGGTTTATGTGTTTTTTTGTTTTTTGGCAGTTTGACCTTTATTATATAGGACAGTAGAGACTTTGCATGAAGCAAAGAGAGATAAAGGGGGGTAGAAAAGTACCATGAGCAGGGACTCGAACTTGGGTCACTAAAGCACAACCACACCATGTGTGAACACTGGCCACATGTTTAATTTTCCCAGGTTAAAACAACAAAACTCCTTAATAATGATTTGATGATGATCATCATCTGTATCTGTAGCAAAAGTAGGCATGAATTATGTGGCAAATTTTAGTTTAAGCTTTTATGCTTATTAGCAAAGAACCACTCACTTAGACAAAGGAACTGTTTGACTAAGATGTAAACAATGCAAGTTTAGTTTGTTGTATGGGCTGTAAAGTGTTAGAAAAGGGTTTATCTGATAATATAAGTAAAGGTATGGTAAAGGAAACAAAAGTAAAATGCGTGTAGACGTTTTGTTAAGAATAGCTGCTGTTCCCAAAAGTAATAAGTACAGACATGATCCTACGGGTGCTTTGCAAACATGACTCTACTTGCCTGGTACTTGCCTGTATGAGCCAATCAGATTAAAGCTTTCCAGTTCAAGAAAGTAATTTTTTTTTGTACAGTATGCTTTGGGTGGTCTGTGCTGAGCCTGAGACTGGAGGTTTGTCCGAATACCTAGCTTTAGGAATGAGCAATACTGATGCTTGTCCTTATGACTACCTTGTCCTGTAGTCATAAAAATAATTTATCTTGCCTCAATCTTATATGTAATTAACTGAAATAGGGTCAGCAATGACAACTTTTTGATGTAATTACTCAAAACATGCCTTCGTAGGCAACACTCCCAAATGGATGTGAGCCATGGAGGGCTGAAGGAAATGTCTGTGTCTCGAGGAGACTCCCTCACTGCTCCTCTCTCTAGGGATATATATATATATATATATATATATATATATATATATATATATATATATATATATATATATATATATATATATATATATATATAATATTGTCTACGATTATATAGTGATTGTTGTTTTAACAATGTGCAATCTGGCATTGAGTATGTCCCTCAGTTTACAAAAACACATCTAGAGAGTGCACGCATACACTATGTGATTTAGTCTATTAATATGCATTTAGAATATTCACAAGGGGTAAAAATACCACTGCGTCTTTTAATTTATATAATTTAATATAGTTAATCAATATCACATGAAGAGTGCACATGAAGAATCCACTATCCCTCTGTGTATACATCCCTCTGTCAGTTGAAATGTTCCTTTTCTTGTAAAGAACATGCCAACTTTAGTATCATCATTAGTGGAACATCTCTGGTCAGTGAACGTTACAATGCACTCATACTTGTATGCAAAATATAGCTCATCCCAGAACTCTCATCAGCACACATGTACAACATAGTCTGACTTCACAAAATACATTATGAAATTATTATGAAAATGAATAAAGAAAAATAATACTAAAAAATAACATTAAGCAGTAAAAAAAGTTTTAGTCTTCAATGCATACATTTAATTTGGTTAAATAGGAAATATGAAAATAGGAAAAGACAATTTCACTGTCACTGCTGTGAACTGACCACCACACAGAATGTGAAAAGTATCAAAAACGTTAGGAGTCAGCTGACCATGGCAGTCTAAACCTGCCTAAGGTACTAACACAATAAACACAATCAGTAAAATATTGACTAATTATTAGGGGTGTTGAAATTCATCGTTTCTACGATGCATCGTGATGCAGGCAAGGTCGATTCGGTATCGGTTCAGTAATAGACCATAACCAATTTTAATGTAGGCTACTGACGCTTTTCTGACGTCATTTATCACATATGTGCTTTCTCGTGGTAGCATACAATGGCAGAGGGAGGCGAGAATTAAAAATGCTCCAACTACTTTAAAAGCCTATATCTGGGCACATTTTGGCTTTTATGAACAACCTGGTAAGCACAACCTGGAGAAGACACGCGCTGTGTGCGCACATGTAATGCACAAATAGAATATGCAGGAGTTAATACCACTAACTTGATAAACCACATTAGCCGTTTTCAGCCCGAGCTGTTAACGCCTGGCAGAGTCTGACTGCTTTAGAGTAAGCGGATGAGCTCTAACGTCACACGAATTCATAGCCAAAAACAAATCATCCACCCACCCCAATAATTTTCTCTGATTTAAGTATCCGCAATCGATGGTCAAATTACAATAATTCTGTGTTGTTACGCGTGTTTATAAATGGATGATCATCACTTTCAACAGTGGACTCTGCGACGGTTGATGCGCGCATCTCTAGGGTAACATACTGTATATACTGATGAATGAGCGCTGCTTTTAAACAAACATTTCTTTAAAACAAACTTGATTTGAAACTATTTCATTTTCTTAATGGCATAAACAGACTTTACTCCCTTGAAACTTAAACTGGAATGTCACTGTTTCTGTCACAGCGACTTCCTGAACAGGTGAACATGCACACATCACTTTTTAAGTAAAATTGAAAATTGAGGATGCAGTGCATCGTAATGCATCGAGATATCAAATTGAACTGAATCGACGACATGATAAGCATAATCGAACCGAACCGTGAGACCGGTTTAGGTTCACACCCCTACAAATTATAGTTATCGAATAAATCCCTGAAAATATTGAGGGATAATTGTTTTGTCAATATCGCACATCCCTACATCTCTCCTTCATCTCTGTTCATTTTGCTCGTTTCCCCAGAGACCCCATCTTCGTGTCTCTGCCCTTAATAAGTGAGAGCACTGCCATACTGACTCTTCCCGTCAGAGCTGTCACACGGAGACTCACCTTTCACCCCTCTGCTGCGTTTATTACTGTATCTTGGAGAGACTGGTATGGGGGTCATACGTACTGTTGAAAAGTTTCATGAGGTGGGATCTGTTTTGAAACAAGAGGCTTAAATGTTAACTGTATTTGGCATTTGGCTACTTGTGATCTTCTTCTTTTTACACCATACTGTGTTGGGTTACTTTACACCGAAAATTAAAAAAAAAATGTACTAAAAAGTGTTATGTTAAGTGGAACACTGGTACCATGGCAATATGCTACTATGTTTTTTTTGGGGTAATATCTTGATAATATTTGCATTACATGGTACATTAATCATGGTACATTCATTCGGTAATCTTTCAATAGAATGGTATATTTCAGTGTACCATGGTAAAATAATTTAATAACACAGTCAATGCTTATGTAAGGGTATACTGAAGAGAGTTCCTTCAGAAACCCTGAAGATTCATGACCACAAGCACTGACCTCCCCATTAACCTCCAGAACCAACCCAGAGGCAAGTCACATTTATTATTTCATTTCTTATTATTTCCAGGAGCAGGCAGACACCCTTACTCTTTTTTGGGGCTTTTATTTGCTCTTGAAATTGATTTTGTGCCATAGTTAATTAGTGCCAGCCTTGAATTTCTTTGAATGGATGAGGTATGGTATGGCTCTGTGAGGGGAGAGTGTCGAGCAAACACAGGAAGCATTCAGTCAGTGATATGCTTCTTGGCCGTATTCAAATTCAAATATGATAAAGACATTGTGAACATATTACTTCTGAATACCTGAATCCCACTGCAGTGACTGAATGAAAAAAGTGAGAAAATGAATTGTTTTGCAGATTTTTTGCTCTTTGTGGTACTTTCGAGAAATGACACAACAGCAGATTTGTTTAACAGAAACATGCTTCATGGCTCTGTTTCAAAATATAGTGAGCTGACCGGCTGCCTACTGCCTAGGTAGCTGCCTTGTAATTTTTGTCCTCAAATAAGTTCAGATCTCTGAACAATTAGTTTATTGTTCACATTAGTTTACTGTTCAAATCGGATTTTAATTCTTATTCATTTCAGCAAATTGCACGTTTTGGCATATGTGTGCAAAAGATTAAGTACAATTGTCTACAATTTGTGAAATAACTACATACATGTAGCTTGCTGATGAGTTTTTTTCTTAGTGAAACTAATTTAAACATTCTTTCATTCTGTGAGACATCACATGCTGTTACGTGCCACACGCACTAACACAGAGAGCCAAGGGTGTAACTTTGGTTTGAGAAGTGGGGGGGACACAAAATGGGGGATTTTTTTTTTCTGATTTGAATCCCATTTCCTGCATTAACATACATTTAGGGACTATGGTACTAGGGGTGCACGATATTGACAAAAAAGTGATATTGCGATATCGATAATGAATATTGCGATATCGATATTAATTTCGATATTTTTAAACGTATGTAAAACTAAAAAAGTTATGGGAAAGCGCAGCAAAAAAGATTAATAAATAAAACAAGTTTTCTTACAACATAATGTTTATTTCAACTGACAGTCATATTGGACTGGTACAACATGAATAAATAAATAAATAATAACCATGTCCACAGAACAGAACATGTTTTACTGGTTGTATGTACACTACAGTGTAAAAAACAATAAATAAAGAGCAAGTCTACAGAACACACCTAGCCACTTCATGCGTTTTCTGTGATGGGATAGCTATCCGATCGTAAAAAAAAACAGGTTTGCCCTCCGAAACGCATTACGGATTTGAATCCGATCGCTGAAACCACTTCAGGAGAAGGTCTGGGCCGCATTCAGACGAAACTGGACAATAAATGCATCTCGTTGTTGAAACCACATTTGTAAAATTTACTACTCCCAAAAACGCTAAAAAATAAACGTGTGAGAACGTGTTACAGGCTACATGTTATGGCCAAATATGACGGCGCGCGCAACTGCAACACGCATCACCGCAGATGAGCAGCTGCATCTCTTCATCAAGCCAACGAAGTGAAAGTAAGTCGCAGACGCTTTACACTTTATTAAAAGTAAATAAAACGAAATTATCTTAACGGGGCTGTTGCCGTTCTCTCTTATTGCGTTATTTGATTTTGACATTTTAGCTGATGATCGTAAAATGCAGCGCAACTGTTGCTTTCTGTGACGTGCACTCCATATCGCAGGAATTGCAGATCGGATTTATATCTGTTTTGCAAAAACACATTTATGTGACCAGGTGTAAAAGGAATATATCAGATAGCTATCCGATCAGAGAAAACACGTGAAGTTGCCAGGTGGCCTGATGTCTGTGCGCTGGTGTGCGTCGACTGTGTGGTAGTAGAGCAAGGGAGAAGTGAGAGAGTGACGGCGATTAGCTTTGGAGCGAGTAGCGACTCTACAGTCATATTAAGAAAAACGAAGTGTCTCCCCTGTTCTTTCTGACCACTATGGGAAATCTGTAGCATGAAAAGTTAACCCTCTCCTTGATTTCATGTTTATGAAGAAGGAGAATCAGGAAATGAGTCGGGGGAAATGCAACGGTGCATGTCGGACCGGACGCATCAAAATATTGCACAAATATCGCGAGACTTTCGATATTGATATCGAGCAACGTGATATCGCGATAACGATATTGATTCGATATATCGTGCACCCCTAAACTACATGTCAACTTATTCTAACCCTAACCCTACCAGTCTACTAATACTCTACTAACACTCTAATGAGAGTTAGTAGACATGTAGGTGCAACGTTACTTATAGTCAACAGAATGTGTTAAAAGGACCATCCAAATTTTTGTTATAGCCTACATAGTTTAGCCTACTTTTATTTTTGGCAGAATTTATCATTATAAATTAACTTAATTATTTCCTGGATTTTGTATCACCATAGTACCATATAGGGGTGCACGATATATCGAATCAATATCGTTATCGCGATATCACGTTGCTCGATATCAATATCGAAAGTCTCGCGATATTTGTGCAATATTTTGATGCGTCCGGTCCGACATGCACCGTTGCATTTCCCCCGACTCATTTCCTGATTCTCCTTCTTCATAAACATGAAATCAAGGAGAGGGTTAACTTTTCATGCTACAGATTTCCCATAGTGGTCAGAAAGAACAGGGGAGACACTTCGTTTTTCTTAATATGACTGTAGAGTCGCTACTCGCTCCAAAGGTAATCGCCGTCACTCTCTCACTTCTCCCTTGCTCTACTACCACACAGTCGACGCACACCAGCGCACAGACATCAGGCCACCTGGCAACTTCACGTGTTTTCTCTGATCGGATAGCTATCTGATATATTCCTTTTACACCTGGTCACATAAATGTGTTTTTGCAAAACAGATATAAATCCGATCTGCAATTCCTGCGATATGGAGTGCACGTCACAGAAAGCAACAGTTGCGCTGCATTTTACGATCATCAGCTAAAATGTCAAAATCAAATAACGCAATAAGAGAGAACGGCAACAGCCCCGTTAAGATAATTTCGTTTTATTTACTTTTAATAAAGTGTAAAGCGTCTGCGACTTACTTTCACTTCGTTGGCTTGATGAAGAGATGCAGCTGCTCATCTGCGGTGATGCGTGTTGCAGTTGCGCGCGCCGTCATATTTGGCCATAACATGACATGTAGCCTGTAACACGTTCTCACACGTTTATTTTTTAGCGTTTTTGGGAGTAGTAAATTTTACAAATGTGGTTTCAACAACGAGATGCATTTATTGTCCAGTTTCGTCTGAATGCGGCCCAGACCTTCTCCTGAAGTGGTTTCAGCGATCGGATTCAAATCCGTAATGCGTTTCGGAGGGCAAACCTGTTTTTTTTTACGATCGGATAGCTATCCCATCACAGAAAACGCATGAAGTGGCTAGGTGTGTTCTGTAGACTTGCTCTTTATTTATTGTTTTTTACACTGTAGTGTACATACAACCAGTAAAACATGTTCTGTTCTGTGGACATGGTTATTATTTATTTATTTATTCATGTTGTACCAGTCCAATATGACTGTCAGTTGAAATAAACATTATGTTGTAAGAAAACTTGTTTTATTTATTAATCTTTTTTGCTGCGCTTTCCCATAACTTTTTTAGTTTTACATACGTTTAAAAATATCGAAATTAATATCGATATCGCAATATTCATTATCGATATCGCAATATCACTTTTTTGTCAATATCGTGCACCCCTAATGTAGTTGCATAGTTACTTATAGTCAGTAGACTGTCTGTTGGAGGAGCATCACAATAAAGAGTTATCAGATATTAAGCAGAGAGTCTACTAATACTCTAATGACTGCTAGTTGACATGTAGTTGCAAACTTACTTGTATCACCAGAATGTTCAAAAGGGACCATCAAAATAAAGTGTTACCAAAAGATTTTACTTTTTTGTTTAATAGGGGCCGATTGCCAAGACTTGAGGTAATCATTTTATAAAGTCAAAAATGTTACCATTAATGTTTTGTGTGTAAATAAAATTGAAATTATGTGAGACCCAATTTCCACTGTAATGTAAAAACTACACAAAGATAGTATATTTTAAATAATTGTTTAATAGCATCTTTTTATGAATGAAGGCCAGTATCACTGATATTAATATAGCTACTGACGTCTCGATGAAAAGGACCCCCCCCCCCCCCCCCCCAAATTTGAAACATTTATTAGGCTTCAAAATATAACAACTTTTAATTTAAGTAAACTTTAAACAATCTTCACTTAAACCCATAATAAATGTCATATTTACCGGTGCCCTTCCTGTCTAACAGGTACGAAATATACAGAAATTGAATAAGGTTATCAAATAGTCTGCACTGCATACATTATAAATTAAATATAGATTAATCCTTATTAAATCTACAACGTTCTTTAGACAAGATCAGTGAGTAATTTGCTCTGTTCTCCTTTGTTCTTTGGTTAACTTAAATGACAGACAGAATTGGCTGCTGTCCCTTTAAGATCTGTCGCTGATGACAGGATCTACCCATTTGATTTTCTCATTTACGCTTGACTTTCATTTAAGGTTTTGTTTAACTCATTTAAGACTGTTCTTGTGAGGATACAATTGACAAAACGGAAATTTTGGCATAAATGTGTGTGTTATTATTATTCAAGTGCGAAAGAGAACTGGATTCTGGCGCGCTGTCTGTGAATGTCCTGAGTCCTGACGTACACGCACGACAGCGCGCCAGAATCCAGTTCTCTTTTATACCTGCTCACTAGAACTTTCAGCGAGCTCTTTTTAGAGTGTGTGGACTATGGTGTGGACGCGACGTACCTGGATGCGGACGCGCGCATCGGCACAGGTTATATTCTGCTCCTCCAGGGTGATGACGGCGTGCGGTTAAAAAAATCATAAACGAACTTGAAAGTGGGGGGGACACAAACGGGATTTTGAAAAGTGGGGGGGACATGTCCCCCCTGTCCCCATAGGAAATTACGCCCATGCAGAGAGCGTCCTATTAAAAGGCAACGCCCGGAGTTCCGTCTCCTGCTCCCGTAAGAAAAACTTCACGACTCAGAGCGATCAAAGGAAAATATCAATATTTATTCTAACATGCAGGGGTAATGTTCTCGCTGGCTTGAAACATTAGAAACATAGGTCAGAATGAGAGAGTGTTCAGTTGGCCACCAAAACAACAAACAAAACGGGTCATCTGACTCGGGTTTAGGTCATCTTCCCTGGATTCGAGAAAAACAAACTAAAAATACAGTTCTTACCTCCCTGCTAACCAATAAACAGGAGAAAAAGGGGTTGAAACAAAACAAGGGGGCCTCTGGCCTCTCAAAATCTCTGTGAAGTAAATCAAGATACAGTAGGTTACCAACCAGAATAATACTTTCAACGCCGCCGCTTTGCCGCGGCGGTGAAATTCGGGGTGTATTTGCTGCCTTTAACCGCTAAGAGGCGCTACAATCACAGACTTTGAAAAGTGTCCGTTTATTCTCTCTATTGCGTAATCTGCCGCTGCGTCGCGGCTCATTCAGAGCGATTGAAAGCTGGTAGCAGATGAATTTAAGTGAAATGTAGTTAAATAATTCATCACAATACTTAAATTAAATTGAATAAATAATGAAAACATTTCCATATAAAACATTGCAATAGAAACATATTAGGCTACATCAAGGCTTTGGAAGAGTATAAGACAATGACGTAACAGCGTTCAGGCGGTAGCTCTGTGGTTAACGCAACGACACGGAGATCCAAGAGACCTGAGATCGAATCTCAATATAACACCATGTTGGCCGACAGCATTAATCTTTAACCGTTCTTGATGCTTAAATAGGTGACTCTTTATTTGCGAGTTTATTAACTGTTTATTTATTTAAAGTCAAGCGTTTTGTTTAATAATCAATGGCATATTACAACATTGCTACAGTAGAGCTGGGGGGTTGTTAGGGGGGGCTTCTTACATTCGCTTCATAAACACACGCACACTAGCACACACATGCAATCTTTTTCCTGCACCCGATGGATAGACTCATAATTTTCAAACCCCACTGCCCCCATCGCTTATTCCGCTCAAGGTTGCGCGATAATGCTGTCTCCAACTAGTTTTTTTCTAGTCAACTAGTAGCCTAGTTGTTTATTCAAGCCATCAGTGGACAAATCACCCCTTTATATTGATTTAATAACTTAAATAGGCTATACAGGGCAATGAGTGAGTGTTATAAAGCTCCACTCAAGCGCACGAGCCGGCAATGGTGAATGTGTAAAAAATAGCAAGGAGACATTTCATTGTTTATTAATAAACTGGTGTTTTCTGCGTCGCTGCAAAGATGAAGATGCGATGTAGACTCGCCATGAACGAATAAAGATATAAAGGCATAAAAAGGAAAAGTTCCTCCCGTTGGCGCGCCCAACCTGTCACTTCTCTAGGCTATTTCCCACCAATAGAGGGGCGCGCCCCACACTTTGAGCGGCGACTACCATCTGTAGTTAGGGGGGATCTAGCCGGTGTTCTGTCTCTCCCTCTCTCTGCCGTGCAAGCGGCTGCGCGCTACACAGTTTGAACCTGTCTATGGTTTGAACTTGCATAATCACGTAGCCTTTCGAAAACCGGGACATTCATTGTCCCGGGAGAGTGCTTCAATTTCCCGGGACAGCTTATTAAAAAGAATGACAATCCCGGTAAAACCGGGACCGGTGGCAACCTAACTTGCATTTAGACTTTATTTCCATGCAAAAAAGAAACACACAATCTTATTCTTGCTACATTTTAAATTTGTTTTGCCAAAGAAATTGCAGCTAAATTAAACAAAACGGTACAAATCGAAAATAGTCCACAGCAACATAAATTAAAAACATGAGTTTTGCCTCTCTCGCGCTGGATCTCAGCAAGTTTATTTAGTCTCCCTTGCTCAAACATTCTTAAACTCTACAGAACCAGTTGAAACAACTGGATTGAACACTTCAATTTAAATTTGTGTGTGAAAACACTTTAAATAGGCTACAATAAATAAACTACAATATTTATAATTTAATCAAATATGTGGACACATCGAGAGATGTAGCCTATCCTTAAAATAATTTTGCCTTTGCCATCGGGCTGGCTATCCGACACTCTCCATATGAATGAGGAACATTAACACCTATTGTCTGTCCCTCCAAACCCCCCACATGCTCTCTGAGTCTGAGTCTGACTTAAAATAAGGAGAAGTCGCAATTCACACTTAAATCGCTCTAGCATTAGGCTATAAAAGTGTTGATAATGAAAGAATTAAATGATTTAAGCTACATGTTGTGGTATTTCTGTCATAAAAGTTTATTACTAAATATTTCATTATTTAAATAATTTAAAAAATAAAACTGGTTTGGGCCAGCTTTTTCCAAGCAAAACTAAATATAATCTTCAAACGCATGTTCATTTTGTTGTCATGAACAAAATGCTCAACTCAATATTAAATTCTACAGGGATCTTTGGGTCCAGGCATGTAAAATGTGAATTAGTTATTTTTTAAATTATTATTATTCAAATAAATATCGGTGCTTCGTGGTAGCCTACTGCTGATAAACTAAATAACATTTAGATAATAATTATGAACTTTAAATGAAACAATATAACAACACTTCGACGAATAAATGATTTGATCTGTTTTTACATTTTAATTCAGGGCGATTTTAATTAAACGAGATTTTCACCTTGTCATTTTCTCATTGCGAGGCGCTCACAATCACATAAACATATTTGAGCAGATTCTCTGTAGCTCTCGTTTTCATATGGATTACATAATCAGATAACATTTATTAACCTAAATATTTAGACATTTAAAGGCTTTAGACATAGCCGATTTCCTATCGTGTCTGAGCTGAGGCAAGTGGCTTTCGGTTTATTTTTGTGACGCGCAGTTCCCGGAGACAGAGAGAGACGACAGATAAACTTTTGTCATTAGCCTAAAAAAAGTTTACAGTTTTGAACGATGTAGGCTACTCTACTCTTATCTGTATGACCAAAAAAAAATCACGTATAGCCTATTAAGTTATTTTAGCTGTTATGAGAAAAATAAATCAAATGAACGCGCTGCCTCGTTTGTCGAAAACTTTGCTTAAAACCATGTTTTTAAAAACTCTATGTAGGCTATAGGGAATACAACAAATATAGATATAGGCCTATATATCTTTTTTTTATACAAAACTGCTTTTGAACAATTGGTATTATTAGCTACAGATCTAAAGCCGTTCTGTTGGATAGCCTTTGTTCCTTAGTGTAAAATGGAAATGCATGGAAATATTATTTTATAAATATAAGCACAAAAATATATGGTGTAACAGAGTTTTAGAACTAAACAAATCTGCATTAATAGCCTAAAAATATATATATTTTTACATAAGTCCATGTTTTTTCGGGATTTGAACGCAGGTCTTCCGATTGATGAACCGTCAGCTCTACCACTCGGCCATGTCGAAGCTCACTGAGAAAAGCCCAAACGTTTATGCAGTGTGTGTTCGCTCAAATGAGTGAGAATGTTTTGTTGTTAGCCTATTGTGAGTGTAGCATACTTTACATGAATAAAATAGACCTTTTACAGTTTTAAAATATGATATCCTATCTGTATGACCAAAAATAACGAAGTAGGCTATAGCCTGTTATTTTAGCAGAAAAAGAAATTCAAGTGAATGCGGCGTTTGTCGAACTCTAATTCAATGGCAGAAGAAAACCTCATTTTAGAATACGCACAAGGCGTGGTGTGTCAAAATACTTAATTATAAACTTCAATATTTCGTTCAAAACCACATCAAAACGCTTTGTGACATTTTAAAAAGCCGTGAATGTATTAATACAATTGGAACCAGGATCGTAACTGAAATGCGCTGCATGTTATCTCTCAATACAGGAGCAGAAGCGCTGGTTCAGATTTTATTGTTTGTTGTTTAAACGTGCGTGTTTTAGGCTATATTTAAAAAATATATATACTATATTTGAAAAGGTCTATTTAGGGTAGGCCTATTCGCTATAGCCTACTGTGGAGGGGGGAAATCACCCACCGGCAAATCGCACCTTGCTTAACAATGTTTTTTAAAATTATTTCTGCATATGGAAAGAATTCCAGTCCTGCTGTCTGCTGTCCTGTCCGTGAAGTTTTTTTTGTTTGTTTGTTTATTTTTTAACAGAACTGTTTTTGAAGACATAAATTAAGTCAATCTGTTG
This sequence comes from Chrosomus eos, assembly GCA_036326025.1. Taxonomy (NCBI): domain Eukaryota; kingdom Metazoa; phylum Chordata; class Actinopteri; order Cypriniformes; family Leuciscidae; genus Chrosomus; species Chrosomus eos. Next base: position 13,562,754 of record CM070824.1, read on the forward strand.
GATGAGATTTGTTCCTTAGTGTAAAATGGAAATGCATGGTAGTTATATAAAAAACATATTTATTCGGGTTTCGAACCTGTATCTTTGTACTGTTTAAACCTTCAGCTCTACCACTCGACCACAAGCTCGGTTGTACACGGGTCAGTGTGCCCACAAACGACAGATGCACTCTTCAATCTTCTCATTCCTCAATAGTTTAGCATCATTGATTGCACCTAATTTATTTTCACTGACTGCGAGATAGGCCTCCTTTAAATTTTGATTCATAAAATGTTCTGCTCTAAAAGTTTGCTATATTCTATTTAAAATGTAGGCTACTTTTACATACGTTTTGCTTTCGCTAAATGTCCCTTTGCGCCACCTGGCGGTCATTTCGCGAATGACTTAGAAATGCGACTGGTTTTTTTTTGCCGCGGTGAATTCACCGCGGTAGACGCCGCGGCGGCAATAGGCATTCTGGTTGGCTACCTACTGTAACAATTACCGGCCTATACCGCTAACAACATTGGTGCTGCACACAAGCAGCTTACTCTATACACCAAAGAGCACTCGACACACTATGATCACACACTATGATCGCACACTATAACACCGTGAAGCAGGAGGGGGAACTCGAGGAACAAAAGCTTCCACACAGCTTATATCCATTCGACGAGTCCATCAGCCCAACCCACTAAAACAGCTGCACCTGTAACTCAATTAAGGGAAAGGAGAGAGAGAGAGCAAACACACAAAAGAAACAAGCATGCACACGCTCACTTGTTCTACACATTATATCACTTACGTTCTGACACGTAACACATGCATAAAATCTGTAAGACATGCATTTGTATTCCATAAATATCTATGATATGGAATGTTGGTGATGTCTGCTAAATTGGCAAATTACCTGCCTGTCACATTTAATCCCAGGAATGAAGAAGGTGGGCAAAGTAAACTCAAATATTAATTGATTTATTAACATAAAGAAAACACAGGCTATTAAATAAAAACTAACTAAACGTGACACTGCCATTGTAATGCAATAGGAGTTACAATCATAGCTATCAACAATTTATTTTTTCCAGGAAACTCTATCTACTTTGAAATATGTATCTAAATACCTCAGTGTTAGTCACAATAGAATTCAGCTAGACAAAACTGACATTCTTGTGTAATATAGTAAGCAGTCAGTAGCTGGGTTCCCTTTCGATACGGTTTACTCGCATTTTGTCAGTTTTGCTGTTTTCTCTGAATCCTGAAGCCTGATTGGTTCACATCTGTGCAAATGCACAGACAAATTACATTTCAGCCTGCCAAAAGAGGCAGGTTTGCTGCCTATAATGCCATGTAGAAGTGCAGATCTCGTCAAGATCATCTCACTGCTCCGAAGAAGACTGAGGCCCTCCTCTTCTTGCCTCTTCTCGCTGTGGAAACAAGCCTTGCAGCAGAACAACAACGTTTAAGCAAGCAAGCTGATTCAGCGATTTCCGCTGCGACCCTTTGGCAACCACTAAAAGAGCGAATTTAAGAACATATTTCCTGCAATGTTGTTGTAAATGTCACGCTGCAAATGCGGCTCATGCAGGGCACCCATTCACTCCTGCCTGGCCACGCCCACACTGAGGCTATACTTACTGAGACCAGCACAGGTATAAGAATGGCGCTGAAGCTCTGCAGCTGAGAACAGCACTGACAACTCAGCAGCTGAGAATGACGCTTCTTCCCTCCGACTATCAGGGGAGACTAATCAGGGGAGCGTTTGTTTCAAAATGCCGCACTTTTGAGCACTGCGCTTGCCGGGGCCATGTTAAAGCCATGTTCATTGAAGACAAACGCTCTCTGCTAGAGCGTGAGTTTTGCCAGACTGATCTCATGAAACTGCGTATGTATGACACGCCAATTCCTATTTCCATTTTTGGCGTGCTATCAACACGCAAAATCGCTTTTCAGCGTGTTTATGAACGCCGTTAACTTAACGTTACATTACTGTATATACAAATATATGACCTACTCCAACCCGTCCCTAAACCTACCCGTCACTGGTTAATACCATTTATAAGTCTTTCCCTGCCATCCTAGTAAGAAAACTATCGCTCCCCAGATGTATATCAAAATTTTGGCTTTATTTCGCTCGGATTTTTAACGGCGTGTACATACACGCGGAATCACTCGGACATAACGGCGTAGATATACACGCGTACACGCGGATAGCTCAAAATGCGTATAAATAACACGCCACTTGACTTGAAAGTGGCGTGTATGTTTACGCAAAAGTCATGATGTCATGTTGGTTTTGCTGCGCTGCATTCGCGTATCGCTTTCTCTAAAGAAGGGGCCCCTCCCCTCATTCTTCACAATTCTCCCCCTCTCAAAGCCTGAAACGAAGAAAAAATGGAGTGGCAGGGCTGAGCTGACGTGACTAAGTGAGCTCACGCCTGTCCATATCCCATGTGTCTCACTCTCCCTGCAGCAAGGGGATTCCCCAGTGCTGCTCGTACTGTGAGAGTGAGAACTGAGCTGACAGCACTTCAGCTCAGTATGATGCTTCTCCCTTGTGTCTATCAGGCGAGAATTGTTTTAAAACACAGTGCCTCTGAGTTCATCGCTTGCCGGGCAATGCCCCCGCATTCATCAAAGCTGCATACAATGGCGGCGCTTCAAGTTTATCAGGTCAAACTTCTCCACAACATGGACAAACCTGGACCTGAGCCTGTGATGTTCAAAGAGCTGTGCAGTGCCACGGATTTGGCTCAGTGTGCTGCCAAAGCCATTGCCCAAGCTATCGGCCGCACTATGGCCAGCCTAGAAGTGCTGGAGTGCCACTTATAGCTCAATCCCGCTGAGATTAAGGAGGAAAGAGTTAAATCCCGCTGAGGCCGGATCACCCTCAAAGTGTACCAGTCTTCCAGCCCCCCTTTCTGCTCAGGGTACTGGAGATGATCTGTTTGTTGCCGGTTCTTGGGCCACCCCATCAGTTTGTGCAGCCAAACCTATTCTCACTGTTATAGCGAAACAAGTAAATTTTTTACATTCTCACAAAAAGAGCATTTCTCCTCCACTCAATGCTGTAACAGGTGCCACTCTCCCGTCTCAGTGCTAGATGCAGCATGTAATACTTAAACTTTTTTCCACTCAACTCCAGGCATGGCAGACCATCACCGGAGAGTCAAGCTGGATTTTGACTGCGTGCTCCAATTCGCTCATAGACCAACGGTGTGATTTAAACATCGGTCTCAGACCACAGTTTTCATGTCCTCAGGGCCAAAGTTCATCCTCTGCTGTAAAAAGGCACCGTGGAGAAATTTTCCACAGAACACAGCAGGTTAGGCTTCTACAGCCACTACTTCATCGTCTCCAAGAAGGATGGCGGCTTCATGCCCATCCTCGATCTGAGACATCAGAACTGTGCCCTTATGAGTCCGCCCTTCGTTGGTTATCAAACAAATCCATGCGCAAATTCACCCGGAATTGGTTTATATCAGTGGATCTAAAATATGTCTTCTTTTATATTTAGGTAGCCCCCCATCACAGACCATTCTTGAGATTCACATTTGAGAGGCTGGCATTCCAGCATACAGTCCTTCCGTTCTGACTTTCTTTAGCTTCCCGTACTTTTACGAAGTGCATACACACCACTCCCTCCCCCTCCGCATACTCAATTATCTCTATGTTTTGCTGCTTATAGCCGAATCAGAACAAGAGCTTTGTGCCCACAGGTCCCAGCTCCTCAACCATCTGGGGAACCAGGGCTTCGGGGTCAACTTTGGCAAGAGATCGCACTCTTGTAAGAGCCTTCATTTGGGTTGAGTCGAAGACTCCAGGAACAAAATCTGTTGGTTGGGTAGAATGTGTTGTTGTGTCCCAAATGAAGGCTTGCCTCTCACAAGAGTGCGCCTTGAAAATCAGTAACATGGCAGCCTTGTTTAATGTAAGGTCTTTCCACCCCCTCAAGAGGTTTCAGAAGCTGTTGGGCCTCATGGCGGCAGCTTCCTCAGTCATTCCACAGTCATTCCTCAGTCATTCCATTCCTGCTCCATATGCGACCACTCTAGCTATGGTCAGGCGGATGTAGATCTCTTTGTGATGAAAGCAAACTCCCACTGCCGAATATACTTCTCAAAGGAAATGGATGCATGGGGACTGAGATGGGCTCATCTGTGCCTTTATGTCTGCAAAATGAGCAGGCACCTCATCCACTCTGTTCCGTGAGGGCTCTTAGAGTGTATACTGAGCGCTCTAGCCAATTTCGGCAATCAGAGCAGCTGTTTGTCAGCTTCTGAGGCAACACTAAAAGGCTGCTGGTTTCGAAGCAAAGACTTTGCAGATGGATTGTGGATGCGATAGCATTGGCTTGCAAGTCTGTGGACTTGTTGTGCCCCTTAGGAATAAGGGCCCATTTCATTAGAGGTATGGCCTCCTCTTAGGAATGGTCCAGCAGAGTCTCTACTGCAGGTATCTGTGCGGGAGCCGGCTGGTCCTCGCTGGACCTTTTTCAGATTTTACAACCTAGACATCCCTGCTCTTCAAGCACAGGTGTTGTCATTCTGGGGGTGTAACAAAACATCGATGTATCGATTAAACGTCTAACGATATGATGCATTGACGCCACACGTAAAATATCGCTATGAGGTACCTTTATTTTGACACTCTCCACATCCTTCCAGTCTGACTAAGCATTTCCGCCAAAGCGCGCATTTTCGTTTACTCACCATACTGTCTGTCGGTGTGTCTATGCAAGGTATCTCCTCAGCTGAAATAGACGCCTGACAAGATTTGTCAGCACATTTGTGACAACACGTTTTGTCAAAAAAAAAAACGGTATTTCCCACTGTCAAGGCATCGCAAGTTTTACAGCAGAAATCGACAAGCACCCCTGTTGTTTGTGAACACAACCCGATAAGTCAGTTTTAGCGAATCAGTGCGCAGTATCCAGATCAGGTGACAAGGCTGCTAGTCACTTCGAAAAGACGCACTAGCTGAGAGGAGTTGCGTTAAAGCGGACTAAAAGTGATCGAGGATGGATCTGTAAGACTGGAAAAACTGGAAGAACTGGAAGAGAAGGTTATCCTCTGAGAGAACAAAGGAATTTACCATTTGACTCCCCCTTGTGCACTATTGAGATGAAGTTTTCACTTCCCTCATCCTAATCTACCCCCCCCCCCCCCCCATTATTCTCCCTTGCAGAGATTAACCAAACTCACACAAGAATCTAAATGGTTTAATGTGAATGAATATCATCGAGTTTGATACATGTTTGTATCATTTGAAATGTCTCAGTGCGACTGCCTGGTACAAATGTCTCATTCCCAAAGAAGTAAAACAAAAGGTAATAAGGTTTTTAAGAGTTTAGAGATAACTGGCACAAAGAGGAATGTGGTCTCTAGCCTACCCCCAAAAGGTGTAAACTTCTCAATGCAAATATCCATTGTTAGTCTTAGTCTATATAATGAAACGCAACGAGAGCTCAGGGCCTTTTCTGTAGCCAGATCAGCCAATGAGGTTAAGAGCGGCCGAGTCTCTCTGCCTCACGTATTTCTAATGTCGGGTAAATATTTGTCCTCTTTGTTCTAGAGCATTTGATGTTTTGCATTGATTATCTTTGAATTGATTATGAAATTGTAATGATACATTTACCTGACATAATACATTTTTATATTTGATTATTCTAATTATTCTAATGACTTTGAAATTATTTTCATTAGAGTTAAAAGGAATAGTCAAACATCACTCACATTTAATGATGCACAGATATCATTAAACCTTTTCATTTATGGAGTCAGATGAAAGAACGAGTTAATACATATGAGAAAATGTATTGAATTTAATCAAAAATACTTTGCAGTGAGAAAAGACAGTCATACGTGATGACCTTCCGTGCTGGTCGGATGCCGGACTTTGGGCCGATCGAGCGCGAGTTAATAGATAATTTCAATGAACTTGATGAACCTGTGATATCTTTTTCGAGGCGTAAAAGGAAAATAAAAGCTGAAACTTTATCACGGACCCTTACTAAAGCAGCACATTACAGTGGTGAGGGAAAAGCTCCCTGTATTGTGTGTAATCACAACAATAAAGTTTGTCAGGCATCTATGTCAGCAGAGGAGATTAGCGTTACAAAGATTAACCAAGTGTTTTATTATATATCATAGCAATTACTTGGTTTTGTTTAACTCTGAAACATGAAATCTGAAAAAAAAAAAAACGACTTTTGGAGGTATTTGCTTATGCTAAAAAAAAAAATTTATAACAGATACTTTGAATGAACTTTAATTTTGTAAGAAACCTGTATTTGTTTTGTTATCCTTACTTAATCAAAACAACCCAGCTGCAGTTTGATTGATATATCATATTGCATCGTATCGTGATATCATATCATATCGTATCGTGATTCACTGTCCGATTTACACCCCTACTTCATCGTGAGTATATCGGGGCTTTTATTCTGGAGACTTGTCTCTCCAGCCAGAGGAGTGCAAAATCCAGCCACCTCAGGAACAGTCTCTCTGGACATGGTTGCTGGTTTAGATTCAGTGCCTGGAGTGACAGTCACTTAGAGCAGCACTCTGTCTCTCTCTCACTTGTTCGTCAGCCTTCAAGGTTGATGTGGCCTAATAAGGCCATTTATTTTTTCTTCTTCTTTTGTTTGTTGTTGCTGTGCCTCCAGAAAAATCTTTTGCAACTATGGTTATTTAAAATCTGCGAGCATGCGCCTTCTTAGCTATTTTTGAGACTGCTCTAAAAGCACTTTTTGTTGAGTTCCCCCAGGTGGTGAGCTGGCACTGGTGCTTACTGACTGAATGCTTTCCTTTGGACATCTTGGTATATGTTTTTTTTCCCATTAGGGTACAGTGGCAATTTTGACTTTGCTGGTTCCAGTCTTTATTGATGTAATTTTCTTTTGGGATACCAGCAGTCCTTGAATCACCATGTCATGATCACCAGCTGGAGTGGCCATACTATCTATCAGAGGCACTCCAGCCCAGACCAGTGCCATTCCGCTGTGGATTAAATTTCCCATAACCCATTGCCTTGACTTATTGTGTGATCTCTTCCACATGTGTGGCATTACCCTTGTTAACTGTGTCATAAGCTGTGTCCCAATTCATGGGCTGCATCCGTCGAAGGCCGCATTTGAAGGCTGATTGCTTCACAGCAGCGCAACGAAGGCTGTCCCAAGTCGAAGGATCGTTCTAATGCAGCCTACCATCAGGGTTGCCAAGTCCGAAGTTTGCCTGCAGAATTGGGCTACTTTTAAGTTGTTGGTAAACATTTTTTTCCGTTGGTTTATTTCCATCCCCGTAAGTACGATTTCGACGCTCCAACACCCCCAAAACATCCCTCAGATGTACAATCCAATGGAGAATTTGGCTGCCAGATGAAGAAGAGCAAATGGACTTTTTGGGCAACCTTTGATGCACAGTTGTTCATTGGGATGGTCTGGTTTTATCGCCTAGCAACTGGTGACAGCCATTGTGACGAGCAGCAGTAACATTTGAACAAAACAGGGTTGAAAACCTATCTAAAAATGTTCACCATGTCACGCCTTCGTCACACCGTGGTGACGCAATCGGCTATAATTTTCCCTTTAAACAAGTCTCTGTGCGTCGTTCGAAGGATGCAGCCCCTGAATTGGGACAAAGTTTATATAAAACCTGGTTTATTCAATCCTTCTCTGAAAAGTCTTGTCTAGTGTTACACTACAATTCTGAACATCAGAATCAACAACACTGTCTTTGATTTCCCATATTTATGGTTTGAGTCTCATGCCTGGTTACTTGGATTTTCCCTGTTTGCCCTGTGTTTTCTACCTTTTGATTGTTTGCCTTGTTGTTCTGACCCTTGCCTGTATTTTGGATTAAAATTCTGGATTACCCTCAAATAGAACTGAATTTTGATCCTCTACCCGTGTGTCAGAGCAGAACGTAACACAAACACACTAACTATTATCTTACCCGGAAAGCTGGAGCAAAACTCTAAATCCACAATGGTCAAATTTTTAGCAAGGTTGTCTGAGGAAAAACACAGACTTTTATTCTGCTGGACTACATAAATAAATTGTTGATATGGCAGTGATTGTGCTCAGCTTTTTCTCTAATGATTTACATAACCAAAAGGAATGCTTGTATTTGTTACCTTTTTATCAAAACGTGAAAATTAGCTTTTTCTCTTGAATGGCTTTGATTCTCTGATGGCTTGGGCCAAATATCTTTTAACCACTAGACTCTAGCTGCTAGTCTGCTACAAACACGTGGAAAAAAAGACCCAAACAAATGGTGTTATAAAAGTTTTACTTAGAGATGTCACAATATTGAATTTTGCTTAAAATTAATGCCATCATGCTCTGTTGCTCTAAAGCATATGACCGGTTTGTTTGGCCGGAAAGGTTTGTTTGACAATACATTTCATTGCCTCAGCTGTGACAGCTTGCTTACCAGCAGTCACGCAAATAAGTGGAGGTCAGGGCATTGGAGGTCAAAGTTCACCCAAATGCTTTTCACAGTTGAAGATATTACAGGATGCTTGTGAGGAGTCATAGAGACGGAAGCACATACGTACACAAACATGCGTTTATTTCCCAGGGCTTTTTTAAGATTTTTGACAACCCTTTGGTTCTTTTCACAATGTGAGTGAGTATTTTCAAGGAATACATGTCATGAACAACTTTATATCTGATCAGCAAATTCCTACGAGCCAAGTTGCACTGGGATTAAATTGTTTGATGTCAAAGTGGGAAAAAAAAAACACCTACCAATAACATAAAAATCTATTGGAGCTGACAGCTGTTGATAGAGTTTGTCTCTAAACAGTCAAAATGATTACAAAAAAGGAGCAACAATTGATAGATAAAGCAATTATTGACAAAGTCCCCCTTATATTTATTGTTCACCTTATATTTATTGTATATTGTACCCAACTAGCACGGATTTTATTTTGTTAAATTGTATTTCAGTCAGGGTCAGTGAAAGGAGTCAGTGTATCCGTGTTTATTCATTTTTCGATTTTAAATTGAAAGTAGAAAATGAGAAAAGTCATTTATTCGTTTTTAAATTTTACATTTTTTTTTTAAAAAACTTTAATTTTTAATCCTTTAATCTTTTAATCGCCGGGCTCCCTCGGACAGTCCGCTCCACCTGGTTCAGACATCGGCACAACTTCACTGCGGACTTGCGGGCTGTCTGCTGCTCTCGGATAATGGAACAGTTACTCTGTTATGTGTGTCTTTAGTTTTGTTTTCATGCACTTTAAGTTTGAATTTAATTAATTTCCCGTTTTCTAGAGATGCTCTGATCAGCATTTTTGGGGCCAATTACCGATCACCAAAATCATGATCCGCCGATTGCCGATCACTGCCAATCACAGAATGGCAGGGCAATATGAATCTTTTATCTATAATCTAGCAGAGTTTGCACCATTTGTAGAAATGAAACTAACTATGAATTAACTGTATTGAAACAAAATCAGTAGAACAGTTAAGATCTTGAAAAACCACCAGGTGTTTATTTAATTGCATTAAGAAAATTTGATAATTTAAGGCTACTGTAGGCCTTCTTTCCCAAATAAGGCAGAGTAACAAAAGTATTCCAAACAAAGAGGGGTCAGGCAGACCAACAAACATTAGATCAGCTTAATGGGATGGGATCAAGTTACACTCTTAATACACTGACTACATTTTATAAATTGGTGGCAAAATGTAAAACTTGTTACACCAAAACTGTCTACTGCCACAAAGGACAAAACTATGGGACGTTTTTTTCTGTTATTATTATGAACGTCTGATGTAGTTGAGGAACCAAGTTACATCAGATCCAAAAAATAAAATAATGTAAGCTACTGTAAGCCAATGCCATCCTTCATAAATAACAAGGCAGAGAAACATAAGGAGGCCAAGCAGATAGTTACCAATCTACATTAGATGAACTTGGGATGCGGTCACATTTAGGCCCAGGCTACTTGTAAAATGTAGACTTTTTTAATATATTAAAAATAAACAATTGGCAACAAAATGTTTCAAACCAAAACTTGCTAGGCCTCGCAGAGGACAAAATCCTTCAGGTCTCAATCATAAAAGGCAAGTTTCTCTTGATGACTATGAGCATGTCCGCATTTTTTGATGTCAGCCAGTTTCTTTTGTCATCAATAACGTTTGCAGCCGTACTAAATAGTCACTCACTATCCACACTTGTGCATGGTGAACAAAGATATGCTCTTGCTGCCTGTGCAAGTGTGGCGAAGCGGCATTTATCCGCCTGCCAATAAGCAAGTGGCTGTCCATTGCATGGTATTACGGGCTCTGCTAGATATTGGTTGATCTGCGAGATGATCGTGATTTCCTCATCAGTTTGTCCTCTATCCTCCTCCACCAGTTCAGCAAACATTGCCTGTAAAGAGCAAGCTGGTGGGCTTTTGTCTGTTGACCTGCGGGAACCGGGCACCTCCATGCTGCTTGTACCCGGCAGTTCAGTGCGGCAATGTGCTGTAACGATGTCCCAAAACAGATCATACACAGTTGGTTTGAGTGCCTCTGGAAAGTATCTGTCTTTGTACCTAAAATAATAGATGTAAAAATGAAAAATTATGTGAAATCAATTATAGTGACATGCCATGCAGGCCACACCCACCCATCCCTAAAAAAATTAAATACTCCCAGAGTATTTCCAACTATGACAAAAAATATAAAATATTTTAGATTACTATAAGCCGTCCTTCAAATAAGGCATAAGAAAAGCATAATGACCTATTTAAAACAAAGAGGTAGTTGGCCTAAGACTGAAATACAGGTGTAATTTGCGGGTGGGACATGTCCCCACCACTTTTTGCTAAGGTCGATATTGTCCCCACCACTTTTGATACATCTCGCGGCACGAATGTACCAATACAAATAAATAAAATATCTCCAGTTAACTAGCAGAGCATTCATTTGTTAAATAAGAGGCGATCTAGCGCTGACATTTTTTTTTTTTTTTTTTTTTTTTTTTATCAAGTGATTAAAGTGCTCATTGCCGCTGCGATCAGTGGCGTGGATTCTGTGTTCTCTTGTGGCTTGCGCAGTCTTCACTCGGACGCGCGCTTCAATCCGTTGTGGAGATTCTCTATTCGTTTTGGTGAAATTACAAAACAAAATATACACAAACGTGTCCCTGCCTGATATACAACAACTGATAAACATAATCGGTTTTGATAAGAAGAAAAAACCCTATACAAGTGCGTATTAGAACCCAGGACCTCTGACACGCTAGGCAAAAGTTATGCCACTAGACCATTAGAATGCACACTTTAAATAATCTAATCTATGAATTTATTCTCGCCATTAGCAACACACTCACATACACACCTGTCCCACCCACTTTTAATAACAAAGTTACGCCACTGACTGATAGCAAATTTCTCTTACCTTGTATCTAGCATCGTCGCAATTGCATATAGCTTCTGTGTATCAATGTCAGCAAATCGTCTTCTGACAGCTTCCAGTAGTACTGTTTTTGATGTTCTCTTACGAGAGTATCTCTCGTACTGCGTAATATCTTACGCTATGGGGAATACTCTTTCCTCGAGATATTGAAGCCAAAAATTATCCTTAATTTTTTTAAACATGCAAAACGCTTTTGCAGCAACAAGCAGACAAGGGCGAGACAGCTCGCGCGCCCATTGGCTGCCTTGCTGGAAAAGCAGCAGCCTATCGAGTGAGGCACTGCGTGACGTAATGACGAATGGGGGCGCTTTGCGCCCATTTCGTCATGTCCCGCCAGTAAAGGCGTGGTCTCGCCCTATAATACCCTCGATAGCTGTATTTCCTCTGATTTTCTACTCTTCACGCGAAGCTCACGCATCGCCGGATCCAGAGTGAGAAGCCGCGCCGTTGACTTGTAGCCTTATCAGCGGGACGTGCCATCTTCTGAAGTCGCTGGCCCAGCCGCCTTCAACCGCCGTACCTGCTGCGCTTTCCGGCCTACTATATCCTTTACTCTGCTAAGTGTGTGTGTTTGCTTACGTGACGCAACACCCATTTCTACTGTTCTAAAAGAGCTGCGTCTTTTTAAAGATGCCTTCCTGTGGTTCTTGCCGAGCCCCACTCAGCGACGAGGACCGCCACGTCATCTGCGTGTCCTGCCTGGGTGAGGATCACGCGGCCACCGCGCTCGCTGACGGCGGATGCCATCATTGTGAACGCTTGCCTATGGTGACTCTGCGGACTCGCCTAGCTTCGTTCTCCGAGCCCGCATCCCAGCCCGCCGTGATGCCGCGCCGCAAGAAGCGCCGCGCCCAGCGCGCGCCCGAGCTATTTCCAGCCCGCCAAAGCTCGCCGGTTCGCCCGCCAGCTTCGCCGGGGTGCAGGGCTAGCACAAATAAAACCAACTCATGTTGGTTGTGCAGAAAATGTAGTGAACGCGCCCATACAATGCCCGCTTACACTACACGATGCGTGTCCCTTGGTTTCTGTAAAAACGAAACAAACACACATTTAGTCGGCGCGAGCCGACAGTGTTCTCAGTGCAGTAAATGTGCCCGCTGTTCCGCATTTCCTCACTGACACGCCGAATCCCACGGGATTCACCCCCGCTCGCTTTCTATGCACAACCCGTCACAGAGAAGCTGAGCGCGGCCAGGCTGCCCGCTGTGATTAGCGCGCACCTCGCACGCTGTGAACACAGCGTTGATTCAGTCGGCGCGAGCCGAGTATTCTCCGTGCAGAAAATGTGCCGCTGTCTCGCGCCCGCATTTCTCACAGACACTCCGAATCTCACGGAATTCGCCCCCGCTCGTCTTCTCTGCACAACCCGTCACAGAGAAGCTGAGCGCGGCCAGGCTGCCGGCTGTGATCAGCGCGCGCCTCGCACGCTGTATACACAGCAGTGATTTAGTCGCGCGAGCTGACAGTATTCTCAGTGTAGTAAATGTGCCGCATTTAGTAAATGTGCCCACATTCCCTCACACGCGCCGAATCCCACAGGATTCGCCCCGCTCGCTTTCTCTGCGCGTCCCGCCATAGAGAAGCTGAGCGCGGCCAGGCTGCCCGCTGTGATCAGCGCGCCCCCCGCCTCGAACGCTGTAAACACGGTGCTGTGTTCCCAGTACACAAGGGCTCTCGAGCCGCCGTCCTGCCGCGGCCAGAGCCCAGATTTCATTCTACCCCTAGCTATTCACGCAGATGCGTGGTCAAGGCTTCCCGGGGTATCAGAATGGGTGTTGAACACTATAACGAGAGGCTGTTCGCTACAGTTCGCTCGACGCCCCCGCCGTTATACGGCGCGAGTCGAAACTACGGTGTATAGCGAAGTGTTTCATCTACTTCGAGCCGAGATAGCGAAACTACTGAGAAAAGGGGCTATAGAACCTCTATCTCAGGGCGAAGGGGGCTTATACAGCAGATATTTTCTGGTACCGAAAAAAGATGGTGGGCTCAGACCCATTCTAGATCTGCGACTGCTGAACAGAACGCTCGGGAAGCGCCAGTTCAGAATGCTTACGACCAGGAAAATCCTCGCGCAAGTGCGCCAAGGAGACTGGTTCATGTCAATAGATCTGAAAGACGCCTATTTTCAAATACAAATAGCGTCCCATCACAGGCGATTCTTGAGATTCGCCTTCAAGGGCCAGGCATATCAATACACAGTCCTGCCGTTCGGCCTGTCCATAGCACCCCGTACGTTCACGTAGTGCATGGGCGCGGCCCTCGCCCCCCTGAGACTTTGGGGCATGCGAGTTTTGAACTACTTGGACGATTGGCTGATTCTAGCTCGTTCACGAACGGAGCTCATAGAACACAGGGCCGCATTACTCGAGCACCTCGAGGAGCTGGGCCTTACAGTCAATTGGGCGAAAAGCTCACTGCTCCCCAGTCGGAGAATTTCCTTTCTGGGAACAGTGTTAGACTCGCTATCCATGACAGCACGCCTGTCACCGGAGCGCGGATTGAATATTCAGCACGTCGCGAGATCCTTCCTTCACGGCTCTATAGTCCCGCTCAGAAGGTTTCAGAAAATGCTGGGTCTGATGGCCTCAGCAGCCTCCGTACTCCAGTTGGGCCTGCTCCGCATGCGCCCACTGCAGCTATGGCTAAAAGCACGAGTTCCCCCAGGGCGTGGACCGCGGGTCTATTTCGCCTCAGGGTCGACCTTCAGTGCGTTTCAGCTCTGAAACCGTGGAAAGTGACCGACTGGTATCAGTCAGGTGTGAGTCTGGGGATCGCCTCGGGTGTGAAGGTGGTGTCTACGGACGCCTCCACATCGGGGCGGGGAGCGCTGCTCGAGGGCAGACCGCTAGCTGGCCTATGGTCAGTACGGGAGAAGCTCCTTCACATAAACTGCTTGGAATTAATGGCAGTCGACAAAGCGCTAAGGCGCTTCTGTCCCCAGATAATAGGCCACCACGTATTGGTCCGGTCGGACAACATGTCAGTGGTGGCGTACATAAATCGCCAGGGCGGCGTCAGGTCCCGAAACCTTTACAGGCTGACGGAACGCCTCCTGGTCTGGGCTCAGCACAACCTGCTCTCGCTGAGAGCGGCGCATGTGCCTGGTCACCTAAAAGTGGGGCCAGACAGGCTGTCCAGAAACAACGTCCCAGCAGGAGAATGGTCTCTGCACCCGCAGACGATCCAGCTGCTGTGGGAAACGTTTGGCAAAGCGCAGGTGGACCTGTTCGCGTCCCAAGAAAACGCTCACTGCCCGAGATTCTTCTCGAAAAGCCGGGACGCGCTGGCCCATGTTTGGCCCCGCCGCCCCCCCTATATGCTTTTCCCCCTGTCTCACTCCTGCCTCAGGTGTTGGAGCGAATCAGGAGGGAGGGATGCCCAGTGCTACTCATAGCTCCGCTCTGGACAAACCAGTCGTGGTTCCCTGTCCTGATGCGCTGCCCCATGGCCTTTACCGTTGAGGAGAGACCTCCTCTCTCAGGCGGGAGGCTCGATTTGGCATCCTCGCCCGGATTTGTGGTCCCTGCACGCATGGGCCATCAACGGGTACCCGCTGACCTCCCAGAGGGAGTGTTAAACACGATCGCGCAGGCTAGAGCCCCGTCTACCAGACGGCTCTACACCTCGAAGTGGTCTGTGTTCTCTGCTAGGTGTCAAGCGCAGAGCTTTTCACCTGTAGACCGCGGGGTTACGGAAGTGCTTTCCTTCCTTCAGGAGCTACTGGATAAGGGCAGGACCCCTTCCACGCTCAAAGTATACGTGGCGGCCATAGCAGCGTTTGTAAAACCGGTGTCTGGCCAGTCACTAGGAAAGAACGACTTAGTCGTGCGTTTCCTTAGAGGAGCTCGGAGGCTAAACCCTCCCAGGCCCCCTTCAGTCCCGACATGGGACCTTTCCACGGTCTTGGAGGCCATGAAAGGTGCCCCATTCGAGCCAATCCAGTCGTCAGACATCAAACATTTGTCTTTCAAGACAGCGTTTCTTATGGCTCTCGCTTCAGTGAAGCGCGTAGGGGACTTGCAAGCGCTCTCAGTGAGCGCGTCATGCATGGAGTTTGGACCTAATGACTCAAAGGTCATACTCAAACCGAAGCACGGCTACGTGCCAAAATCCCTCAACACACCGTTCAGGGCACAGGTGATTTCCCTGTCTGCCCTTCCGGTTCTCAATGAGGAGAAGGACGCGAGTCTCCTTTGCCCTGTCAGGGCACTAAGGGCTTATGTGTCCCGCTCGTCTGGTTTCAGACAGACTGAGCAGCTTTTCGTTTCGTTTGGCGGCCGTGCCAAGGGACTTGCCGCTTCGAAACAGAGCCTATCCAGATGGATAGTCGGTGCCATAGCGCTGACTTACACTTCTAAGGGCCTACAGTGCCCTTTGGGTGTTAGAGCGCACTCCACAAGAGGCATGGCCTCCTCGTGGGCATGGTCTAGCGGGGTTACCCTGCAAGATATTTGTATGGCCGCGGGCTGGGCCTCGCCGTCTACATTTATAAAATACTATAACCTGGAGGTTCCCGCCTTGCAAGCTAAGCTTTTGGCGGTATAAAGTTCAGTGCTATCTGCCCGCTGTGCGGCTCAGATACTGAGTTTGACCTGCGTATTGCTCACTGACCGGTACAGCAGCTCATTAAAATGTCGACACACTTGTGGCCACCCAGTTCAGGCTGAATATTCACCCTGACGGTATGGTCTATTTGTCACATGATCAGCTCCTTCGGATGCTATTTACAGGGAATGATGCTTCTAGCCTCTCTTCCCTCACTCTCTGTGAGTTTATGGTGATTATGCACTATATGCGCCCCGGGCTTCGGCCCCTGGGACTTTGGTGTTGGAACCCTACCAGCACGGCGTGTTGCATGGGGTTCCCCATAGCGTAAGATATTACGCAGTACGAGAGATACTCTCGTAAGAGAACGTACTCGGTTACTAACGTAACCTCGGTTCTCTCTAGAGAGGGAACGAGTACTACGTATCTTGCCGTGCTTGGAATACGCTCTGGTTCGCTTCGGCGTTGAAAAAATCAGAGGAAATACAGCTATCGAGGGTATTATAGGGCGAGACCACGCCTTTACTGGCGGGACATGACGAAATGGGCGCGAAGCGCCCCCATTCGTCATTACGTCACGCAGTGCCTCACTCGATAGGCTGCTGCTTTTCCAGCAAGGCAGCCAATGGGCGCGCGAGCTGTCTCGCCCTTGTCTGCTTGTTGCTGCAAAAGCGTTTTGCATGTTTAAAAAATTAAGGATAATTTTTGGCTTCAATATCTCGAGGAAAGAGTATTCCCCATAGCGTAAGATATTACGCAGTACTCGTTCCCTCTCTAGAGAGAACCGAGGTTACGTTAGTAACCGAGTACGTTTTCACGCCATGGTCAGACTCCACCGTCTTCTCCAAGAGTCGAGTGAGAGCTCTTATACACGGAATCACATCCGCAGCAGGCGCTGTTGATGAGCTGATTTGTTGTGTGAGCTCTTCAAACGGGGCGAGGATAGAGATCATATTTTCGATTAATTTCCACTGGTGAATTGGCATAGGCTGCAAGCGCCACTTTCTGTTCTAATAGACTCTGGAGCATGTACTGTTCCATCGAGTGGACACATCCTGGCGGAGTTTTTAATAGGCTGGCCGAGTTGCTTTTGAACATTTTCCAGCTGAGTGTATGCCAATTGAGAATGTTTAACAATGCGTCTTCCTGAGGCTGTGATATCCGAAATACTTCGCTGGGACAATACCCCATTATGCACAGCAAGCTGGAGAGTGTGTGCCATACACGGCAGGCCAGGGAAATCTGCGTCTCTCATTGCTTTCTGCATGTTTTTGGCGTTGTCTGTTAAAATTGCTTGGATTATCTCTTTTTGGATCCCCCATGACTGAAACATGCCACTAAATGCGTTCACCAAAGCCTCCGCAGAATGTGACCCCGCAAAATCCTAACAGTGTAGCACATTGTTGTGTCTTTCAAAGTTTGAACATCGAACAAACATTGAACAGGCGTCTGCACTCCATATATCGCTTGTGAAGCTAATATGTACACTATCCTTCAGAAGCGTGTCAATTTTTGTGTACACTGTTTGGTACAACGTGGGGAGACACACATCAGTTAGGAATTTCCTGCCTGGGGGGGTCGTATCTTGGATCAAGGCAGGTTAGCAGGCGACAGAACCCTTTATCCTCCACAACGGATAGACGTTGTTCATCGAGGCAAATTAATTCCATAATTCTGAACGTGATGTCTTTCCACCTTTTAATATCCCTGCTGTATGGTTCACATCGTTTAAAGGTATTACTCACAGTCGGCTGATTGAGGGATGGGGTTGTTGGCGTCGGCTGGTTTATTTTCTCATACTTGGCATATTCAGTTGTTCATGTTAGTGGTGTTAAAATGCCGTTGGTGGTTTCCACCTCGAGGGATTTTAGCATGACATCCATTGCAAATGGCTAATTTTACGCCTTTGTCGGACACTTTGAAAAACTTCCAGACGGGAGAAGGAGAACTCATGTTGCCAATGGCAAGCTCCGCTCTGCTGTTGTGTGCACGTGCGCCGCGCTTGCAGGTGAAAAAAAAGTTGCGCGAGTAATTTACGTCACGTGATCTACTTTTTTAATTGGCGTTTTTGGGGTTCGCCGATCAAGCTATTTTAGCCAATATCGGCCGATCATGATCGACGGTCGATCAATTGGAGCATCACTACCGTTTTCCTTTGTTTTAGTTTCTCACCACTAACTGTTGTCATGGTGATTCATTTAACAAGCACAGCTGTCTCTCATCTTCCCACTGTGGGTAGAACGGTTGCCTCACAGCAAGAAGGTCCCCGGTTCGAGCCCCGACTGAGCCAGGAGGCCTTTCTGTGTGAAGTTTGCATGATGTTCTTTCTGTGTCAGCGTTGGCTTTCTCCGGGTGCTCCTGTTTCCCACAAAGACATGCAGGTTAGGTGGATTGGATATGCTACATTGTTGTAGAGTGTGTGAATGTGAATGTGTCCCAGTGCTGGGTTGTGACAGAAAGGGCATCTGACGTAAAACCTGTGCCACATCATGTGTGTGTGAAGTGGACCCTGCAAATGAGCGTGTTTTTAATATTTATATCTTAAATATTAAAAACACCACAAAGACATATAATCAACATTAAAAGCTTGATTTTCACAACAGGGGGACTTCAAATCTCTCTCTTGCTTAGCCATGCTTAACCTCTCTTGCTTAACCATGTGCAAATTCATAAGTCAACACCAATTGCTGAGTATTTTCTCTTTAAAACTGCAGTGAACTAGCCTAGAAATCTAGACGCACCCTAGCGGCAGCAAAAATTATTTTGCAGCAAAGTGTGGTCTAGCAACTCTCCATAGGCTTTTGAGCTGGAAAAAACAAAAACTGGTCAGGCCAATCACATCGTGTATAGAGTCGGCGGACGGGCTTAACAGAATGACGGCACAGTTCTGAGGTTCCGCGTGATTGCCATAGGTGATTTCCCTGCTACTTGAAAACAATGAAGATGCAGCGGCCTTTCGAATCGGCTTTGGCCGCGATTTTATTTCGATTCTATGTGGGCACATAAAAAACTAGACATTTAACAGTTTATTTTCTCATATTTCTTAACTCTGTATGACCAGAAATGATGGTAGTAATTTAAGTCTATTTTTCTGCTATATGTGAAAGAAAAAAAAACGAGCAAAATGCACGTTCTTGGTCCCCAGAGGGTTAAAAATACAAATTTCAAAATGAAACACCAACGGAGAAAAAAAGTATTTAATTTGTTTATGCTGCATTGCCTGTGTGCAATTCTACAAAACTAGATTTTTTTAAACATAAATAAGAAATCTTCGAAAATAAATAATTTGTACACATTTGTAATGAGAATGGGTTTGTGCACTCTACAGATAATCGACGAGGAAGACTCACAGTTTATGACAAACTGCCCTCCAGCAGTGACAGAAAGCTCCCCTCGCAGGAGGACCAGGATACAGGTGTTCTGGACAGCGCCACCGTCAGGCAGTGGCTGTGTACTGCTAAAGTAAGTGACACAACTATCCTCACCTCATAACCATGGGTTAAATTAGGGGGAACCTTGGGATTCTACGGTGATCATGGTAATAGGACAAACTACTTCACTCAAAACAATTTCCAAATTGTTGGTCACTTGATACTCTAGATGTACTAAGATATGTATAGAGTACTAGCAAAGTCCTTTTAGGCAAGTCCTGCCACTCAGCCGCCATCTTGGCAACGCCTCCGGGCAGCTATTTCTGACTAACAAGACCAGGCTCCTATCTAAATGAATGGGCAGAGAGTCAGAACTGCAGTTTCACTGGTCACCGGGACATAAAAACTGCATGTATAGAAACAGCAGTAAAATATGATAAAAATCGCTGAGAAAGTTGGACGACTTTGCCCCAAAATAAGGTTTAAAACGCCTTTTCTCCTACCGGTTATACTTTTACTACGCATGCGCAAGAGTTCACACACCAACACGCAGGTCTCTCGCTCTCTCCCTCTCTGCTGTACGGTGCGCGCGCTACACAGTTTGAAGCCCACTCGCTCTAGATTCGGGGAGATTTGAACTAATTTGCGGGCATCAGGGAGCCGCTATCAATATGCGGGAGACTTGGGATCTCTGATATACACAACGCACACAGTGAGTACATATCAAATCTGCGCCTTTTCAAACAGTAACGTATTCTCCGCTGTCGCAAACCTCAACTGTGCGCATGCGTCAGAGGAACCAGACAATAGGCTCAAATGTTTCCCGGCTTGACTGTTAAAAGCAGACGATTGGCTGTCCAGCGGGAGGGGTGGGACATGTGCATACAACCGCCATCTTTGGCGTTACAGGTTTTCCCTATATAGTTCTATTGAGGATTGAGGAAGTGACATGTCTCTTATATAAATTGTCTCTGGTACTAGTAACACTGAACGCAGAAATAGGCAGAGGTGGGTAGAGTATCCAAAAACTGTACAGGTACTTATAGAGATATTTACTCAAAGTAAAAGTAAAAGAAATAATCTTAATAGTTACTTGAGTAAGAGTAAAAAGTATCCAATGAAAAAACTCCTCAAGTAGTTAGTTACTAGTTACTTCAGATCATATAGGCCTATATATATATATATATATATATATATATATATATATATATATATATATATATATATATATATATATATTAGGGATGCACCGATACCGATACCAGTATCGGTATCGGGCCCGATACTGAGCTCATGTACTTGTACTCGTACTCGTAAAAATGCCCCGATACCAACAACCGATACCAGGCAGCATGTGTACAGTGTCAGAAATTATAATGGGGATAAAAAAAGAAGGCTGTATATGAAATAAATGTATCTTAACAGTGGAATATTAAACAGAATATATTAACGCGTCGTCTATATAACTGTGGTGCGCAAGCTGATAAGAGAAAAACACGCAGAGGATTGAGCGCGCTATGACACAGACGCGCGAGCTGGTCGAGCGCATCCCTTTTTCTCAGACGTCAGTGGAAAGTTTGTAGTTCAGTCGGATGTCAATGGCAAATCAACTAAAACGAGGCATGTAGCTTATTAATAACGTTAACTGACGAGAGAGAGAGAGAGAGAGAGAGAGAGAGAGAGAGAGAGAGAGAGAGAGAGAGAGAGAGAGAGAGAGAGAGAGGAGAGAGAGAGAGAGAGAGAGAGAGAGAGCACTTCTGATGAATGCTGTTGATTGCGGATCATTCACTCAGCATGTGTTATTTAGATTAAAACTAAATCGTATATGTAAGTAAAACATGAACTGTTACCTTACTTATGTTTAACGAGTGGTTACCTACATTATTACAGGAAATTTGCAGGTCAAGAATTTCCATGAACTTCAAACATCCACAGCGCGCGCCCCGAAAACCACCAGACAGCGCGCGAATACTGAATGGAAGTCTTCACGCATTGCGCTTGTACGGAGGAATTCACACAAAACTATGTAAAAACACATTGGCGAGTATCCTAGTAAAAGTCTGTTATATATCTCAAGTGAACGTAGACAGTATAATTCAAATGGCGTCAGTGCGTTTGTGCGTTCGGCCTTAAAGGGGCGGCACTTTAATAAATCTGCTGCTGTGTTTTAATGTTAATCAAACAAAGGACAAATAAATTACTCTCTGCTCTTGGCTAAATAGGCTACCTCTATCAACTTTACAAAAAGATCCATATATATTTAATTTATGCAGTAATAAATATGCAGTGCATGAAATATATATTTGTTGAACTAATTAAGTTGAAATTTAATAAACAACTAATATGATTGATATTATTTTGGTTTCTCTACCAATACATTTAAAAATTACAAATGCATGAATTAAAAATTAATTGAAAATTAAAAATACAGGTATCGGTTACGGTATCGGTATCGGCGAGTACCAAAAATGAAAGTATCGGTATCGAACTCGGTCTGGAAAAAGTGGTATCGGTGCATCCCTAATATATATATATATATATCTCATGATATTATTATATTATTTAGATATTTTTAATTTAAATAATTATAATCATAATTAGATAGGCTATCTTTGTAACAAAAACAGAAGAGACCATCATTATTTCTGCCATCTGTAACCCGAAAAAATCATTGCCTGTCCTTTGGATTGTATAATAGTAACTTATACAACTACATTTGGATTATTAGACAATGTCGAAATAAAGTGAAGAGTTTTGCATTCAAAGGCATTTAAAGGACCATTGACGCAGAGAAGAAACTCTTCACATGTGCTCGCTTTTATGACCGCTACTGAATATCTGAACACAAACAACGATCAAATGCACATCGGCGGATCTTCTTCTGTCAGAAGGTTAACTGTATCTAAGGCAGGCAAAGGCATTTTTCAAGTCGAGTTCGCAAACCACTGAGCAATACACACACATTACCGCGGATGGCGGGTGTTCATTTCATAAACTGTGGACAATGGTAGCTTATATGAAACGGAAGTTGAGATTGTCCTTTTTTCCTTATTGTGACCTATATCAAAGTGAAACGGCTTCTGAAATTAGAAAAAATAGGGCGGGGCTGGATATCGTCCTTCGGAAATTGATTGGATCGTTGGAGGTTTGGGCGTTGCTAACAAAATGGAGGCAGATTTGAATACCAGTTTACAGTCAGTTGTGGAGGATTTCTCTCAACCGGACTCACCACTGTTACCCTCCCATGAAGCATTTTTAATTGAGGAACCCGACGATGAGAACGAGGACGAGTAGCCAATTTTTCCGGAAGGAATCACCGCATATTTATAGGAGCCTCCCGCGAACCAAGATGAGGCGACTGATAGTCAAGTTCACCCTTGAGAGCATCTCGACGTGTCCGAATGGTAGGCTAACTCTTCTTTTCTAAATCTAGTTATTTACCTTAACTGTCATACCGACAACCAGCATTCATCGACTTTTTCAGTTACCACAAAATTTATTATTTATTTATTATTACTATTATTTAAGGCGAGCCAGAAAAGAGACAGACCAAAATAACCACTCTAGTAATAAATTTTGACCGGAAGAGAAGAGAAGTTGTTTCGAGGGGGGAGGGAAGGGTAACGTATTTGATTAAACCTTTGGGGTCGGAAAACGTGCCCCCGCGTTTTGCTGGATTTTTTCCTTATCAGTGCAAAAGAGAATCAAATTACTCTGTTGATTTTGATCTTAAATAAAAGTGTTGTACATCATTAGATCCTGTTAAGTGTATTTTTTTGTGGTTACTCACAATAAAAACAAAGTGTTGTGCTTTTCGTCAAATAAAGAAAAATAAACATGATGCGCGTTTTGCCTTCTCTCTGTCAGTGACGTCCGTTCTGAAACGCGTCCGAAAAATTAACTGTAACTCTGTCAATACTTGTCACAGAGATACAAGAGATTTCTCTTTATGAAGCTGAGATTCTCTTCTTTTAAATGAAGTAATTGACTAAAAAAATAAATATCTCCAGTTTATGTAATCCGTTTGAAACCAAGGAGAGGTACAGTTTTTTCATTCTCCCTTCATTATTTTTAATGAGCTGAGGCCGTCACACCCCCAGAGCTTTTCACATGGTAAATAGGCAATCTATGCATAGCACACGCGGCACGCCCCCCGATCAATGCCATAACAACACGAAGATTCTTCATCAGAATACTGATAGTTCATAGCGTTTTAGGGATGGAAGCACGCTACTCCTTTTAGATTATGGACAGCGGGGAATAATTCACCTTTTTCTCAGAGGAATTTGAAACTCGGACAAAGAACGGTTGCATTTTGAAGAACGAATTGACCCCGCCGAGGATACAAGTTCGGAGTAAGTTGTTTAGTGTTATAATTCCTTTTCTGATCATAGAGCTCAAATGCATTTTCAGACTATATTTTGCCTAGTTTTGACATAGTAAATATTACCTCACAACATTCGTGTAGGCCTATACGCTCGTGTAAACTTTTTGAATAACTGCTTAGGTTATAATGATTTAGTGAAATATATCGATCCGCAAGTTTTGTGTGAGTAGCGGCTGTGGTGTAGTGGCAGATCTTTCGCCTAGTGTGTCAGAGGTTATGGGTTCGAATCCGCCCTCGTTATAGTTTTTTTTCTCTCATCAAAACCGAATATGTTCATCAGTTGTTACAGTCTATATCAAACACACACGTATATAGGACACACGTTTGTGTGCATTTTATTTTGTGATTTCACCGGAATGAATAGTGTCCGCAATGGCGTTAGATTGAAGAGCGCGTCCTAAGAGCGAGTGAAGAGCGCGTGTCGCCACAAGAGAGCTCTCTATCCATGATACTGATAGCAGCGGACACGAGTGCTCAGCTTGAGTTCAAAAACAAAACTTTTTAGCGCTAGATCTCTTATTTAAGAGCGGACTAAATGAATGCTCTACTAGTTAACTGTAGATGTTTTATTTGTATTAGGTACAGCCGTTCATTGAGTGTATCAGTAAATGTGTGCGGTCTATATGGGCCATAAACAGATGAATGAATGAATGAGGCATTTATATAGCGCTTTCATATGTACTTCTGTACACCCAAAGCGCTTTACAATCATATCAGGGGTTCTCTCCTCAACCAGCACCAGTGTGCAGCATCCACTTGGATGATGCGACGGCAGCCACAGTACAACGGCGCCAGTGCGCTCACCACACACCAGATATAGTTGGAGAGGAGAGAGAGTGATAGAGCCAATTCAGTGGATGGGGATTATTAGGAGGCCATGATTGGCAGGGGCCAATGGGTGGAATGTGGCCAGGACACCGGGGTTACAGCCCCTACTCTTTACGAGAAGTGCCATGGGATTTTTAATGACCGCAGAGAGTCAGGGCCTTGGTTTAACGTCTCATCCGAAGGACGGTGCTCTTTGACAGTATAATGTCCCCGTCACTATACTGGGGCGTTAGGACCCACACAGACCACAGGGATAGCACCCCCTGCTGGCCTCACTAACACCTCTTCCAGCAGCAACCTGGTTTTCTCAGAAGGTCTCCCATGCAGGTACTAACCGGGCTCAGTCCTGCTTAGCTTCAGTGGGCAACCAGTCTTGGGCTACAGGGTGATATGGCTGCTGGCATAGAAACTCGCGGTGACGCGGTCTACCCATCAATAGATGTTTCTCCGTCCATCAACAGATACATTGTGCATCTATAATCATAATTGTCCATCAGTTTACTTTGGATAATGTGCTAACAGTTTTTTGCTTTTGTTTTGTTGTGTTTACATCATCACCATCAGCCTTCAGAAATCATTCTGATTTCATTCTTTTTTTTTAAATCAATGTTGGAAACAGTTGTGCTGCTTAATTTTTTTTAACCTGTGATAGTTTTTTAGGATTCTTTGAATGCACTTTTTTTATATAAAAAAAAACAAGTTTGGTCTTTTTATGTTTTTTTTTTTTTTTTTTGCAAGGATGTGTTAAGTGATATGAATGACTTTAAGTCTTTATGTTCTTAGGAAAGATTTCTATTTTGAATAAAGGCTGTTCTTTTTAACTTTTTATTCATCAGTGAATCATTCTTAGTTCAGGCTGCCTCAAAGCACCTTGATGGGCCATTAGCCATTGGGGGAGTGTCTTTAGTCTTCCCAGGTGTAAATCACATTAATATTCATGACCATTCACACATACCCCGCATACAGCACTGCTGACCCAAAAACTGATGTAAGAAATTCAAGTCGTTATATTGATGTTTCTGAAAGAGTGGTCAGAATGATTTTCACTTAATTTTGAAGTAAAAATTCTAGCCTACAAGAATAGTAACTCAAAAGCAGGGCTGCCAACTCTCACGCATTGAGCGTGAGACTCACGCAATTGACCCTTTTCACACGCTCTCACGCCACACATCCATTTTCTCACGCAGAGAAAAATCGCGGACAAAGAGGACAGTGAGACCGACAGACAAGACAGAGAAGGTTACTTTTGATATGGAACAAATCCACAGCTGTCAGATTCTGTCAATATTTTTACGAGATTCACACAATAAATAACTTTTTGGCTCTTTGAAATGTGACAGATCGCTGTAGCGCGTCAGTTCAAACGGTACATGATACAGCAGCCTACAAATCGGTATCGGTTTAAGTTGGAGAAAACAGCCGCAGGGAAACTTAACCTTCTTGGTGTAAGGGTAGCAGTTTAAATAAATAAATAAACATAGCAGTTTGAACTCTTCTCCACTTTATTATACCACACATCAGATCACCAACTCCAAAAACCCGCGACACTCCAGTACCAAGTGCGCGCGAGCGCGAGCCATTCCTATCTACGGCAAGCCCCGAGGGGAAAAATACACACATAACAACAACGAGCGCCAGTACATCATTACCGGTATTATAGTAACAGAATTTGTTGGATTCTGTCATGTACAATCCAACAAAGTCTGTTACAATAATAAAAAATATATATATTTTGAGGACAGTTACACTGTATTGAGACAGTTGAGAAATAATATTTGTACAGTTTTCAACAATAATTGTCATTTTTGAACCCTTGCTCTCATTATGTTTCTGATTTCTCAGTTTTGTCATTATTTTAGCAAATAATTTATTTTATATGTTTTGAGACCGTTTGTTTTAAGAAGTTTCAAATAGTTAGTAGTAGCCTAAAAGAGTAAAGTAAAAGTTAAAACTTTTTTATTTGAGTAGGCATCTATTTTTTATTAAGTATTTTTGTATTAATGCATAACCTCACTGTATTCATTTATAATGTATCATTATTGCGTGACATTTGTGTCAATAATCGTCAAGCACAGGGGGCTTCGCGTAGTGGGAGGGGGCCCCCAAATCAAATTCTGCTTAGGGCCCTCAGAAGGCTCGGACCGGCTCTGGAGACCAGACAGACAGTGTGAGTTTTTTGTGACAATTGTGAGGGAAATACACAATTTATTCCATAAACTGTGTAGACAGCCGTTCTCCCTCCCATCTGCACCGTGTGAATTGTGAACGCAGGCAGGTCAGGTCAGACGCTCCTCGTCTCCATCCAGTTTAGACTAGTAACTAATAGGCCTATGCTGTTACTGTAAATAGTTTATATAGAATTAAGTTAGCATTAGCAGAGTTGTTTGTTTTGCAGCACTGAGCAGTTCTTTTACATAACTTTATCATAAAAAACAGTACAAAAGCATTTCCAGATGACAAATATCTGGACATGCCTGGTAGTTAATGTTAATTATTGTTTTCTAAGAACAGAATGTCAATTAAAATGTTAAATGTAAAATTAAATGTGATGTAAATCTCCCAAGAAATTCTGTACAGATACCAAATCCTTTGACAATCAATATATACTTAATACACTTCTGCTAATGCAAGGATTTTGTGTTTGTATTTTTTCCCATACAAAGCCACGCCCCTCCAACAAGCCCCTCCCCCATAACCCAAGCCCCGCCCCCCACAATCTCACTTTAAGCTGAACTCAAAAGTTGGCAGCCCTGCAAAAGTATCGTGGACAACTATTCAGTATGTGTTAAATGGCCTTATTGCGGTGACATTTTTTTTCCCAAAACGTACTAACCACGCATATTATTTTTTTTTCTATAAAATGCAAACATGTACATCCATTTTGCTCACATATTATTGTAGCAGAGTTTGTGCTGAATACAGCAAATTTATATGTTGGCAAATGGTATTTTTTTAAGTAGCTGAAATAAGCACAAATGTCAGGGCATGTCAAAACACCTAAAGAGCCCCAAAACAGCTCAGACCCCAGAGGGTTAAACAGTTTTTTAAACCTGTGGTAGTTTTTTTTTTAGTATTCTTTGAATAAAAATGTTTTTTTTTATATAAAAAAAACAAGTTTGGTATTTTTATGTTTGTTTTTTTGAAAGGATGTGTTAAGTGATAGTAATGACTTTAAGTGTTTACATTCTTAGGAAAGAACGTAAATTCTATTTTGAATACATGCTGTTCTTTTTAAATTTTTATTCACCAGTGAATCGTTCTTTGTTCAGGCTGCCTCACAGCACCTTGATGGGCCATTAGCCATTGGGGGAGTGTCTTTAGTCTTCCCAGGTGTAAATCACATTAATATTCATGGGCATTAACACTCCCACGCATACAGCACTGCTGACCCAAAAACTGATGTAAGAAATTCAAATCGTTATATTGATGTTTCTGAAAGAGTGGTCAGAATGATTTTCACTTCATTTTGAAGTAAAAATTCTAGCCTACAAGAATAGTAACTCAACAGTATTGTTTTCAACTATTCAGTATGTGTTAAATGGCCTTATTGCGGTGACATTTTTTTTCCCAAAACGTACTAACCACGCATATTATTTTTTTTCTATAAAATGCAAACATGTACATCAATTTTGCTCACATATTATTGTAGCAGAGTTTGTGCTGAATACAGCAAATTTATATGTTGGCAAATGGTATGTTTTAAGTAGCTGGAATAAGCACAAATGTCAGGGCATACCAAAACACCCAAAGAGCCCCAAAACAGCTCAGACCCCTGAGGGTTATGGCCCCAATCACACCAAACACGTTTTGTGCAGTGAGAAGTGCCTAATTTGAATTGTTTTCCTATGGCGGTGAGCGTTCTGCGCGTTGTTTATCGCGCGGCCCATGCGCCTCACGTTCTACCGCCTGCTGCACCTCTCACTTTTGCAGTTGGAAAAAAAAAAAAAAATCAGAGTTTAAAAAGCGCCCGTCATCGCGTTTTTTTTTTTACACTGTCCAATCGAATGAATGGAGAGGCTGGCCTTTTGTTGTAGTAATGAAAGCTACAGTTTTGAAAGCCCGGAGAGTGCGATGATGGAGGATAAACTTGTGGTGCTCTCGCGGGTTACCAGGAGCTTAAAAGTCTATGCTCTGTTCTGTGCGTACATGTTTGTAACACAATAACCATAACGCGTTGTTCTTTATAAACGTGGGATTATGAATTATATTCAGAACGTCGTACATAGAAAACATAATGAACCCTGAGTGTAAACATTAGCCGCATTCATTGTGAAGCTAGCGATTTGCAAAGATTAATATAAATATAAATATTAATATAAAGGTTAATAAAACATTACAATCACTTCAGTTCTTCTCGAGGTGCAGGAACACGAATAGTTGGTTTCGATTCCTTTTTTCAGGAGCAGCTTCTTAGCAAAACCAGCTTTATACCTCCTCGTTTATAAAGCAGTCTGGTGTGTGAACTGATTCACGCAAACATGAAAGCAGTGACGTTGATCGTGGATAATATTCCCTTCGAAAACAAACTGCGTCTCAGCGGTTCGGATTTAGGAACATTAAAGTGACTGCTGTGTTCCTTATTGCACCCAAAAACAGAACACCACAATCGCTTAGAGTCCATTCTGCTCAGTGACAGTGCTCCAGCGTACATTTCTGCACAACACCGGTCCGCGCGCACTATGATTGACAGCTCGCTCACGAGCGAGGGCGGGTCTGTGTTGAAACGCTGCTGTCAATCAACAATCGTGGGAGGATCTCTCGTTCTTGATTCATTTTGAGTCAGACTTGTGAATTCAGTGAATTGTTAACTTGAGACTCGTTCTGACTGGATCATTTGAATTAGGGAGTTGTCGACTTGAGGACAGATGGAAACAGATTGGTCCAATTCACGAATAAATTGTTCAGTGCTATTTGCGAAATTAATGAACAGGTTAATTGAAAATAATCGTCGCATGCATGAATCGCGTCGCGTGGGTGAAGATTTCTTTAGTTCAAAATAACAATGAATGGCATGCTTTTATAACATTTTTACATTACATTTTATAAAATGTAGTGGAGTACGATATTATGTTTTGAAATGTAGTGAAGTAAAAGTTTTCCAAAATAAAAAAATTTCAGATAAAGTACAGATACTTTAATAATAAGTAAAAAAGCATTACTGTCAGTTTAAAATTACTGTCCAGCACTGTTCAGAAGCTGATGTATTATTGGCTGCAATTTGACAAAGTATTTTAAACTGACTAATTACTAATAATGGTAACACTTTACAATAAGGTTCGTTAGTTAACATTAGTGAACTACATTAGTTAATATGAACTAATAATGAGCTGCACATATACAGCATTTATTGATCTTTGTTAATGTTAATTTCAACATTTACTAATACTTTATTAAAATCTTGTTAACATTAGTTAATGCACCGTGAACTAACATGAACAAACAATGAACAGCTGTATTTTTATGAACTAACATTAACAAAGATGAACAAATGCAGTAACAAATGTATTACTCGTGGTTAGTTCATGTTAGTAAATACATTAACTAATGTTAACTAATGAACCTTATTGTAAAGTGTCACCCTAATAATATAAACAAAAATTACTGACTGTTGTCAAAGTCTGATGAAGAGCTTGCGTGCTCGAAACGTCCATCATTAAATGTGTGCATTTTTGCTTTTGTCTCATTTACAGACTGTCATGCAATTTTGCTTGCAGAATGTTTCAAAGTAAAAGCTTAGCAACACTGTGAAATCCAATTAGTAAACCAAAAAAACAACCTTAATTTACTTCAAAAGCAATCCAGTTGACTTGTTAAAACCATGAAAACCGATTGCCTTAAAAAGAACAAGTGAGCGTTACGCCAACAACTTAAATGCTATCAGTCATCTATTATAAATCATTTATAAATATTTTATAAAGATAACATTCACAACTGGACAAATAAATTTGAGGCAATGATAGAGTACAAAGGTAAATTTATTAGGGCCCAAGCCTTGAAAAGG
The DNA here is from genome assembly GCA_036326025.1 of Chrosomus eos. Classification (NCBI taxonomy): domain Eukaryota; kingdom Metazoa; phylum Chordata; class Actinopteri; order Cypriniformes; family Leuciscidae; genus Chrosomus; species Chrosomus eos. Next base: position 13,593,281 of record CM070824.1, read on the forward strand.
CGAAGGCCCTATTGTTTTCCTAAGGATTATTATTAGGGCCTAAGCCTTGAAAAGGCAAAGGCCCTATTGCTTTCCTAAGGATTATTATTATTATTATTAGGGCCCAAGCCTTGAAAAGACGAAGGCCCTATTGTTTTCCTAAGGATTATTATTTTATTTTCTCTATTATTTTTCTTACGACTATTCGGGCAATTTTGGGGCCCTTAACATGCTCGAAAACTCTTGAATCTTTGCACACGTCAGAACCCGCGGCCATCGGGGCCGGACTGAAGCTGGTACCCGGGCGTGGCAGGGGGGCTCGACAGCGCCCCCGGAACGGGGTTTGAACACTTGGTCCATAAATCAAACACGCTTGCATGTAATAATATGAAACTCGGTACACATATAGATCTCATCGGTTCATATATACTTCATGCTCTTACTTTTTACCCCAGCCCAACAGGAAGTCGTCCATAAAGGGTTGTTTGGAAAACGCATGCAATGGAATTTGAAATACTCCTCCTAAAGCATTCAAACACACGGCACGAAACTCGGTCAGCATGAAGTCAAGACACTGAGGATGAAAAATTGCCAGGGGATTTTTGATATCTCGAACGGTTTGGCCGTGGCGAGGAAACGCAATTATAGCGAGAAACGTGAAACAGGAAGTGTGTTATAACTTCTGCATACATTAACTGATCTTGGTGAAACTTCAGCAGTGTGTTCGTTGTAAGAGCCCAATCTCATGGATGTGACTATTGTGAGTCAAAGTTATAGCGCCACCAACTGGCAGCAGGAAGTGTGTCACTTTCAAAATGCTTTTAAATCACCCTCTTATTTTTACCCGATTTGCTTCAAACTTTGTGTATAATGTAGACACACGCCAGATGTAGACCTGTGAAAGGATTATTGATATCTTAGATACTGTTGCCATGGCAACGCATCAAACTTTAATAATGATTTTTTTTATGCTTTTTCACCCTTTCAGGCACTTTTGGGGTTCTTAACGTGCTCGAAAACTCTTGAAACTTTGCACACGGGTCGGAACCCGTGGCCATCAGGGCCGGGCTGAAGCTGGTACCCGGGCGTGGCAGGGGGGCTCGACAGCGCCCCCTTGAACGGGGTCCGAAAACTGGGTCTATAACTCAAACACGCTTGTATGTAATAATATGAAACTCGGTACACATATAGATCTCATCGGTTCATATATCCTTTGTGCATTTACTTTTTACGCCAGCCCAACAGGAAGTTGGCTGTTAAGGGTTGTTTAGAAATGCATGCTCTGGCATTTGAAACACTTCTCCTAGAGAATTCATCAGATCGCCACCAAACTCTGTGTGCATGAACTCAAGACATTGAGGATGCCATACTGCGAACGGATTTTTGAAATCTCGAACGGTGTGGCCGTGGCGAGGAAACGAATGTATGGCGAACAAGGGACACAGGAAGTGTGTTATAACTTCTGCATACATTAATTGATCTTGATGAAACTTCAGCAGTGTGTTCGCTGTAAGAGAACGATCAGATGGATGTGAGCAATGTGAGCCAAAGTTATAGCGCCACCAACTGGCAGCAGGAAGTGTGTCACTTTCAAAATGCTTTGAAATCACCCTCTTATTTTTACCCGATTTGCTTCAAACTTCATCTGTATAATGTAAACACACGCCAGATGTAGACCTGTGAAAGGATTACTGATATCTTGGATACTGTTGCCGTGTACGCCACCTTTTGACAAAAAGTGGGGGTGTTTTATAGTTTGACCTACAATCATAAAACTCGGTAAGCATATTGTTCAGTTCAAGCCGGACAACTTTCTAATTAACTGTCATTAGCTCAGACCAAGAGGAAGTCAGATATTTTAGTTTGAATGTGGATGTTTCTGAGAATTTTCTCTCCCTCTCTCTCTGTCTCTGTGTGTGAGGGATTTGTCTACTGCTTTTAATGGATTTCAAGGTTTCAGGGGCTTTTGGGGCTCTTAACGTGCTCAAAAACTCTTGAAATTTTGCACACAGGTCAGAACCCACGGCCATCAGGGCCGGGCTGAAGCTAGTACCCGGGTGTGGCTCAACAGCGCCCCCTTGAACGGGGTCCGATAATTTGGTCCATATATCCAACACATCTTGCATGAATTAATATGAAACTCAGTACACATTTAGATCTCATCGGGCCGAACATCTTTCCCCTGGTCAAGTTTTACGCCAGCCCAACAGGAAATTGGCTATTAGGGGTTGTTTGGAAAACGCTTGCTGTGGAATTTGAAGTACTACTCCTAGGCAATTAATTCATTCATCGCCAAACTCGGTGTGAATGAAGTCAAGACATTGAGGATGCTAAATGAATTTTCATGATTAAAAAAGGACATATAAAGTGTGTTATAACTTAGTTAGTTTTACCTACAGTTACAAAACTCAGCGTAAATATTCCTCTCCTCAAGCCGAACAACTTTCTAATTTAATGTCATTACCTCCGACCCTCAGAAAGTCAGATATTGTGGTTTGAATATGGTCATTTCTCTCTCTCTCTCTCTCTGAGCCAATATGGCAAGCCGTTTTAACATTTAATCATTTTAACCTACTAGTCTCTAATTTCATGCTACTAGTAATTATTTTTTAGATACTAGTATTAGATACTAGTATACTAGTATTCATTAGCATCTAGTGCTTATTCTTTAGTACTAGTGCCTATTCTTTAGATACTAGTGCTTATTCTTCAGATATTCCTTTGAATACGTATAGGGCTGGGTACCGAGTTCGATACTTTTTAGGTATCGATCGAATTGCCTCGATACTATCGAGTATCGAAAAATGACACGTTGTTCGGTTCCAGATTTCGATACCTACGGAGTTAACTCATCAACGTCAGTGCTCAAACAAATGCATATGAAATGCACATACACGCAAACTCTACACACACAAGACGCGCAGAACTCTCCGCGCACATACACACATGAGACGCGCGCGTGGACACACAAACGCTCCACGCGCATACTTATATTATACGCGACTCACGCGAGCACTGACACACACACAAACTCTCCGCGCACATATTCATATGAGACGCGAGCACACACACATAATACCTTAAAGATGTGGAAAAGTCGATCAAAACTGTGGGTACATTTCTCCAGGCTCGATGCCAACAGCGCGCGATGCAGTATTTGCGGTAAAATAATTGCAAAGACCGGTACCACGACAAATATGATGAATGCCTTGACAGTGAACAGAGTAAACATAAAAGTTGCTCCTCTTCGATTGGTAAATGAAGAGATACCTTGTTGATCACTCTGACAGTGTTTATATTGCAATAAATAATAACCTACTGAATGTACACTGCCGTTCAAAAATGTGTTGTTTAGTCAGAATTTCTTTTCAGCAAGGATGCATTAAAGTTATCAAAGGTGACATTAAAACATGTGTAATGGGATAACAGATGAAAAATAGCATTTTGGCTAATTCTGGTGCATTTACAGCAATGTCAATTAATGTACACTGTCCCTGTCAAATAAATAAATAAATAAACATAGAAGGTAATGGAGCCCTTTGTACATTGCCGTGTTTCTTTAGAAATAAATAATGGACAAATGGAGTCTTTAAACGCCTCAGATGTAAAGTTATTCACCGTCAAAGTGACGCCAAAATGAATGGGAGTCAATGGAAATGCTAACGCAAGTGAAGTTCTGCTACAAGATGGCAGCACCCGGCCGACTTCAACTTCCGGTCGATGGATCACCCCCTTGGGCGGAAGTGCCACGTATACATATATCCTTCCGGTCTAATAGGAGAACGGTAGTGGTTGGAGCGATTTGACAGCTGATCGCTGCCTATGCCTACGTGGCCTGTCTGAACTGACGCTGTGCTCTATTCTAAGGGACGGAATAAAAGAGTTAAATTCAACAAGAAAAAGAGGAAAGTTTAAAGGAGACTTAAGCCATTTTTGCTTGTGGTTGAAGAATTGTGCAAACAAGATAAATAAATTAACAACATATTCAAGGGACAGTATATATTTGGGTTTTCATATAAAAGATAACATCTTTGAGAATGAAGGTGTGGGTCAAATTTGTAGGGCTAAAAACAAAACAACTTAATTCAGCCCAAAACATCTATTGGTTACACTACAATCACAAAATAAATGGGCGGCTGTTTCTTCAACAAAACCACAAAAAGAGCAAGTTTCATCAACATCAGCATATTTAGAGATGGATGAGTTGACAGGATAGATTTTATGAAGGGATTTATAATGAATTTCCTTAACTTTGTTGGGTACACAAAATTTCCTAGGCACAGTTTCTGGAATTTACGTTTGTTACAAGGGGTCCCCAATAGAATTTACCCCTTGGAGTAATATTTCTCTTCATATGGAAAATTGTGAGAATATGTCTGTTGTTGCATTTCCGATCTAAAAAGTCAATACCGCCCAAACGTAAAGCTGGACAAACACTGTTACTGTCAGGGTTGTGTGATGGTAGCCGAAGACGAGGACAAGAGATCTGTGATATAGTTGATTTATTTTCATATAAAATAAATATATTTTATATATATACATTTATATACGCTGGGTCAACGGGCTCTGGGTCAACGGGCCCTGGCTCTGGCGCTGGGTCAACAGGCTCTGGCTCATCATGGGACTCGGAACTGGACGGGGCCAGCACATCATGGGACTCGGAACTGGACGGGGCCAGCACATCAGGGGACTCGGAACTGGACGGGGCCAGCACATCAGGGGACTCGAAACTGGACGGGGCCAGCACATCAGGGGACTCGGAACTGGACGGGGCCAGCACATCAGGGGACTCGGAACTGGACGGGGCCAGCACATCAGGGGACTCGGAACTGGACGGGGCCAGCACATCAGGGGACTCGGAACTGGACGGAACCAGCACATCAGGGGACTCGGAACTGGACGGAACCAGCACATCAGGGGACTCGGAACTGGACGGAACCAGCACTTCAGGGAGCTTGGGGCTGGACTCATGCTCTGGCGGGCAGGCGACGGTCTCTGGCTGGACGGTCTCTGGCTGGACGGTCTCTGGCTGGACGGTCTCTGGCTTATTGATTTATTTTACAAAATGAAACTTCCAAAAAACAAACAGGAACAAAATAACAGACTCCAGGACTTCAGGGGAAACACAACCATACATAGACGACGACCAACCAACACTGAGGGAAAACACAGGGCTTAAATGAACTGAACCAAACAAGATAATTAACTGAAAACAGGTGAAGAAACTGAACACAAACGAGGAGCGGGAAAACTAACAGGACTAAACCAAAATCACAAAGACAGGGGGAAACAAGATCTCAAAACATAACAGAACACATCAAAACGTGACAGTACCTCCCCCCTCCCCGAAGGCGCGTCCTCGCGCCGTATAACATCCAAAGGGGTGGGAGGGTGGGCGCCCTGGAGGCTGACGAGGGCATGGTGCAGGTCCAGGAAGCCTCCAGGGCGGAGCAGGCTGTGGGCGTGGCCACGGCGGTGCAGGCTGTGGGCGTGGCCACGACGGTGTAGGCTGTGGGCGTGGCCAGGGCGGAGCAGGCTGTGGGCGTGGCCAGGGCGGAGCAGGCTGTGGGCATGGCCAGGGCGGAGCAGGCTGTGGGCGTGGCCACACAGTGGGACCCGGCCACGGTGGAGCTGTGGGACCCTCGGGCGTCCAGGGCGGAGCTGTGGGACCCTCGGGCGTCCAGGGCGGAGCTGTGGGACCCTCGGGCATCCAGGGCGGAGCTGTGGGACCCTCGGGCGTCCAGGGCGGAGCTGTCGGACCCTCGGGCGTCCATGGTGGTGAGGACCCTTTGGGTGGCCATGGCGTTGAGGACCCTTCGGGCGGCCATGGCGTTGAGGACCCTTCGGGCGGCCACGGCGGTGAGGACCCCTCGGGCGGCCATGGCGGTGAGGACCCTTCGGTTGGCCATGGCGGTGCAGGCTCTTCAGGTGGCCACGGCGGTAAAGACCCTTCAGGTGGCCACGGCGGTGAAGACCCTTCAGGCGGCCGTGGCGGTGAAGACCCTTCGGGTGGCCGTGGTGGTGAGGACCCTTCGGGCGGCCGTGGTGGTGAGGATCTTTTTTCAGATCTCTGTGAGTCTTCGGCCGGCCACGGCGAAGGCGTATAGCCCCTCCCCAAAATTTTCTTGGGGAGGACAGGCTCAGGATCGGGAACTGACTTGACATCAATGGGCTCTGGCACTGGGTCAACGGGCTCTGGCGCTGGGTCAACAGGCTCTGGCGCTGGGTCAACGGGCTCTGGCGCTGGGTCAACGGGCTCTGGCGCTGGGTCAACGGGCTCTGGCGCTGGGTCAACGGGCTCTGGGTCAACGGGCCCTGGCTCTGGCGCTGGGTCAACGGGCTCTGGCTCATCATGGGACTCGGAACTGGACAGGGCCAGCACATCATGGGACTCGGAACTGGACGGGGCCAGCACATCAGGGGACTCGGAACTGGACGTGGCCAGCACATCAGGGGACTCGGAACTGGACGGGGCCAGCACATCAGGGGACTCGGAACTGGACGGGGCCAGCACATCAGGGGACTCGGAACTGGACGGAACCAGCACTTCAGGGAGCTTGGGGCTGGACTCATGCTCTGGCGGGCAGGCGACGGTCTCTGGCTGGACGGTCTCTGGCTGGACAGTCTCTGGCTGGACAGTCTCTGGCTGGACGGTCTCTGGCTGGACGGTCTCTGGCTGGACGGTCTCTGGCTGGACGGTCTCTGGCGGAAGAAGCTCAGGAAGGTCATCAAATGGGTCAGACTCAGGCTCTGGTGGGCAGGCGACGGGCTCAGGCTCTGGCGGGCAGGCGACGGGCTCCGGCTGGACGGTCTCTGGGGGAAGAAGCTCTGGAAGGTCATCAAAAGGATCAGGTGCAGGATCAATGGAAGCTGGCATTGATTGGCTGGATGGAACCAGTGGTGAGAGCTTGACTGGACTGAACGGAACCAGTGGTGCAGGCTTGGCTGGGCTGAACAGAATCAACCCAGGCTCGAAGAGGGGCCAGAGTGGAGAGTGGTGTTGGGACTCCTCTCGACCACCGCCTCAACTGCGGCCTCCACGGGTCCCGCGAAATATGGCCAGACGGGTTCCCACAAAACGCTGACTCATTTTCGTTTGTTGGTTGGTTGTTCTGTCAGGGTTGTGTGCAGGTAGCCGAAGACGAGGACAAGAGATCTGTGATATAGTTGATTTATTTTACAAAATGAAACTTCCAAAAAACAAACAGGAACAAAATAACAGACTCCAGGACTTCAGGGGAAACACAACCATACATAGACGACGACCAACCAACACTGAGGGAAAACACAGGGCTTAAATGAACTGAACCAAACAAGATAATTAACTGAAAACAGGTGAAGAAACTGAACACAAACGAGGAGCGGGAAAACTAACAGGACTAAACCAAAATCACAAAGACAGGGGGAAACAAGATCTCAAAACATAACAGAACACATCAAAACGTGACAGTTACCTTTACTGAAGTTAAGGTGATTTTTAATTTAATTGGATTAAGCCTGCTGGGATAGCTTTTATCAAGTATTCCTTTGGTGTAACTAGAAAGTTATGGAGATTCCAAAATTGCTTATAAGTTATAATTTGACTAAAATCATCAAAAACAGATAGAATGCAATTATAGTTATTGTTAACCCTAAGAGGTCTGAGCTGTTTTGGGGCCCTTGAGGTGTTTTGGTATGCCCTGACATTTGTGCTTATTTCAGCTACTTAAAACATACCATTTGCTAACATATACATTTGCTGTATTCAGCACAAACTCTGCTACAATAATATGTGAGCAAAATGGATGTACATGTTTGCATTTTATAGAAAAAAAATAATATGCGTGGTTAGTACGTTTTGGGGAAAAAATGCCACCGCAATAAGGCCATTTAACACATACTGAATAGTTGTCCACAATACTTTTGAGTTACTATTCTTGTAGGCTAGAATTTTTACTTCAAAATGAAGTGACAATCATTCTGACCACACTTTCAGAAAGATCAATATAACGATTTGAATTTCTTACATCAGTTTTTGGGTCAGCAGTGCTGCATGCGTGGGAGTGTTAATGCCCATGAATATTAATGTGATTTACACCTGGGAAGACTAAAGACACTCCCCCAATGTCTAATGGCCCATCAAGGTGCTGTGAGGCAGCCTGAACTAAGAATGATTCACTGATGAATAAAAAGTTAAAAAGAACAGCATTTATTCAAAATAGAAATCTTTCCTAAGAACATAAAGACTTAAAGTCATTCATATCACTTAACACATCCTTTAAAAAAAAAAAAAAAACATAAAAAGACCAAACTTGTTTATTTTATATAAATATATATATTTTTTAATATATTTTCAATATATATATAAAGTGCATTCAAAGAATCCTAAAAAACTATCACAGGTTAAAAAAAATTAAGCAGCACAGCTGTTTACAACATTGATTTAAAAAAAAAAATTATATCAGAATGATTTCTGAAGGCTGATGGTGACGATGTAAACACAACAAAACAAAAGCAAAAAACTGTTAGCACATTATCCAAAGTAAACTGATGGACAATTATGATTATAGATGCACAATGTATCTGTTGATGGACAGAGAAACATCTATTGATGGGTAGACCGCGTTCACCGCGAGTATCTGTTTATGGCCCATATAGACCGCACGCATTTACTGATACACTCAATGAACGGCTGTACCTAATACAAATAAAACATCTCCAGTTAACTAGTAGAGCATTCATTTAGTCCGCTCTTAAATAAGAGATCTAGCGTTAAAATGTTTTGTTTTTGAACTCAAGCTGAGCGCTCGTGTCCGCTGCTATCAGTGTCATGGATACAGTCTCTTGTGGCGACGCGCGCGTGCGCAGTCTTCACTCGTTCTTAGGACGTGCTCTTCAATCTATTGCCATTGCGGACACTATTCATTCCGGTGAAATCACAAAATAAAATGCACACAAACGTGTGTCCTATATACGTGTGTGTGTTTGATATAGACTGTATGATGAACATATTCGGTTTTGATGAGAGAAAAAAAAGTGGCCGAGGGTGAATTCGATCTCGTAACCTCTGACACGCTTGGCAAACGATCTAACCACTAGACCACAGAAGAACACAAAAAAAACTTGCAGATCGATATATTTCACTAAATCATTATAACCTAAGCAGTTATTTAAAACTGAATGTTGTGAGGTAATATTTACTAGGCAAAATATAGTCTGAAAATGCATTTGAGCTCTATGATCAGAAAAGGAAATAAAAAACACTACTTACTCCGAACTTATCCTCGGGGTCAATTCATTCTTCAAAATGCAACCGTTCGTCATCTGAGTTTCAAATTCCCTGAGGAAAAGGTTAATTATTCCCCGCTGTCCATAATCCTCTGAAGGAGTAGCGTGCTTCCATCCCTAAAACGCGATGAACTATCAGTGAATCTCTGATGAAGAATCTTCTGTTCCCCTTCAGTCGCTCACGTTCGACGTGACGTCGACGTGACGACGTTAGGGGATCACTTCAGGGAGCCCTATCAACTTCGAGGGTCTACAGAACAAGCCAATGAACGTTGGCGTGCGTGAAACGCGTCACGCGCCCCGCCCCGCAGCGCGGGTATAAACAGGAAGCGGACGCACGCACTCATTGTCTTTCGCTTCGGAGCCGAGCTTTCGTTTTGACTCTGAGTTTCTGCAGACTGCTGCATCGATCGTTGAAGACTTCATAGAGAGTACTCTGTTCCAGTGCTGGTGTGACGGCGCGATCAGCGGTGGCCGCTAGCATTACAGCTCACAACTGCTGTTTTCACAGCATTGCTTGTGTGTGTGTGTGTCTGTATGTGTCGGTCTCGGTGGGCGTTCCTCTCGTGAGTGTGTACCCCGATTACACCGCGGCTATCCCTGGGTGCTTCAGCACTGAGAGAGTTATTTTTTCTCTTTATATTTTTTGTTTTCAACTAAAAGAGCAACACAAGCGTGACGCTGCGTCCTTTTCAGGATGACATTCCGCTTGTGCGTTTCTGGGTGCGGTCGTTCCCTGGCGCCAGCAGACTGCCACAATTGTTGCCTCTCGTGTTTGGGCATTCAGCACGCTGAAGCAGCTTTTGTGAATAGTTCATGTTCTCATTGCGGGAATATGACTATGGCAGCGCTTAGATCAAGACTCGCTTACCTCAAGGGAGGTGCAGTCCCCTCGCCTATGCCCAGATCTAGTGTTTATTCTGGACCTCAGAATAGACCTACTTTTGCGCATGGTCAGGGTGATCTGAGGATTACCTTGAGGGCTTCCCCGCCGAGGCAATCTCCGTGGGCCCCTCACGCCTCTCAAGCGCTGCCGCCGTTGGAGCCCCCAAACGAACGCGCTGGCCCCTCTCGTGGTCGGCCAGCCGTGTCCTTTGGGGCCCCACCTGACGATCAGATGTCGATCGCAGCATCGGAGGGGGAGCTTCAGTCCTCTGGAGATGAGGATTCGGCTGCGTTACCCCTCTCTGGGAGTGTGGCGTTGCCCGAGTCAGATCCAGAATGGGCGGCTATGCTTTCCCGGGCCGCCGAGAAGGTCGGGCTTGTGTGGAACCCTCCACAACGTCCCGAGCCTTCTCGGTTGGACGATTGGTATTTCGGGGCGGGCCGTGCTGGTTCTCAGCGCTCCGCCCCAGTGCCATTCTTTCCGGAAGTGCATTAGGAGCTTACTAGGACGTGGAAGGCGCCGTATAGTGCCAGAAGCTGTCCTAGTGGCTCCTCCCTCCTCACCACCCTCGACGGCGGGGCGGCTAAGGGGTATGTGGATGTTCCCCCGGTGGAGCGTGCCGTCTCGATGCAATTGTGTCCGGCGTCCGCTTCCTCCTGGCGGGGCAATCCACGCCTCCCATCCAAGGCTGCAGAGCCTGTGGACAGGCTGCTTCCGCCCTCCATGCCATAGCGCTTCTACAGGTCCATCAGGCCCAGGCGCTCATGGACATGAACGAGGGTGGTTCTGACCCAGAGCTCCTCCGGGAGCTCCGTGTGGCAACCGACCTCGCTCTCCGAGCGACGAAGGAAACTGCACGTTTAGTCGGTCAGGCGATGTCCACCTTGGTGGTCCAGGAGCGCCACCTCTGGCTCAACCTCGCGGATATGAGGGACACCGATAAATGTCGGTTCCTGGATGCCCCTCTCCCCAGGTTGGGTTATTCGGCGATGCGGTCGAGAGCTTCGCCAAACAGTTCTCGGCCACCCAGAAGCAGACGGAGGTCATCCGACACATCCTGCCCCGGCGGACCGCTGCTGATCCCACCGTCCGCAGCTCCTCCGTCCGCTCGTCGCCGAGGTCGACCTCCTGCGGCGTCCTCCGCTCCCGCTAAGCCTTAGCAGCAGCAGCCACCATCCAGGCCTCGGCGTGGGGCAGGCCGCAGGAAGTTGACCATGCCCGTCCAGCCCGCTGCCTAACCAGGAGGCAAGCGCAGGTACTAACAACCCTGAGACGGACGACCCAGAGTGGATCAAGTTGCTCTTCAGGAGGTGGTGAAGGCACCGCTCCTTCCCCGGTGGAGGGCCGGGTGGAGAATCTTGTTTCCTTTTTCTGTTCCGCCACTGACCCACGGGCCAGTGGTACCCTCATTTTCAACTAAAGAGCAATTCTGAAACCTCTGGGTCCCAAGAGGGCGCGCTTGGCGGTCGACGACGCTATGCCTTGTCACCCTCGAGCCCCTCTTCTTCGCCAGCAAGCAGCAGTGGCTGTGTTCTGGACGCACTGACGCTTCCGCACACTCACTCTGCCATTCGACGGAAGCAGGTACGTGTTGCACCACACACTCAGACCCCACTCCGGGCCGCTATGCCGTCCGAGTCGGGTCCCTGCATTCCGCCGCGCTGCCCCACCCCGGGTACGTCTGTGGTGCCGTTGGTTCCGCTTGCGCGGTGTCTGGGAGCCTGGCTAGTGCTTCCCAGCCCGTCTCGCTGGCTCATCCGTACTGTCAGACTTGGCTATGCGATTCAGTTCGCCCGGCGTCCCCCTGTATTCAGGGGCATTCTGTTCACCCGTGTTCTGGCGGACAGTGCCCCTGTGCTCAGGGCAGAGATCGCAGTCCTACTGGCGAAGGACGCGATCGAGCCGGTCCCTCCAGCCGATATGAAGACCGGCCTCTACAGCCCGTACTTCATTGTACCCAAGAAAGGCGGTGGGTTATGGCCAGTCTTGGACCTGCGTGTCTTGAACCAGTCCCTTCAACAGACTGCCCGTTCAAGATGCTTACGCAGAAACGCATTTACAAATGCATCCGTCCCCAAGATTGGTTTGCAGCGATCGACCTGAAGGACGCGTACTTTCATGTCTCGATTCTCCCTTGACACAGACCATTTCTTCGCTTTGCGTTCGACGGACGGGCATATCAGTACAAAGTCTTACCTTTCGGGCTGGCCCTGTCACGACTGGCTTATTCTCGCCCAGTCGAGAGAGCAGTTGTGCGAACACAGGGACATGGTGCTCAGTCACCTCAGCCATAGGGCTTCGGGTCAACTGGGAAAAGAGCAAACTCACCCCCGGGCAGAGGATCTCTTTTCCCAGTATGGAGTTGGACTCGATCAACATGACAGCGTGCCTCACCAAGGCCCGCGTCCAGTCAGTGTTGAACTGCGTGAGCACGCTCAGACGCAGAACAGCGGCTCCACTGAAACTGTTTCAGAGGCTCCTGGGGCATATGGAATCTGCAGCCGCGGTACGCCGCTCGGATTGCTTCATATGAGGCCGCTCCAACACTGGCTCCGCGATCGAGTCCCGAGATGGGCGTGGCAGAGCGGTGACTCCGCACTGTCGCCAAACTCTCAGCTTGTGTCGGACCCTTTGTTCCTGCGGGCAGATGTTCCCCTAGAACAAGTGTCCAGGCATTCTGTGGTCTCCATGGATGCCTCTGCCACCGGCTGGGGGGCCACGTACAATGGGCATGCAGCTTCAGGTCTGTGGACGGGGCCTCAACTGCATTGGCACATCAACTGCCTCGAGTTGTTAGCAGTACATCTTGCATTGAGCCGCTTCAAAACACCGGTACAGCGCAAGCATGTGCTGGTCCGTACGGACAGCACTGCGACCGTTGCGTACATCAACCGTCAGGGTGGTTTACGCTCCCGCCGCATGTCACAACTCGCCCGCCATCTCCTCCTTTGGAGTCAGAAGCATCTGAGGTCGCTTCGTGCCATTTATATTCCTGGCCTGCTCAACCGTGCAGCCGACGAGTTCTCACGGCAGCAGGTGCTACCGGGAGAGTGGCGACTCCATCCCCAGGTGGTCCAGCTGATTTCAGGCGCTTCGGGACCGCACAGGTAGATCTGTTTGCCGCCCCGGACACGTCTCACTGCCAGTTGTTCTATTCCCTGACCGAGGGGACCCTCGGCACGGATGCTCTGGCACACAGCTGGCCCCCGGGCCTACGCAAGTATGCGTTTCCCCCAGTGAGCCTTCTTGCACAGACCTTGTGCAAAGTCAGGGAGGACGAGGAGCAGGTCGTGTTAGTTGCGCCGTATTGGCCCAACCGGACCTGGTTCCCCAAACTAGTGCTCCTCGCGACAGCCCCTCCCTGGCCCATTCCTCTGAGAGAGGACCTGCTCTCTCAGAGACGGGGCACCCTGTGGCACCCGTCCGGACCTCTGGAAACTCCATGTCTGGTCCCTGGACGGGACGCGGAGGTTCTAGGTGACCTACCCCCAGCGGTAGTTGACACCATCACTTCAGCTAGAGCCCCCTCTACGAGGCGCCTCTATGCATTGAAGTGGAACCTGTTCGTTGAATGGTGTTCTTCTCACTAGGAGAACCCCCGAACTTGCTCGGTCAGAGCCGTGCTTTCCTTCCTGCAGGATGGGTTGGAGCGAAGGCTGTCTCCCTCCACCCTTAAAGTGTATGTTGCCGCCGTTGCCCCACATCACGATGCAGTTGAAGGTAAGTCGTTGGGAAAGCATGACCTGATCGTCAGGTTCCTGAGGGGAGCAAGGAGACTAAATCCTCCTCGCCCACTCTCTATACCCTCTTGGGACTTGTCTCTGGTCCTTTCGGCACTTCAGAGACCACCCTTTGAGCCTTTGCAGTCAGCTGAGTTAAAAATTCTGTCCTGTAAAACAGTACTACTAGTTGCATTGGCCTCCATCAAGAGGGTAGGGGACCTGCATGCATTTTCGGTCGACGAATCGTGCCTGGAATTCGGCCCGGCTAACTCTCACGTGATCCTGAGACCCCGGCCCGGATACATGCCCAAGGTTCCTACCACTCCCTTCCGGGACCAGGTGGTGAACCTGCAAGCGCTGCCTTCGGAGGAGGCAGACCCAGCCCTGGCTTTTCTCTGTCCCGTCCGCGCTCTGCGTCTGTACGTGGACAGAACGCAAAGCCTCAGGACCTCAGATCAGCTCTTCGTCTGTTACGGAGGCCAGCAGAAGGGAAAGGCTGTCTCCAAGCAGAGGATGGCCCACTGGATAGTGGATGCCATCGCCTTGGCTTACGAAGCCCAAGGCGTGCCTTGCCCGCCCGGGTTGAGAGCCCACTCCACTAGGGGTGTCGCTTCTTCTTGGGCGCTGGCACACGGCGCCTCGCTGACAGATATCTGTAGAGCTGCGGGCTGGGCGACACCTAACACGTTCGCTAGGTTTTATAGCCTACGTGTTGAGCCGGTTTCTTCCTGTGTGCTCGCTTCAACCAGCCGGTAACACCGAAGTTTCCGCTCTTGTGTCGGCTTGCTGCGCCACTCCCCTCCACATGGAGCGGATACGTGCGCTTTTTTCCAGTCGAGTTCCCCACTCTGGCGAACCCTGTGAGTTCCTCCGCACCCCTCCGGCAGTCGGACGTTGCGGAGCGTCCGACGCCAGGCCTAGTGCTCGTATGCTTGTGTAACTTGTGCTAGGCTGGGTTCCATATGTGGTGATCCCTGCGGCGATCCCATATGAGTATTCTTCCACGACCAGCTCCCTGCGGTGAGCCCGTGTCTTTCCCTTGGCAGAGTCCGCTCTGCCGTCACTGTCTGGTGTAGCCTTCCCCTTCTCAGGCTGGAGCCACCCCAGTGACATTCCATATGTTGCAATGCCCTTCTGGCCAGTCCATATGTGTATTCTCCACATGTTACCTCCCTTCGGGCAGGATGTGGCTTCCGCAGCGTACCTCTCCCCTGGAAAGGCACGCTTTCCCAGTGTTATCCAAGAGTTCACGGTGTGGGTATATGGAACAGCATTTGAACTCCCTCTACGCAGATCTTCCACCCCAGCAGTTGGGGGTCTGAGAGTCTTGCGTAGGGCGCTGGATGTGGCAGCAACCGATGGCGTTTTCCATGGGATCCCCTAACGTCGTCACGTCGAACGTGAGCGACTGAAGGGGAACGTCTCGGTTACTGATGTAACCCTCGTTCCCCGAAGGAGGGAACGGGAGACGTGACGTCCCGCCGCCACAGTTGCTGACCATCGCTGTACGGCCGTCACTATCTCGGCTCCTCAGCGAAAAACAATGAGTGCGTGCGTCCGCTTCCTGTTTATACCCGCGCTGCGGGGCGGGGCGCGTGACGCGTTTCACGCACGCCAACGTTCATTGGCTTGTTCTGTAGACACTCGAAGTTGATAGGGCTCCCTGAAGTGATCCCCTAACGCCGTCACGTCGACGTCACGTCTCCCGTTCCCTCCTTCGGGGAACGAGGGTTACATCAGTAACCGAGACGTTGTTATGGCATTTATCGGGGGGCGTGCCGCGTGTGCGATGCATATCGCCTATTTACCATGTGAAAAGCTCTGGGGGTGTGGCGGGCTCACCTAATTATCTATAATGAAGGGAGAGCGAAAAAACTGTAACTCTCCTTGGTTTCAAACGGATTACATAAACTGGAAATATTATTTTTTTTAGTAGCTTACTTCATTTAAAAGAAGAGAAGCTCAGCTTCATAAAGAGACATATCTCGTATCTCTGTGACAAGTATTGAAAGAGTTACAGTTATTTTTTCGGACGCGTTTCAGAATGGACTTCACTGACGGAGAGAAGGTAAAACGCGCATCATGTTTATTTTTCTTTATTTGATGAAAAGCACAACAGTTTGTTTTTATTGTGAGTACCCACAAAAAAAAAAGAAACTAAACAGGATCTAATGATGTACAACACTTAAATGTAAGATAAAAATCAACAGAGTAATTTGAGTCTCTTTTGCACTGATAAGAAAAAGGGGGTGGGGGGGGCTATGGACAAAAAACAATTTCCACGAGAGAAGGCATTGCTGATGAAAGTTAGATAAGGAAATGGGTAACTTGCCTGGCAAAAATTTACACTTTAATATGAAAGACAGGCCACCAAGTTTGTTGAAGATATTATTAGGAATGAATAACAACACTGGGTTCACAAAGCATCTTTTCACCCAGTTTACTTTAAAGGAGTTTATAGTATCAGCAAAGTATAAAAAGTCAAGGCCACCTTCACCTCTGGAATTAGAGAGTACTTCTCTTTTTAATTTGTGAGGCCTATTTTTCCAAATAAAATCCAAAAATATTTTGTTAATTACCTTTATAGCTTTATCATTGATAAACAGAGAGAGAGCAGGATATATGAAGCAAGAGAGCCCTTCCACCTTAGATAAAATAACTCTACCGTATAATGAAAGATCTCTCTAAAGCCAGAGGTTAAAGACATTTTTAGTTTTTATCATTTTATCAGAAAAGTTTCAATGATGTCTGGTAACTGGGTTTTTAGTGATATGAATACCTAGATATTTTACACTGTTTTAAACTGGGCTACCTTCCAATGATGTCTCATCTATATCATGAATTGAGATAATTTCAGATTTCGAAATATTGAGTTTTAGACCAGAGGCACATGCAAATTGTTCCACCAATTCCAGAGCATTAGGTAACTGTTTTTTTTATCCTCCAAGAATAGTGTAGTGTCGTCGGCTAGCTGCACAACTCCCTATCAAATATAGAAATTCCTATCAAACTTTCATTTTGACAAAATTAGAAAGTGTGGATCATCGATGGACGTCAATGACAGGGTACAGGTATGTAGACAGGAAGTTGACAGAACACAAAGCTATTATGTCTGTTCCATGATTTACTTGTTTTTCATATGGAATACTATTCTAAAATTAAGATGTGAGTCTCATAACTTTATATAGTTCACTGTCTGTAATAGAGCGTCTTGGGACTGAGGTCCAGCTCAAAGTTCCTCCTTTGGACATAAACTATGGAGAAAACCGCATGTTTCAGTGGTTGGCAAATAAAAAATACAGCACGAGAAAAGACAGGCAGACTGTAGAGGACAAGAAAAAAGTGCAATAGCAAAAAATGTAAGACATGGGAGCATCAAACCAGCATGAGCGATGGAGAGGGTGTGCTTGAGGCAGACAGTATAAGGAGAGGTGGGGAGTGTGGCAGAAGAGGTGGAGTGTGGGTAATGAGTAGAGATCCATGGTGAGGTTGCTGAACTCGACACTTTTGCTGTGAGTGAATTCTACAGGGTATGCTGGGAGCAGAAATGCTCCATGAAATAAAAACTTTCTCTTTCTCCAATTTACTCCAAGTAAAATCAAAAGGGTGAAAACTAGCTTGACATTGCAACATTTAAAGAGAGCAAGAAACTTTCTGTGGTGTGTCAAATTGTTTCTTCATGCCCTCCAGACCTCCCCTGCAGCTGAGATCTCATGATTAAAAACTTGATCCAAAGAAAAGACAAATGAACTTGCATAGCCGCTGGGTAAAGAGTCAACATTTTTCTTGTTTATGAATTGATCCTTTCACATGCAAGTTAAAAAATATTCTAGCTGAGTCCCTGGTGTAAGTTTAATGTTCAGTTTTATTTTATTTTTATTTTTTTACTCAAAATATTCAAAATATTTTATTAAAATATGACTTTTTAACTATATTATAAAATATATTATATTCTGATTCTTATTCTGATTCGTTTAAACACCTTTACAATTATCATAATAGAGGATCTATAATAGGTAATGGCCTTCGCTATGTTAGTTTGTGCTGCAATGCAGAGAATTGTTAGATTTAGAAATCAAAAATTCATCCACTTCTCCCAAAATATATGAAAGTGTTCAGTGAACTGGAAGAAGAATAGAGTAAACTTTATAGTTATTTAGTTAATATTGCCAATTCCATTTACATTAGTGTGTATTTATAAACTATACATGATTTCTGGTAGTACTTATGTGAATTTAAATGATGCCCCTTTTTACAAAATGTCTCAGGTGTCCCCATAATGTGTCTGTGAAGTTTCAACACAAAATACACCACTGATAATTAATTACACTATGTAGTAAATGCCGATTTTTGAGTGGAAGGAAAAAACGTCTCGGATTACTTGGCTGTAACCCTGTTGCCTGAAAAAGCGGGAATGAGATCCTGCACTTAGCACTATGGGAACTCGTCTTCGTGTGACCATCTGTGAATTATGTGTGTTAACACGGCAAAAAATGCTTGGCTTGGAACTTGTAGGATATAATTAGATGTGCTGCAGGTGCACATTCAGTGCATTATCAGTTAGTGGCAAGACCCTTGTTGGCAGTCTTTCGCCAGAACTCCCAGTAACAGAGCGATTGAGGGAAAGCATACAGGTACATTCTGGGCCATGTATGTGACATTGTGTCGAGACCCAGGGGGGCTGGGTGAGTGAGAGGAGTAGAGAGGACATTACACTGTAACTTGAGAGGCGAAGAGGTCCAAGTCTGCTTTGTAGAATCTTTCCCATATTTTTTTTACTACCTCAGGGTTGAGTTTACACTCGCCAATCGATGATGTCTGTCTGGACAGTAAGTTTGCTCACACATTTAAATATACCGTAATGTAGATCACCCTGAGGGACAGAAACTTGTCCTGATTCCAAAGCAGAAGCTGTTGTGCTAGCCTTTTCAGACGACACAAACGCAGACTACCCTGACAATTTATGTAGGAGACTACCGTAATGTTGTCCACCCGCACTAGGAGATGGTAGCCCTTTAACTGGTGGATGAAGTACTTCAGGGCCAAAAATAGAGCCACCAATTTTAGGCAATTGATGTGCCAATCAAGGTGATGACCTCACCAGATCCCCTGGGATGGACGGCCACCTAAGACCGCTCCCAAGCCTGTACGGGAAGCGTCTGTCGTTAGAATATTGCAATAACAACACGCACCTAGAGTGGGAACCAAGGTGAGGAACCGGGGTCTGAGCCACATAGAAAGGAAATGAAGCCTCAGCATGCAACCCTTACCATAAACATGGATTTTAGAAAGTGCACAAGGCATTCAGCGCATGACTTACCATAAAGATGGATTTTTAGAAAGGGCATTAAGCAGTCAGCACTTGCCCTTGCCCTTATTTGCCTTTGTGCCCAATCGCGATGTTGAATTTGTGACATTTTTAAAGTTAGCATCTTGAACATGATCTTTCTAAGAATATGAATTGTATCATGTATCTCTTTTCTACATTCTTAAGGACACCTAAAGGATAACGGGTAGTAGCTTCCACTATTGCAGTCGTTTCCTGGCCCCGTCTAACACCCCCGATCTCTGCCTCACGTGTCAGGGCCATAGGCACGTTGAGGTGGTGTTCGTTGATCAGTCATGCACCCACTGTAGGAAGATGACCATCACGATGTTGAGATCGAGACTAAGATACCTCGAAAGAGGTGGAGTCCCCTCTGCTATTCACCGATCTGGTTCTTCTGCACAGCAGAGGGCCACTTAGGTTAATACACAGCGCCATCAAAATAAAGGTCAGCCACGCCGTCAAAATAAAAGTCACTGCAGCCAGCGCGGCTTACGTCACCTCAAAATTTCAACTGCCGGTATGAATGCAACTGGAAAACATTCGTAGGAGAACCATTAGTTCTCGGCGAAAGCCCCTATTTATGTTCAAACAACCATGTAAAAGTAAATTTTGCATAATAGGTCCCCTTTAAATGTCTGAAACCTAAAATAAACATTGTGTGGTTGAAAACACTATTTTTGTATAATGAACGCTAATTTCTATGACTGATAGTCTTAAGAAAACATTTTCATAAACAGTTAATCTATTGCAGAAGAAGGTTTAAGAAACCCTGAAATCAATCAACATGAATCCGTTATTGTTTTATTTTTTACAATTATTAATTATTATAATTAGGAAAACTTTTATCATAATGTAAGCACTTACGGATTCAATTTTCCTCATCAATAGTGCTTAAAGGGTTAGTTCACCCCAAAATGAAAATTCTGTCAGTAATTACTCACCCTCATGTTGTTCCCACCCCGTAAGACTTTCGTTCATCTTCGGAACACAAATTAAGATATTTTTGATTAAATCTGAGAGCTGGATCACTCCTCCATAGGCTTCTAAGGGATTGAAACCTGACAGCCCCGAAAAGTCATTAGACATTGTTAAAATAGTCCAAATGACTACAGTGGCTCAATCTTAAGTTTACCAAGCAACGAGAATACTTTTTGAGTGCAAAAAAACAAACAAAAATAACGACTTTATTCAAGTATTCATTTCCACCTCTGTCGGTCCTCGAGATTTTACGTAGTGTAACAGCGTACAGCTTGTTATGCGTCACACGTAGGCTCACTATTGGCTGACGCTGGTCATGTGTGTGATGCGTGTGACGTTCAACCAGAAGCGCTCAAAAAGTATTCTCGTCGCTTGATAAACTTAAGATCTAGTCACTGTAGTCACTTGGACTATTTTAGCGATGTCTTTAATGACTTTTCGGGGCTGTCAGGTTTCAATCCCTTAGAAGCCTATGGAGTGATCCAGCTCTCATATTTAGTCAAAAATATCTTAATTTGTGTTCCGAAGATGAACTAAAGTCTTACAGGGTTGGAACAACATGAGGGTGAGTAATTACTGACAAAATGTTCATTTTAGGGTGAACTAATCCATTAAAATTTATATAACATGTACTTGCAGTGTTTCTGGAACGGAGTATTCCATTACAATAGTATAGACCTTATTCGCAAACACCGGAAGTAGCTAACCGCGGCCATATTGTTGACATAACAACTGTCCTGCCCCTAGCCGCACGCAGATTTGAGTTGAGGTGAGCAGTAGCCTAATGGCTTCATCTCGTCGGTATCAAGAGAAGATAAGCTTGATTTGTGTGGACCCATATCAAATAGACCCAATAGCCTTAAGTATAGATCCGTCCTTATTGCCAGCCGTAACTTATCCGGATATTTATAACGTTAACGTTCATACAGTATCCGCATAACTTTAGCTACACTTCGCAGGGCTCCTTGCGATCGTTGTAACAAAATAACACAGTATCACACAAGCACTAATTCCCTACCTAGTATCAATGAGCATATAACGTTATCAATAGTCAAGTCACCTTTATTTATATAACAGTTAGCGCTTTTTACAATACAAATTGTTTCAAAGCAGCTTCACAGAGATAACAGGAACATGTTATAATAGTATTGTTAAATTCAAAATTAAATGTTAAATGTCACCAATAACGTTACTTGTGGTAAAATGATAGGAACAGACATTGCTGTGGGGAGTTGGCAGATTAGTCTGTTTATCCTAGCTAGCCACAAGTCTCTCCTGCGCTGGCTCAACTCCTCTGTCTCACTCCCTTCACGACAGTCGGTATCGCATAAAAATTAACTCCGGGGTTCTTATTGCTGTTGTTAGAACAGCAGTGTATTACACAGCACACCATCCCGCTGTTTTAAAAAAAATACAGCGATAATACCATGGATAATACCGACGCTGCCTCGCTTGTCAATTGACTGACTGACAGTTGCCGTGGTTTCTATGTCAACAAAATGGCCGCCGCGAACATTGATGACGCAGATCGAATAAGGTCTATAGTATAGCCACTTCTCAATTAATTCCTAAATCATAAAATCAAGTGACACTGATCATTTTATCATGATCAAATATAATTTAATATTTATCTCGCAAAATGCCACATTATGGAGGTAAAATGGGATGTAAATGTTGTTCCATGTTCACTTTAATGGTGCTTTCACACCCTTTTGCTTGGTCTATATATCTGCCGCGAATGAACTGCAAAGGTTCCGAAGAACACTGCAGTTAATTTCTGCTGGAAGCGAGCAGAAATTAGGTGTATACCTTTATGTTCAAGCTGCTCTCAAACACTGATTTTTTCCCTTATACATGTGTGAAGTAAAAGCAGGGTGAAGCACCTAATGAAATATAGATGTATTTGTTTTCAAGTGGAGGCTCATTACAGACCTTGCGCAAAAAGCTATTTTGGTTTACAAGGTTAAAAAATTACAGTATAATTTTATGCCAATTTTTTTTAATTAGTTTCCAGGATTACAGTGTATAAAAACAAATGTAACCTGCATACTGTCTGTCAGTGGCACAAATCTCACTGCTGGTGGTTTTCTGGGATTATGCGGGCCATTGAATTTGCATTGCATAGACTTGAACACTGGCCTGAGAAGATCTTTCTCACAGACACACACATTGGGAAAGAGGTGATTAGCATCAGCAGTGTAAAAGCAGGAAAGTGAGTCTGCCCTTAATAACATCTCATTGATAGAATTTAAATTGGATGTTAAATAACCATTACCACGGCCGATTGCCTGGCCTGCCCTGGAAAGTGAGGAGGCTTTCTGCCAAAGCCGCTCTTCTTCAGATATGTGAAATTGGGGTGAGATTGAATTAGAGCATGGACAATTAGAGTGGTACCATCAGCACCTTAACATAAAAGGCGTTGTGGGTGGGTTTGAATGTTTTAGAGTCCTTCCGTATCCTTCTCATTCCGACCCATGTTTGTCACCCACCATCCCTCTAAATGAACGTTTCTGATGGTGAATAGTGATTGAGTCAGTGGTGTATGTTACATTTGAACATCAAAAGAAATGCTTTGTGGAAGGGGTAAAGTTAGAATTGGGATATGTACCTCATCTCTCTGCTGTCTGACTCAAAGCAAAGCAATCAAAATAAACAGATAAAGAGATTGAATCGGTAAATAGAAGATCTGTCAGTTTGCTCCTCACATCATCAAAGATAATGTGATTGTGGGAAGAGTAACTCTGGTCATGGCTACCCGTAGCACAACGCAATTCAATTAGATAACTGAAATAATCGAAGAAACCTCACTAACCTCACAACAAACTTCTCTGTTTTTACTCATTCCTTCCATTATCTCTTTAAATTTGCCATGAAATCAAAATCTTATTTTTTTTACACACTCCATTCAACAAAATGACAAAGCAAAAAAATAAATAAATAATAAAACAGATTTGTGATAACTTTGCAAATGTATTAAAAAGAAAAAACTAAGATTTCACTGCATAATTATTCAGACCCTTGATGCTACTAGCAGCAGCTTCATTGTTGGGATGGTATAGCACAGGTGATGAACAGTGCCTTGTTTTCTCCAGACATGATGCTAGGGATAACAAAATTAATCAGAGCAGATAATATTGTATCTTACAGTCCTTTTAGGTCTTTTTTCTGCAACTTCTGATCGTGCTTTTATTTTCATCTGGTCACTCTGCCTATCACATAAAGCCTATCTCCACACATTATCTCTGGATTTCAGCCAGAGTGACCATCGTTTTTGTCTGGCCACAGTGTCAAGGAAGAGTTGTGGTAGTTCCAAACTTCGTACATTTAAGAATGAAGGAGGCCATTGTGCTCTTAGGAACACAGCAGATGCAGACCAATTCTTGACTGTGGGAGAAACCAAAGCCACACCAACCCAGGTAGAATATACAAAGTCCACACAGAAAAGCCTCCTGGCTAGCCAGGACTCAAACCAGCAATCTTAATGCTTTAAGGTGACTGTGCTACCCACTGAGGTGCCCTGTGAAATTTCCATTTTTACTTTGTAATACATTTGCAAAGTAAAAAAAAAAAACTTTCAAAAACAGATGTGTTATATTTACTACAATGCTTTGTCATTATAGTGTAGAAAAAATAATAATGATTTAAAGCATTCAAACATAAGTATGCAACAAAATTAAGAGGTCTGAATTAGGGCTGTCACAATATCAGATTTTACCATACACGATTATACACGATTCCGATACACAATTGGCTAGAAGCATTTAGAATCACAATATTTCACAATATCTATAGAAATATATAAAAAAGATAAAAAGAAAAACAACGCTTCCAGTCAAATTCATCTTAATTCATTTTTAAGAATCACACAATTGCCTACAAAAGGAACAATTACACTTAATGAAAACCAGTTTGAAATAACTTTCTTCTGTGAACTGATGTAGCTTCTTATCACGGAATGAGGCAGAAATTGTATTATTTTATAGTATTATATACAGTGTTAAAGGCTATATTGATTGACATTGCATTATAAAATATAGTACATTAGCCTTATGAAAATGGCTCGAAGAACACAGATAAACAATATACTGTTGCAATGGAGTGTTTTTTACAGACACCTCATTTTTAATCTGTCAGAATGTCATTATGTGTAACTTTATTTATTTATTTATCACCAACATTCTTGATGTCTTTGTCATCCAAAATTAATTTATATATATATATATATATATATATATATATTATATATATTATATATATATATTATATATATATATATATATATATATATATAATTTTTTTTTTTTTTTACATCAGTTTAAAATTTTAGAAAGTGCAATTTTTTTCACTCCATTTGGTCTTGTCCATATTAGGGATTTCTGGAACATGAAGTTTTTACTCCTATTAGTCTCACTTGTGGACTTTCTGTGTGGAGGGCACTCTCTGATGTCAATTATGAATGAAACACAAATAACGTGAGAGTTTAGCGTTGCTCATATCGCCCTACACTATAAAAATATAACAAAATACTGCTCTCTAAAGATATTTGAAGTAAGCATACGATAATTCATTAGTTTTTATCCGAATGAGTACACTTTTGGACAAAGCCCAGAGGGATGTAAATGTAATAAAACACAGAAAGGCATCAGGAGTTAACAGGTTAATGTAACATGTCCCGTTACTTACTCTCTGTACAGTGGTGTGGGTGGAGGTGGGAAACCGTGTTTGTGTGTGTGTGTGTGTGTGTGTGTGTGTGGTGTGTGTGTGTGTGTGTGTGTGTGTGTGTGTGTGTGTGTGTGTGTGTGTGTGTGTGTGTGTGTGTGTGTGTGTGTGTGTGTGTGTGTGTGTGTGTGTGTGTGTGTTTGTTTGTTTGTTTGTTTCCCAACCTGCTCCTGGAGGCACACCAACAGGGCACATTTTTAATGTCTCCCTTATCTGACCCATATAGTTCTGGTCTTGGAGTCTCTACTAATGAGCTGATGAGTTCATTCAGGTGTGAATGATTAGGAACAGTTGGAAAATGTGTACTGTTGGTGTGCCTCCAGGAACAGGGTTGGGAAACACTGGTGTAGATAATGTAACAAAAGTCACAAAATTTTTTTAATGAGGGAAACATCAAATGGGGTCAGAACAGAACCCCAAAGACAATATGAGGGTTAATGCCCAGTGAGTAGTCAGTGAGTATAGGAGAGTTAATAGTTTTAAATCTCATAATCATTATAGTTGAGCTGTTCATTATAGTTGAGCTGTTCATCTTTCAATGGATAATGACAAGTCCAGTAAGTGAAAATTACCGGTTCATAAATATTCCTTGTCATTTGGATGAGGACCACCTGGACTGGCCCCAGCTCTCAGTACAATAATACCAGGCCGGTTCCTCAGATGAGAGCTTCAGTGTGTGAGGAGGAAGGGCTTTTTGTTTACTCTGAGATTTTTCCAGGCTGTATAAAGACCTCCATGGCTGCCACAAGTATCTGAGATGGAACCATGTAAACAGACTTCACCAACTCTTTTGGAACCCAGAGTTTAAGTGTACTTATCCGATTTTAATTACTTGACCAGAGTCTCACTCTTTCTCTCTTGTTTACATACTCTGTGCTCGCAGGTTAATTTACATCTTTAAATCAGCTATTCACTCTGCTAAAAAAAAGACCATATTTGACCAACATTAAATTGCCAAAATTATCCAAGCTGATATAGTGGTGTTAAATTTTGTGTTTGTTTGTTCTTGTTTAGAGGTTTTTCTTATTTATCTTTTCTGTTTTCAGATTAGTTTTCAATGTGTTCAGTTTATGTTTCCTGTCTGTCTGTATTAATCGGTCATTAATCGGCGGTCTGTGAACATGTCAAACTAAGGATCAAATCCCTCAGATTTTAGCCTAGAGAAATCTTTTAGGATTTGCAAAATTTGTCTCAGACGGCCAAATCGTGGTCAAAATCGCACAGTGTGCCCTCGGCTTGAGATTCTGTTTTGTGAAGTTTAGAGTTTATTTCTAAATAAAGACTGCCACACTTAGATCCTGTTTTATCTCTGCTCCAACCAATGCTGATAAGTGATGGTTTAGCTTCTGGGCAGCATAGTTATCCTGTTTACTAGCAATGCTCTGGTTGACCAAAATGAACATTCTGGTGAAGATGATTGAGCAAGCTTTTCTGGTTAAATGTCTGGTGGGATGACCAGCACACCAACATCCAAAATCTAACTTGAGACCAGTTATTGGCCCACATTTAGATCCATATAGACATGATTTGTTTTGTTTTTCTCCTCTTGTACAGTACATCAGCGCATATAATGCTAAAAGGGAAACTTGTATTCCAATTAGTAAATGTAATTAGAATGTAACTATTTCTTTTGCATTATTAGTTTCAGCAGAAATGCAGAAATATGAATCTCATCTGATGGCTTGTGATATCCAGGGCACAGCTCCCTTTAGTGATGTAATGCCATTCCAATTGCACGTGCCTATTTTCGTGGATTACAATCGCTCCACGGGGGTTCATGATTGCTGCCTTTTCAAAGTGCTGATTTTCTTTTTCTTTTCTTTTCTTTTCTTTTCTTTTCTTTTCTTTTCTTTTCTTTTCTTTTCTTGATTCCCCTTCATTACCGTGTTCTCTCTATCTCTAGGGCTAGTATTGTTCAGAGGAAGATCATCTCATTCCAGGATGAGGGCTCGCTCACGAAGCGGATGTGTGAGAAAGGTGAGTTATTCATTAATCTCAGAAAGATGGTTTAGCATATTACAGGCAGTTATTCTATGAGCTGTTTTTTCACAGTGTATAGTACTTTTCCTAGGTTCTCTCTTCTCCCCCAGTTTGTCTCCTCAAATAGCTGTTATATAGCATGGCCAACATTATATCTGAGTTTTGGTTATGTCCCATGCCTGATTGTTACAGGGGATTATATTTCAGCATCATGATTACAACTGTAAACAAACAGTACAATTCTCACAAATGTCTTCAACCAACATGCATCCACTGCAGGATTAAGCCTGTTGTGCAGTTTAGATATACATAATTATAATTTGTTAGATATAATAATTGTATAGATCAAATAAATAATACATATTTATAATAAATAAATAATACATTTTACATGCTGTACATTTGAATATAAATAACAATCCAGCCATTCTCTCTTGTCCTTTAGAACGGCTGTATGGCGAAACCACAGACAAACCCCTGCTGGACTGCTGTGCCTGTGGAACTGCCAAATACAGAGTCACCTTCTACGGGAACTGGTCAGAGAAATTGCACCCAAAAGACTACCCAAGTAAGACACTATGTCCTCAATGACATGTGAGGTGTGTAATTTTTTCAATGTTAAAAAAAAAATCTTTGATTTGTTATACAATACTCAGGGACAAAATACCTTACATCATGCAACCTGAGGTTTTCTCTTAAAGTCTAGATTTTGTTTTTTCCCTGGTAGACGGTACTCACGGTACTTACATTGAAGGAGGGAGGGAATCAATCCATGTCAAGGGAGCAACATATCCTAGAGCATTTCTTGTGAAGAACACCCACTTGTGAAGTGGTATTGGACATGACTCTGGAAAATGATAGTATAACATTATACATTTTATTTAAATGGTTATTTCACATCATTCCATGTTTTATGTGTGAAATACAAAGTTCTGTAAAGTATAGAGGAAAGTGAAAGTATGAAAGTATAGAGGTGCAGGCTAATAGGTCCTTAACTCAACCTGCTTGCAATAACATCGTTATCTATAGGGCACAGCTGATTGGTTCATGCTGTATCAGTGGCCAATGTGCTCATGTGCTCAACCTTCAAATTTTTTTGTTAGCATTTGCATTTGCCTTAGCAGTGATGATAATGATACATTTAATTATAGTGAACTTTTTTCAAACCCAAAGCGCTTCACAGAGAATAAAGTAGACACAATACAATAAAAAAAATAGCTGTGAGCAGCAATTATCGGGGTTCAAGCTTTTTAAGGCCTTTAAGCACAAGCATAAAATGGTATTATGTTTCCTAGCCTGTAACCACCAAAAATCATTGATGGAAAAGACCCTTTACAGCCAATACAGGCAATTCGATTGGCGATGGCAGTCCTAGAGGCAAAGTTGCTCAGTTTGAGGAGTTCTACCATGCGGTATGAACGTCTGTCTTGGTGTGTGCAAAAATCGCGTGGTACACAATCCTTTACTCATTTTCTCAGAGGCCTCTAAGGACATCTACTAATGTCACGGAGTGGCAACATATATATGCAAAACCAAATGGGTCCAAGTGCTGTCCCCTGCGGGACACCCTAACTAATCTTGGTTCAGATTAGATTTTTCCCATACAAACAAATTTAAAACGATCAGTGAGATTTAATCCATTCAAACACAACACGAGATGCCCAACCAAACACACAACCTATACAAAAGGATGTTGACATAGTGTCAAAAGCAGCACTAATGTGTAGCAGGACTAAAATTCTGCAAACATCCCTGTCGGCAGAAGTGAGACGGTCATTTGTGACCGAGACTAGAGCAGTCTCCGTGCTGTGTCTAGATCTAAATTCAGTCTGGAACGGTTCAAATAGATTGTTTTAATTGTGATTGTAATATAATGGCATAAGCATGGCAGGCACTTTTATACAACCTCAGTAGGCAGGGGGTCGAGAGAACATGTGGATGAGCTTATACTGTAGACATGACCAATTTCAAAACATTATCTATACTGACAGTGACAAAATTAGAAAAGGAAGTGGAATGGGAGTTTTTAGAACGAGACTCAGTAGATGACAAAGAAGATGTTTGCCAGATAGATATTATGAGCTGTAGATATTATGAACTTTCTCACTTAAGTATTTGTTGAATTTGTTACAAATCTCAACAGAAAGACAGATATATTTATTATGAGGTTTAAGACATTTGTTAATAAATAAAGTGCAGTTGCAGCGCACTTTCAAAAATTCTCTACCCTCCCCTGCTCCACCTTGTATAGATCTGCTTTGGGTAATTCATGTACTCTATTTTGTACAGCAGCAGCTTGTATTACTTGCTCACAGCAGCATGTCGTATATGTGTTGGGAGTAGTAAGTCCCGTACTTGCTTTGCAGCAGCAGCATAAACATACAGCAACAGCAATAAAAGCAGCACCAGTACAGCAGATCTATTTTCCCAAGACTAAACATATCAACAATGCCAAACACTCTGAGAGTTGTCATGATAGAAATACAAGTATTTTGTCTATTTACAAGTTTAATATGTTTGTGTGTCAAAGGAAACAATGGACATAATCTAAAATAGAGTGCCCTGTAATTTGAACTAATTTCTTTCTAAAACTGTTTGTTCAAAATCATGCTGTACTACAGAGGGCTTCTCACATAGCTTTCTATTAAATTACCTTATATTTGTCCCACATTTTTAATGCACATTCTGACTTAACCCTTGACTAGAAGATTGCTTATAGGCATTTGTAAGCAATACGTTTGTATTTTTTGCTTCATATAGAAAAATATTAAATAATATCTTCTTTTTTTTTTTTGGAAACATCAAACCAGCAATTTCCACCAGTTCATCGTTGAAGTGAACTTTTGCCTGTTTGTTGATTAGATCCACTAGCCTATTTGGACATTTGCTTTGCAATTTGCACATCTGGTGTGCACAAACCTTTTAGTTTCTAATGCAAAGCTGGATTTTAATGTTTAATGTATAATTACTCACATAGTCGTGCTGATCATTAAGCAACTACCCAGAACAACATAGAAACTGCACAACAATGCAGTCCCTTCACAATCACCCTTGCATTATGATGGTAAATTGTGCAGTAGTGAGCATCACTAGTTGTTTTAATCTCTTGGCTCAATCTATTTTATGCTCACAATATGTCTATATGATTGTTGTTCATTTTGCAACAAACATCAGTTAAGATGTTTAATATGCTATCATTTCCTTATTATTTTCTATTAACACCTGTCCTCTCTTCTTGTCTTTTGTGGTTGGTGTGGATAACCTTGAGAGTGTCTCTTTGGGAGTAAATTAAGCCTGGGGATTAGAATCGCTCTCCACTTGAGCTTCTGCAGCTCAGATCAATACTCTGATTAGAATGTACTCTGGGAGCTAGATAAACCTGATAAAGAAAGTGTGGTGCCCTAATTTATGGGCTTAGGAAACAGTGAAAGACATACCGGCAAACAGACACACACTTGTACAGTAGATAACACGCAGTAGATTTATGACTGTCACACGTGCGGAAAACATTCCCATGTACCGGTACAATTACATGTACCCTTAAGCATTTGTGTAAAAGAAAACACACAAGCATGCTGCTGTGGACATCTAAAAAAATATGCTGTCGTTATCATTTCAATTTGATGCATTTGCATAAATTACTTGATAAACAAATCAACTTTAATTAAACATAGCCACTTTCATCTAATTATTGAGGCACATCAACTAATCATATTCTTGATATTGTTGCTCAAATAAAAACGTGCTTATAGCGTTAATGGTGCATTATGCACTACGGTGCAATACTTTTTAGATCTTTTGATAAACCTTGCCATGGCAAGCTGCACTAATTATTGTGAAGGAAAATGTCCAGTCTGCCATTTTTTTAATAACAAGTTGTCCCACCTCAAAATCTCACTATTGGCTGATAAAGAAATTTACATGTTGGGACGCATGCATGGGTGGTAATGTTTTCATTGTAAATAAAGTACATTTTATTATAAGCATTATTTGCAAAGGAATGAGGAGTGTTTGCGCTGAAAAGAAGGACAGGGATTAAAATGCAGGTTTAGAGAATAAGATTAAGTATAACTATTTTGTTTTGGCAAATTGAATTCAAATTCTGATATATTTTTACATTTTGATTTGTACAAAAATGTATGTTTTTTTTTAGGGAAAAAAAAAAAAACATGAAGGTCCACTCCTATATCTAACCATAAGTGAAGTGTAAGCAGATCATATGAACATGTATCAATGCAAAAATGCAAACTCATAATATTGCTACCAATTCAGCAATTTGTAAAACTGTCACTGATTGCCATGAGAGTGCTTGAATGTCACTTTTTATTTCTCCTTACTGTCTATACATTCTTGTGAAAATCAGCTAATCAAAGTAGTTTACTTGTAGATGTCATTATATACTAAACTGGAATTATGAGAAAATATTTTAACATCAAAAACATTACACATATAACCTTGAAGCTTAATTTCAAAACAATCATCATGTCAACCCAGTAGATCTGCATGTCTGGAGGAAAATACATATCCATATTTTTGAAGCAGATAGAGAGGAGAAATGGAGAGATAGTGTGTTTGGCAGGACATATAAAAAATAAGCATTGGAACATAAGAGCACATCAGTAAGATTTGATACAGGCCTGACGGATTGAGCGGATTAGTGGCACAGAGAGCATGTGGTAAGCAGTTCTTCACAGAGCCAATGTGAACACTATATCATGCCTGTGGAATATCATAAATTGGTGAGTAGAAATTAGATTGAGGGCGTTAAAGGCTCAGACTGGAATCTGAAACTTAATACCTAATTGTCCTACAAGGTGACTATATTGTTAGTGCAGGACATTATAAAGTTAAAATAATTTCTTAACTTTTTTACAGATAAGATGTTTAATTTGTAAAACTCTTTTCAGTGGTTCAGAGAAGGACTGTCTGTCATAACTCCAGCAAAATGTAGCACCATAATCTATATAACGAGGTAGCTCAAATGGGAAATATTAATAATAAATCACAACTTGTTATGATTAATTATGAATATTTGGGTCAGTTAATTGGATTAATTTAAGGTAGCTTAATTAACATTACAATCAATTAATCAGTTCGTCCAATGAAGTCTTTTGATTATTCATTTATTCTAATAGAAGGGTATCTTTCATGGTCACAGAGAAATAATTCTTTCTTAGCATGTACAGCGCTTAGAGCATGTAACAGGTACAAGATCGTAAAATAACCTTTGTATGCAAGCAGAGAATCAGAACCAAATACATATTGTGCACATGTTTTTTTAACAAAAACACGAAAACATAACTAACATTACAAACAATTACACATTCATGCATTCATAGGTAGATGGTAAAAGTAACAGAATGAAACCGGAGGCAGGAAATTTAACTATGGAAAAGATCCATTTAACTATGAAAAGAAGCTACGGAAAAGATTCATTGAACATGAAAAGAACCATTTTATCATTTTCAAAGCCCCTCATTAACTGTATACTTGCATGGCCTTTGCAGTGGACACAATTCTTGAAGTTGTTGAAAACTAAAGTTGTTGATGGTTTTGTGAGTGTCAAATGTTGAAGTTGCAATCATTTTCTTCTCCGTTGGATAAAGAAGATATGATGAACTTGCATGGTTAGTTAGATTCTGTTCTCATGGCTGGAGTGCAGATTGTGGCCTGTCTGCCCTGGGCCTGAGAGGACACACAGAGCAAATGGTGGAAGTTGCGATGGACTTCAAACTTCTGAGGTTGTCCTTGATTCTGTTGTGGTTGAGAGAGTCCTCTGTCTCCTGAATGAGCACATGGCTGGTTGTGAGTCAAGGTTCGTGTATGATTAATGCAGCAAAGTTTGTTTTAAATTCTGTTTCTGTCTTCTCTGTCTGGGCCACGTGATCACATATTTAACAGCAAAAAAAACAACTTATCTGATCATAGTCATAGTAACAAAATATCCTTCTTGCCCTTGTTGGGGGATGGGACCACAGATCCCAAAATGAGTTTTAAATATTAATTGTTAACTAAAACAAATAATTGTGTCTGATTTGTCTCAGTCGTTACATCTAATACAACATTGATATTAAGTGCAGTATTTGTTTGTGGTAAGGTGGAACTTGCCATTGAAGGACTTGGCTAAGGGGACAAATCGAGGACATCGACTCAAAAAAGCCCTGGGTAGAGCTATTCTAGTAGTTTTTGACCATCCCCTCTGGGAGAACCACATTTTGTGGAAGGTGGAAACCATTTATATGACATTTTTGAAAGCCATTGTGGAATAGTTGTACACAGCACACACATATCCTCTAAAGCTTCACACTGCTCCTGCACAATGGAGGGATGCTTCCTTTCCATCAGAAAAGATGGATTATTCTTTCAATGATTGTAGTGTTATGTAAAATACAAAAATTGTAACTTGTATGTTTACTGTAGCACAGCCTTTTAGTTACAAATATTTGCTTTGTGGCACTTTGGTACAGGCGACTTGAGTTTTATTCGGTCTTGGATTATTTCCAGATTCCATTTAACTTCTCCTTATTTACTATCAGTACTCCGGGGTCTTGAAAATACCATATTAATATATGTGTTATTGATTTTCTTATACTGTTGACCAGTGATAAGCTTTGTTCAATAATATGCAAATAAAACAACAAAAATATTGACTTCTACGCCACACTTTGTACTGCCTTTTCATGCTTTCATGTGCTATGATAATGTGAAGTGTTTGACTTTAATTTTTCTCAACCAATACTGGTATGTGGAATCATTTGTGATTTATTAATTAATCTACATACAGTGTAATTAATTATTCTCTCTTCTTCTTCTTGGTAGTCCATCGACATACAGTGTAATTCAACTGAATAAAAAAAGCCCTTATACAATTTTATTTTGTATATTTTTATAAGTACCTAATGTTATAATATAAAAATATTATAAAATTAAATGTATTACATTTAAATAGGGTAATTTAATTAAGAACACATTTCCCATTGATTTGGCTGTTGTAGGCCATGCTTTGTGCCAGAGACTAGTATCACATTTTGACTGATGCCGCCACTGTGCCAATTGTTGACTTGTTACAATAAGAGTTATTTGCAAACGGGTAATGTGAACCCAGTCACATGAGAGTCAGGAAGTGCTTTGTACATAAAGTATTAATTTGGAGAAAACATTTGAAGACTTCAGATGCAAAAGCCTCTAAGTGCCATCTGAAATGTTCTTCTAGAAAGATATATTTTATCAAGCTTGTATGTTTATGTTCAGTTATTTAACTTTAATGACAATGAGAATTACCTATTAATTGTCATTAAAGTGAAATTACTGAACTTAAATATACAAGCTTGATAAAAATGCACATTTTAGAAGAAAATTTCAGATGGCACTTATGGTCTTCATTTGATTAATATTGCTATGGCTGCTTGTTCCTGAAATTGCAATATTTATTTGACGATATATTTGTCTTTTTTTGCAGTTTTATTGGGAGTGATAGTCAAGATAGGATAGGAAATTATGAGAAGAGGAGGGAACAAAACTGGGAAATGATGCATTGATGAATGCTTTATGAATGTTTATGACTGTTGTCATTCGGTAAATTATGACACTTTTAATGCAAAGATGACATTGTTTAAAATGTCTTTGTTATGACAACTTGACATTAACAAAGACAAAAAATGCCCCCCCCCCCAAAAAAAAAAAAAAAAAAAAAAAAAACTGGATTTCCCTTTATACATGGTACTGTATAAGCTGTTTTGGTTTTGTTTTCATTCTGGTCCCTGTTCTGGTTTGCCTGAGTTCCGTTAGCTTGTTTGTTTCCATAGTTTCTGATTCGTTTTTGTGGCGAGCAGGACGAGGTCGAGGGAAGTGAGAGAACGGTGGTAGGCCGGTGGCGTGATTAATGATGAACGACACCTGTGAATCGCACCAGTCTCGTATCTCTCACAGAGAAGCGGAGGCATAAAAGGAGGAGCGATGACTGTGAAGAGCGAGGCTGGAGCGTCTTACATGTTTCGTTCATCATTAATCACGCCACCGGCCTCGTGCCAATCTCTCACATCCCTCGACCTCGTCCTGCTCGCCACAGTTATGCACCTGTTTCTAATCCAATTAATTATTTTACCCTATATATTTAAAGCCCTTAATTTCCTTTGTTTATGTTTGTATTATTTGTGGTTGTGTGTACTATACTCTAGATATTTTCTTGCGAGTTTGCTTTTGAATCTATTATGAAAGACTTTTGAGTTTATACTCCTCGTGCATTCATTACAGACACCAGAAATGATACAGAACACTGAACCTTGTCACTGAACTCTGGTCCTCTGGGGATTTTCATTGAATTTGTGGAGTGGTTTCTTGTGAACAATGGAGCCCCGCCAGCCGCCTCCCACACCCTGCACAGAGCCTATGCCAGAGCCCACCGCAGACAAGGAGCTGCCTACGGCAGAGCTGACACAAGGGCAAACCATCACCCCGGAGCCCAAACCCAAAGAAGAGTCTAATCAGATGCGTGAGCCGGCAACAAGATCCGTCCCAGTGCTTGTGGACTTCGAGGGACTGGAATTGAGCCCCGTCACTGAGCTGTATATGGCCTCTGGGAGATGTTATGAGGATTTGGTAGAGGATAATCTCTGTGATCTCCTGTGTCACTACTGTTCCCACCCAGCTCCAAGTGCCCTCCGTCTCCTCTGTTTCCTCCTAGCATGTCTTCCTCTCCCACCTTGCCTCCATCTCCCACCTCCTCTACCAAAGACAGCCAGTCCTTCATCCTCGCCACCACAGGCTCCTTTCAGTTCCTCGGCTCCACCTCGGTTGACTCCACTCTGCTGCGTGGATCTGCCTTGGGTCTTCCGATCTCCAGCTCTGACTTGGCAAGGGGATTACCTGACTCCACCTCCAGCCACCTAGCCCATCACTCCATCTCAGCTTGTCGATCAGTTGGCTCCACCTTGGCTCCTCCCTCCCTTGGCTTCACATGGGCCATTAACCTTACAGCTCCACTGAACTCCCTTGTCCCTCCAGCTCCACCTTGGTCAGTCATCCCACTGCTTGCACCATGGACTTCTGGGCCTCCACCTCTTCTGCTCGGTTGGGCTCATTCTTCTTTCTGGCCCTACCTTGGTCCTCAGTCCCACTAGTTCCACCTCAGGCACCCTGGCTCAACCTTGGATGTACGTCGTTCTTGGTTCCATCGGCTCCTCGGCTCCTGGATCTCCACCTGCATCGGCTCCGTCTCAACCTGTCATCCCATTGGGTTTGCCTGCCAACTTTCCCAGGGAACACAACAATAAATGTACTCATGTGTATCCTCAATGTGCTATGCATAAAACCAATGTGCTATGCAATGCATATATGCATGTGTATAATAAACTAATTATCAGAAACACAAGGTAACACAAGGGGAGTAATCAATGACAGAATTTAAATGTTTGGGTGAACTGTGCCTTTTATTATGCATTATTCTAAGACATTTGTACTTTTGTATCTTAACAGGGAGAGCCAATCACTGGTCGGCCCTGATTGGAGCTTCCCATTCAAAGAACTATATATTGTGGGAGTATGGAGGTTATGCCAGTGATGGGGTCAAACAGGTTGCTGAACTGGGCTCACCTGTCAAGATGGAGGAGGAGATCCGTCAAAAGGTAAGGGTGCAGAGTTATTACGTACCCAAACTGTTAATTTGGTTGTTAAATCATGACGTAAAACAATACATAAGTTATAATCCTTTTAGGTGTATATGTATTTTTTCTGTTTACGGATTTGCCAACTGTTACTCTGTTAATGAAATGGCAAGATCTTCTGTGTTTTGTATTGTGCAGTATATCTGTATATATAATAATGGGGTCTTAATGCTCACCAGTGGTTGTATTGTGTTCTAAATTCTGCCTTGGTAGCTTTTTAGATCTAGAATCAATGTCTTTACACACTTCAAAATGGCCCATGTTTTTTTTAGATAAACTCAACTTGCAAACCCACAGCTGCAAACACATAATGGTTTAATCATAAGTCAGCTGGGTGGGGATTATCCTGCTTGTCCTTGAAGAACTTTGATAAAAATAATAGTAAGAATTAAAAGCTGTGTCTATGGAAATATAAGGATAAAATAGAGCTGAAATGGATCAGATTGATCATTACATTAGTTCTCCACTGGAGCATCATAATTACCTGCTGTTGGGGTTTTTTTGTGACGAGCACTGAGAAAAGACCTTTGCAAATGACAAGCTTGCTGCCTATTCTTTAAGTTCAGTAGAGCGTGGAGATGCTCTAGGAAAACTGTGAAAGGCTTAGATGTTTGGTTCCCGGTACGCACAATGCATTTCCATTTGCAAGATCAGCTGAGAATTGACATGGAAAAGATAGAAGATGAGGATGAGGGAGATGATTAAACTTAGTTCTGTTTCAATAATCATGTCTCTTACACTCCAATTTATCATCTTTCTTACAGTAGTGGAATAGAATAATATAACAGTTTAATAGTGATTTTGTATGTAATAAATCAGTGAAGCTTATAATTTATTCTACACTGTTAGCAAGCCGACAGTTACAACATCATCAGAGTGATTTAAAATAGGATTGATCTGGCTTTGTTGCATTTAATTATAAAATATTTATAATTATAAAATAATAATAATATATTTTTTATTATTATTATATTTTATGGCCACACTTTAGATTTGGGGCCAATTTTCACTATTAGCTAACTATTAATTATGACTTTTGCCTCAAACTGCTATTTACTTATTTTTAGTAGTCCTAGTACCCAATAACTAAATTTAACAACTACCAAACTAACTAAGGGATGTAGAATATGGTCATGCAGAATAAGGCATTAACATGTGCTTTATAAGTACTAATAAACAGCCAATATCCTAGTAATATGCATGCTAATAAATAAATAGTTAATAGTGTGAATTTGGTCCTAAAATAAAGTGTTACCGTTTGTTGTTTTTACACTAAATGAGTTTCAAAGCAAATTACTACTTATAAAAATTATGGTCAACCCCCTGAGTCTTTCCCCATCCCATTGTTGCTTTTGGCTCACTGAGGATTGGAAGGCACCATTCTTTGTTCTAAAAGCTTTATATTAACACATTCAACTGGACTGAAATAAGTACAATTGCGTTGTCCCTTTGGACCAATGAATTTCAGGCATCCAAATGGCATTGGCTGATATGGCTGGAAATGTCACTTTGATAATTAAGTCTTCAAGTCAGTGCACCAAAGATACTTCAGCTCATCTGAGCAAGTGATAAAAACCCTGAAGGAGGTACTGTATCACTGTGTGGCAGCTCTCCAGTCGATATTTTATGTGAGCCAAATCTCTGTGTGTTGCATTGGCTCTTGAGTATGTTGTAAGCAGGACTATTTACAGTTGTTTGGACTTATAATTATTCTCCATGGGTTTTTACGGTCCAGATAGCAAACAAATCCTACTGGAGGCTAGAGAGCTGGATAGATCCATGTTGTGAAATGGGTCTTGGCTTAAACATTTTTCGCCAGTGACTGAAAAGTAAGTTCACTCTGACATTTACACAGGTCAAATCAAATAAAATCAAAGACGATCACAGTTTATAGTAACAGTGGGGTCCACATCTGAGGCACTATTAAAAATATCGGTTTCATATAAATTATAATACTTATATAATGCCTTTTGAAAGGTCGATGCATTAATACAAACAACCAATTTCAGATGTAATTTGGTTTATAAATTAATTATAATTATTTATGAAAATATATAAAGTATTTGTAACATACATGAATACCTATATAATGCATTATACATAAAGGCTTTAAGTAAAATGTTACCAGAAATGATTTTTTAATTCAACATGTTAATCAAATTGTTATGCTTACATTTTGGTGCCAGTTAGGTGTATTACTATTTATTTACATAATCTAATTAAGCATTTGATAAAATGTACTGCAGGTTAACCAGATGTGTTCTGACATGCCCTTACATCTGTGCTTATTTCTGTTACTTTTTTTTACTCTGTTGCTCTGTATATATTTTAATGGCTAAAGTCTGATTACACTGTATTCAGCACAAACTCTGGGACAATATGTAAGCAAGCATGTATGTAAAAGTTTGTGTAGTTTTGAGAAAATTACATTTATGTGTGGTTTGTGATTTTCTTTTGTTTTTAAAGGGGTCAAATGATGGTTCTAAAAAGAACATTATTTTGTGCATTTGGTTTAATGCAATGTATTTACGCGGTTTTGACACTGGTGTCACGATTCGGTTTGATTACGATTATTATGTCACCGATTCAGTTTAATTCGATATTGTGATGCATCACGATGCACCGCACCCTCAATTTTCAATTTTACTTCAAAATTGATGTGCGTGCGCGCGTGTGACTGTTTGGCTGTTCAGGAAGTCGCAGTGACAGAAACAGTGACATTCCAGTTAAAGTTTCAAGGGAGTAAAGCCTGTTTATGCCATTAAGAAAATTAAATTCTGTCAAATCAATTGTTTTAAAGAAAATGTTCATTTAAAAGCAGCGTTCATTCATCAGTGTAGGCCTATATGTTACCCTGGAGATGCGCACACCAACCGTCGCCGGCCGAGTCCGCTGTTGAAGGTGACGGTCATCCATGTATAATCACGCATAACAACACAGAATAATTGTAATTTGACCATCGGTTGCGGATACTTAAATCAGAGAACATTATTAGTGCGGCGCAGGCGGCAACAATAATACAGCGAGAATAAAAGTTACTCCTTTTTTCTTTGCATATACATTTGGACGGTGTTATGAGAAACTGCCCCCACATACTGATGTAGATTTGTGGGGGCGTGTTTGAACAAAGCTTTTAGGTAGGCGTGGCTGAGCCTAAGTTTTATAAAGAATATCTCTTTAGGTTTGATACTTTGAGCTTTGTAAAACTGCAGATCTTATACATGCACTAACAGCTACATAACACACTAAAGAAAAAGGAAAGCAAGAAATCACGTCATATGACCCCTTATGGCCATATAAGGCCATAAAACGTCTCTGGTTTCCATGTAACCATGGTTCCCTTTTAGTCGAGAACGTCAGACGTAGTCGACATTCGACTGAAATGGGTTTACGCCAGGGAGCCTATTGTCTTCGAGTATAAATACGGAAGTAGATGCACGCACCATTTGCCTTTCGCTTCGGAGCCGAACTTCATGTCTAGGTCTTCTGAAGAGTGTTGTTGTACAACGAGTGTCGGTGCTTCTTCTGGAAGTCTCTCCTGGTGTTGGTGTTTACAGCGCAAGACAGCGGTGATCGCGAGCTTCCGAGCTCTTAACGGCTGTTTCCACAGCAACCAAATTCTGTTTGTGTTTGTTTGTTTGACGGCCGGTTGAGGGCGAGAAAGTGAGTGCTTCACTGATACAGGCTGCACCATTCCTGTATTAGTGTTGCCGCGGTCATTCCCCTGTGTGCTTCGGCACTGGTGAGAGTTTTCACTTCCTGAAAGAGCAACACGGGTGCGTTTGCGCCCTTTTTCAAGATGTCATTGCGTCCGTGCGTTTCTGGGTGCGGTTGTTCCTTGTCTCTTTGACGGTCAGGGGCGGATCTAGAAAAATATTTATG
This sequence comes from Chrosomus eos, assembly GCA_036326025.1. Lineage (NCBI taxonomy): Eukaryota > Metazoa > Chordata > Actinopteri > Cypriniformes > Leuciscidae > Chrosomus > Chrosomus eos. The sequence goes on from CM070824.1 coordinate 13,633,685, forward strand.
GGGTGGCGAGAGGGGGGCAGGAATTTTTGAGGGGTGGCAACTTATGGCAGACGTTTATATACTGAATTTAAATCACAGTTATCAGAGTTTGATGAGAAATAGTATGTACACAATACAAAAAGGCAAAAACGGCCATTTACAAACTCATACAGACAAACTTAATCTCATGCAAACAATGTCTTGCATTTGAGGTTTCATGTGAAACAGTTATTATTAGGAATAAGTGACCATACAATGTGAGAAGTATGACAGAAGGGCATTATCACAGGAAAAGCATTAAGATAAGACAAGGGTGATGAGTGGCAGATGTGTGAGAGGGGAAGCAAACAGTTTTTGACTGTGTCAGAGAGGCAGCAGTGCAGGCAGCATTTGTACAAGAAGAAACTATACAAAGAAAAACGTACGCATGAAGACCTATGGACTGATCTGTACTTAAAGTGAGCATAAATACACTGTTGAAATAAATGGGTCACGGCACTCAAACAAGGTACTGGACATCGCTTTTATTGGTTTTATTAAAGGTTCTCAGTTGCCAAAACAAAGATATAAACAGAAATTTAAAGTACAGATTGAGGTAATCAATTTAACAGCTTTGTAAATGCTCACCAGTGAGCATAACATGAAGTTGTCATGCCTATAACAGCTGAATGCGGCGATTTCCATGTTGCTCTGCAAAACGCCTCACAAATTTATTTAGATCTAATGCCCTTGTGCGTTTTGATTCAATGCTGAGTACAGCCAAACTCGATAGTCTCTTTTCTGACATAGTTGACCGCAAATAAGTCTTTATGAGCCTGAGAGATGAAAAACTTCGTTCACAGGATGCACTGGTCACAGGTAAAACAACCGCTATTTTACACAACCTGAACAACTCATAAAACACATCCTGGTATGGGTCCAAAAACTGAGTGAACTCCATTAGAGTGGTAGGACTCTCCTTTTCCCCCTTTTTTCTGTCTAGTACTCTCCTCGTTTGATGTAACTCGTTTTTGAGATCCTCAATATTTGAATCATAAGCTTCAGCCAATAACAGAACTGCCTCCTCTCTCAAAAAAGTTGGACTTGACGGATTTAGTGCCTGGACACCCTGCATAATGTTACAATTTGTGTTAGAAAATCTTCTTCCTATTTCTCCAATCGTGTTATCCAGAACTGGATAGTACACAGAGACACAAAACGTGTCTTTGCTATCTGGAACTACATGCTGTCCTAAGGTGCAGTGGATGACAGAATCCTGAAGCACCTTTGCTGTCTGTCTTGGCCTCTTTGGTTTTCGCTGAGTTGCATCAATGTTACTTCGTTGACATAAATCAAGTGTTTCACTCCACATTTCCTCAAAAGAGGCTTGACTACGGTACTGGACCAGTGTCTCTTTAAGTGCTTCAATAAGTTCAACAGCCTTAGCATAGTCCACTGTTTTAGACTGGAACATGTCTGATAAAAACTTGGGTAACACTTTATTTGAAGGGGTGTGCATAAGACTGACATGACACTGTCATAAACATGACATAACACCTGTCATAAACATGAAGGAGTCTTTATGAATGTTTATGACTGTTGTCATTAAGTGTCATTCGGTAAATTATGACACTTTCAATGCAAAGTTGACATTGTTTAAAATGTCTTTGTTATGACATCTTGACATTACCCAAGACAAAAATGTCTTGATTATGACAACTTGAAATTAACAAAGACGGAAATGTCTTAACCGAGAAATCATAACCTGTCAACCTGTGACAACTTTGGCCGTCATGACACCATTATAACTGTGTCATGAATATTTTACTTGTCCTCAAGTAAAGTGGAACACATTGTACTAGTTATAAAGATGTCATTAAGGGTTATTACACTGCAAAATGCTTGAAGTTTGATAATTAGACCTGTTATGACATATTTGTGACAGGTTGACAGGTTATGATTTCTTGGTTAATATTAAGTTGTCATAACAAAGACATTTCCGTCTTTGTTAATGTCAAGTTGTCATAATCAAGACATTTTTGTCTTGGGTAATGTCAAGTTGTCATAACAAAGACATTTTTTGTCTTTGTTAATGTCAAGTTGTCATAACAAAGACATTTTAAACAATGTCAACTTTGCATTAAAAGTGTCATAATTTACCGAATGACACTTAATGACAACAGTCATAAACATTCATAAAGACTCCTTAATGTTCATGACAGGTGTTATGTCATGTTTATGACAGTGTCATGTCAGTCTTATGCACACCCCTTCAAATAAAGTGTTACCAAAACTTGGAGTCACTCAGGACCTTTCTGAACAGAACAAGACATCCAGCAAAATTCAGATCAATTTGAGCCAATATCCCTCTTGCTTCTACAGCTCTTTGTGGATGGTTCTCAGATGCGATCTCTTCAAGCACCTGTACTATTGCTGGCAACCTGTCCATAACATTGCGACATGCTATATGCCTACAAGCCCAACGTGTATCACTAAGCTGTTGGAGTTCCCTTGGTACACCATCAAACATCTCCCGCTGCACTTCCAGCCATTTGTTATGTACATAAGACCCAGACATGAATACATACAGTCGTTCCATTAATGAGAAGAAGTTTCCTGCATCTGCCACACTTTTTACAGCGTCTACTATAACTAAGTTCAAGCAGTGTGCACTACAGTGAACATAGAAGGCATGTTTGGCTACTTCTTTTACTTTAGCCTGAACACCTGCATGTGCCCCGCGCATCACTGCTGCGCCATCGTAGCCCTGGCCTACAAGGTTTTTCTTGTACTCCAGCCCATGCTTCTCAAGGAAGAGTATAATCTTGTCACTTAAGGCGGCAGCATCCAGGTGTTCTGCCACTTCAAACTCCAGAAAGCTTTCATGAACCACACCGTTGTAAAAATATCTCAGAACAAATGACATTTGCTCTTTTTTCTGAACATCTTTAGTTTCATCAACAATAACTGAAAACTGCTTGCTCGTTTTAACTTCCTGGATGATTTCTTCTTTGACCATTGCAGCCAAGCACTCAAGTATTTCATTCTGTATTGTTTTGCTTGTGTATTTTGCATTTTTAGCTTGTTGTTCAAGTCTTTTTTTAATGATGGGGTTATGGTTACCCAGCAGGTCTAACATAGACAGAAAAGCACCTTTTTTTTCTGAGTCGAGAGACTCCCTGTGACCCCGCTGTGCTATGTTTTCTGTGGCTGTTAAAACTAAAATTTCAGCTAATGTTTTAATGTAGTATTGATTTTCAGCCACCTGCTTCTTTTTTTGCTCATCCATTAGTCCAAACATTGAGGTATTTTTATCCATAATTTTCTTGTTCTCTGACCATGCGAACATTGCATTTACATGACCTTCAGATCTGGCATGAGAACAGAAACCACTGTCTTTCATTGTAGCCTTTTTCCAGTTACGATAACCCTCGAATGAGGTGAAAACAGTCCTTGGAGCATCGGGGAGGGAACAATGCCTACAAGCAAAACAGTAAGCTGCATCTTTCGATTGCGAGTATTCTCATATACCAGGGATGAGATTTGTACCAGTCGCTGCGGAAGCTTCTCCTGGCTCCTCCCTGGAGGGTTTTAGGGAAACTCTCGCGCATTGGCTGCACTGGCACCTCACACCTGGACTTGGATACGTCTAGAAGATGGTGGGGAGCAAAGATTCATACTGAATTACATCTAAATTAATTATACAATATTACAACTAGTAAATACTACAACTAGTAAAAAACATAATCAATTAGGAACATTGATCAGTTATAACCAGAGGCGTCAAGTAACGAAGTACAAATACTTCTTTACATTTTGGGTATCTATACTTTACTGGAGTTATTATTTTTCAGCCAACTTTTTACTTCTACCACTTACATTTCCACTCATTTATCTGTACTTTCCACTCCTTAGTGCTTACATTTTAAAAATAGTTACTCCCATTTCATTTCGGCTTGTTTTCATTCCGGCTTGTCAGTGTAAAAAAAAAAAAAAAAACCTAAAAAAAACCTATTCAGATAAATCACACCATCTGGAGAGAGTGAATTTGATTGTGGTAGGATGAGAAGTATAAAAATCTACCATTCCGACACCCTTTTGGTTTGTACGCGATCCATGTATTACACATATATCGTTCTTTAATGTATTTGCATTGTACTAAAATGCATTCATTTTCAATGGGCATATATGCCGCTGAAACAGGGAGCCTAGTGCATCCCAAATTTTTATCAACATTAACATTTTAATATAACATTATAGTCACTATGGCCATTAGAAAGATGTTGTTTTGAGGTTGGGTAGTGCACTATAGGCCCCTGTGGCAAAGCCTAAGCTTTTGTCCTTAATGGCATTTTTTTCCTTACATTACTTTTACTTTTATACTTTAAGTAGTTTTGAAACCAGCACTTTTACACTTTTACTTGAGTAAAAAGCTTGAGTTGATACTTCAACTTCTACAGAAGTCTTTTTAAACCCTAGTATCTATACTTCTACCTAATAACGAGTAATGAATGTGAATACTTTTGACACCTCTGGTTATAACCATCAGACTGTGTTAACACACACTAACATTTTAGCCTGGGAGAGTATTTTTAGTTTTAATTTTTTTTTTTATTTAATCTGAGCAATAGAACTAAAATACATCCTACACAAAATATAAAAAATCATCTCCCCATCTCATCACACTTTCACACTGACAACTTTCCCTAATTATTCATATTTAAGCAAACATGAATTTTTATATTTATTTGAAGTCTAAGCAATGTCTCTTAAATATTATAACAAATGTCTGTCTTTGTCATTTGTTGTTCTTATTCATATGTAACTTAGTATACTGTGCAGCAACAATTTACATACCATGTGGACCAGCTCGACTGGAGATCGTTGGTGATGGCCCAGGCACTCTCCTTTCCCTTTCACTGAGCCCTGCACGTTATCTTGTCTCTCGCTTTCTCCCTCCTCATCTTGGTGATCCTCTCCCTCCATATCTTCACCGCTGTGGTGTTCTCCCACCTCCTCCTGTCCCTGGTCGCCTTGGCCTTGTATTCTATCGGTGTCACATTTCTGTTGCCCTTTTCTCTCCACCTCGTCTTCGTCCTCTCCTTCCACCTCTTTTCTCTCTCCTTCCACCTCAGCTTCTCCGTCTAACGTTACCTTGCTCAGATGTTCATTTTCTATTTCTCTCGCATTTCTCTTTGGTGAGAAAAAACTACATATACTACCTTTCCTCTTCATTTCTGTAACATTCAAAATAACTTTAGGCTACAATGTTTTCCTTGACAGACGTTGAATCAATATTAGCTTTTGTAACTTAGCCTACTTTACACAGAACAAACGTCAGACCTAACTAGCATTATATGTATAGTACATAACGTTCTTCAACCTGATTTTTATCATCTCAAAATCAGCATCACAACTATGCTAGCACTGTGCTTTCATTTCTAATTTCATTTCTTGATAGATAGTTAATCCGTTTTTACCTTTTTCCTCCTGTGTCTCCTTTCCTCGCGACTCCTGGCTCATCGCTTCGCGCCACTCAGTTTTCCAAACAAATCAGTCACTCTGACGTCATCTCGTGCTGCGTTCACTGCAGTCGGGTATGAGGGGCCGGACTGGACAAAAAGCGAAGCGAACTGCGCGAGAGAGACCGGCGCCTCATAGTCGGACTTTGGAGATTCGCGTTCGTAAATTGTCAAATTGGCCATAACTTTTAATTTGTTGCTGCCAACTGGGGTGGCAGCAGGGGTGGCAAGGCTTTCTTTTAGGGTGGCATTTGCCACCCTATGCCACCCTGGTAGATCCGCCCCTGCTGACGGTCACAATTGTTGTATCACGTGTTTGGGCTTACAGCACGCTGAAGCAGCTTTTGTGGACAGTTCATGTTTTCATTGCGGGAATATGACTGTCGCAGTGTTGAAATCAAGACTCGCCTTCGTCTGCGAAGCGCGAGTCCCCATTACCACACCCCACACTCGGGTGCCGCGTGCGATGGGTGATAGGAGGATAGTGTTGGAGGTCTCGCCCGGTAACCATTCCCTGTGGGCTCCTCACTCCTCCCTTCCACTGCAACAGCTGGAGCCTCCTGTGGTGCGTGCTGGTCCATCTGTAATGGATGAGCCAGCCATTTCACCCGGGGCTCCCCCAGAGGACAGGATGCCAATTGCAGCATCGGAGGGTGAGCTGGCCTCTGGAGATGATGACTCGACTCTGTTGTCTTCCTCCGGGAGCGCAACGTTGCCCGAGCCAGATCCAGAATTGTCAGCTATGCTGAAATGGGCCGTCGAGGCTGTCGGGCTCGAGTGGAACCCTCCACCGTGTCCTGCTCGGTCTCGGTTGGATGATGGTTCTCAGCCCGCTGCCCAAATACCCTTCTTTCCCGAAGTGCATGGAGAGCTTACTTGGTCGTGGAAGGCACCTTTTACTGCTGAAAACCTCCTGAGTGGTTTCACCCCTCCCTACCCTTGTCAGAGGAGCGGTGAAGGGTAATGAGGCTATCCCTCTGGTGGAACGGTCTGTTGCGGCACAGCTGTGTCCGACGGCCGCTACATCCTGGACGGGGGATCCTTGTTTGCCCTCGCAGGCCTGTGAGTTCGCGTCAGAATTGACGGTCAGAGCTTACAAAGCTTACGGGCAAGCCGCCTCATCTTTGCATGCCTTGGCGTTGTTACAGGTCTATCAGGCCAAGACGCTCATGGACATGCACGAGGGTAGTCTAGACTGTGTACTTATGAGTGAGCTCCACTCTGCTACTGACCATGCCCTCCGGGGTCTAGCGATTTTCCACCTTAGTGGTCCAGGAGCGCCATCATTGGCTCAGCCTGGTTGAGATGGCGGATGCGGACAAGGTTTGATTCCTGGACTCCCCAAATTCCCAGGTTGGGTTGTTCGGTGACGTGGTGGAGAGCTGCACCCAACAGCTCTCCGCTGCCCAGGCGCAGACAGAGGGGTTTGATTCCTGGACTCCCCAAATTCCCAGGTTGGGTTGTTCGGTGGCGTGGTGGAGAGCTGCACCCAACAGCTCTCCGCTGCCCAGGCGCAGACAGAGGCTCTCCGACACACCCTTTACCGGCGGCCCGCTGTTGCCTCCACCCCGCTGCCGGTCACAGTCTCTCCGTCTGCCCGTCACCGTGGGCATTCACCTGCTGCTGCATCCGGTTCCGTGGGGCCCTCGCAACAGCCTTCACCCAGGCCCCAGCGTAGAGCCAGCAGCAGGCAGGCTGCCCGGTCTGTCTCGGTCACTGTCGAGCCAGGCGACAAGTGTCAGACAAAGCGTCCCTGAGACAGGCCATCCAGGGATGGCAGGACAAGCTCTTCAGATGGTTATTATTACACCACTGGCTCCCCGGAGTCCAGTGGTACCCGTATCGTCAAAAGAGCAAAATTCTCCATCCCTGGATCCCAAGAGAACGAGGCTGACGGTATCAACCCTGTGGATCGACCTTGCACCTTTCAGCCCCCTCTTGTTCGTCAGCCGGCAGCTCGATGTGTTCGAGGACCCGGTCATTCGCCTTCTCGCACATCCCTTGCTGCTCCGTGGAGACAGGTAGGTGTGGCACTGCCCACTTAGACCCCGCTTCGGACCGCCCACGGGCCTTCCGTGCCGGGTCCCCCTCCTCCACCTCGCTGCCCCACCCCGGGTACGCCTGTGGTACCTCTGGTCCCTCTGGTCAGGTTCGTCGAAGCCTTGAGTATGCTTCCCAACCGGTCCAGCTGGCTCCTTCGTACTGTCAGGTTCGGCTACATGATTCAGTTCTGCCGGCATCCGCCCAAGTACAGCAACGTTCGCCACACTCTGCTACAATAATATGTGAGCAAAATGGATGTACATGTTTGCATTTTATAGAAAAAAAATATTATGCGTGGTTAGTACGTTTTGGGAAAAAAAATGTCACCGCAATAAGGCCATTTAACACATACTGAATAGTTGTCAACAATACTTTTGAGTTACTATTCTTGTAGGCTAGAATTTTTACTTCAAAATGAAGTGAAAATCATTCTGACCACTCTTTCACAAACAACAATATAACGATTTAAATTTCTTGCATCAGTTTTTGGGTCAGCAGTGCTGTATGCGGGGTAGTGTGAATGGCCATGAATGTGTAACAACATTAGGTATTACATTAACATTAGCTCAATGATATATAGGGAATTTGAATAATTAATCATGAATATGATTAATATATTGCATATTACAGTTAAAATATCGAAGTTGAAAATAGATAGATACATATAGGTAGGTACATATGAATGATCAATCACAACAAAGCATAATTCCTCATTCATATATCCATATCCTTTCCAAATTGATTATATGAGATAACCTTTAATCAAATTAATTTAGCTATCAAACTGTTTGTCCAGCAAACGGCCGTAAGATTAACTTCTCAACTTCTCAACAAGGTTATCCCTTCTTATAAACTCCAAGAAATATTAATCTTCTGGCCGTGAACATTAATTTTCCTGTGTTTATCAAATTAAACTACTCAAAGTAGTCAATAATAAATACTTTTGTAGCTAGGACCAACATTTCATTGACTTTGTAAAATGAGCATTTCAGAAGCAATCAAGAATATAATGGTTTTAATAAAATGAAAATACGGATACAGAATTCTACATTTAAACACGGGATACACATATGTACAGTAAACAGTAAAACTAATGAGACAAACGAATAACAAACGGGAGTGAGAGAGAGATTGAGTGAGAGAGAGAGAGAAAGATTGAGTGAGAGAGAGATTGAGAGAGAGAGTAAGAGGATGAGAAAGTCAAGTGAAACTAAAGATCAGGATGAGAGAGATCACCGGGGTGATCGCAGCATGACAAAAATCACAGACAACGTAACCCTTAGAGAGACAACAAGAAATCACATCAAATCAAATCAAATCAAATCAAATCAAATCAAATCAATAACCTATACTTGCATATGGTTCTCTTGTGTTGCTGAGGAACGCAGAGTCTGTGCGTGTTTGTCCTTAGGTGCTATAGGCGTGTTCTCTCGTGTCTTCCGGGGCGAGCAGACTCGCGGGAAGTTTAAAAGTTCACCGAACGTGAAGTTGCCAAGGAAATAATTCAGAGTTCATCTCCCTCGTGGAGGGAGAGGCGAATATGAAAATAAAACTTAGTAAAGAAAAGATAAACGGAGAACGCTCCCCACAAGGGAGCTATGGGACCGGAAACCTCTCACAGGGACATTGCTCTCAAGTGTTCCGTGAGAAACTTCGGTAACACTTTATTTGAAGGGGTGTGCATAAGACTGACATGACACTGTCATAAACATGACATAACACCTGTCATGAACATGAAGGAGTCTTTATGAATGTTTATGACTGTTGTCATTAAGTCTCATTCGGTAAATTATGACACTTTTAATGCAAAGTTGACATTGTTTAAAATGTCTTTGTTATGACAACTTGACATTAACAAAGACAAAAAATGTCTTTGTTATGACAACTTGACATTACCCAAGACAAAAATGTCTTGATTATGACAACTTGACATTAACAAAGACGGAAATGTCTTTGTTATGACAACTTAATATTAACCAAGAAATCATAACCTGTCAACCTGTCACAAATATGTCATAACAGGTCTAATTATCAAACTTCAACCATTTTGCAGTGTAATAACCCTTAATGACATCTTTATAACTAGTACAATGTGTTCCACTTTACTTGAGGACAAGTAAAATATTCATGACACAGTTATAATGGTGTCATGACGGCCAAAGATGTCACAGGTTGACAGGTTACGATTTCTCGGTTAATGTCAAGTTTTCATAACAAAGACATTTCCGTCTTTGTTAATTTCAAGTTGTCATAATCAAGACATTTTTGTCTTGGGTAATGTCAAGTTGTCATAACAAAGACATTTTAAACAATGTCAACTTTGCATTGAAAGTGTCATAATTTACCGAATGACACTTAATGACAACAGTCATAAACATTCATAAAGACTCCTTCATGTTTATGACAGGTGTTATGTCATGTTTATGACAGTGTCATGTCAGTCTTATGCACACCCCTTCAACATAAAGTGTTACCGAAACTTCTGTGTCAGTCTCTTATGGAGAGGAGGGGTTCACGCCTGCTTCGGTACGTGAACCAATTATCTTAGAGTATCTCGAGCGGAAAAGTTCTTCTTTGTCTTGTCAGGATAATTTATGATGGTATGAAATTTTGTCATTTCTACCCAGAAAGATTGTACACACGGAACAATACATTTTACTGTAATATCCTATGTGTGACTTGTTTAGTCAAAACAAGACGGTCCAACAGGTACCAAGAATGGCCGGAAAGAGTAGAAGAAAACATAAAGTTACATTCATATGCAGAATTACACACATTTAATGTTCACTCACATGACTATAAAGCCATAATACCGGCTACCATGACCTAGGAAAAATCAAATTCATGTTTATACACTTCTTAAGTGGTTATACTTATAGAAAATATAAGATTGCAGAGTCTATTCCTCTTCCTTTATCAGAATTCAAGTGGGAGCTGTGATTCTCTTGGAATTCCTTTTGGGGGTCATAAAGTTTTATGACCTAGCAAGAGGGAGAGTTACAGAAAGTAATCCTGTTAGGGAATCTTTCTTTGGAAGTATACTTAAGATTTGAAGTTACAGACTAGTCTTCAAATTACATCTATAGAATAAGACAAAACTAATTAGATATGCATGCATACAGGAAGGTCAGATACAATTCTATGTTATATACATTAACCCTTTCACACGTAAGTTTAAAATATTCTAACTGACCCCCCAGCGTGAGTTTTTCAAGGCGACCGTTATTTAGAACTTGCCACTTTAATGTTTCCATGGTGACGCGTCATTGCTTGTCACGTGATACAGCGCAACCACAACACATTGCTAAATGAATGATGATCTGCTTTTATGTAATTTTTCCTTTCTTATTAAAAATATTCACAAATGTATTAGTTATATCATGAAACACTGATATTCCGATTGTCAAATATGTGCAAGTGGATGTGTTTTGTTGTTTAAACACCTTTTAACGATCGCGTTAGTTGAGCTGTATGCGCGATGGGCGGCGCCATTTTAGTTTGTTTCACAGTTCAGAGAATCGGATGATGGATTAACAACACGTCAATTCCTCCACTTCTCACGAAATACATGAAAGTAAGTGTCCGGTGAACTGTGAGAAGAATAGGGGCAAATGTTAAGCTGCTTACACAATGTGAATCTGATATGAATAAAATGTGTTGTCTTATTATAATGGAAAATATTATTATTGCTGCTTCCATAGACATCAGTGTGTATTTTACAAACTCAAAATCATTGTTTTGCTAGTATTTATGTGTATTTAAATGTCTGAAACCTAAAATAAACATTATGTGGTTGAAAACACTCAATAGTCGCGATATATGACAGCACTGGGTGCGTCCGGGTCTGGCTCAGCGCCAGCAAATGCGCAAAAGCACGTTTGAATTTAGCAGTTGATCACGTGATGCACTGAACGTTCTAATCACACCGGTGTGATCGTACGCTCCAGGGACCAGCCAAGACTGATCACACCGGTGTGATCGTACGTGCGAAAGGGTTAAAAGGAAATTTCTATCCTAAGATACCCACAAAGGACGTTTGTGTGCGGGTATGTGTGGTGTGTGTGTGTGTGGGTATCCTTATGGTCAGCATCTGTCCATCCGTGGTGTGTACCACGTGAGGGTTTAGTTCGCAAATGGTTGTCTTCAAGACAAAGGGTAGTTTTGTATGTAATTGATGAGGGGGAAAATTTAGCTTGGGACTCTGAATGGAGCAGTCTATTCTTTGTGACTGAACAAGTGTTCGAGAACAACGGGGACCTGTTTCTTGATTGAGCAGTGCGTCATAAACTAAGTTAATCAATGACCTGATGGCAGACATTGGGCCCCATATCACATGATTCAAGGTTTTGTGAATTAAACATATATGTGTTCATATTTGTTCAGTAGTGAAAGGAAAACAGGATTTGGTCAGTCGCTACAAATATTAATGTGATTTACACCTGGGAAGACTAAAGACACTCCCCCAATGGCTAATGGCCCAAGGTGCTGTGAGGCAGCCTGAACTAGGAATGATTCACTGATGAATAAAAAGTTAAAAAGAACAGCATTTATTCAAAATAGAAATCTTTCCTAAGAACATAAAGACTTAAAGTCATTCATATCACTTAACACTCCTTTAAAAAAAAAAAAAAACATAAAAAGACCAAACTTGTTTTTTTTTTATAAAAAAAATGCATTCAAAGAATCCTAAAATAAAAAAAATTAAGTAGCACAACTGTTTCCAACATTGATTTAAAAAAAAAATATATCAGAATGATTTCTGAAGGCTGATGGTGACGATGTAAACACAATTAGGCTACATTACATCTGTAAAATTACACCTATGCACTTACTCAGTATGATTCTCGATCGCACTGAGCACTGCAGCCACATTCATAAAAAACAAAACAAAAAAACTGTTAGCACATTATCCAAAGTAAACGTCCCGTGTTACGTATGTAACCCTAGTTCCCCGAAGGGACGGACGCTGCGTGTAATCGCAGTGGGAATGCCTCCAGCGTAGTGCGTCTGAAGCATGAATTAAATCAGTCAATGGTGAGAATGAGCGTCACAGCGAGTGACGTCATCAACCAGGAAACTATAAAGCACCCCCGAATCATAAGCACGCCAGCTTCTGATGTTACTGAAGCAAGCGATCCAAGGGGATGCCGGAGAATGGCAGGACACGCAGCGTCCGTCCCTTCGAGGAACTAGGGTTACATACGTAACCCGGGACGTTCCCCTTCAGGGACTACCGCTGCGTGTAATCGCAGTGGGAATGCAATACCCACTTTCCCATACAAACAAGTCCCCGTCGTGTGTGATTAGGTGACACAAGCCGACGAGAGAACCTGAGCCCCAGGAGTGGAGCTAAAATCAAGAGAATAAAATCTGACAAAAGTGTGCGGTGAGGACCAGCCTGCTGCACAAACATCTCGAAGAGAAGCCCCTGAAAGAAGAGCTCTAGAGGCAGCCATGCTCTTAATAGAATGGGCCCGTACAGCCAACGGTGAAGGCTGACCGGCCGAAACGTAAGCAAGTGAGATGGCCTCGACCACCCACTTGCTCATCCTTTGCTTAGATGCAGGACACCCCTTGTTAGGTAACCCGAAACAGACAAACAATTGTTCCGATTTCCTCCACAGGGCAGCTCTGTGGACATACGCATCTAAAGCCCTAACGGGGCACAGCAAATTAAGTTTCTCCTGGTCTGACATCAAAAAAGGCGGAGGACAGAAAGCCTGCAGTACTATAGGTCTAACAGAAGTAGTTGGTACCTTAGGAACATTACCTAGTCTCGGACAGAAAAAAGCCTTAACCATACGGGAGCAAATTCCAGGCACGAGGGAACCACCGAAAGTGCTTGGATATCTCCTATTCTTTTTAGAGATGAGACAGCGAGAAGAAAGGTAGTCTTAAGAGTAAGAAACTTATCCGAAACCTCAGCCTCAAGGTGCTAAGATATAAGTGGGTGTCTCCAGAGGGAACCTCCACTCAAAAGGGTGTGGTAAGCAGCTAAGGCCGCCACATACACCTTCAGTGTGGAGTGGGATAACCCCGTGGAAAGACGATCCTGCAGGAATTCCAGCACTGTACCAACCGGGCAGTTAACTGGGTCCAGCTGGCGCTCTCCACACCAAGAGGTGAAAAGTCTCCACCTCGCGGCATATAACTTCCTCGTGGCGGGAGCTCTTGATTGGAGGATGGTCTCAACGACCTCAGTCTAGAGACCAGAATCTATGAGCCGGACCCCCTCAGAGGCCAAGCCCACAGCCTCCATAGTTATGGGCAGGGGTGAAGGATCGACCCACTCGCCTGAGAGAGTAGATCTCTCCTGATCGGTATCTCCAGGGGAGAGCCGTCGAGGAGAGACACTAGGTCTGCAAACCATACTCGGGCCGGCCAGAACGGGGCTATTAGCAGAAGACTGAGCCCGTCCCGGTGAACCCTCTCCAGAACTCCCAGGAGCAGAGCGATCGGGGGAAAAGCGTACAAACGTGACCTCGGCCACGGATGTACCATCGCGTCCAACCCCAGTGGGGCTGGCTGGCTGAGAGAGAACCACAGTGGACAGTGTGATGTCTCTCGGAAAGCAAATAGATCTACCTAGGCACGACCGAAATGATCCCATAGGAGCTCGACCACCTCGGGGTGAAGACTCCATTCCCCGGGCCTCGGCCCCTGCCTCGACAGGATGTCTGCCCCCTGATTTAAATACCCCGGGAAATAAATAGCTCTCAGAGAAAGAATTTTCCCCTGGGACCATAGAAGGATCTGACGTGCCAGTTTGTAAAGCGGGCGAGAACGCAGACCCCCCTAATGGTTGATATAAGAGACCACCGATGTGTTGTCTGTTCGGACAAGAACATGGTGGCCCCTTAGGTCTGGGAGGAAGTGTTTCAGAGCCAGAAACACTGCCAACATCTCTAGACAATGTATGTGCCAAAGGCGATGATGGTCCTCCCACAGACCCTGAGCTGGGCGACCACTCATGATCGCCCCCCAACCCGTGAGAGAGGCATCCGTCGTTAGCATTACGCGACGACAAGGAGCCCCCAACACAGGACCTCGGGACAGAAACCAAGGATCTTTCCACATGATCAGTGCGCAATGACACCGTCGCAAATTCAAGATCATGCGGAGCGGATTTCCCCTCGGGGAGAATCCCTTGGTTCTGTTCTGTAGTGGTCTCATGTACAAGAGGCCAAAAGGAATCACGTTGGATGCAGCTGCCATGAGACCTAACAGTCTCTGGAACTGTTTTACAGTGGATGACTGTCCTAGCTTGACCTGATCTACTGCGGCGAGAATCGGCGCAATACGAGCAGGTGACAATTGTGCCTGCATCGTCGTCGAATCCCACACTACACGAGAAACGTGGTTCTCTGTAATGGAGAAAGCACACTCTTCTTGTCGTTGAGCCTCAACCCCAATCTCTTGATGTGAGCAAGAACAACATCTTGATGCCGAACCGCCTGTTGTTCCGATTGAGCTAGAATTAACCAATCGTCGATATAATAAAAAATGCGGATGCCCTGCAGCCTTAGCGGGGCTATAGCTGCATCCATACGCTTTGTGAATGTTCGGGGTGACAATGCTAGGCCGAACGGAAGAACCCGATATTGGTACGCTTCGCCCCCGAAAGCGAACCTCAGGAACTTCCTGTATTGAGGGAGGATGTATACATGGAAGTAAGCGTCTTTTAGGTCTATCGTGACAAACCAGTCCTCGGATCTGATTTGTGACACGATCTGTTTGAGAGTGAGCATCTTGAATTTGAGCTTCCCTACAGTGCGATTTAACCCTTCGGAGTCTTGGGATATTTTGGCTGTTTTTGAGTACTTTTTATTTTTTTTTATTTAGCGACATAAACAAATGTTAACCATACCAATGTTTGGTATCATTTTTTTCAGCACACCATCACCTATATGACCAGACAATTAGTTTTTCACTTTGATGTACTGTATCAACATACTGGACCCAAAATCACACAAAAAAACACAAAATCCGAATAGAAAAAGTATAGCTTTTTTACTACAAAAAACCACAAACATGCTCAATGAAGCATTTTAAAAGGTTTAAAATGTAAACACAAGTTGTACATGCCAACATATACAGGTACAATTCAGATATAATCAAGCTATATACAAAAAAAAAAGATTTACAAAATAAAGCGGGCGTAGCCATAGGCTTTTTTTTTTCTTTTTAGCTTTGCCACTTTTTAAAACAGTTTATGCACACAATTATACCTCTCGTTGTGAACCACAAAAGCCGAGTCGTCAATCTCATCATCACCACTTTCTGATTCTGACGATGAACTGTAAACAGCGTCCTGGTCGTCCAGTCGATAGAACAAGTCGAGCGCTTGTTTAAGCAAAAACATTCGCTTCATTTTACTTCCACAAAAAAAACCTCTAAATCTACTACTAAACTAACTTACCCAAACTATCTACACTACCCTACTCCTCTAAACTAGCAATAATATCTCTCTCAGTATGTCACTCCTTGTCAACTCCGTCAATCTCCCGCCTTTCAATTTCACTTCTTTGCTCAGTTGGCTCATCCTCCACTCCCTAAAGTGTGCAGCCTGAAGAGCAGATTCAGCAGATTTACACATTTTTTCTCCATTTTGTTTTATGACAAAAACCGACAAAGTTATTAGAATAAATGCAACGCCTGTCGCATCCCATCTTGCGTTCTTTTACGAACGCGTCAATATTTTTCAATATTTTTTTATATAAAGTTTAAATTATCATATCTCCATTTTTACTTGGTCAATCAACACGAAACAAAAAGTAGAATAGAGTTTCAAGCCAGCACTTTCGACAGAAGTGGAAGGCAGCGCTCAACGTGACTCTGTTTTTATGCCTCGATGTCTTAAACTGGACTCGTGACTTGATCACGCCGGCGTGATCGGCGACTCGGAAGAGTTAAGAGACGCAGATCTGAAATGGGACGCAACCCCCCATCTTTCTTCGGAACGATGAAGTACCGGCTGTAGTATCCTAACTCCCTGCTGGGGGGAGGAACCCGCTCTATAGCTCCTTTTAGCAGCAGAGATTTTACCTCCTGTTCTAATACCAGACCCTGCTCGGAGCCCACCACTGTGGGCAGAACCGCTCTGAACTGAGGTGGACGCGTTCTGAACTGAATAGCGTAACCGTTTTTTATAGTATTGAGGACCCACTGAGATACATTGGGAAGAATTTCCCACTCCGCCAGAAACTCTACTAAGGGAACCAGCCTCTCGAGGCTGGCCTCTGGTTGAATATCCCAAGTGAAGCTGGTCTGAGCACTCCGCAGCCCTCCTCAGAGGGGGCGAACATCCCTCGGGAAATCGCTCGCCGAGTCTCTCTTCGCCCTGTATCGGCATGGTTAGTAGAGCAGACCCCTGAGGGCACTGGGAAAGACAGGGCACCGTGTTTTTGTGAGGTGTACTCAAGTCTTTCACGATGGGGACCACCCTCAGAGTCCTGGCGTTGATCGCATAAGGATTTTTTCGAAGCGGCCTTCTTGGCGACAATGACTGTGTTCAGATCAGCCCTGCCCGCGCAGACCGCGTCTGAGAGCGCCCGCCTCGTCCCTCCAATTTTGTGGGGGGGCACGAGACGCAACACTCTGTTTCTGTTGCACTCTTTTAAAAGAACTACTCAGCGGCTGAGGCTGCCAGTGCCCAGCAGCCCCAGAAATTTTCACTTTAAGGGGCATACATTTCTGAAATGCTGCTGACTGTCTTTTTTCTTCCTGGAACCTATCAGTAACATACTGCAAAGCATCACCAAATAAGCCCACAGGGGATACAGGGGCGTCTAACAGAACAGATTTCTCTCTTTCCTGCATTTTAGTTTGATTTAACCATAAATGCCTTTCTGTGGCCACCAGGGCTGCCATAGAGTGACCGATTGATCTGGCCGTCTGCCTGGTGCCACGAAGAGCGAAATCAGCTGTCTGTCTGAGCCCATTGATCTTCTCAGCAGAAATTTCCCCCTGCCCACTAGCTTCCATAAGCAGATCAGCCTGATAAGCCTGCATAATAGCCATCGTATGCAAGCACGCAGCTGCCTGTCCCGCCGCCGAATAAGCCTTCCCCACCAGTGCTGATGTATTTTTTAAAGGTCTGGTGGAGAGAGCCGGTGTTTTCTGCGATGATGCCGACTCGGGAGAGAGCTAGCTCGCGAGCGTCTCCTCCGCCCTCGGCATCGTCACATAACCACTAGATTTAGCTCCCATAATATTAAAATAAACATTGGAAGTGTGTGTGTATATTCTCGCTGACACTGGTTTAACCCCGGTCTTCGTCACCTCGGTGTGAAGATCAGGGAAAAAAGGCAAACACCGGCGAGAAGGCTGAGTGCGCGTGGGCAGATATCTATCATCAAGTTTACTCTTACTATGAGACTCCTGCCTATCAGATGGCCATTCAATACTGAGCTTTTCAACAGCACGGGAAGCACATTAATAAGCTCATCATCTGGCGGAGACTGGAATGACGAGACACCAGCCTCCTCTGATTCGAAGCTTTCAACATCCAGCTCCTCAGAACTGAATAGCAAAAGCTCCGGAACCATATGTGCCTCAACCCGGGGAGAAGTATCGGAGGACCGCACTTCCACAGCCGGGATAGAGGCACTGGATCTCTCCGGTGAAGGCTGAGATAGGGCGGGGCCCGTCTCACACCTCTCGGTGAGATCCATCTGCGATCCCCACGTCATGCGCCACCGCCCTGCCTCAGCAGAAGCGGGACCCGAGCCGCGGGGAGCACGCACCGAACCGCCCTCCTCGAAGAGCGATCGGCGAGAGCGCAAGGTCCTCAAAGGAAGACGCTCACAATGCTCACAATCGGCCCCCTCGAGAGCCGACAGGGCATTCTGCACTCCCAAACAAACCACACATAATTGATGCAAATCCCCGCCTGTGATGTATCTAGTACAGGGGGGAACGCATCTCACATACTGAGGCTCGCTCGTCATTTGTTTTTGGCTCATCTTCCTAATATATATATATACATATATTATATATATATATATATATATATATATATATATATATATATATATATATAGACAGTTCAAACACACACAGATCACTGCTGAAGTAACAGAAGCTGGCGTGCTTATGATTCGGGGGTGCTTTATAGTTTCCTGGTTGATGACGTCACTCGCTGTGACGCTCATTCTCTCCATTGACTGATTTCATTCATGCTTCAGACGCACTATGCTGGAGGCGTTCCCACTGCACTTACACGCAGCGGTAGTCCCTGAAAGGGAACTGCCCGCACGCATTTACTGATACACTCAATGAACGGATGTACCTAATACAAATAAAACATCTCCAGTTAACTAGCAGAGCATTCATTTAGTCTGCTCTTAAATAAGAAATCTAGCGCTAATATGTTTTGTTTTTGAACTCAAGCTGAGTGCTCGTGTCCGCTGCTATCAGTGTCATGGATACAGTGTTCTCTTGTGGCGGCGCGCGCGAAGTCTTCACTCGGACACGCTCTTCAATCTATCACCGTTGCGGACACTTCATTCCGGTGAAATCACAAAATAAAATGCACACAAACGTGTGTCCTATACGTGTGTGCTTGATATAGACTGTAACCACTGATGAACATATTCGGTTTTGATGAGAGAAAAAAAACTATACCGAGGGCGGATTAGAACCCGTAACCTCTGACACGCTTGGCAAAAGATCTGCCACTAGACCACTGAAGTACTCACACAAAACTTGCGGATCGATATATTTCACTAAATCATTATAACCTAAGCAGTTATTCAAAAAGTTTACACGAGCGTATAGGCCTACACGAATGTTAGGGATATTGTGAGTCAAAAGCTAGGCAAAATATAGTCTGAAAATGCATTTGAGCTCTATGATCAGAAAAGGAATTATAACACTAAACAACTTACTCAGGACTTGTATCCTCGGCGGGGTCAATTCGTTCTTCAAAATGCAGCCGTTCGTCTTCCGAGTTTCAAATTCCTCTGAGGAAAAGGTGAATTCTTCCCCGCTGTTCAGAATCTGAAGGAGTAGCGTGCTGCCATCCTCAAAACGCGATGAACTATCAGTGAATGATCTGATGAAGACACTTCGTGTTGTTTGGCATTGATTGGGGAGCGGGGGGCGTGCCGCGTGTGCGATGCATAGATCGCCTATTTACCATGTGAAAAGCTCTGGGGGTGTGGCGGCCTCAGCTCATTAAAGATAATGAAGGGAGAATGAAAAAACTGTACCTCTCCTTGGTTTCAAACGGATTACATAAACTGGAAATATTTATTTTTTTAAATAAATTACTTTATTTACTTTATGAGACCCGCACTGATAGGACAAAGTCAGTAGGAGGGCCATTTTTACAGGAAAGTATAAAAAGTTACATCCAGTCATAAATACCATGTCTGTTTATTAATATGTCACCCCAGAACATACAATATGCAATTCAATACATAATCTTTTTTTAAATGATTTACCAGTCAAATTTGTAACTGAGACAAGATGATTTCCCTTAATGACAAAAAAAGCAGGATTTCCAGGATATTTATCCCAGAATGACATTAAGTTATTTTTTTTCTACATTAGCCCATCATGTATCTAATCATCCAAGAGCACATGCGGCGTTAAGAGCTGGAAATACCACCATAAATGGCAACTCCGCAGAGACTGGATATGTTTACATGCACAAATTTGTTTCAATCTGTCTGAATTCATTCTGATTGATTAATCGGAATGTATTGTAGTTTACATGAATGCTTAACATCGTGATATGATGCATGATCGGGGTGATGTGCACGTTTATAAGTCAAAAGATTCAAATCGGAATAGGTTTTTTGACATTCGCACACTGCACAAATATACAAAGTTTCCTGCTGTTGTCGCGTAATAACTATTTTCCTACATTGGTAGGAAACATCTTTATTTGTTTTAAACAGCAGACTTAATATTTATCCAATTCTGGTCATAATTTGGAGACTATGATGAACCGTTATGCCGTGCTGTTTGTATTGATCACGCAGTAAAAATGCCCAAAATCAGTCGTCTGTGGATGAGAATCTGAAACAAGGACTGGTGAGCCGTTGTCCTGCTTCACTTCACAGATACTGAGTGAAAGGAGAATTATAGAATTACGGGACACTCGTTTATACGACACTTTATTCATCAGAAGAAAAGCTCGTTCAGCGTGACGTACGCCGTCCTTTCAGTTTTCAATCGATCAAGTGTTTACATGTTCTCTCGATAAACCACCCCTTTCAATCCGATCGAAATTATTTGAAAATAAAGCTGACACTTTTAGTTTTTAATGGGTTATGTTATAGTCCTACTTCTTTTTCAATGTTTTTATGAAATATCTGTAGTGACTGCTTGATCATATCACTGTATTATTTACCGCCGTGCGAGCCACAAATTAAAGCTTGGCGAGCCGCGCAATGAGTAACACTGATTTAAAAGAATAGAATTTCAGCTTCATAAAGAGAAATCTCTCGTATCTCTGTGACAAGTATTGACATAGCTACAGTTAATTGAGTCCCTCAAGACTCAATTCTTGCACCACTCCTATTCAACCTGTATATGCTCCCAATGAGCCAAATAATGAGAAAGAACCAAATCTCTTACCACAGCTATGCAGACGACACACAGCTCTACTTAGCCCTATCACCTAACGAGCCCCATTGACTCCCTGTGCCAATGCATTGATGAAGAAAACGGTTGGATGTGCCAAAACTTTCTTCAGTTAAACAAAGACAAAACTGAAGTAATTGCTTTTGGAAACAAAGATGAAGTTCTCAAGGTGAATGCATACCTTGACGCTAGGGGTCTAACAACTAAAAATCAAGTCAGGAATCTTGGTGTGTCTCTAGAATCAGACCTTAGTTTCAATAGTCATTTCAAAGCAATTACTAAATCAGCATACTATCATCTGACAACTATTGCAATAATTAGGTGCTTTGTTTCCAGTCAAGACTTAGAGAAACTTGTGCATGCTTTCATCACCAGCAGGGTGGATTATTGTAATGGACTCCTCACTGGCCTTCCCAAAAAGACAGTTGCAGCTCATACAGAACGCTGCTGCCAGGATTCTGAGCAGAACCAGAAAATATGAACAAATCACACCAGTCCTCAGGTCGTTACACTGGCTCCTAGTTACATTTAGGATTGGTTTTAAAGTATTATTACTGGTATATAAATCATCCAATGGGCTAGGACCTCAATATATTGCAGATATGCTCACTGAATATAAACCCAACAGATCACTCAGATCATTAGGATCGCATCAGCTAGAAATACCAAGGGTTCACTCTAAGCAAGGAGAGTCTGCTTTTAGCTACTATGCCAGCCGCAGCTGGAACCAGCTTCCAGAAGAGATCAGATGTGCTCCTACAGTAGTCACATTAAAATCCAGACTCAAAACACATCTATTTAGCTATGCATTTACTGAATGAGCACTGTGCCAATGTTCGTCCAACTGTTTTTACTGTACATTATTTTATTTTTTATTCTAAACTGTTTTAATTATTCTTATTTGTTTTGACTATTTTATTTTCTATGTAAAGCACTTTGAAAAGGGAATGTCCTTGCGTACCTCTTTATCTTCTTGGGCCTTATCTATGGTGCAAATCCACTGCAGAGACCGCCCCTGAGCCACTGCAGGCAGTGAGTCAAAAATTCTGTGTTAAACAGTTCTCCTACTAGCGTGGTCTCTACTAGAGGATAGGGACTTGCTCGCTTCCGGCAACGAGTTGTGCCTGGAATTCAGGCCGGCTAACTCTCAGGATCTGAGACCCCGGCCTGGATATGTGCCCAAGGTTCCTACCTCTCCCTTAAATGGGACTAGGTGGTGAACCTGCAAGAACTGCCCCGGAGGAGGCAGACCCAGCCCTGGCTTTCTCTGTTCATCTGCTTAATTGCAGGGTTTTTTTGCGGGCACAGAACGCAAGCCTTGACCTTAGACCAGCTCATATCTGTTAAGGAAATCAGCAGAGAGGGAAGGCTGTTTCCAAGCGAAGTTTGGCCCACTGAATGGTAAAAAATGCCTTCAACTTGGTGAAAATTCCGAGATGCTCATGTCCACTTTAGGTGTTGAGCTCCTCTTAAATGAGTGTGTCCTCCACCTAGGCGTTGACATGGAGTGCTTTGCTGACAGATTCTAGAGTTGGGGGCTGGGTGACACCACCTTGAACCTCTGCTTCCGTACTCCCTTCTCATGAAGCCAGTTCTGGAGCTCGGTTCAAAGTGTCGGCTTGTTGCGCCATTCCCCTCCTATGGACTGGATGGGTGCGCCAATTTGCTCCAGTTGAGTTACCTTTACCGAACCCTGTTGAGTTTCTCCGCACCCCTCCGACATCAGACGTGGCGGAACGCCCGGTGTTAGGCCTACCACTCGTAAGCTTGTGGAAACTGTGTTAGGCTGGGTCCATATGTTGCGATCCCTACGGTAATCCCATATGTGTTTTTCCACGGTACCGCTCCCTACGGCGAGCTCGTGTCATCCCTTGGCAGAGTTCTCTGCCATCACTTTTCGGTGTTGCTCCCCCCTCTCCAGGCTGGAGCCACCCCAGTGACATTTCATATGTTGGACTGCCCGGTAATCTGCCCAGTTCATATGTGTATTCTCCACATGTTACCTCCCTTTGGGCAGGATGTGGCTTCCGCAACGTCCCTTCCTTCCATGTTCAGTGCACGCTTTCCCAGTGTACCAAGTCTAACTGAGCGGGTCTTGTGGAAACAGCAGTGACTTCCTGGCCTAAGCCCTATCCTCTCCGCTAAAAGGTTGGGAGGATCAGGAGGGTTTTGTCTAGGCACTGGAAGGTGGCAGCTTTAGTGGCGTTTAGTCTGCTAAACACAGCTCCCAGCAGTGTGGACGGTGTCTGGATATTTTAAACTTCATCTATGACTAGGACTCCGGTTGAGTGGGATCTATATGGGGTTTATTGATAAATAAACGTGGGGGATGGTTTTATCACCAGTAAAACAGTGTCAGAGGCAGCACAATAATCGAGGTCATAACTGGGCTAAGTATCAGGGAGCAAACAAACCAAGTAACAGTCCAGGCAAATGATAGGGTAAGAGGCAGGCAACAATAAACAATAGTCAGTTATCCAACCAAGGAGATATACGGGAAGACTCCGTCACAGGAATATAACTCTCAGAGTTGCAGCTGGGGCAAACAATATTTTGCGAGGAGTGTGAAGCTGTTTTTAAATATTCTATCTTGTCTGTACTTGTGTTCTTTTAGACTTGTAAAACGTCATCAGTTGCTGCCCAAGTCCTGTTACAATTCAAAGTTCACATCCTGTCAAGAACAGTTCAAACCTGGATGTGTTCTTGATCCACCCCTTTTATTGAGGATGCATCTAGCGGTGACTTGTGTGGACTTGAAACAGCCAGGTATCCCAGAATGCACCTTTTACCTACCAGCATGTGTCATTAGCTTGTTGCATGGCAGGATAAGGGGAAGTTTTTAAATAAGGTTAGTGACTAATAACAAAGTATGTTTAGTCACTATATGCAATTATTTTACCTGCTTACCTCTGTATGCTGTATGTGCCTTAACTGTTGTGGATTGACCCCGATATCAGTTCTCGCGATAACTTCTCGTGACTTTGCGTCATGTGATGACCTATCATGTAAACAGGAAAAGTCTATGTCTATGTTTTTTCCATAAAATAAACCGGTATGTCGGTCTTCAGGAGAGTGTCCTCAACCTTCATCAACTGAAACTCATTTCATTGTGGATTATCCATTTGCTGACTGACTTGGAAGCGCTTGGTCGCCATTCCTTGGAGGAGTATTTCCATGGGTTCGCTGCCTGGATAACTTATATCGGAGGACTTAAGACAGTCACAAACTTCATTGATCCTGCTCACGGACTTGACATTGATACCGGTGAGGCTGATCTGAACTTTGTGTTTTACATGACAGACACGCCCCAGCACTGAGACTGCTGGGACACATTCACACTCATACACACACACATACCTGACCTATTTTTTTTTGGACACTCAACGAACATGTTCCGCTTCAGAGCGTAAGCACACCTTGTACAAGGCGCTCTCGCTGAAGTGATAGTGTCTACCACCTCTGGGGTAGACCACCGAAGTCCTCTGCGTCCCATCCATAGACCACAGGTCTGGACATGGGTGCCATAGGATGCCCTGTCTCTGAGAAAGCAGCACCGGGTCCCTGTGTTTGCACAACTGCTCTCGCGAGTGGGCCAGTGTGAGCAAGTCGTTGAGATAGTTGAGAATGGGAACGCTGTTCCCCCTCATATGAACAAGGGCTGCCTCCACAACTTTAGTAAAGACAAGGCTAAAGGGGAATACTTTGTTCTGATATGCTCGACCCTCGAACGCAAAGCACATGAACGGTCTGTATCGAGGGAAAACACGAAAGTAAGCATCCTTCAGGTTGATTGCTGCAAACCAATCTTGGGGTTGAATACATCTAAAAAAGTGTTTCTTCATCAACATTTTGAATGGGAGTTTGTGCAGGGCCTGATTCAAAAGAAGCAGATCCAAGATCATTCGTAACCCACTGCCTTTCTAGCCAGGCCTCCAGAGACCGTGCAGACCAAACCACAGACATACCCTCAGTGAGTCAGCGTGGTAAAGCACAGGGACCCGACCCAGAAGGCACAGCTAGTGCTGTAGTACTCGAGTGCGGACTCGAGGCGTTTTTCTATTGTCTCGGACGTGTCTTGGACTCGTTGGTATGTGCAATCGGACTTGTCTCGGACGTGGTCATTGGTCTCGCCAATGCCAATGAGTCCAATGTTTTTTTTTTCTTCTTCAAACCAAAACCAGTGATGGTGCACGCTTGTTCAGAAAACGGGTAACGTTATTGGTTTAATTTACAATTCATCTAGAATATGCATTGACATTGGTCACCTGGTATATGTCTGACTCCGCCCTATTCCTGGCTCCGCCTGTGTGCGAGGAGCCATACATCATTTTCATTTAGCTAACGGCAGGCATGTTCCAACCCGAACGTAAACACATCTTTCTTGTCGTACGTATTTCCTTGAGACATCAGTAGCTGTATTAATATCAGTAATACTGGCCTTCATTCATAAAAAGATGCTATTAAACAAGTATTTAAAATATATGGTCTTTATGTTGTTTATACATTAATTTGATTAACTGTGAAATTATTACATTATAAAATATATTTAAACTTATTTATTGCGATTAATCACATACAAAATGTGATTAATCTAGTTGTTTTTTTAATCGATTGACAGCACTAATTCAAATACTCGATTCTAAACCTGTAGTGAATTTAAAAACAACCAGGCAGCTAATATGCACACTTTAATATACACACATGCTTTTTGATCATTACAAATAATAATGCAAAATGATTATCAAGTTAAGTACGTGGTCTTGAAGAGGATTCTTTTTTTCTGTCTCTGTCTTGACAGTCTCAGTTGGACTCGGTCTTGACTTGTACTCGAACCTCTTTGGACTTGGACTTGACTTGTACTCGAAACTCTTTATACTCGGTCTTGACTCGGTCTCAATAGTCCTGTTCTTGGAGTTGTCTTGGACTCGACATAGGTGGACTTGACTACAGCCCTAGGCACAGCGGTGCAACACTTACCTGGCTCCACGGTTGGGCAGGGTGTACGTGAGAAGGCATCGCGTCCTCGAACCACACACCACTGCCCGCTGGCGATAGAAGAGGGGGATCAGAGTGGTAAGACATAGCACACGCGCTTCTTAAAGGGGGGGATGAAATGCTATTTCATGCATAGTGAGCTTTTTACACTGTTAGAGAGTTGGATTCCCATGCTAAACATGGACAAAGTTTCAAAAATTAAGTTGTACGTTTGATTGAGTATTTCTGTTCTCAAAATACTCCTTCCTGGATGTCACAAGTTTCGGAAAGTTTTTTTCGAGTATGGGCGCGTCTGACGTCAGCTGCGCCGGAATTTCCTTATACGGTCCTGAAGGGCACTTCTCTCGGAAGGGCGCGCGCGCAGCTGTAGAGCAATAGCCGTAATTTATGCCCATCAAAGCGCTGTGCATCGACTGCGCTGCAATATGTCACCAAATAAGTGTGTTTTCGGTTGCCAAGGCAAGACAACACTGCACAGATTCCCAAAGAATCAAGCGTTCAGGGACCAGTGGATGGAGTTTGTTTTTCCAGAACATCAACACAGTTGTTGTAAAAGTGTTCTTGTATGTTCCATGCATTTTGAGGATGATTTTTTTTATAAACAAGGCCCAGTTCGAAGCCGGATTTGCTAATCGTTTAGTTCTCAAGGATGGAGCAGTCCCAATACTAAAGGTTAACGGTCTTGCGTTGGAACCGCAGGCGGTGAGTAGAACTGCTTTAAATATCTGTGTGTGTCTATCGGCGTGTAACTTAAGCACAGCAAGTAGGCTAAACAACATGATCACGTATAGTTAATGTATCTATGGAGCATGCGATGTATGGTGTGTGTTTGTTTAAATACATTTGTTTTGGTGGCTACTGTAGGTGTCTGTTTGTTTATTGTAAAACCAAATCATGTCTTCATAAACCACGAGTAGACACACACAAATGTTCTAAAACTCGTGCATGGCATGGTGTTCTAAAAACACAGCGCTCAAGTTCAAATCATTTAAAAATTTTAAAAACACTCGAGACCCTGTGTTTTCCTCCCATTTCACTGCCCATCTCACGTTTTTTGTGAGCAAAAACACGTTCTGTATGAATGCACCCTTAGTATTGTTTAGATCCTTGTTCTGCAGGGATTACTATTTACAACGTAAAAGCTTTGTGCGCTCGTGGTTATTTAGCTCCGCCCACACGGCACGCCTCCACCTGCTCGGCTTTTTCCGGATAGACTCGGTACAGCCTATCTTTCTTTTATATATATAATAAAACTAAAGACTTTTTGGAGATATGATGGATGCAATATTACTATATAGGTACTCAAGATTAACATGAGATTGACTGAAACTGAGCGTTCAATAACCTATAAAAATCCCGCATATTGATAGCGGCTCCCTGATGCCCGCAAATTAGTTTAAATCTCCTGGAATCTAGACTAGAGCCGCGCATGCGAGACAGAACATAGCCTTCTGTATGTGCTCCAAACCAAACCGTGTAGCGCACGCATGACAGAGAGAGAGAGAGAGAGCAAGAGACCTTTTTCCAGTAGGCGTCAGGGAGTGAACGCCTGACAGGAGCCACTCAGTATACCTCTTGCGCAGATTATCCTTGAATGGCTTGTTGACGACTACATCCAATCCCTGTAGCTGGCTTGTCATCCCTCCCGGGTATGATCATTAGATCGCCGTTCATTTTCCGCAACTGAGTTTTGACGGGCTCCGTCAAGCAGCGCCACCGCTCCCACCACGCGCATCACGCGCTGTGCGTAGGGCACCAAGTGCTGAGGGGGCACCAAAAATAGCCTAATGAAAAATCAATCATCAAACTTCTTGTTATAATCAGATTTAGCGCGTTCTTCATCTTCAATCCGCACCGGCGCCGAGCAGAGCACACGTCAGAAACAGAGGACAGGGTGTGTGTGTGTGTGTGTGTGTGTGTTCATCTGAGCCTCATTGGTCTGTCACTGCTCGTCAATGTCAGAATATTTGAGATAACCAATCAAATCAAAGTAGGCGGGCTTTATGTTCACAGACGCTGCTGAGCGCGAATTTTAACAGTGCAACTCGACGCTTTAGTGTACGGTCAAATGCGAGATAAGATGTAAGTAGCTAAACTTAACTTTATATATTTGACAGTTTTTTTAGGTCATAAATGTTAAACGAATGACAAAAAATAATTAGGCAAACTAATATAGTTTTGTCTAATTTCGCCATTTTTAACTGAAAATAGGCCTGTAACATGTAGCCTAGTGTAATAGTTTAGGCTACTGTCATTGTGAGGGGACAAGAGACAGCCATTTTCATCATGTTAGGCATAGGATTAATAATGAATGTGTACATATTGAGAATAAAATACAAATTGTAGCCTTTAGTAAATTAAAAAGCCAACTTTAGGAGGGGAAGAGACAGGGCAAGATAAAAACAAAGAGAAAAAGAGTGTGATGCTGATGAGAAGAGAAAAATAATCAGCTGCCCACTGACATGGTTTTAAAGCTGTTGTTAACGATTTTTTATTTTTTTTTTGCCTTCACAGCATCTTAAAATGCACATCTGTAGTTCAGAGAAATCCAAAATTTTATCAGGGAAACCCCGAACCACCCTAACTAACCTGCCTCAAATTCGGGACCACAGTGATTAAAAAACCATGCCATTCTCCCTGCTTTCTCCCTTTCCCCCCGTGATTTTGTCTATATCGCGAATATAAAACGACCCCTCATTTTTCAGCCTATTTTTAGGACAAAAACCTTGTCTTATATTCGGGTATATACGGTATATGCCTATGCCTGTATTTAACAGTGTTTGTCTAGTCTACTCCTCCAGTCAAGTCGTGTTTATTTGTATAGCGCTTTTAACATTAGGCCTACATATTGAACAATGGATAAGGCCATATTGAATGGTCACACCTGTAGATGCTGTAGCATATTTTCTGCAAGTACTTATTGACATAATACTTCAATGTCACAGTCGATGTTGATTGTTCAGTTCACAGTAAATATTACATTTACTATTATTACAATCTACAATCAAAAGTTCATGAATGCTCAGTCAGAATTCATATTGACCTTACATTTTTTTAATGCAAAAGGCTTCATGCACAGAAGTCCGTAAACTTGCATTCTCCGAGCTACAGGAATCACTCTGACAATAGCAGCGCTTAAATCGAGGAATCATTATGCGCTGTTACCACCTAGATCGAAATGAAGCAGTTGGTCGAAGCCCAGAGTTAGATGAGATGAATGTGGGGGTTGCTTGGCACAGTGAGCCAGCGGGTGGCAACTCCACAATGTGACATCTTTCCTTCTCTCGAGGAGGATAGAAGCACCATCTGTCTGAGATGTCTCATTTATGTTCATATCTATCCAATGACTGTGCTTTCAACTTTCAAGTGGCTTATAAAAGAATTTGGAATTATGAGTTGCCTCTCATTGAAATTAAACCTTACCTATTGCCAGAGGAAAATGTTCTACCATCCATTCTCCAAATCGCTTGTCCTCTGTAGAGTGTGAGGATGTTGGAGCTTATCCAATTATCTTGGGCCATAGGCAGGAAAACACCTTAGATGGATGATTAAAGCTATTTTACTTTAAATTCTTTAGAATTAAAAAAAAAATAGGTCAATTAAAAGATCAACACAAAAAAGTGGATCATTATGGACCACCTGGAATTCAGTTTAACCAGCTTTAATCAAAAGCACTTTCTGAATTTTAAAGTTGAGTTAGATGGATAAATCATATTGCTGGTACTTTTGCCAGGTTTTGGTAGTCTTCTGAATCCATCACAACCTAGCACTGAGAACCCGCCTGCATTCAGCACAGATTTTTTTAAACATGTTCCACTTCCACTGTTACCTGACTTGCCATAATTGTGAATCGAGAAGTGAAGTGCATGCAAATAAACAACAATATAAGTGTTATCATTTATTAACAATTAATAAAATTATACATTTTAATTTAAGTTAACTTAGAACAATATTTACATAAACCCATTATAATAAATATCACATTTAGCTTTGCCTCTTATGTTGTGTGTTTGGTGATGTTTCTGTGTCTGCAATACTCTGTTTTCGCTCTGTTTGAATGATAACTGTTAGCTTAAAAGTTTATTTTGCGCTTTAATTTTCATTATAAATATGTTTACATATTTAAAACATTTGCTATCAATATTTTAATGTGAGAATCATTCATCTCAATACAATATCAGTATATACAGTATGTACAAGTATTTATAATCATTTCTGCACTTACACCTGCGTGTCTTAATCACAAAGTCAATCATGTTTATGAAAGTATCACAAACAGGTAGCCAGACAGAGTTTGCAATTTACAGTGTCCTACACATAGTTTGCATATGTCAAGTGCATCAACCCCAAAGAGGACGACATGGAAGTGAGCACACCTGGTACATGCGGCCCATCCTCAGTTGGCCTCTCTCTCTTACCTTGCGGAGCTGGTGAGCAGTGCACAGATAGCTCGATAATCTACTAGCCAAATTATATTCTAGCCAAAGAATGTCGCTTGGCAACACAGACATTTGATCGATTTACCAAAAATTAATTTAATAACTTTTTTGAATGGTGAATATGTCATCATAACTTACATAAGATGACATTTTTTTTGTATGTAATATGGGCTGGTCCTTGTTTGATACCGATGTTTTAGTTTGCTTTCAGCAACTACCGACAAGAGACAGTAGTTTGTCAGAAATCGCGCAACAGAAAAAAACTGCATGTCATGTGACTTAACCAAAGCACATCATTGGCTGAACTTCTGGTCTTCTCATTCCAACAAAAACATGAGAATGTTTTCTTAAAGAAACAGTGGCAAGGAAATGAACAGAGTATTTTGCCAAATGGCCACACAATGCGGTAGAGGATAAAAAAAAAATGGATGCTGTTTATTGCATTATTTTTTAACATGTTAAAGCTGCAGTCCGTAGCTTTTTTGGGTTAACAATTATCCAAAATAATGTTTTGAGCAAATATATAACTAGCCAGTGTTCAAAACTATCTGCTTGCCTTAGCTCGATTTAAAGCGGAATGCTTGTAATAATGCTTTTAATTCCAGTGGCACCATGGATGTCCGTGGGAGATTCGAGCATGTCTTTGCATCATTACGTCACACATTATGTACACATAAAGAAGGTGTCTCGGCTAGCAGGCTATATTGCGTGTGAGGATGCTGGAGGTGGAGATTTATAGCCTTTTCTCACAGCACTTGATATAATTAAACTTATCAATTTGATGGCGGATCCAGAAAGGTTCAAACGACAATCACCAGTGACAACTGGAGAATCACCCATTGTAAAAAGCAAAAGACTTCAGAGTGGCTACAGAAAAATAAAAAGAGACTGCATTCGGACCCATGCGAAAACAAGGATAAATATCGGAAGGGCATTAAATGTAGTCACGCAATGCTGATGTTGAACATTAACAAGCAATTGACCGTTCGCAAAAGCCACGCCCCCTAGTTATTGTTGCTACGCCCGTCAAACAAATGGTCAAACACGACCAGCGCCACAGATTGCCATGAATGGAAGAGGTATACCCGTGCGTGTCAGTGACCTTTTTTCGAGCAATTACCTCCGCGATATCCTCCAGATCGAGGCAAAATGGGTTACAGTATGCAGTGGAGGGATATATTCAAAATATAAAAATACGCAATGAAGGAGACATGACTACTATTGAGGCTAATATACCGGTCTCAAGCGAAATCTGAGAAACCCCATGACCTGTAGCTACCTCAAATGCAACCAGTAAATTACAGCCTTGAAGAAGATTTAATACGCTGGTTCAGTCGCTAATTGTTTGGAGTTAGAAATATATAATTCGCGCTGCATATTTAGTAATTTTGCCTCAGATACAGGATTATACATTCGCTTTAACAAGCAGGTTTTTCATTACCACGGCAACCGCTTGCGTGTCATGCTGAATCCGATTTTCGTGTTTAAAAAGTAACTATACATAAGAGACGGAAAGATGCAGATAACCATACATTTAAGGTTATTTCTATTCATTACGATATTGATTACGTTATATGAACTGATGTTGTCAAGTAAGCTTCATGCGTTCCCCGTTGCGAGCGTGCACTCTTCTAAACTGTAGTCTACAGGTCCTGCACTGCTAGTGACTGCTGCTCATTTCCCCCCGAAAATATCACGTTAACAACAACCCTTTAGAAAACATACTTCCTTTGTGGATCCTCTTGATCTGCTCTCTCCATGTTTCTTTGACTAATCTCAGTGTGTCAGTCTCATGCACGCTGTTCGCGAGTGAACCATGTTCGACACATGTAACTGGGAGTGGGGCCGTCCACACTGTTTTATCCATCGTAGGCACCGTTCACGTTGTGTTTTCGGCTTTGGGAACGAAAAGAACACAACTCCTCCAGACAATCTCTCGGAGTATCTAGTGTCCGGTTTACAAACGCAGTGGGCGCACCGCTTCACCAGCTTGCTTGGAGTCAATGTTTGACGGAGCTGCTCACATAGTAACGGTTGCTATGATGTGTGATTGGACAATGGCCGTTTTGGGGGAGGGGCCTGCGAACGGTCAATTGTTAGATTTAATCAGCAAGATTTACTGCAATGATTTTTAACCTTAGTTGGTCAGAACCAAAACAAAACTGGATGTTACTTACTTGTTCAGATGACATTTTCCGGCGGAAATTATTATGTTGGTCATACTTCCAAAAATAACAATCTGTGATGACAGTCACAGTATCCACACCGGCGCGGTGACTGGCAGACACACATTCTCCTCAAACATTGGATTCATCCGCGCTGTGCCGTGTCGAGGAACAACTCACGTAAAGTTGATAATTCCGCGAATAACTGCAATTGCAGATTTCGAACAGAGATGGCGACAAAGAGGAAAAATTCATATCTATCCAATGACTGTGCTTTCAACTTTCAAGTGGCTTATAAAAGAATTTGGAATTATGAGTTGCCTCTCATTGAAATTAAACCTTACCTATTGCCAGAGGAAAATGTTCTACCATCCATTCTCCAAATCGCTTGTCCTCTGTAGAGTGTGAGGATGTTGGAGCTTATCCAATTATCTTGGGCCATAGGCAGGAAAACACCTTAGATGGATGATTAAAGCTATTTTACTTTAAATTCTTTAGAATTAAAAAAAAAATAGGTCAATTAAAAGATCAACACAAAAAAGTGGATCATTATGGACCACCTGGAATTCAGTTTAACCAGCTTTAATCAAAAGCACTTTCTGAATTTTAAAGTTGAGTTAGATGGATAAATCATATTGCTGGTACTTTTGCCAGGTTTTGGTAGTCCAAAACTTTGGTAGTTTTGGTAAAAATAACAATCTGTGATTCTGAATGACAGTCACAGTATCCACACCGGCGCGGTGACTGGCAGACACACATTCTCCTCAAACATTGGATTCATCCGCGCTGTGCCGTGTCGAGGAACAACTCACGTAATGTTGATAATTCCACGAATAACTGCAATTGCAGATTTCGAACAGAGATGGTGACAAAGAGGAAAAATTGTGGACTGCATTTTTTTTCGAAATATTTAAGTTGCTCCTTTACTGTCTTGTCCTGGCAGAGGTGACTCATCAGCTATGATGAATTTGAACTCTGAAGCAAGAAATGCTTCCTTGTGAATGCTGACATGGACAGTCTTATAAAAAACAGTCTATTTGCAGTGAAATTCAGTCAGGGTTTAGGGTGTGTGAAAAAAAGACAAACAGAGGGGGTTAGAGTCTTTCTTCCTCAGTATTTGTGTGGAAATGTCCTTGCTCAGCCAAACAGGTGTGGCTGTAGAGATGGCTTGTAAATGACGGCTTTATTTTGAGTAGCTCAGACCATTTCAGCAGCTTAGACAGATTGTATATCTATTCCCATCGGTTCAGCCTTCTGTCTGGTTTGTATTGTTTTCTTCATTGTTGTGTTGATAAAGAGCCATATCCTGTTGATAAATAAGCAGTCTTTCTTCCCAATTTCCTGCACCGCAGATCATCATGATGTTCCTTCCCCTCTAGAGGCCGTTGCTAGTCATCGTTGTGTGCTAAAATATTTTTCATACATTTTCAGGTCATTGTTGACGCTCTCTGGGAGTAAGTGGAAAATAAAATCTCCATGCTTCGGTGGATCCATCTCATTCAGCTCAGATAACACTAATGTTTTCTCTAAAACGTTTATGCTTCTACTATTTCTAAAGAGTATCTGCTTCCACATGGCAATGCGAGTGTGATTGTTTGTGTTCTCGCCCATGTAATTCCCTACCCAAATGCCACATGGCCATATGTTAGTGCTGTATGTTTGCATATCTTGTAAGGCCTCTTTTTACGAAGTGTTCTTTTGACAAGATTGGGTATATTTTGAACTTGAAACCGAAAAGATGTTCCCTTTTCACTTTTAAAGTCAGTTTGAAACATAAAGAGTCATTTTATTCTTGAAATGTGAAATAGAATATTTAATCAAAATTGATTTCATAAAGAGTGTCTCTATATTACAGGGGGAAGAAAAATAGATAGTGTTGATGATTCTGCCAAAAAAAAAGTAGTTTCAGAGGCAAAGCAAGTATTTTGATGAAAGGTTGAAGGACATATTGTGTTTAGAAAAAAGCCGAAAAAGTAATCAATCCCTTTATGGAAGTAATATAATGGCAAATGTTTTTGAAACAAAATAGCCTGTTGAATTGCACTACTTGAACAAAATTATGCATTGCATTAACTCTGCTTGCATTTTATGGGCTGAAATTTATCATGGTTGAATATTTACGCTGTGAATATTTAAATTCAAAACATTTCAAACACATTTTCATTAATAAAAATTAAATAATCCATATTCACTTTTTATATTTCATTTCCAAAATATTCAAACTTTTATAAAAATACAACCTATAATTTTCAACAGGCAATTTTCTGTCCATTTTATTTTGCTTTGCATATTCACAAATTAAAGGTGATATATCGTCGCTGCCCGATGAAACTCACGTATGTCCAAAACGGTTACTTTTCAGGAAGTGAAAAAAACAAGGTAATTCAAAAGCAGTTGAACGTAGCGTTGTCATACTTGGTACGGTATCTTTAAATGTAACCATATAATTGCCAGTGTAATGATATAATCCACATTTGACCAAAATCGAGTTTAAATGGACATACGTGCATATTTTACAGTAACGGTGGTCGATACGCGTTCTTCCGATCATTAATTAGAATGGCCAAGTCGCGTTTCATATTGACAGATGAATAGGCTACGCTCAGTTTATTAAATACATTCAGTTTATTAAATAGCCTACGTCTCATTTTATTAAATACGCTGAGTTTATTAAATGTCTCTTGCAAAATATGAAGGCACAATGAATCAATACACTCATATAATCATACATAATCAGAGAGTAGCCTTTTTCTTTTCGTTTTGAATTATTTCGTTTAAAGACTTTTCAAGCTTTGTGCATTCGATGTCTTTCTCATGTCTGTGTGAGGCATACACTGTTAAGTTAGGATGAGATGCGCTCCAGTTAACGTGCAATGTGACCACGCGGGCGCCTCATGATTATATTGCTATATATTTTCTTCTTATTTATTAAATCCACTCCAGGCAATTGGTTGTTGAAAAATGAATTAAAATTAAGATACAATTTATAGAAAACGAAATTCACTTTAAAGAAAGGTTTTCCACAAAATAAAACTTAATGAAGTGTTCAAAATCATGTCTGACACTCCATGTCTCAAATTGTGCATCCTATCACTCGTGCTGTTCACTTTTCATAAATCAACAAAAATGGAAGAAAAAAAAACATAATATTTTAACAAATATGAAACTAAATGCGCTCATTTAATGGCTACAACAGTATAGACCTACAGACTCTATTTGTACAAATTGCTGCACATTTATTTAATTCTGAATTTTGCACACACAAGTTGAAAGGCTTCAAATCATGTTCACGGATAATTGTGCGTGCATTCATTAATCATTATGATACTAAAACAATAACAAAGTAGGCTATGCTATGTAGCCTACAAAAAATACAGCCATTTCTGTTTTGTTCTTTTAAACAAAAAAACAAGCTGCCCCCTTTTTTTTACATTTCATCTTTCATTCCGAAATGAAGTACACCGACCCAACATTTATTAGCCTTTTTATGTTATCAATCTAAATTAATCTCGTTTTTAATTTAACTTAATTTTGTTTTTCTTTATTTAAATTTCGTTTTTTTCTTTATTTAATTTTCGTTTTTTTCTTCATTCAATTTTCGTTTTTTTTTTATTAAAATGTAATTTTTATTTATTTAAATTTAGTTTTTTCTTTATTTGAATTTAGCTTTTCTTTATTTAAAATTCATTATTCTTTATTCGTTATTCTTTATTTAAATCTACCCTTTACTGTGTCAGTAATTTATTAGTCAGAAAAATATTAGACTACCTTAAAAGTAGGCTATTGTTAACAGACCCGTGCGTTAACATCTCCACAATAAACAGTGACAATTACTTCCTCTAGACCATTTACCGGTAAATAACAGTTGTGAATATATTGCGAATATATAATAAACTTGAACAGTGTTGTCAAAAAACAAACATTTGCTTATACTTTACCTCACAGAGTTATTCGGCTATACAATCCTGAGCTTCCAGAGACGCTTAGACCTGCGAGACGCCTCCACAGGGCGGGAGATACGCGGCGTGATTGACAGCTTTGACACCAAATGGATATACGTGAAAATCAGATGACATGATTTCACAACTTTTCATTGGTCATTTAGACATGTGACGCACACTGTATACGGAAATGAACCCGGACATTCTATCTGTCGAAAAATCTCAAAATCGGCAAAATGGACATACGCAGTTTTCATCGGACAGCGACGATATGTAGCTTTTCTTCTAAAATGAATCCTTTTTTTATTGCCTGTGTGTGAAGGGGTTGTAATCACACATTACAATGATCCACTTGTCGGGTTTTGCTATTACCTCTGAAGGCCAATATTCATATTTATATGTGAAGTCTCCGGGTCGGATTTACCGCGAAATCCATCGGATGTGTGCATGCGCGCTCCCGAGCCTCTCTCCTTATATACAGTCTATGTGACCGACGGCACTTCAGCTAACGACATGGAGTCTGAAAACACCCCAAAACGACCTGCCTCCAGCACAACACAGACTCCAACACAAACTCCACAAAAATATAAAAAACAAAAAAAAGTTTTATCTGCTGAAGCTCGTCAGGCCAAACGTGATTCTGATCGACTCAGGACGAAAACACGGATCAACATCGGCAGAGCTTTTGAATTATTAGTAAACTGTAATGAAATAGCAAGGTAAACTACATGAGACATGAAATTAATACAAAAGACTGTTCTAGGATAACAAAAAGTAGGTGCTAGGATGTAACTTATTTTATGTACTAGGACTACAGTCTAACGTTACTCATCCCACTTCTATCATATTGTTTATAATAAACATTTCTAGACACATTCAGTACAGTAATGTTACTTCCTACTGTCTTACTGTTACACTGACATTGTTCAGTCTAGTTCACCGTTTTCGTTATCATATTATACATTCACCTATGTTGACACTGCTGATTGTGAAAGATACACGAATAGTTAGTGAAATGCCTTATGCTAGATAACATCGTATGTCGGCTAAATGCAGTCAATGTAACGTTATCATGGTACGAGGATGGAGCATTAGTTCAACATCAAGCTGATAAAACTAGCCTATTATTGTAACATTGCAGTGGGAGTTTACATGAGTTTCCAGCATGTTGTGTAAATGAGTTTTTATGAATGAATGGCTTGCTCTAACTGTTGCTCTGGTCTCCGTAAACACGCGCTTTTGCACCACCTGCTGGTGAGGTCGACTAACAGCAGATGGAGATTATGCTCGGTAATCTACTGATTTTCCTGCAGTTCCTCAATGTTGAATTTACTTTCGAATTTGAACCACTGAATTTGTAGAAGCAAATTTTCAAAGCGAAATAAAATGGGCCGAAAATTGCCTGTTGAATATTATAGGTTGTATTTTTTAAAAAGTTTGAATATTTTGGAAGTGAAATATGAAAGATGAATATGGATTATGTAGGATTATTTAAATATTTAACCATGTTGAATTTCAGCCCATACAAATGCAAGCCCTAAAAATGCAAGCATGGTTAATGCAATGCCTATTTTTTTCAAGTAATGGATTTCAACAGGCTTTTTTGTTTCAAAAACATTTGGCATTATTTTACTTCCATATCCCTTTCAACAAATAACAGTGAATATAAATCATTACAAAGTTAAACGTATCTATCTAGAGGGACAATCGAAGGCTGTTGAAAAAAAAAAAACTCTGCATAAAGACTGGTATGTGTACACTTTTTTTTGTTTTTGTTTTTTGGCTTTACTTTTTTTATTATCATTATTTTGTCAATTCAAAATTGGACAAACACAATAAATGTAATTAATTTTGGAAACATTGTTATTTCCCATATTTGGTTCAGTGGATTACCTCGTTAAATATTATTCTATTTGTGGGAAATTGTAAACGCACATCTGATCGGAATGTTATTCGATCAGCGTGTCCCGGTTCGGAGGTAGTCGAGGACGCATTGTGATCGGATCTCAGTGTAATGTAAACGCAATCCAGCCATCGTGTCTGCATTCACAGGTGAACTTAATTTAAATCTCCGCCCAGTCTCCCCGCGTGGCTGTCAGAAATGAATGGCCAGACGCAGTTTAGACACGAAATTAAACTTATTTGAACAATAAACGTCAATTTTTAAATCAGTTTATTTAGACTTACATGATACTATGTGTGTCATTTTTCATTTTAATTGTGCAACATTATCTGAACGAGGCGATCGCCTGTACAATCACAGTCAGTTATGAAATCTTAATGAAGAGCTGCACGCTGCTTTGCCAGAGGAATAATCAGAATTTTTTAATGTTTTAAATGTTTTTATTGTTTCAGCATGTTTATCAATCTCCCATTTCTGTCAATATAGTCATTGCACGCTATAACCTTAAACCCAGATGATCTATTATGTGACTTAACATGATCAACCCAGTTATTTTTGTAAGATCAACTCTGAAAGTTTGCCTTCTTTCAAAAAATATAATTTGATGGAATAAAATGGAGATTGCATATGAAAGTAAAGTGAGTGAGGGAAAGCAATTGGGATATTGTTTAATTTGTATCTTTACTATTAATCTTGTGTCATGCCACATACCTGATTTAAATATTATGAGGGAAACAGAAATCCGATCGGTTATCCAGATACAGAGGCTGCTTAATATGAACAAATATAAACGCATCATGTCCTGATTGGCTAATGATCCGATCTGCTTGATCAGATCACGGTGATCGCATGTTAATGCAAAGTGTAAACGCAGCCTTTGTAAGCCAAGCTTTGTACTTAACTCGTGTCCACATGTCATACTAACAACAAGAAACTATGCTTCGAACCACTGGTCGAGAGCTGTAGTTCCAGTCACACAAGTTTGCAATGCTGTTCGTAAATGTCTGTTGAAAGTATGGTTTCGGGAAATCAATATTTCGCTTTTCTTTTTTTTTTTTTGTGCAGTGTACATCAGGGGCCTCATGTATCAACACTGCGTACGCACAAAAACACGGCGTACGCCAGCTTTCACGTTCACGGCCAGATGTACTAACAGTGAAATTAACGTAAGAATGTTCCTCCACGTAAACTTCATGTCTGGCGTACGTACATGTGTCGTGATTTTTGTCCGTTGGTGACTCATAGAAGCAATAAAGTGAAGTGGCCAACATTACACTACGAATTGTTCTATTGCACCACCAGCTGTCAGATATAACTTATAATTTGAAATTGATCAATTATTTGACATATTATTGTCACACGAGTCTTATTAAAATAGTATATTATGCAATTAAGAACATATTATATAAAGCATGTGCAAATTGATACAACCAGTCTAGCAATGGCAGCGTTGGCTTAACTAGGAATAAAAAATAAACTTCATTAATTCGGTCAGTAAAGATAAAAAAAGAAAGTAATATTTTTATTCAGCAATGACACATTGAATTTGTTTAAAAGTGTCAGTAAATGTTACAAAAGATTATAAGATTTCTATATCTGTTTGATTTAAGTTTTTATTCATCAAAGAATCCTGAAAATACTTTATCACGGTTTCCACGGAAATATGAAGCAGAAGCACAGCCGTTTTCAACACTGATAATAATCATAAATGTTTCCTGATCATCAAATCATCATATTATACTGATTTCTGAAGGATCATGTGACACTGAGGACTGGAGTAATGATGCTGAAAATTCAGCTTTGATCACAGGAATAAATTACACTTATATTCACATAGAAGACATTTTCAGTGAAATTTCGTTTCTTTCTTGCTTTAGCCATGTTCTTGCAGGTTTCTTTTGCCAAATTGGACTAATTACCATATTTAAATTATTTAATTGGGGGAGGAGACTGGGTGGGACGTTGTGCTCGTGCATGTGCGCTCAATTTTACGTTAATTGGGATGTACAAAGAGAATGGCCCTCATTTATCATTCTTGCGTAGAAACGGGAATATATTGTGGCGTAAGATTATGCTTACACTCCTCTTACCGCCTGATTTATGAAGCTGTGCGTACCTTTGAAATCTAGGTGTACGCAATGCCTGTCCTTGATAAATGCCGCGGCTGAAAACGATCGTCATTAGAATAACACGCCTCTAAATATTCAAGTCTCCGCTTCCCCCACACCCTCATTTTACGCCATAAACACACGGAAGACGGCAAAGAAGAGAAACTTCTCCGACGTGGAGATCAAATTACCTATCACAATGCATTATTTTACAGCAGATGTTTTGCAATTAGCATTTAATTTCGTATCACGTCTGAGCTCATTGGGGTGTACAATAGTGATGATGATGTGATGTGGAGTACCATTCATTCACATTAATAATTGCATGTCCATTTGTAATATTCTTATTCTTATTATTATTCGTGTTCGCATTTATGAGGAAAAAACAATGATACGGACGTGAGCGCTCTGAAAGCGGCACTAAAAGATATTTTAAAACATTCACAGAGACATCAAACATAAAGCACAAAACCTTTCTTTAAACTGAATTTCGTTTTGTATTAATTGTATCTTAATTTTAATCAATGTTTCATAAACCAATTACCTGGATTTAACAAATAAGAAGTAAATAGCAGATGATAGATAATCATGAAACGGAGGACGTGTGAACTGAGCTCATCTCATAAATCAGAGGTCTTCACTCCTGCTCCTGGAGAGCCACTGTCCTGCAGATTTTAGTTCCAACCTGCTTCACCACACCTGCCTTTGAATACTCAAGCGATTCTGAAGTGCTTGATGAGCTGATTCAGGTGTGTTTGATTAGGGTTGGAACTAAACTTTTCGTCAAATAAAGAAAAATAAACATGATGCGCGTTTTACCTTCTCTCCGTCAGTGAAGTCCATTCTGAATCGCGTCCGAAAAAATAACTGTAACTCTTTCAATACTTGTCACAGAGATACGAGATATGTCTCTTTATGAAGCTGATATTCTCTTCTTTTAAATGAAGTAAGCTACTAAAAAAAATAATATTTCCAGTTTATGTAATCCGTTTGAAACCAAGGAGAGTTACAGTTTTTTTCGCTCTCCCTTCATTATAGATAATTAGGTGAGCCCGCCACACCCCCAGAGCTTTTCACATGGTAAATAAGCGATATGCATCGCACACGCGGCACGCCCCCCCGATAAATGCTATAACAACAGAAGATTCTTCATCAGAGAATCACTGATAGTTCATCGCGTTTTAGGGATGGAAGCACGCTACTCCTTCAGAGGATTATGGACAGCGGGGAATAATTAACCTTTTCCTCAGGGAGTTTGAAACTCAGATGACGAACGGTTGCATTTTGAAGAACGAATTGACCCCGAGGATAAGTTCGGAGTAAGTAGTGTTTTTTATTTCCTTTTCTGATCATAGAGCTCAAATGCATTTTCAGACTATATTTTGCCTAGTAAATATTACCTCACAACATTCAGTTTTAAATAACTGCTTAGGTTATAATGATTTAGTGAAATATATCGATCTGCAAGTTTTGTTTGTGTTTTTCTGTGGTCTAGTGGTTAGATCGTTTGCCAAGCGTGTCAGAGGTTACGAGATCGAATTCACCCTCGGCAACTTTTTTTTCTCTCATCAAAACCAATATGTTCATCATACAGTCTATATCAAACACACACGTATATAGGACACACGTTTGTGTGCATTTTATTTTGTGATTTCACCGGAATGAATAGTGTCCGCAATGGCAATAGATTGAAGAGCACGTCCTAAGAGCGAGTGAAGACTGCGCGCGCGCGCGTCGCCACAAGAGACTGTATCCATAACACTGATAGCAGCGGACACGAGCGCTCAGCTTGAGTTCAAAAACAAAACATTTTAACGCTAGATCTCTTATTTAAGAGCGGACTAAATGAATGCTCTACTAGTTAACTGGAGATGTTTTATTTGTATTAGGTACAGCCGTTCATTGAGTGTATCAGTAAATGCGTGCGGTCTATGGCCATAAACAGATACTCGCGGTTACCGGTTTACCCATCAATAGATGTTTCACTGTCCATCAACAGATACATTGTGCATCTATAATCATAATTGTCCATCAGTTTACTTTGGATAATGTGCTAACAGTTTTTTGCTTTTGTTTTGTTGTGTTTACATCGTCACCATCAGCCTTCAGAAATCATTCTGATATAATTTTTTTTTAAATCAATGTTGTAAACAGCTGTGCTGCTTAATTTTTTTTAACCTGTG
This sequence comes from Chrosomus eos, assembly GCA_036326025.1. NCBI lineage: Eukaryota > Metazoa > Chordata > Actinopteri > Cypriniformes > Leuciscidae > Chrosomus > Chrosomus eos. Next base: position 13,676,535 of record CM070824.1, read on the forward strand.
ATAGTTTTTTTAGGATTCTTTGAATGCACTTTATATATATAAGCAATATTTTATATATATATATATATATATATATATATATATATATATATATATATATATATATATATATATTATATATATATATATATATATATATATTTGAATATATTTGAATAAATGCTGTTCTTTTTAACTTTTTATTCATCAGTGAATCATTCTTACTTCAGGCTGCCTCACAGCACCTTGATGGGCCATTAGACATTGGGGGAGTGTCTTTAGTCTTCACAGGTGTAAATCACATTAATATTCATGGGCATTAACACTCCCACGCATACAGCACTGCTGACCAAAAAACTGATGTAAGAAATTAAAATCGTTATATTGATCTTTCTGAAAGTGTGGTCAGAATGATTGTCACTTCATTTTGAAGTAAAATTCTAGCCTACAAGAATAGTAACTCAAAAGTATTGTGGACAACTATTCAGTATGTGTTAAATGGCCTTATTGCGGTGACATTTTTTTCCCCAAAACGTACTAACCACGCATATTATTTTTTTTCTATAAAATGCAAACATGTACATCCATTTTGCTCACATATTATTGTAGCAGAGTTTGTGCTGAATACAGCAAATTTATATGTTGGCAAATGGTATGTTTTAAGTAGCTGAAATAAGCACAAATGTCAGGGCATACCAAAACACCTCAAGGGCCCCAAAACAGCTCAGACCTCTTAGGGTTAATTAATAAACAATTAAAATATCTCCTTGCTATATTTTACATATTCATAATCATTACTTTTGCCGGTTCTTTGTGACAGATTTTTACACTGAAGTTTATAATTAGCCTACTATGTTGTTGTTGTTGTTTTTTTGTCATATGTTTTAGTTTGTCAGTGCGTTTTGTGGTGTTAGGAATTGTTTTTCTGCGCATTTCCGCACTAACTAAAAACGTGCGTACACCACCGCCTGAGCTGGCGTGGGATTTGAGCGTGTCGTACGCCAACGTCCATATTGATAAATCTCAAATTCACCGTGGTTTTGGGTGTACGCCAGGTGTACGCTCGAAATTTGGTTTACGCACTTTTGATAAATGAGGGCCAATATGTGTGGGATCCTTCGTACGCAAAGATTCATACATGTTTTTTTTTTTTTTTTTGTGCGTGCCGTACGCACATTTACAGCTTTATCTGTACTCAATGTTTTAGTATGAATTTAACGCAAGTCTTTGTACATGAGGCCCCTGGTCTGTATGCATGCTACCTGAGCCTGAGTCTAGATGGGAAATACCTAGACAGATTTTGTTTAGGTCATTAAAATATCCCCTTTTCCTTATGCTATCTGAGCTGTAAACTACAGGCTTGAATAAAAATATGGCCTCAGCATCTAATGTCATTGTATTGCCACACTATTTTTCCCTCACTTTTCACCCAGTTGGTAATTTGTGTATGCAGCTGGCTGCTACCTCAGCTTAGTGTGATGCTAATGAGAAGACTGCTGTTGTGGTGCTTTTAATGGCTGCCTTGTCTCTGACTCAGGTTCTGCTGGCACAGGCCACCAGAGGATCTCAGATGGATTGTAAAATTCTCCATTTCCTGGCTGAACAACTGCTGTTCTCTCCCCTCATGGACAAAAATAAGGTGCCAACTGAGATAAAGATGATAGCAATGCTAGTCAGCTCTACTATTGCATTCTACATGAAACACTTGACATTGTGTCTAACACTTTGTCTATTTTTCTTTTTTCTTTTTACGGTTTCTATCTGTGCATTTTTTTTCCTTAGGTCACATAATTTTTTTTTTGGTACTTTCCTGTTATCCGGACCCCACCATCGCTTTTCAGCGTGTTTATGAACGCCGTTGACTTAACGTTACATTACTGTATAAATACCGGTATATGGCCTACCCCAACCCCGTCCCTAAACCTACCCATCACTGGGAAAAAAAAGATCGCTCCCCAGATGTAGATCTACATTTTGCTTTGAGGTGGGGTCCGGATAACAGGAAAGTACCTTTTTTTTTGTAACTATATTATGCAATGACCTATTATGCAAAATTCATATTTATAAGGTGTTTGAACACACAAATGTGTGTAAACAACAAGCCTATATTTATAAAAATCCACCAAATACTTTTTTTATAATCCCCATAAATAATTAACAATCTCTCCAAACGTATGGTTTCCAGATTTCCCCCTACTCTTACGTAAGAGTAGGGAAGCTCCTCCCATGACTGGTGACGATATTCCCTATTAGCATCGACATAGCCCTGAGGCTACGTTTACACATAGCCGAGTATTTAGAGAAACGAATAATTTTCCCCCTCCGCTTTCAATAATAACATTGTGCACACACCCGCATAAATACGCCGCGAGCGGCATCATAACTATGCCAAACCTATGGGCGGCAGTGTAGGGAGAAGGATAAAGCCAATCAGAATCGACACGTGAGAACCTAAAACCCGTTTCTCCCAGTTGACACGGCAACACATAACCGCCGTTTTCAGAAATCTCCACTTTGGCCGGAGTTTTTAGAAATAATCGTTTTCTGTGATAAAAACGGGGTTTTCGTGTAAACGAGAGGCCAAACCGCAGGGAAATATCTGCGTTTTCCCTTCGTGTAAACGGGGCCTGAGTGAGAAGCACAGGGTCCGCCATTTCTGTTTACTCGCTGTAGTAGCTGTGGATATACAATGTCTGTGCCAAAAAACATTACGTTCTGTTGTTGGATGTTTCAACAAACATAAGAGTCTCCATAGACTCCCGGCATCTGAGTCACTGAGGACACCGTGGTTGAAGTTGTTACTCAGGGATGGATCAGTACCAACTGTTCGTGATCCAGCTTATAGTCTCCGGATTGATACTGGACACAACAATAATGAAAGGGAGAGTGCATTATTACAGTTTATCAGATTTTTTTTACGGATATAAAGTTTACCAGTTTATTAAGCACCCCCTGAAAAGGCATACGGTCTGTATATGTGTTCACTGTTAGTTGTAACAAGTGTTTTTGTTTAAATTACTGTGATGATAATGAAAGGGAGAGAGAGAGAGTTTATGAATAAGACTTTAATTCACACTTTTTGTACTGTTTTATTCAGCTCTTACTGAGTGATGTACAATAAATGTTATAAAACTCATATCAGTACATTTTTGGCCATTATTTGGACGGGGTCCGCTACAACAAGCTTGTACCAATAGTGGATAAAAGCAGGATGACAGCATAAATTGTGACCTGTTCTAACTCTATGCAGCATATATTCTCTGGCTCTGTAAGATAAACACTGCTGACAGTTTCTGACAGTTTCAACGTTTGAGATTGTCCTGTTTTGTTGCAATAGAGCTCCTAAAGCTGTCTTCTAGAAAGGGGGCCGGGGAGAAGGGTATTCCTGCACAACCGGAGACTGCAGTTTCAGGACCCCAGTTTTAGGACCGCAGTTTCAGGACCCTAGTTTTCTGTTACAGTGCCACCTACCGAACTGGATCACCAAAAACACTCATTTAACCCCTTTCGTGGAAAAGATCACAGACGGCCCCAGATTATTGACCGGTTATTAAACTCCGGTTTATTTGTGTTCACATACATACGGCATCCACCAGGGCTCTATAGTTCAATGGTGCACATATTTGGAGAAATAATGATTTTCATGTTCCACTAAATTATGCGATCTGAAGCTCAAACAGCGAACACAGCGAGATCTGTCTATGGATCTATCTCTCCTCTTCCTGATTTGTGTCAGTTCTCTGCGCTCTCTTATTCACTATAGAGCTGTCAATCATCTCACGTGGTTTAACGTGACAATAATCCTGCCCTGCATGACGCCATGACGCGCTGCTGTGTACACTTCCTCATTCTGACCTCCGTAATAACAAAGCTAAGACACATCTCTTCACCTGAAACAAGAAGCTAATAGATGCATGATTTCGAGTACATGTGGTTTGTGTGTGATTTTTGATATTTTCTTATGAATAAAGAATGTTTACAGTATTGCTAAGCAAGGTGTAGCCATTAGCTGCATATAAAATGCTATATATAACATATTCCAACATCTTTTTTTTAACTTAAAACCATTTTAAACCGCGACCGGAATATGATACAAATACTTGATGGTGGTTTAAAGTGAGCTTTAAGTAAAAGTGTAATATTAATATTTTAAATTGTGTCATGTAGCTTGATGCTACTTGCTCTAATCCACCTGCTATAGGAGCTTTTCTATTCCATAATGTTCTTTGTTAAAAAAAAATATATATTTTTTTATTATTTTATTTTTTTTTTTTTTTTTTTCTAACAAGACTTAAGATAATATGTGGATCTTGATACTATGTACAAACTAAACCACCTGGATCCTAGGACTGCGGTCCTGAAACCGCAGCCGCCGCTATATCATCCAGTTCGGTAGGTGGCGCTGTCACAAAAAAACTAGGGTCCTGAAACTGTGTTCCTAAAACTGGGGTCCTGAAACTGCAGCCTCCGGTTGTGCAGGAACATACTATTGGGGCCGGGAGCAGCAGCTCATTTGCATTTAAAGGTATACACACCAAAATTGTGCATTTTGGCTCACCCCCAAAAAGTGTTAATTTTAACATGCTATACAAAATGATATGTGGGGTATTTTGAGCTTAAACTTCACATACACACTCCTGTGACATCAGAGACTTATTTTACATATCTTAAAATGGGCATAATAGGTCCCCTTTAAACATCCCTCTATAGTGATTATACATATGCCAAACATCCAAACAACAGAGAGACCAATCTGAAACTCTATTTTAATATCTCTAAAGACAAAAGGCATAATTGTTACACATCTTCACCATGATTTGAAATTAACACAAGCCAACCCAAATGCGGGTGATGTCAGAGGTGTGTTGCTTCCGGTGTTTGACTGGAACCCTATTGGAGGCCACTTTTTTATTTTTATTTAAATATGCTGCAATCAGTACACTGACTTTTGTGAGGAAACAGCTGATCACTTTATGAATTGACAGTGTGTTAATCTTCAATGTGTTTACCATTAAAAGTTTGGAGTGTGCTGTATTTGAATGTTACAACAAAATAATTATTGTTATCATGACAGCTTATAATTTTAGAATTGCTTAGAATTGCTATCATGACAGGAGAATTTTGAGATTTGATTCACTTCTGTGGAAATAACAGTGTTTAATTGTGTTCATTGTCATGTTTCAACACTTAGAAACTGTGGATTCATTTAGTTTATTTATAGCTAATATTGTCTTCACTCTGCCGGCAGGACTTCCCAGCTTTTGCACTTGACATCAGAGCATAAAACACCCATAGTTGTTGATAGAGTTGCGTAGGTGAGAGAGAGAGAGAAAAAAAGAATAATTTGCTCTACGGCAAAAGCACCTTGACTAACAGACATAAAGGACTGACTTGATGTTTGACACTGTGACAGAATTGACATGAAATAACATTCAGTCAGCACTCCGCTGGAGGTGTTTTCTCCTGGATTTGATGAGGAAGCGTTACATTCTCACTCATCTGTTTTCCTGCCCTGCCTTCACAACTCATGGTACAATAACCAAATAATCATACTCCAAAGCTTTGACATATTCTGCCTTAAACAATAGCCAAAACTGTAATTGATACAGGGTGTGAAGAGACATTATTTCTGGATGTGCATTAAGACGATATTGACCTTCCTTTTATGTTAATTGAAAAAAATAAAACATGAAAAAATCTGAGACAAGGATTGTTTGTTCCTGCTGATATGAAGAATGGGGAAGGTGGAGAATTCACACTATACAGGAATTTACAAATGTGAAACCCACGCCGACACATCAGCACGATATACAAAATTGCAGAACCAAGTCGGTTTTCTTTTTTATGGGGGATGGGCAGGGGGATGTTTGGTGTATATAACAATATTAAACAACCTTGCGGTTTGTTATTTCTTTGTTTTTGTAAGAATTTTTTTTGTTTCTTAAAAAAAATCAATATACATGCATTAAAGAAAGTCTTTTTGTAGGGCATGATTACTATAAATGATAACTTACAACATCCACCTCCCTGCTCTACACCTTCCTGCACTGAAGGAGTAAAATCTGCTATAATGGAGAGGCCTCGCCCCTATGACGGGCTCTGACATGCAATGACGTAGAGTGGTCTCATTGGTCGCAGAGGTGCCTGCGCCATTTTAATGTGCAGTTGCTGCAGCACAGCCTATGAGCGAGCTAGATGCTCAATGAGTGGTAAGAATCTTAGGCAAAAATCCAGTCCGGGGTCATGGCATTTTCCAGGCACGATTCGTAGACCAAAAGTGCATGCAGACAGATCCCCTCTACTCCATGGCCATTGTACGTGGCCCCCCAGCCGGTGTTGAAGCCATCTGTGGATGGACACATGTTCTAGGGCGGGGGTAGGCAAGTTCGGTCCTAGAGAGCCGCTGTCCTGCAGAGTTTGGCTCCAACACTGAAAAAAATCCTCACCTGCCTAAAGCCTTAGTAATCCTGAAGACATTGATTAGCTTGTTCAGGTGTGTTTGATTAGGGTTGGAACTAAATTCTGCAGGACAGCGGCTCTCTAGGACCGAACTTGCCTACCCCTGTTCTAGGGGCACTCCGGCCTGGAGAAACGAAAGGTCTGACCACGGGCTGAGGGTTTGGCGGCAGGTCGGGCTGATTGTCACACGGGGTGATCTGCCACGCCCATCTCGAGGCTTGGCCGTGAAGACAGCGATGAAGCGGTCTCATATGAAGAAAACCCAGCTGCGTTAATGCAGCTGTGGATGCCATAGGCCCCAGGAGCCTCTTAAAAGTTTTAGTGGAACCACTGTCCTGCTCTTGCCAGTATTCAGAATCAGAATCAGAATCAGAAAGAGCTTTATTGCCAAGTGTGCTTGCACACACAAGGAATTTCCTTTGGTACTGAAGCTTCCAGTGCACATATACAGATACAAATACAACAAGAAACAGTAATACAAAATCTAAAAATAAAATTATAAAAAAAAAAAAAAAATATATATATATATATATATATATATATATGAAAATACTATAAAATATAAAATATAAGGCCCCGGTTGGGTTTAGTCAGAATAAACATTTTCGGATTATGAACATATATACGGTATTTTGAATAGTATGAATAAATATAAATATAAATAACCTGAGTTTAGGAGATATTGCACTAAACAGTGGGGGTATTGCACTTAAAGGCATATGCCTTGGGAGATATGTTAACTGTTCAGGAGGGAAATGGCCTGTGGGAAGAAACTGTTCCTGTGCCGAGATGTTCTTGTGGCCAGTGATCTGAGTCTCCGTCTTGACGGTAACAGTTCAAACAGGTGGTGTCCAGGGTGAGTGGAGTCTGTGATGATTTTACCTGCTCTCTTCCTCACTCTGGAAGAGGACAGGTCCTGGAGGGTTGGCAGAGGGGCACCAATGATCCTCTCTGCAGTCCGGACTGTCCGCTGTAGTCTCATGATGTCTGATTTGGTAGCTGAACCAAACCAGACAGTGATGGAAGTGCATAGGACAGACTCGATGACGGCTGAGTAGAACTGAATCAGCAGCTCCTGTGGCAGGTTGAACTTCCTCAGCTGGCGAAGGAAATACAGTCTCTGCTGGGCCTTTTTCACAATGGAGTCAATGTGATTGTCCCACTTCAGGTCCTGAGAGATGATAGTGCCCAGGAACCTGAATGACTCCACTGCTTCCACAGTGCTGTTCATGATGGTGAGTGGGGGGAGTGCTGGGCTGTTCCTCCTGAAGTCCACGGTCATCTCCACTGTTTTGAGCGTGTTCAGCTCAAGGTTGTTATAACTGCACCAGACAGCCAGCTGTTCAACCTCCAGTCTGTAAGCAGACTCGTCACCGTTTCGGATGAGACCGATGACAGTGGTGTCGTCTGCAAATTTCAGGAGCTTGACAGTGGGGTCTTTAGAAGTGCAGTCGTTAGTGTACAGGGAGAAGAGCAGTGGGGAGAGAACGCACCCTTGGGGGCGCCAGTGCTGGTGGTGAGAGTCCTGGATGTGTGTTTCCCCAGTCTCACGAGCTGCTGCCGGTCCGTCAGGAAGCTGGAAATCCACTGACAGATCGAGGATGGAATGGAGAGCTGGGTCAGTTTGTCTGTGAGTAGATCAGGCATGATGGTATTGAAGGCCGAACTGAAGTCCACAAAGAGGATCCTTGCATAAGTCCCAGGTCTGTCGAGATGTTGCAGGATATAATGCAGTCCCATGTTGACTGCATCATCCACAGACCTGTTTGCTCTGTAAGCAAACTGAAAAGGATCCAGCAGGGGTCCAGTGATGTCCTTCAGGTGGGCCAACACCAGTCTTTCAAACGACTTCATGACCACGGACGTGAGAGCGTCAGGTCTGTAGTCATTAAGTCCAGTGATTTTGGTTTTTTTGGGGACCGGAATGATAGTGGAGCGTTTGAAGCAGCAGGGAACTTCACATTGCTCCAATGATCTGTTGAAGATCTGCGTGAAGACCGGGGCCAGTTGGTCAGCGCAGGCTTTTAGACAAGCAGACGGGATGCCGTCTGGGCCTGAGGCTTTCCTAGTCTTCTGTTTTTTGAAGACTCGGCTCACGTCCTCCACACAGACCTTAAGCTCAGGTTGGATGGCAGGAGGGGGGAGAGGAGGGGGTGTAGGAGGTGATGTAAAACATATATTCAAGCAGTTCAGCCCTGATTGGACACATTGAAGTGTGCCGTCTGCAGGATCCTCTATGAGTTTGTTGTTTTCCCAGTTGACCGGAAGACCCAACTGTCTGAGATGTCTGAGCACCAGGTCCCTGTGCTCGCACAACTGCTCCCGAGTAGGGCTGGACCAGAATATTCGAATATTCGAATATTCGTTCGGTGGGTTGGTATTCGGTTTAAAAATGTGATATTCGAATATTCGTTTTTTTTTTTTTTTTTTTGCAAATCTGGCATCCCGCGTCGAAACGGTTCTCATTCGCGCTTGTAGCCTATATGTTTTACACTATAAAATCTGGTGAAATACAATACTTTACATATAAATCCATTATAGCTAGGCTACTTAATAAATATATTTGCTTCTTCTTGGACTACTAAAAGTGTTCCTGCAACGGGAGTATTCTCTGGCTAGACCGCAGAACAGTTTGCATGGACAGATGTGAATGCCTGAGCTTGTATTTTGGGTTACGCTACATTGCTTTGACATTGTGGAAAATAGAATAATAGAAACAAAATATATTAAAATGTATGTAGTATTAAAATGTATAAATGTATGTATTATATCACTAGTGCAGTGTCCATTCTCGGAGCATATAAGATAGCATATCAGAGTCCATTCTCTGCTCGCGTGAGGCGCTCCGCTTCTTCATTTAAATCTACTTTGTCAGTAATTTGTTAGTGAGACTATTAGACTAGCCTACCTTATTAGAAATATTGCTTAAGTTACAGACCTGTGAGTGTTTTATATCACTAGTGCAGAGCAGTGTCCGTTCTTCTCGGAGCATAAGCTCTGCTATGGTATTCGGACCAGCCCTACTCCCGAGACTGCGCTAGTATCAGCCAGTCATCAATATAGTTGAGGTTATGAACACCATGCTCTCTCATGGATGCAATGGCCATCTCTGCGACCTTCGTAAAGATGCGGGGCGACAGGGACAGCCCGATGGGTAGGACTCTGTACTGATATGCTCGACCCTAGAACGCAAGCGCAGGAATGATCTATGTTGTGGGAGGGTGGAGACATAAAAGTATGCGTTTCAGGTCGATCGTTGCAAACCAATCTTGGGGGCGTAAGCATTTGAAAATGCATTTCTGCGTAAGCATCTTGAACGGGAGCTAAAGTAGGGCTCGATTCAGGACTCGAGCCCTATGGCCAATTTTGGCCATAACCCACCTTTCTTGGGTATAATGAAGTACAGGCTTTATTAGTCAGTCTTCATATCGACTGGAGGGACCGGCTCTATTGCGTCCTTCGTCAGTAGGACTGCGTTCTCCGCACACATTAACAGGGGCCTGTTCGCTAGACACTGAAGTGTAGTGAACACTCTTGAACTTGGGCGGGTGCTGGACGAACTGAATCGTATAGCTGAGTCTGATGGTACGGAGTAGCCAGCTGGACAGGTTGGGAAGCGCTTTTCAGGCTTTCACAAACCAAACCATGTGGACCAGGGGCACTACAGATGTATCCACGGTGGGGCAGCGAGGTGAAAGACAGGGACCCGACTCGGAAGGCTCGAAAGCGGCCCAAAGTAGGGTCTGAGTATTCGGTGCGACACTTACCTGTCTCCACAGGTCGGCAGGGGGTGTGTGAGAAGGTGTAGTCGGGTCCTTGAACAGCACCTGGCTCCGGCTGGCGATACAAGAGGGGGGTGAGGGTGTCAAGGCTTTGCAGGGTTGCACACCACCAATCAGGACCTCTTGGGACCCAGAGATTGAGAAGCTACTCTTACTGAGAATTTGGGTACCGCTGGCTGAGTAGCCAGTGGTGGAACAGAATTGATTCAACAAAAGATTCTCCCCCCAGCCCTCCTCCGGGGAAGAGCAGCTGACTCTGGGTCGTCAGTCTCAGGGCTGCTGAGATGGGTGGCGTGGTCTTTCTGCGAATGTTCGACGTCACAGTAGCGCTGGCTGTGGCGGAGTTTCTTTTTTTCTACTGGGGACTGACTGTGGGGCAGCCCCCGAGTGCCTCAAGTTAGCACATTGGGGAAAGCTCTTGGTTACCTCAGCCTGCTTCTGAACTGCGGAGAACCGCTGGGCACAGTATCCAACAGTGTTGCCGAAAAACGCCACCTCGTGAGATGGGAGCATCGAGAAAGAGAACTTTGGCGATGTCTCGCTTTAGCCAGGGGGCGCTTCTGGACCACCAGTATGGACGTTGTCTGGCTGAGGGCCAGCACTGTGACTTTAATCATGGTTAATCACCATGCGCAGCTCAACCCCAACTCAGATCTACCCTTATGAGTGTTTTGGCCTTCCACTCTACAGGGTGGCCGTCACATTCAGCGAAGAGGCAGTCTGCAGTAGCACAGCTGCCCAATCCTCGAGAGTAGTGAGAGAGGAAAAACTTTTTCTGCAGATTTAGGCATGTTTGGCTTGCCAAATTAGTGCCGATATGCTTCCATACTTGACACACTTCCGGGAAGGCATTGGGGCGGGGCAAGGCGATTACACGTCGCACTGCATCCCAGTGTAGCCCGGGAAAGCATGGGTGTCAAGTCTGAATCCAATTCAGCATCAGCACATACACCAATATAGTGGGAAGAACAGCATCATCTTCATTTCCAGAGAGTAACAGCCCTCTCTCCGATGCAGCTATCAACATCTGATCCTCCCCTGGAGCCCCGAATGAAATGCTAGGTCCCTCATGAGAAGGACCAGCAATCTCATCCGGAAGCTGCCAGGCATGTGAGAGACAGTAAACTTGGCCATCAAACTCGACAGCACACGGCACACTGAAAGCTCAAGCCCTTATAAGAAAAGCAAGACTAACAATGTGCCGAAGGGCTCATGCTCTCATGAGAGAAAATGAACCACCCACGAATGCAGTTTCAGCATGTTTGCGTTTCGAAAGAGGAGTGAGGGGCCCACAGGGATTGGTTACCGGGCGGGGAAGCCTTCACTGTAATCCTCAGGTCACCCTGTCTATTCTGCAAAGTAGCCCTTTTCTGGTAAACCAGAAGAGGAACTAGATCGGGTATAGATGAGGGGACTCCACCTCATTTGAGGCACTTGAGTCTAGACCGCGCATCTAGAGCGCCAAACGACGTTGACGTAGAGTTGCCATGACAACCCACGCTGTCAGCCGACAGCTCGACGGCACACTGCACGCTGAGCTGCTCAAGCCTTTACGAGGAAAGTGAGACGAACAACGTGCCGACGTGGTCATGCTCTCATGAGAGAACATGAACCACCTTCGAACAGTCTCAGCACGCTTTAAGCCCAGGCATGTGAAACTGTGATTGTGGCCGTCAAATGAGGATAGGAAACGACCGCATCCAGAAACATTGAATTACATCTTGAAAAAGACAGTGTCAAACAGTGTATGCTCTTTCAGGAAACTGCTCACTCTGGTGCCGAGCTTACAGGGTTATGGTCGCGGCTACACAAACCGACGTGCCGATAGTGCAAGACTTATGTGAGCATTCACATTATCATCGAAGGCGCAACATTCGAGCTATGAAAACAGCTGTTTTGCTCTCTGTGAGATCGCTGCCAGCGCTGCCGTTTGCTGTAATCCAACACCAGCTTTGAAGAGGTGTTCTCCCAAAGAAGCAGACTTGTTTTCTTCTTTTTTGAAGTTAAAACACTGTCAGATAAGTTTGCAGAGCATGAACAGTACAACCGCTCGGCTCCGAAGCGAAAAGCAAAGATGTGACGCACCTGCTGCTCATTATATGCTCACGCTGTGAGGCAGAGCAGCTGATGCAATTACCGCATGTGCATTGGCTCGTTTTGTTACACTCAAAGTAGATTAGTCTCTCAAAGCGATCCCAATCAGTACGGTACATCCGACTTATGTTGAACGTGACCGAACTGAAAGGGAACTGTTCGTCTCAAAACAACACACTGCTGCCTTTTATTTTTTGAATCTGCGTTTTGACCGAATCGGATGAGCCAATGATTCAATGGACCATTCATAAAAATAACCATTTACTACACTCCTGAATAAATCAACCATTTGAACGAATCGAATGAATGAATGACTCAATGACTCAATGACTTAAAGGGGGGGTGAAACACTCAATTTCAGTCAATCTCATACCTGTACCAAGTCTTTCCGGAAAAAAAACGAGCGGGTGGAGGCGTGCCGTGTGGGCGGTGCTAAATAATCACGAGTGCGAGAAGCTTATGTTGAGAGCTTCTGGAAGCTGTGATATCCCAAAACAAAACATTGCTAACAATCAGATTCAGCCATACATTTTTGATCCCGAATCAGATCCCGAGGCTGAGATTGAAGACGAGCAGCAGCAGCAACGACTACAGCAGGACGTCTCTAAGCGGTGTGTACTGGAACTGTATAACTTATATTTGCTTAGCGGTTTTTGTAAATGACTAATTTTCACTTCATGTCGCCGTATTTTTTTTTAAAGGTGTACATGTGGGAAGTGTAGTTTTACATTAACTGTACGTGATCATGTCGTTTACTTGTTGTGCTTAATACACGGCGATAGTTAACAACTCACAGACATTTGAAGCAGTTTTACTTATTAGACGAATCTGCACATCCGGCGTCGAACTGGGCCTTGTTTATAAAACAATCACAGCCGATGACTTCCATAAAGCCGAGCACAGCGCTCTGATAGGCATAACGTTACTTCTCTCGCTCTAGGCTACAGCTGCGCGCGCGCCCTTCCGGGAGAATTGCCCTTAGGACCCGTATAAGGAAATTCCGGCCTAGCTGACGTCACACAGGCCCGTACTCGAAAAAAACTTTCCGAAACTTGTGACAAACCGGAAGGAGTATTTTGAGAACAGAAATACTCAATCAAACGCACAACTTAATTTTTGAAACTTTGTCCATGTTTAGCATGGGGATCCAACTCTTTAATAGTGTAAAAAAATCACTATGAAATAGCATGAAATAGCATTTCACCCCCCCTTTAATCATCAAGAAATTTACCGCCACCTATACTGACAATTTTAGTTTTTATTTAGACTATAATTTCAGTAAAATATAATTTTATATTTCCATATTATAAAAAACATTAAAAGGTACAGTTAACTTTCTCTTCTATTATATCTATTTATATATATATATATAATATATATATAAGTGCATGTACTGCATTAAATTAATGCAGTTAGGCGTGACAGGTGTCTGAAATCACAATCAAATCACGGCAATCACATTGACCGGCGACAGCCCGTGAATCATTATTGTGAATGATTAACGTGCGACCTGGAAGCATATAAGGGCGCCTTGCAAACATGACAAATCATCTTTTCGTCTTCAGGGACTGTCTGTTTGAAACGCAACTCAAAGAAACGGTAGTAAATGAAACGTGCAGTGAAGGCTGATTATTTTTAGTAGTGTGCAGACCCGTGCCCAAGGTTTTTGTCGCCGGGTGATACACGAGCTGTGCGTTTTCTGCCTGGGTAAGAGCATACACGGGAGGTTCTCGAGGGAGCCTCCTGTGCAAACTGTCAGCGTTTTTCTATGAAAACGCTCCGCTCTCGTCTGACCCTCTTCTCGAGTGAAGAGCTCTGCATTTGGACTTCGTGGTTCAGGTCCCACTCGTGCTGAGGCAGAGCGGCGGCTTGCATCATGGGGGTCCCAGATGGAGCTATGACGAGGGCGGGCTGCTGGTCGAACGAAAAAAAAAAAAAAAACATTTTTTAATCACTGTTCCCGCAGCTGGTGCTCTTCAGGACGGGCAGGAGATGGCTGAGGTTTTTAATCAGATAAATCCTGAACCCTCTCAGCCACCCTGCCCTGTGTATGCAGAGCTGGTGGATGTTATGGGGCGCGCTGCCTGCAGGCTGCAGCTTCATGGCGGCGCGCTAGAGGAGAGACCGCTTGCAGCATGCTCGACAATCAGTTTCTCCCCGGCCATAAACCACCAGCTCAGGTGAGCCTTCCATTCCTTCCTGACCTGCATATTGAGGTCGAAGGGGCATGGAAGAACCCATACTCGGCTCGTATTCACCAACATCAACGGGCTAGTTTCGCTGATGTTGAGTGGATCAGAGAGTGTGGGTATGTGTTGATGCCGCCCGTAGACGAGACGTTTGCGATCTCATGTCCTGGCAGGCGTCCAAATTGAGAGCTCCGACCCTGCCATCCAAACCACTGAAAACACAGCTCGTTTGAATGGCAGAGCATACACGGCAGCAGGTCAGGCCGGTGCTATACCAGGCCGACCTGCGGGGGGATCTCCATCGCTGAGATCCACATCCACGCCCAGGGAGGTGGGTGGACTTGGCCCTTCACGGTCTGAGGACCATAGGCAGGGCCAGCGAGCCAGCGTCACCTCTCATGCGCCCCCTCCCGGAAAGAGGGGCAGGACGCAGAAGAAGTGTGACTCCCACATCAGGAGAGATTTGAGGGAGGTTGTCCAGCACAAACACATATTGCGTCGGTGATGGATAACCTCCCCGGTGGGTCATGAAATGCCCTCTCCTCTCTCCGACTCCCCAGCGTTCTTCACATCAGGCCTGGGGGCGCGCCTATGATGAGAACTACGTTCTGTTGGCACGCCTAGGCTTAGGCATTGAGAACGCCTCTTTCAGGCTTGTAAAGTGGTGGACCCCAGGTTTGTATAGAACTGTCTGGTGAGTCTTCACTCCGCACACCGCAGGTAAGCCATTTTTTGTGAATTAAAATTCTGAAATGTATCTCTCTACAGACCTCGTTCCCTGTATAGAGCTATGGGGTCATGTCAACGTAATAAGGTAAGATGAGTTTTTCTGGATTATTAGGGCCCTGAAGTTCCCCTTTAGGTGGCTAGAACGATTCTAGAAGCTCCAGTGGTTTGGGCTTCTCTTTTGTATTTATATTTATATATATGTAATGGCCAGTTGGCTGTTAGCCACCTCAGGGTAGAGTAGTTGGTCTCTCTTTCTTAGAGTTAATTGAAGTTTGACTGACGCTAGAACTTCAGATAGATCTTAGTCCGGTCCAACAATTGGGACCGTCTGACTTCTTTCCTGAGTACATCGCCCCCCTGAGCTCGGTCTTGGCAGTGGGCTGAGCGATTCTGCAGCCCTTGTTCGGAATAATAATAAAAAAAAATTCTGCGAGGCTGTGGCTCCTCCGAGCCCTCAGGTAGATCTATGCTTACAGGCTGGCCCTCACCAGGGCTGCCTCAATAGCTGGCCTAGGCTGTGCCAGGGATATTAGAGGCGTTCTGCTAAAATTAGCATTTTTTCCTCTGACCCTTCACTTTGTGAATGTAGGTTTCTAGCATCCCTGTTTAACAGCCTCCTCCCTTGGGAGTCGTTAGGCCAAGGCCCGCCCCCTTCTCTGCATTCGGGGGTGACTAAAGTAATGCAGCGTGGTGCAGAGGATGGTTTATAAAGACATGGTAGGCCTCAACAGGCCTCCGTGGTATATATGTCTTTATTGAGCAGGTTTAGGCCGTCTTTCGTTTCAAAAAGATGACTGGTTCTCTTGCCCGACCCTGTTGTGCAGAACTGGCCTACAGTTTTAGGCCGCCAGTTTAGGCTTTACTCACCTCGCTGAGCTACTGCTCAAGCGTTGGGTTGTAGGTGGTTGGCTTTCATTTAAGCCCCACTCCCCTAGGTTGGGCACAGATACATTTCTGTCACCCCTAGAGCCGCTGGTAGGCCCGCACCCTGGTAACCTCAGGGTGAGGTGTGAGTGTTCCCCTGTGATACAGGGTAGGTCTGAGCACGTCACTCACAGTTCTGTTTCATCCTACCTCGCACCACTATGGCTCGGGTCGAGTATGAAGTAAGATTTCACTTCTTCTTTGGTAGACGAAGTATGCTCCCCTGAAGCCAGAGCATTGCCCTTAGCTGACGCCCATGCATAGATGGTAGGCCCCTCACTAACTGGGGCCTCCATTGAGGCAGAGTGGCGTACGTTGTACTCCCCTTGTTCTAAGGGTGCTAGCTCTCTCGCTGAGTACACTGCCGTGGGCAATGTGATTAGGCACCATGATGCTGTAGGCGCTGTGTAAACAGCTTATCTGCCAACTAAGGCTGTGCCATCAGGTAGTAGGCCCCAGCAGGCCTCCTTGACTGGGCAGCCCCCGTAAGGGTACTGTAGGCTAACCTATTTCTAATCGAGGTTGGCCTTGGTGGTTCGGCAGTTGACTCACCGACAGGTAGCAGGCCTTAATCAGGCCTCCTTAGGAGGTGAGTCTCAATGTTGTGGGACATACTTTATAGCCGCTACCAGGTAGCTAGCCGTATTAGGCCTCCTGTGTGTGGGCCCAATAGTTATGTTGGTGTAGTATGTTCCCAACTTTGTCTCTTCGTAGCAGAATGTACTTGCTATCAGCTAGTAGGCCCAACCAGGCCTCCCTGATAGGCGAGTCCCCAGCTGGCTGGCCCTGTAAGGCCGCCTCAGTATGATCAGATCAGGTAGTAGGCCTCACCAGGCCTCCCTCAAGTTGAATTCCCATATTATGTTTTCCAGGTAGAAGGCCTTATCAGGCCTCCCTGAAGAAGAATTCCCACATACTGCAGTTATCAGGTAGAAGGCCTCACCAGGCCTCCCTGAAGGTGAGCTCCCACATTTCCTGTGGTTATCAGGTAGTAGGCCTCACAGGCCTCCTTGATGGTGAGCTCCCACATTCCCTGTGGTTATCAGGTAGTAGGCCTCACCAGGCCTCCCTGAAGTTGAATTCCCATATTATGGTTTCCAGGTAGAAGGCCTCACCAGGCCTCCCTGAAGGAGATTTCCCACATACTGCGGTTATCAGGTGGAAGGCCTCACCAGGCCTCCCTGAAGGTGAGCTCCCACATTTCCTGTGGTTATCAGGTAGTAGGCCTCACAGGCCTCCTTGATGGTGAGCTCCCACATTTACTGTGGTTATTCAGGTAGTAGGCCTCACCAGGCCTCCCCGAAGGAGAATTCCCACATGCTGTGGTTTCCAGGTAGAAGGCTTCGACAGGCCTCCCTAAAGGAGAATTCCCACATACTGCGGTTATCAGGTAGAATGCCTCACCAGGCCTCCCTGAAGGTGAGCTCCCACATTTCCTGTGGTTATCAGGTAGTAGGCCTCACTAGGCCTCCCTGAAAGAGAATTCCCACATTCTGTGGTTTCCAGGTAGAAGGCTTCAACAGGCCTCCCTGAAGGAGAATTCCCACGTACTATGGTTTCCAGGTGGAAGGCCTCACCAGGCCTCACTGAAGCTACCACATGCTGTGATTTTCAGGTAGTAGGTCCCTCCAGGCCTCCCTGAAGGAAAGCTGACCACTTGCTGTGATTTTTAGGTAGTAGGCCCCTCCAGGCCTCCCTAAAGGTGAGCTCCCACATTTTTTTGTGGTTATCTGGTAGTAGGCCGCCCCAGGCCTCCTTGAAGGTGAGCTCCCACATTCACTGTGGTTATCTGGTAGCAGGCCTCACCAGGCCTCCCTGTGAGTGTTTCCTAGCAGTGCTGGGTTCAGGAAGCTAGTGGCCTCTTGCTATCAGTTCAGCTGGTCTTAGCAGGCAGCTGCTGAAGGCGAGCTTGAGCCCTGACTCATCTAAGTGTTCATTCTCTGCTACTGGTTCCCTCCCGGAACCTCCTTCCTGCCTACAGCCTGGTTTTTGCCTACCAGGCGGTCCTTGTGCTCCCCTCCCCGAGGGTCGCTATGAGCATGCGGCCTCCTTGGTCTGGTCAGACGGTTGTAGGCCTCTCGTTAGATCAGCCCTTAGGCCTTCACAGGCCTCCTCAGTGTTCTGTAACACAGACACTGAGTTGATCCGTGGATCGAGTAGAGGAACTCCCCTCACTAGCAAGGGTTGGAAAGCGCTATGCTGAGTCATACTCTCCGGGATATCCCGTCTCTGAGATCCGGGCCGAGTGGTTCACTGCCAGCTTCGCAGTCCCTTGGGTTGGATGCCATTCTTAAGGCAATTGTCCAGAGGCTCTGTCTTCAGACAGACAGGAAGTGGCCAGACTAGTGTCTATATTCTGACGCCAGGTCAGGCCGTCCTGGTGGTTTTTCGGGGTGAGTACTTTCCCCTGAACAGTGATTGGCTGGGGTTCCTTCGGGTTCCCTAGCCACATTCCCTAGAAGGGACCCCTTCTAATTGGAAGCTGTGGTTCCAGGCCCGGAGCCGGCCCAGGTAACCATGTTTATGGAGATTTTTCCTGTGAGGCTGTAGCTTGGGCTATGACCGGAGGGAATGCTGTCACTGACAGCCCAGTGTGACCTGAGGGTGAGTGTGATCTGACAGTTGTCACTGCCCTTAGGCATGCACTCCCCTCAGCATGGCGGATTGGGTATTTCGTTCCCCAAAGCATCGATGACGTATTGTTGAGTTCCCTTCGAAAGGGAACGTCTCAGGTTACGACTGTAACCTATGTTCCCTGAGAACGGGAACGAGACAATACGTCTCCCTGCCATGCCTCGGGGCTCGCCTACCATACAGTCCCTTCAGACGATAATGTGATTTGTCATGTTTGCAAGGCGCCCTTATATGCTTCCAGGTCGCACGCTAATCATTCACAATAATGATTCACGGGCTGTCGCCGGTCAATGTGATTGCCGTGATTTGATTGTGATTTCAGACACCTGTCCCCCCCCCCCCCCCCCCCAAAGCGTCGATGACGTATTGTCTCGTTCGCGTTCTCAGGGAACATAGGTTACAGTCGTAACCTGAGACGTTTCATAACTTATATTTTTATATATACTATATTTTTATATTTTCAGTTAAATATTTTTATTTGACTCAACTGTTTACCTTTATATTGCTTATTGTACAAACTTTTTATACTTTTATAATGGCTAATGTTATTTATTTAAATATTATATACATAACCATATTTGGTATTGAGAAAGGGTCTGTTAGTGGTTGTGATTTCGACTTCAGTGAAAGTTAGCTACATTATTACATGGCAGCAAAGACTGTGAGTCAGTGGCAAAGACTTTGCTACTTAAAGACTTAGCAAAGACTTTCATATTTTAAACCTTTTGAAACAGGGTTTAAAAAAAGGCTCAACTTACTAATGCATTGACTAGTGCTGTAATGGGAAATCCCCTTAATTGTTATAAGGACAAAGATAGCGTTTTCCTCAGCGGACATTCAAACTGATTTTGTGATTATAAATATAAGATTGACCTGAAGAATATCAGCTATAGCTAGTTGAAGGTAATGCACTCGCTGAGTCGAACTTATAATACTCTACTCATCATACACTAAGCTTCAATGAAGCATCTCAACATTCCTTCGTTGCTAGTTCTAAAGTGATGTTTTACAATTTGTAATTGACCCTTCGCGTGGAGCTTGATTGACAGGTGTTCTGACCAATCATACTTCGCCATCCGCCATTTTGTCCGACAAAGCAGTCAGGAGAGATAGTAGATTAACATGGGAGGATTTGAACTTGAAAAACTGAATATACTGGCGCCTTTCCGCGGTTAAAACAACATTCCTTCTTATGTTAATTCATGTTTATTTGATGCTATAAATGAACTAGAAGGAAGAGATGATCGGATCACGAGCAGCTTTAACTGATGCTCTACAGCGATCTGTCACGGCACATTAAAGAGCTACAAAACGGTATTTATTGTTTAAATTTCTTTAAAAAAATGACCATATTTGAAAGGTGAGACTTTGTTTAATATGCTTAATATCAAAAGCAACCTGGTCTGTCCTGTCTGTCCGCGTGTTGTCAGTCTCCTCTCTGCTCCGCGATGTATTTTTCACTGTGTGAGAACATGGTGAGAGCGGCGTAGCTTGTCGGAACATAGCGACAGTAACTAAGGAGGGCGGGTCTTTGCGAAGGGTCAATTGAGGCTTGGGCTCAACTCTTAAACTGTCAACTTGTGATTTGAATCTGTGGCTGAAGGAAGGAGTTCTGCGCAAAATAGGGTGTTAAAGACTCCATTGTTGTGTATAATTTATGTATACACTTCTGCCATTGAACTGTTGTATAAACGCAATATGTTGTATAAACAAAATAGAGTTAATATGTTACACATTACATTGTGTCTATAAATTGAGGACATGAAAATATCTTGTTGATGGTGTGTGTATTGATCTTCTGGTTGAAGACTATATCATAATGATCTTTGTTTGTATTTCCTGCTGTTGCTTGTGTATAATAAATTTCCATTTATTAAACGAGTTTAAATAGGACCATTAAAAAGCATCAGTGCCTGGGTGGACAGACAAGCTGTGATTTTTTTTTTTTCATCTTGTAATCTCTTTGTGACTCTTGTGAGAGAGACCCCATGATGAGTCTGTCGGAGAATCGACTGCCCAGATATCTTCTAATGGATGACATGCTGACAATGACTAGTGTTCTACCCCGCCCCACTTTATCTTTATCTCACACCTACTTCACTCATCATTACTCCAGACTTAATGGTATATGACAGAATAAACACATACTTGCGTGCAAGTCTCAATGTCAGCCACAGTTCACTGACTCTCTGATGCATATTGCATAAATGGCAGACACTGACTCAAATCGACAGTTTCAATACTATTAGCTGGCTGCTACTAATAACTTAATTTACCAAAGTTTGTGAAGTTCATGGCACTAAATCTTTGAAAGATAGTCAGAGTTTTGCTTTGGACAGTAGTTTACAAGTGAACTAAATATCCATGAGCAGAACCAGACATGCTCATTTTTATTTACGGCTTTGACATAACCACGTAAAGATGAATGGTGTCAAACTGAAATTTACTGCAAAATTCATCCTGGCTGCTCAAATTATAGTTAATTATTTTAAGCTTACTGTGGTGAATTGGGTTAAGGCAAGGTGACCATTTCGAACACAGAGAAAGCACCAAATAATTACTATATGTTGTCTAACAAATATAGGCAAAAAATACTATTTCAGCAACATTAAAACATTTATTACAACAAAAATGTTCAGTGTACCTCTAAGAACATGTCATTATATGAACAACCATTCAGTAATTAATTACACTGATCCTTGATTTATTGTTTGGATTCAAGTTTATTATTTGGATATGACCTACATCAATGATGTGAGGTTCAATGAGCATGCGTTTGTCAACGGGCAATTCAGTACAATAATGTGTTGTCTGTTTGTTTATGTATTTATTTATTTTGATTGTATGACCACAGAAATCTTTGTTGTTCATCACACTTATTGATTTTTTATTAAAGTAACACCAGGTAACTTTTGCTCTCGGGGTCCCCCCACAGTTGGGAAACAGTATTGTCCTCTACTACTGTCGTAAACTCTGTCATCCTACATGCACGTGCATTTGTTGACAACCATGATAGCCCTGAACACTGTAGGAGGTCACATGCAGGTGTTCTGCTTGCGTCGCATGTGAAATGTCTTCATCCCAGGTACAGTGGCATGTATTTCAGCATGTCATATGAATATAATTTCATGGGTTTTATTTTTTTTTTCTAACGACAAATGATCGCGATGATCACGTTTACAAACCAGCGTCATTATAGTAGCCTAGTTTATTGGTTACCGTTTTACTGAATCTATATGATACTTCAATGCAATGTTTGAGTGGTAGATAATAACCATATATCGTCAATATTATAATATCAAGCTACCATAAATGAATAGGCAAATTTTACAAATCGATTTGCATTATAGCTTGAGGCAAGACAAATAATCATTACCTGATTCATGATAAACAGAGGATAAGATAGCTTCCGTAATACAGTCAGGCAGACAAAAAAACACACCAGCCGACGGGGTGTCATTGGTTGTTGTGTTAAATGTTACCCAGATACAATAGTGCTATTTTCTGATTGGCTAACAACACCAGACGAACAACACCAGAGAAGACACGCTTGATTCCTGACGGTTCCACAGTGAGAGCGGCGCGGCCAGAGTTTTGGGCACTGCGGCATATTAAATATATTACAAATAGTTTTTCAGTGTGAGAAATACAATGTGTGGCGTGAGAGCGTGACAAAAGACCGAAATGAGTGACTGTCACACTCAATGCGTGACACTTGAGAGCCCTGCGATTTTAAGGAAGTGGGGGTGGTGGTGGAAGT
This sequence comes from Chrosomus eos, assembly GCA_036326025.1. Lineage (NCBI taxonomy): Eukaryota > Metazoa > Chordata > Actinopteri > Cypriniformes > Leuciscidae > Chrosomus > Chrosomus eos. Next base: position 13,699,085 of record CM070824.1, read on the forward strand.
GACGTATATGCCGTAAAGCAGTCGAATTTTGTAGTTGTCTTTGTTCGCCGGTTACTACCCGAAACCCGAAGTTTAAAAGTACGATTAAAAAAAACACTACAGACCCCGTCAGGCTATGGCAGACGTGTCATTCAACCTATTGTAAGTCGATGTACCATCACAAGAGACTTGGAAATATATTATGAAGATTGAAAAGTTACCTAGTGCTGCTTTAAAGGCACAATATGGAACTTTTCGGCTTTCAAAATAGCAAAAATAACTGTATCTATGTTATATATTTCTTTTAGTTGTGTACTAACATTATCCCAAAAGTTCCCACCAACTTTCAAATCCGGAGAAATTTATATTTTAATTTGAAGACACGGGCCGTGTCTTTATTTCCATGTCGTCGCCCGTCTATGACGTCATATAACCTTTGACTCTAGTTTCTCTAACTTCGTGCGGATCCCGGCGAAAAACCGCCAAACGCAAATGTAAACACCGGACGCACGTCACTAAAATAAAAGAAGACGATAAAGAATCAATAGTTGGATATCAATAATGGACCATGATTATGCTTTGCCTGCACGTTCTGCTGCTGGAGGCAGATCCGTGAAGCGGAAACGCACGGGTGACAGAAATGACTCGAGAAGGGTTTGGGACAGGAGAAGAGACATGACTCGCGTTAACATTGGAGTTGCATTTCCACGAGCTTCGTGACTAACTGGAACTACAGAGAGATGCCGATCTCGCTTGCATTCTAATAAACAAGTAAGCACCCATTCAGCTAACTATATCTATCCGTAACTTATGTTGTGAAACGATGATGGCATGTGTAAAACGCAGACGGACTAGCTCTCATGTACAGTATAATGTAAATTCACATTTGTTGTAGATATAGCTGCAGAAAGTAGCTTCATATGCAGTTCACCATCTTTTTCAATATCATAGTATAAACATAATTATAATTATTAACGAAAGGTGACCGTGAAATAACAACACATTACCTCGTCAGTGAACATGTTATCTGCTGGAGATGCTAGATGGCTGGGGAATGACAGATCGCGCGTGTCCCAATGAACATCGTATAGCTGGTTCGCGCGCCCACTCCCTCTCTCTCTCTCTCTCTCGACAACGACAACAACTCCCATGAGCACATGCTCTTTCACGACGTCATCAGAATACGTCTTTTGCTATTATTTTGATTGAGTGACCCCTGGTGGCCAAAAGTTACATACTGTACGTTTAACAAAGTTCGGGAGGAGCACATTCAGATAATAAAACCCAATTAAACATATGTGAAGCACATTCAGTTAATCAACCGAATCAACGATATACAGTAGACTTGCCTCCCTTTGTTGACAGTTTAACCCTCTGGGGTCTGAGGTGTTTTCTGGGTCTTGGGGCCTATACCATGAAGCCGGTTTAGGTGGCTAGCCAGCTATGTTTCCGTTTAGTTTGGGTCAACCCTGGGTTTTAAGCACCATGAAAGTGGTTTGGTTTTTAGCAGTGTTCATCGCCATAGTAACTCACACTCCACGGCTAACCACGGCAGGTCATGTTCCAGGTAAGAGATCTTAAACTAAACTTGGACCAAATCAACTGTGAGCAAAGTGACACATGTCTGATAGGATAAAATCACTGCACCTGAAATGAAGGTCACTACATGGCAAATGATTTTTAGTTTCTTAGTTTCTTTAGTTTTTAGAATCTAATTTCAATGAGTTTTAAATGAGTTTCATTCTTTCTCAGCATGTGATTGGCTGTTTGCTACTGATCTCACACCTAAACTTTTAAACTCAGGATCAAAGCCTGAGTTGACAGAGAAAGTTGATGATCAGCGTCATGGTACCAACAAGGCCTGGTTGGATTGGTTTGGTTTTGTCAACTCAAAACTAATCCTGTAAAAAATAGTTTGTTCAACTACCATCATGGTACAGGTCCCTGGAGGTGTTCTGACATGCTCTGACATTTGTGCTTATTTCTGTTACTTGTTACATCATGGCTAAAGTCTGTATTCAGCACAAACTCTGCTACAATAATAATGTTTTGTGTGAGAAAGCTTTATGCAAGGAGGCGTCAATACATCATGAATATTTATGTGTTTCACACCTGAGAAAGACAAAGACCCTCCCATATTGGCCCTATCAGGTGCTATCAGGCCCTATCATTATGAGGAACCTTGCACAAAGAATGAGTAGAGATTTAAAAAAGAATGGCTTTTAGATTGTTTGGATTGATTTACAACACAACATAATCCAAAGATACACAACAAAGGACAAAAAAAGCACATTAGTAAACACACTGATCTAAAGACAGAGACTTGAACAGTCACACACACCGTTGTGCTATTTCTGAAACATTGTACATGAAGATTTCCAAGGTGTTTGATTTTTCATTTTACCATGTCCATGTACATGTACAGAGACTCATGTGAATGTTGAAGTCAGCAGGACTCATCCAGTGGAATCTGGTCCCTGTAAAAAAAATAAACAAAAAAACACCTGTGAACATGCTGTGATCAAGAGAAAAAATATGGCTGCATGATTTTGGGAATACATTTTAGATTTTTCTGGTTAAAATTGCCCCCAGCTGCCCCCCTAACTTTGGTGATCCAAAAACTGTACTTGTAAAAACAACCCACAAGCTTCTCAAAACAGTGAACTAAACGATACATTTACCAAAAGTGTACAATTAAATTTTTATTAAAGCCCGTCCCCCCTCAAATACTTAGTACGTCCCTGATTCAAACGTGCAGAGCGGCGTTCGCTCAGTCACGCGCACGCACACACACACACACACACACACACACACACACACACACACACACACACACACACACACACACACACACACACACACACACACACACACACACACACACACACACACACACACACACCACACACACACACACAGCGAGTCTGCTGCGGTGCGGTGGCCCTGCAACCCAAATGGAGATACTGAGCTGCCCCAGAGCCTCTGAAGGTGAAGTGAGTTTCCCCATGTGTAGTTAAACAAACGTTTAACTTAAAGTTACATTTGTAATGAATGTATTGTATGCTAAAGACGATTCAGCATCAGCAAAAACAGCGAGTCTATTACGTTAGCCAAAATCAGCGGTCAAATCGCTTCCTCGTGATTTGTAAGAGCACTCTTTCCTTTGATTGGCCTAATTTTGATTTTAAAGACAAGAACTAAATTAAAGATTAATAAAAAACTAGATTAATAAAAAATATAAATTGTTTGTACCATAATAACATTTACTGATGGTCGCTGTTACGCCGACGTTACGTTACAACACACAATACAGTGCTAGTTAGGAGATCAATCATTTGATTAGCTAAGCAAATCCAATTCCTCTCAGATATAACAGCAATGAAACCAGGTTAAAACTGGGGAAATAACTAATAAATAAAATCAGGATTATTATATTAAGTAGTCTAAACATAACTGTGTGTGTGCATGTGATAAATATTTCTGATTTTATATTTGTTATAGGCTACTAATAACAAATTATTAGCTGGGTCATTCCTGGTATGGTGACTTTTCCTGTCCCAATTGTTTATTTACACATATTTTCTCTAAAATGAGTCAAATATTTATAGTAAATGACTTAAATTGTAGATTTAAGTATTCTTTACCATTTAAACAGAGATAATAGACATTACAATAATATTTTGTATTTTACACCATTTTAATTGATGTATGCATTCAATTATATCATATCCTCAGTGCACAGTAATCAACTTCTGCGAGAAATAGAAACCATGAAATGACAAAAACCTCAAAATATTTTTTATTATGTTATAGACTAGGCTAAATTGCCTCTAATCATACATATAAATCATGTGAAAATATAGGTCTTTTCTTAAAATTTTCTTCATTTACGTCCCTGAAGTCATTCCACCCTGTTAGTATGTACTTTTTTGCCTTCCAAATCCGACTGCAATTTCATTGAGACCATTTTCAAGAAGTGACTTAATTTCTTTACCTGCTGGAATTCAATTGTACAAACTGAAGTAAGCTTCAACTCTCACTCCTAACTTTTTTTTTTAGTTTTTGAAATGTTATCCTGCTTGTCCCACCCTTAAAGTTCCACCCTGTTAGGCTATGTTATGGAGAATGTGCGTCTTTTCAAAAAAAATTAAAAACAAATCTGACATAGTTAGAAAAGTTATGTTCATAGAAGGTTAGCTAGCTAAATGTTGATCACTAAAAGAGCTATGGCTGACTTAGCTCAGAATTTTCCACCCTGTTAGATTCCACCCTGTTAGGTCTATAAACCTAACAGGTGGAATGTGAAACATATTCTATTCATCAAAAAATGTTTTGCTTGTTTCAAGAAGAAAAAAAAATCTAAGATGGCATAAGGGACATATACTATGCAAGAAACGCTCATTTTGAAGAATTTTGAAGCCAAAATGTCACAGCATACCAGGAATGACCCAGACCCACTTGGCCCTACAGTGTAGCCTAATGTAATACAAGGATAACCGGTTTTCACATATTGACTTTTGCTGGCAAGAGTAGTTGAAAAAAGTAGCTGGAGCATAACCATTAAGGCTAAAAGTCCCTGGACACAATTATTGTACTTTTTTTAATATTTTCATTTAGCTTTTTATACTTTTACTTTTTAAAAGATGCAGAGTTTTGTTTTGTTTGAACACTGCACTGGGCTTATTCCTGTTGTGAATTAAAAACATTTGTAGTGTGTAAGGGCACGATTAAACTAACTACTGTGTGTTTGTGTTTGATTTATTAAAGCAATTCACATATAGGGATTCCCACCGTCTACCCCTGCCACCCCTGCTAAGACCTCTTGCCACCCCTATGCCCCCCCCCCCCCCCCATGTAAAATGTTCTAGATCCGCCACTGTATATATATATATAATATATATATATATATAATATATATATATATTAAAACACCAAGTTTGTTTTGCCTTGTAGGCATACATGAGTAGGGTTGCATAAATTAATAACAATAGCCTAGATAGCAGACAGACAGTCTATAAATCGTTAAAAATGAACACTTCAGTAACACTACACTAGAGAAAGATATATGGATTATCATATGTTACTTCAAATGTTTCCATTCGTTATGAAATGAGATTGGAGTAAAAACATGAAGCCTAATGTTTGGTGTGTTTTGCTTTTTAAATGCACAGCGCGACTGACTCAAACTCATAGCGCGTGCAGAGAACGTCTACTGAAGCAATCAAGCCTTTCCAAACTATGAAACCTTATTTTTACATTATACTATATCTACATTTGAGCAGATATCCACAAACACATTATTTAATAGTAAACCGGTCTAAACATTATAATATTCACCATTTAGAATAAACACTCATACTAGCCTACTTTAATATTGTGCTGTGTTTAATTATCGAACATAAAAACATTATTGTGTCATACATGTATATACATTTAGCATTAGGTTTCATGTTTTTACTCCAATCTCATTTCATAAAATTTTAGTCTGGCACAAGTTCAACTAGTAGCTAAATTGTAAAGTTTATGCAACAATAACATGCGACAGAACGCACATCATGTTTATTTTATTTTATTACGAAAAACAGAAAATTTTCTTTGTATTATTATTGTACACAAATAAAAGAAGACAGTTTTGAAACTTTAACAGTTTTGAATTATGTATAACACTTGCCTGTATGACAAACATTTATTTGAGTCTCTTTTGCACTGATAAGAAAAAAAGCGAGACAATCACGCTAGCGCGATAGCTGACCCCAGGGGGTTAACATCATCCCTCCACCTCCTCATCTTCTACCTTCTATTCCTAACTACTCTTACAACAATGGGGAGAATACTCTGACAAAATTCCAAGCCCAGAGCCCTCCACAGACAGCACGCCAAATACATATAATCTTTACTTTGTGTGAACGCGTGAAATTTTATAGACACAGGAAACACTGCCTGTTTTTGAAAAATGTTCTATTCGCGTCAGACTTGAAGAACTGTTGAACTGAATATCATACATTATTTGTAAAACTGCGGTTCTTGTACCTGGCTCTTTTTGAATTTGTGTTCGTGAAATTCTTTGAGGGTAATGTAGTCTTGAAAGGACTGCTGCATCCTCCATCCTGGTAATTAGAACCGATTCTCAATTGGGCATGTTTTCACCATTACCAGATTCAAATTACTTAATGAATCAAATGCTAAAACAATGCAGGCATCGTGTACACATAAGCAACGCTATTATTACCATAATTCCTTCTTCCCTGTGTGTACTGCTATATATCATAACGACTTTGTCATCAAAGAACAAACTCAATTGAGACCCATATTCTGATAGGATCTCTCAGGACAAGAAGTGGCTTAGCAACAAGATATCCAGGATAACCTGGATATCCAGGTTTGCACATTCTCTTCGCGTCCCATCTATCAATTGTGTCTGTGTGAGTGGCCTCTCTGCAATTCTGTACTTCAACCCTGAAATCATCAGACTGGGGAGAGTGCAGTCTTTGAAAACCTCTGATAAATGTGACCTCTGGTGTAAAATCGCTCAGGCAAGATACAAACTGTGATACAGATTCAGATAAAGAAATAAAAAATAGTAGTAGTAGTACACAGCATACTATTAAACATAGATGATAGATGCAATATGATTAGATCCGGCTAATAGCATTATCTCTTGCTGCATGGCTGTTACCTCTTTCATGACTACTTTGCCAAAGTCGAAGGTGGCTCAGGAGAACTCAGTGACAAGAAGCATTTCCTTATTTCTTTTCACAGACAGTCTTAAACCATCATGACTTTGGATGACCGCCACCGGGTTCTTTCTTGTTTTCACTTTCTCTGTCATCGTCCATCGCCTCTCTTAGGGCCTTGTGCCAATCTCGGGCTGCTGCATTGTTTGAAAAACTCCATCCTGCATAATGCTGTTATATGTTTGATTTCAGTCAAGTGGCAGATTTTTGGGCTCTTGTCAAGTCAACTATAGCGCTGGGCAGAACTGTTGCCTTTTAGGAAAACAAAGAGCGTTTGTAAATAGAACAGCTAAAAAATGTCTGTTTTTTGGCAGGCAAAACTGTTATTATGATTCAACGTCCTGCAATACTAAGTATAGACAAGTAGATCTTAAAACGCAGTATGAAATTATGATTGTATGTATCTGTCTGTGTGAGCATGTGAAATCTATGATTTATTTTTATATACAGTGACGATTCCAGTCTGGTTATTGAAAGCTCCAAATTAAAGATGAGCTATAAAACAATCTCAAAATGTGATTGTGGTAAAAATTATGTTGTTAACCCTCTGGGGACCAGGCTGTTTTGGGGGCCTTTGGGATGTTTTGACGTGCACTGTGTTGGGAATTCATTTCTTCTAAAGTGTAGAAACTTAGAAGCGAAGACCAGGAGACTCGGATGTATCTTTTAAGCAGGATTCTTTATTTGCTGTAGTCTGCTTCGTCCAAGATAGTATCCAAATCTGACTAAACTAAAATACAGACTGTTCATATACCTTACAAGGGGGAGGAGTTACATAAAGGTGGAAACAAAGCAAATGGAAAGGCAAGATTCAGCTGGTTTCAGGAAATTCTTCAGGCCTGATCTCATCAGCATAGCAGTTATTCAAAGCCTTGAGATGCTAATCCGGAGGAGTTACATAGCGGAGGAGACTCTTGAAACAAAGCAAATGTAAATGATTCCGCTGGTTACCTGAGTTCATCAGCATAGCAGTTATTCGGAGCCTTGAGATGCTAATCCAGTCAGCCTGACTAGATTCGTTAAACCAGGGGTCTCAAACTCAACTTAACTGGGGGCCGCTGGAGGTAGAGTCTGGGTCAGGCTGGGCCGCATCAAGTATTCCACAAAAAAATTGTATATTTTATATAATTTATAATTATAAATAATTATTAACGTTTCTTCTGAACTGTTCATCTGAATTTGAACATTCCTTTCTGTACATGATTGGATCTTCATGAGCTGTCATTCTGACAGTTGAAGTTCATTTTACCTACTTTCTTTGTCTTTTCTCTATAACACATATTTGTGATATTTATATTTGCTTATGTCCTTTTTATTTTCTTTATACAACATATTAATTATATTGAATGTTTTTTTTTGGAAGGCACATTTCCTTTTGCAGTCATGTCTGCCCGTCTTATTGAATTCTTTCTACACATGTATAGTGTCTCAGGCAAATTACTGACTTTGCACAAATCAAAGTAAACCTTCTTATCAACCTGTTGGACAAATATTACAAGCTCAAAATTATTATTCTCACATTGTTTTAGAGCAGAGTCTCTCTCCAACACGTCGCTCGCGAGCTACCAGTAGTTCGTGGCCTGATTGGTGGTCGCCAAGGGGTCTGTTCACATATCGCGCTCACATATTTTGCGCGCTCAAGTTCGTTATTTCAAATGTAGGCGCGCGGCAAGCGCGCTCATATATTGAAGCGACGCGCTCATTTTTTTTCCAGGCGCAGTATGTTTGTACTTCGCGGTTGTCTATGACAACTATTGACAACAAACCATAGACTGTAAAAAAACCCACCGCACGCTATCACGAGACTATCTATGGTAGCCCATAAGGGATAAAAAAAAATTTAAATGCGGCACACGCAACGACGGGCCGCACTAACATTAAACTTTAATGTCAAGTAGGGGGCCACAAAATATCACCCTGCGGGCCGCAAATGGCCCGCGGGCCGCGAGTTTGAGACCACTGGGTTAAACCTTTACAACTGACATTTGTGCTTTTTTCAGTTATTTATAAACATGTTAATAGCACAGGTATAAATTCACTATATATAGCACAAACGGGGCTATCATAATATGTGAGCAAAATGTATGTACATGTTTGTATTTTTGAGAGAAAATTATTTATGCATGGTTATTGAAAAAAATAAAAATAAAAGTTTCTGAAATAAGGCCACAAAACACATATTGATTATTTCTGCACAAGACTTTTGAAAATTGTATCACATAGTCTAGAGTATTTGCTCCAAAACTATTTGAGAATCATCCTGGCTACTCATTCAGATAAGTCATAAAAAGTCTTTTAGATTGTGTATGACGTGTTTTGTTTGAGAGAGCTTTATGCGAGGAGGCGTGATCTCTCATTAATATGTGTGGCATTTCACACCTGAGAAAGACAAAGACCATCCCATAATTCCCCTATTAGGTGCTATCAGGCCATATCATTAGGAGCCTTGCACAAAGAATGAGGAGATTTAAAAAAGAATGGAGTTTAGATTGTTTGGATTTATTTACAACACAACATAATCCAAAGATACACAACAAAGGTCAAAAAAGCACATTAGTAAACAAACTGATCTAAAGACAGAGGCTTGCACAGTCACACAGCATTGTCCCATTCCTGAAACATTGTACATACCTGTCATTCAAGGTGTTTGATTTTTATTGTACAGTCTCCTGTGAATGTTGAAGTCAGCAGGACTCATCAGTGGCATCTCATCCCTGTAAAAAAATAAATAAACACCTGTGAACATGGTGATATCAAGAGAAACTACATGGCTGCACGACTTTGGGCATGCATTGTAGATTTTTCTGGTTAAAATTGTGATTTAATTATATACACACACACACACATAGACACACCACACACACACACACACACACACACACACACACACACACACACACACACACACACACACACACACACACACACACACACACACACACACACACACACACACACACACACACACACACACACACACACACACACAACAGCTTAGAATCAGTGAACACACCCATTCTAAAATTGACTAAAAAGAGGAATAAAAAATCGTAATGCCTTAACACTAAGTATAAACAAATTGAACTAACATCTGTAAAATTGTAGGTAAATATGTACTAGTGTTGTCACGATACTAAAATTTTTGTTTCGATGCCAATACCAAGTCAAGAATTGCGATTTCGATACTTTTTCGATACTTTTCCTGAAAAGGGAGAAACGCTCTCAAATATTATTGCTGTGCTTTATTTTAAAACCGGGACAACATTCTAATTATACAACACACTAATAAATGAACATATGAACAGCAGATATGTTAAACATTTGAACATAATACTTGGGGGCTCAAGCTTACACTTGAGTAAGCAAACTGTATTTTTATGTAATTTATGTAATAAATGAAACCTTATTGTAAAGTGTTAACGATTAGTTATACACCGATTCAGACGTCTCGTGAGTTCAGTGTTGGAAAGATCAGTTGTTTAAACCATTCATTAAAACGAATCGGTTCAAATGAGTCATTACATGGACGTGTCATTATCGGACGTGTGCGCGTTGTGTGATGTGTCATCACAGAAAACATTTCATCACTGGATAGTTTTTTTTCGTTTATTTAAAGTGTGGTTTATGTCAGCTGAATGTGCGGAACGTTTTTCAGAGAAGATAAGGCAACGTATTTTAGCTCAATTCACACCCAGCGGTAATTCAGGAAAACAAATCTCAGAATGCTCCACATGAAACTTTAGTCTCCCGACCTTACCATCGTGTCGATTTATTTTGATTAATATGTGGGAGAGAGCAAGACAGCGCTTAGTTTTGAAACGGAAGCCTTGTTTATACTTTCGCCTGGCCCCGCAGAGAGAGAGAGTGCGCGCGCGACCGGGTCTCTCCCTCTCTCTGCTCGTTCAGTTAAACATGCGCCCTGTCACACACGCAGCAGTTCATCTAAGTTACATTACTTACCAATCAAATAAGACTTTGGCGGGACAAAAATTCGCTGTAGTGTTTGTCACATGACAACTGCAGCTTCTTTGCTGAAAAAAGTATAGATACTAATAAATTTAGGTATCGTGACGTTTTTAATTTCCGAGTATCGCAATACTTTTGAAGTATCGGTGCACCGTGCAACACTAATATGTACTTACTCTTTCTGATTTCGGACTGTGTTGCTTTTGCATTTACACACATTTACAACTGATATATGCGAGCATGCATCGTCAATGATAATAATGAGGCAGCATTTAAACTAGTCAAAATATAATCTAAACATCTAGTAGGCCTATTTTCTAAAATAACTTCTAAATTATAGCTTTCATAATAATCTAAACATATCATTTACACATACAAATTTCCTAACTGGGGTTTACAGTGCGTAGCATATGCACTAAAAACAAAAACAAAAACAACAAAAAAAAAACTTTTTTGACGTTGAAATGGTAGGCCTACGAGATATTAAATTCATGGTATAGTTATGCACTTTCATTAGATCGTGTTGAATATATCAAATGTCAATACTCTTGATGGCAAGTGGAAAATAGTCCAGTATAATATGTAAGCTACATGTTTATATTGAATAGCTTGTCAACTAATGGAAGTAAGATTAAATACTTACTCATCCGAAATTCTATTCACGGATTGATCAAGTCGCTCTTCAAAATACAAACGGTCGTCAGTCTCGCTCTTCTTCTGATGAAAATGTGGATTCTTCGTCGCTAGTATCCAGGACGAGCTGAAGAGCTTCCACATCGGTGTATCGCCATGATCTTCCCAACGCGCAGGTGATGTGAACTGAATGATGAAACTTGAAGCCTTTCATGCATTTTTTGGGGGCGTTTACCTGTTTTCCATAGATGGCTTAACACATTATCTTGTGAATAGCGCGCTCCGGGAGTAGGCGTGAACGAATTAAAGGGAATGAGCTCGTAATGAGCTCGACTGGAATCGCTCTATTTTCATACAGATTACAGAAGCTGAGAATATTTGTTTTTAATATAAATTACTTAATTTAAAAGATGCGATCTCTAGCTTTATGCCCGTTAGTATGTTTACCTGTTTGACTGAATTTTCGTGGAGTTACAGATGATTTCCGAACGCGTTTCAAATTGGAAGGGCAGAACTCAGATCATGTTCATTTTTCTTTATTTGGCAAAAAGCAAAACACAGGTCTCTCTCTTAGCGACACCTCGTCCCGACTAAGATCGACTGAGCAGCCTGCTGCGGCTCCGGCCTGAGCCAGATCTTCACCGTAGGCAGTGGGAGTGACCGGGAATGTAGCGTCACGGACCACGGAAAGCGCCTTCTTTGGCTGCCAAGCTGTTTGGCTGTCTTACGGGCCATCCAAAAGGAGGAGAGAGTTTGTTGGAGGCCCCGCCCCCAAGCGCCGTGTTCTGGATCGTGTTCCCTCTGTTCTCTTAGGCGACATTTGCAATATTTGTGCGAGCTCCACAATAAGAGCACATATCCCTTCCCACAAAGGGCCGTTTCCTCCTCATACACTCAACACTGTGTCACTCGCCCTGCCCCGAGCAGCGCGGAGTTGCAGTCCGTGCTTATATTGGCCTCCCGGTGGAAAAACGCGAGAGTGCCAATGTTCCCCCACCGTGCACGACACCGCTCGTGCCCGTTTGGCAGCCAGCCTGACTGGGGCATGGCTCCAGTCTAAAAACATTAGCTACAGCGGTCAATCAACTAATACGGCCGGTGTCATTTTCTAGACACGTGAACAGTTATTACAGGCATTTTACCTACTGGGAATAATTCAAAACAGGTATTCTCTTCAGTCCAGGCGCAAACCACCCCGCGCCAGACCTGTTGGGCCTGCTACTGACTTTGCCCCAATGCCCAATTCTGAGAATGGAAGTGCACAGCTGCTATTTCTTGGTGCCCAAGAGGAATGGAGGACTGATACTGGACCCGAGACCCATCAACCAATCAGTCTCCCAGGAGCACAGCCAAGACTCATGCACCAAAAGGAAGAGAGCACACACTTTACCGGAGCACCCAGCCTAATTCTTCACCGGGTTTTCTTTTGTTTTCGTCACCTTGTCAATAAATCCACCCTCTGGGCACTTTGCTTGAGCTCTTCTCGTCGTGTGATTCTTCACCCCGTGACAATATATTCACAATTGTCATCGCTAAGGCTGCTGACGCTGTGCTTATGTACATACTAATATGTGTCCATGCTGTATGTTGCACTGTATCCTTCAGTGCAACTGGCTATTGTGATCTAACTGCATATTTTCACAGTTGTCATCTTTACGGCCGCTGACGCTGTGCTTATGTACATACTGATATGCGTTTATGCCATTATGTTGTCCTGTATCCTCCAGTGCAACTGGCTATTCTGATCTAACTGTGTATTTCCTGTCGCTACGCCCGCTGGCGCTGTTCTTATACTGATATGTGATTATGATGTTGTGGTGTTAAGCTGCTCTTGTTCAGTACAGCCTAAGCTGATATGCAATGCTGGTGTACTTGAGCTGAGCAGCTCATTGGTCTGGACCTGCCTATCAGCTGTGAACATTCCCAGAGGAGCGACGCTATTGGCTGTTGTTCTACTCTGTGATTGGTGTCAATGGTTCCAGGATATTGACGTTGACCCGGTGGTCAATCGATCTCTCCAATCAATCGGAAGACATGCTCTGGTGGTCAGATTCTCAGGGGAGTGAGGACGCCTTCAATGCCACCGTAGGATCTAGCTCTAGTTTTGAGGGCTCATTCCCTACCGCCTTTCGAGCTCTTGGTTTCGATTGCTATTAAGGAGCTCTCCCTGAAAAAAAAGTTCTCCCCTGTTCCTTGCCCTTGCTTCAACTAAGTGCATAGGAGACTTACATGTGTTATCATGAACGGTGATAAAATCTGTTTCGGACCCAGCGACTGCAGTGTTACTCTCCGGACGAGACCCCTGCTATGCCACTGACGTCCGGGCCGGTCATTCTGTCTCGCTGCACCCCCGAGGGTACGTCTGTGGTTTGCATGACCCCGATGGCACAGTCCGTGGGAGCCTCCCAACTAGAGCATCCCAACCTGTCCCGCTGGTTTGCCCGAACTATCAGACTCGGCTATACGATTCCGTTTGCACAGTCTCAGGGGAGTCCGCTTCACTATCATCGGTGGCAATGCCCCTGTCATGAGAGTGGAGGACGCCATCCTGCTGGCGAAGTGTGCGATCGAGACTGTCCCTCCAGTCGAAATAAGGTCCAGCTTCTACAGCCCCTACTTCATTATCCCGAAGAAATCCTGTGGGTTACGGCCAATCCTGGACCTGTGCATCTTGAACCGCTCCCTTCACAGGATTGGTTTGCAGCAATCGAAGTGAAGGAGGCCTAGTTCCATGTCTCTATTCTCCTTCGACACAGACCCATTCTTCGGTTTGCTTTCGAGGGGCAGGCATACCAGTACGAGGTTCTCCCATTCGGACTAGCCCTGTCTCATCGAGGCAGCTCTTGTTCCTCTAGAGGAACATGGGGTTCGCATCCTGAACAATCTCGACGACTGGCTGATCCTAGCACGCCCTCAAGACCAGGTTTGCGAACATAGGGACCTAATGCTCCGGCACCTAGCTCGTCTGGGCCTTCGGGTCAACTGGGAGAAGAGCAAACTTTGCCCCGTGCAGAGCATCTCTTTTCTCTGTATGGAAATTGACTCGGTCGCCATGTCCGCGCAGCTTACGAGCGAGCGCACGCAGTCACTGCTGCTAAATACTTGCCTGAGACAGTTCGAGGGCAAGAATGTGGTTCCACTGAAGTTATTTCAGAGGCTCCAGGGGCATATGGCATCTGCAGCCGCGGCAACGCCGCTCAGATTGCTTCATATGAGACCGCTTCAGCTTTGGCTTCGACCAGTTACTCCGACCTGCCGACAAACCATCACCCCGTGGACGAACCTCAGCTTTCTACAGGCCGGAGTGCCCTTAGAATGAGTTTCCAGGCATGTTGTTGTCTCAACAGATGCCTCCACCACGGGCTGGAGTGCCATGTGCAATGGACATGCTGCCACGGGCTCCTGGACAGGACCCCAGCGCCTCTGGCATGTCAATTGCCTCGAGTTGCTGGCAGTATGCCTTGCTCTGCACTGCTTCCTGGCGTTTCTCAAGGGCCAACACGTACTAGTCCGCTCAGATAATACCGCGACAGTAGCTTACATCAACCGACAAGGTGATCTACGCTCCCGCCGTATGTCGCAACTCACCCGCCACCTCCTCTTATGGAGTCAGAAGCATCTGAGATTGCTTCGAGCCATTTATAATCCGGGAACCCTGAACTGTGCAGCTGATGAGCTCTCACGGTTTCAGCTCCTTCCTGGAGAGTGGCGACTCCATCCCCAGTCGGTTCAGCTGATTTTGGATCAGTAGGGGATGCATAGGTAGACCTCTTTGCCTCCCACGACTCACGTCCCATTGCGACCTGTTTTACTCCCTGACCGAGTGCACGGATGCACTGACGCACAGCTGGCCGAGTGGCCTCTGCAAATATGCATTTTGCTCAGTGAGCTTTCTTGCTCTCAGAGATGGGGCACCCTATGGCACCCCCGTCCCGATCGTTGGAACCTCCACGTTTGGCCCCTGGATGGGACGGGGGAGCCATAGTGTGCCCTGAGTACCCTACCACCAGCAGTGGTGGCTACCATCACTTCCGCTAGAGCATCGCCTATGAAACATGCCTATGTGTTCAAGTGGAACCTATTTGTCGACTGGTGCTCTTCTCACAGAGAAGATCCCAGAAAATGCTCAATCTGTGTCGTGCTTTCCTTCCTGCAAGACGAGTTGGAGCGAAGGCTGTCTCCCTCCACTCTGAAAGTGCATGTTGTCACTATCGCCGTATATCAAGACGCAGTCGAAGGTAAGTCCGTGGGAAAGCAAGACCAGATCGTCAGGAGACTCAATCCCCCTCGCCCTTCTCTCGTTCCCTTCTTGGGACCTCTCAGTGGTTTTAACTGCCCTGCAGAGTGCTCCCTTTGAGTATCTGCAATCAGTGGAGCTTAAGTTCCTGTCAGTTAAGACAGAGCTCCTGGTTGCATTGGCTTCCATTAAGAGGGTAGGGGACCTGCACGCATTTTCCGTTGGCAAAGCGTGTTTGGAATTCGGGCCGGCCTTTTCTCACATGTGTAGGACCTGGGTGAATCATGGGGGTTAATCATGGGGGTTAATCATGATTCTTTGATTCTGAATGCAATGAATACATTTTTGCTCACCAGCAAGCTCCAGAAAGTCGGGAGTAGAGTGCCTTTTTGACACGTTTTATGGGTCCTCCAAGCAATACCACAACATGACATCATGACTTTGCGTAAACATACACGCCACTTTCAAGTGAAGTGGCGTGTTATCTATACGCATTTTGAGCTATCCGCGTGTATGCGTGTATGTCTACGCCGTTAAATGTCCGAGTGATTCCGCGTGTATATACACACAGTTAAATGTCCGAGCGAAACGAAGAAAAACCTAGATCTACATCTGGCGAGCAATATTTTTTGTCCTAGGATGGTAGGGGAACACTTATTAATGGTATTAACCCCAGTGACGGGTAGGTTTAGGGACGGGGTTGGGGTAGGTCGTATATTTATATATACAGTAATGTAACGTTAAGTCAACGGCATTCATAAACACGCTGAAAAGCAATTATGCGTTTTGATAGCACGCCAAAAATGGAAATACGAATTGCCGTGTTATACATACGCTATTTCATGAGATCAGACTGAATACCAGAACACTCCACACATTCCTCCAGCGCTGGGCCTCAAGCCTCAAAGAGATCAATATCTCCTTTCTGCGGGGGAGGGGATGCCAGCTGGACGAAGAGCAAGCTCCTTCATTCACCCAGCACACGCATACACACACACACACACACACACACATACACACACACACACACACACACACACATATATACATTTCCTTACATCTGAGTGCAGAAAGTAACAATCCTGGAAAAGGTACAATACATCCTTATCTATTAATGTGTTCTGTTTTCATTTTAGTATAATTATGACTTTCTAGTTGCATTAGTTGAACTCTAAACGCCTATATTCAAGCTATAGGAATAAATCTCTGTTGTTGTATGTGCCAAACACATTTTTCTTGGTATCGATGTGAACCTCTCGGTTTATCTTAGCTGAATCTATGTAGTAGATTGTGATAAAATGTATTTTACTATGTTTTACCATCTCTGGAGTGAAACCAAACACGTTTCTGTCACTGTCATAAACCATGCAAATCAGCTGTCAGACCGGACAAAGAACGATTTTTCCCGCTCACAGAACTCCAAGCTGATTCGTCAGATTTTCCTTTTTCGTATTCTACTTCATTCATTTCTACTTGCGAATGAAATGATTTCAGCCTGAAGTAGCTGGCAAACTTTACCTTCAAATGGACATTTAAACCTTTGATGAAGCGCGCGCCCCGGACCCATCGGCAGACCACGTGACGCTCCCACGGAACACACACACACATGCCTTCGTGAAGCAGCCACACAAGAGCTATAAGTGCAAGTATCATATTTCATATCGAGATCTGAAAGCTGTTATGGTTGTTTGCCCACTTAGAGTGATTGTGATTCCTTGTTGTTTCTCTCTCAAGGTTCTGTTCAGGTAATTTTTCCATTCTGTGATCTTTGATCCCTCTCTCACTCTCTCCCTTTTTCTAGAACTCTACTTTCATTCTTTTTCATTGTTGTTTGTTTTATTGTTGTAAATACATTTATTCCGTGTAACGTTAGTTCACCTGTATACGTAGTTTCATTTACTAAATACATTATATTAATTTGATTGACTGTCTCGTGCTCATAACACAAACGTCCCTTCAATGTTGCGGTCAAGCTACAAGCTTTAAAATTTGTTGATACTGAAAAAGTATTTTTATAGAACAGGAAAGTAATCATCGTGGCCAGAGGAATAACTTCTATAAAGGTCTATAAAGAAGGATAATTTTTCATAAGGTTTGCATGAGGTTTCCCTGATATGTGCCCAAGGTTCCCACCACTACCTTTCGATATCAGGTGGTGAACCTGCAAGCGCTGCCCCTGGTAGAGCCAGACCCAGCCTTGGCACTGCTTTGTCCAGTAGACAAAACGCAGTGTTTCAGGACCTCTGACCAGCTCTTTGTCTGTTATGGTGGGAAGCTGAAGGGAAAGGCTCTCTCCAAGCAAAGGTTGTCTCACTGGATACTGGATGTCATTGCTTATTGGATGTCATGGCATACCAGCAGCAAGGTCGACTATGCCCCCTTGGTGTGAAGGCTCACTCAACCCAGAATGTGGCCTCCTCTTGGGCTCGCTAACAGACATCTGTAGAGCTGCAGGCTTGGCGACACCCAACACATTTGCCAGATTCTACAGTATCTGAGTGGAGCCAGTGTCCTCTCATGTACTCGGTTCAACCAGCCGGTACTAGGATCTGCTCAGGTGTCTTCGCTTGCTCGCCATTCCACTCCACGGACTAGAAACGTGCAATATTTTCCTCAGGTTAGCTTCCCCGCAAGCCCTGATTTCCCTTCAGCACTGCTGACGTCAACACCAGAGTTATGCCACCGGCAGCTTTCTCTCTGGGCGATCCCTACATGTGTATGTCCACTGTAAGCCTCCCTGAGCATGCGTCTTTCCCTTGGCAAGCTACCTTGTCCCCCCTGGGGTTGAAACATTCCACCGTGCTGGCTGGACACCCCAGTGTTTTTTTTTTTCCGTATGCAGCCCCCTCCCGGGTCATGATTGTATTCTTAAGTCCCCCCCACTTGGGTTGGCACTGACTGCATATTTCCACTGAGATATGCTTCCCTGTGTACCTTTCTATTCCTGTGTTAAGTAGGACTTTTTTGTCCGTGCTCAGACTAACGCAAGGCTCTGGAAGACAGCCCAGAAGGTGGCGTGATTAGTAGGGACTACGAAAGTGAACGTCTCGATTACATACTGTCTTCCTGCCACTTCCGCTGTACCGCTGGTAACACCCGAGTTCAGTCTCGGCTCCTCAGTGAAGAAACATATCTGCATGTTGGCATTTATTTGCCATTGGCTTGTTTTGTAATACTCAAAGTTGATAAGCTTTCTAAGCGAAACCCCATTTGTCGTCACAAATAGTTACGATAGTAACCAGAGATGTTCTGTTTTGAGTTAGTTTTCATTGTGTTCATGTTATGTTTGGCTGTGACACCCAGTTTGCCCATGCATTGATTCCATTGATTTAATCTCTGCCACCTGTGTCTTGTTAATTATCTTGTTAACTCCCCTATTTGCCTGTGTATTTAAGTGTTTAGTTCTGTCAAGTTGTCTGTCATCGTTGCTAAATGTTTGGTTGTTCTGTTCTGATTGTTTGGTTTCTTTTATGTACATTGCAAATAAAGTAAAGTTGCTCCAAGTAGATCCTGGATCCTTTGTTTCAATCTGCGTATGACACGTGTATAGAAAAAAGCTTCATGTGGATCCTTTAAAATTATTTTGTCTTTCATGAAAGAAACAACATAATTTGGGTTTGGAAAAAAGTAAATAAAGTTTAAAATAAATATTTATTTTTATTTTTAACTTAACTATCCCTTTGAGCTGCTTCATTTTGTGCAGCAAAATATAGATTGATTTTATTAATAACAAGCTTGATATGAATTGAAACTGCTGAGGTCATATGCTTATTTGTTTTAGAGGACACTGCTGAATATTTCAGGCCAGGGTGCTGTAGCTGGGAGCTGGACTATCTATCTTTTCCAAAACAAACCTTTAGACACAATAAAGTAAGTCTGTCCTTGGTAAATAACCAAAGTCTTGGTTTGCTGTAATAGACTGAATGTTATGTGCTGTAGAATAATAAAAACAATAAAGTGATCTAGCAGTGCTGCTTATGAAGGTATGATTGTTGTTTTTTACTTTTTAATTTAATTGAAGACCCTTTCATAGACCTTGCTGTTTTTAACACCGTATTACAGAATATCTACACACTGAAACGTTTTACTGTCAGTTTCTAAGGTAAAAGTGATTTTGCATGTGTTTGTTGGACTTTTGTTGGTCTTGGAACAACATTACTGTAAACGAAACAAATACACATTAACAACTCCTAATTAACATTAACAAGACCTAAAATTATAATCTTGTCAAAGCTCCAATTCCAACCCTAAACCTACTGTAAACATACATACAATGTGATCCTGATCCTGAAACATGTTCTGCACCCTGCTGAATTTCCATGCTGGTCCAGGTTTATGCTGATTAGTGCATATGCCTGTTAGCATAGCCATTGGGTTCCATTCACTAATAATTGCACGGATTATTCTTAAGTAAATGCACAAGACAACTTCTCACTGTGCATATGGACATAGATTTGTTCTTAACAGTAGGTAATAAACAGTAGGTAATAAATTTGGAATATTCTAAATGAGTGACTGTGCCCGAGGTAAGTTACTTGCACAAAACACGCCCAAACCATGTAAATGTCAGGGCTTTCCACACACCCTTTTCTTCCATCGCTTTCAGCAAACATGATGATCTCTGGCAGCAATCCTCGATCAATGCCAAGTGTGCCATCCTCCAAACAAGTTTAAACATAATAACAACCTTTAATACAGACCCTGATTATAGACCTCTGATTTAAAAGCTGTACAAATGTGTATCTGCATCTTTATGCAGAGGAAACTCGCAACTTGAGCTATAACACACCTAGTTTTTACTCTTTTACTGTATGTATACATACCCAGGCCCAGGGAACATTCAACCTTTGTGGTCAGATTTTGGAGGAGGCTACTGAAACCATTGCCAGTCAGAGATATTCTGCTCTTGCATAGATGTAAAAAAAAAAAAAAAAAAATATATATATATATATATATATATTGCAGCAGTTTTTGTTTATTCATATTTTTGGCTTTTGAGTGACATATGTCGTATTTAATTTAGCCTATATGTCTCTGTGACAGTTTTCACTGTGTTGACAGTATAATGATAAGACAAAAAAAAATAAAAAAATCTTGTATAGCCAACATTTTGTTATCCCCAATCACTCTCTCCCTCTTTAGAGAAAATTTTAATTTGAGATTGGTGGGATTTAGCAGGATCGGTCGGGTCGGGAAGAAAATCACTTTAAGCAGATAACGGGTGAACACAGTGAATATTAAGCGGAATCAAGAGGGTGCGTAATAAATCCGAGCGGGACAAAAAAAGTCCCACGCTGACCTCTAACCCAGAGTATGTGATTTTTCCTTATGTGTGGTTCCAGTTGTTCCTACAGTACATTTTTTTATAAATTTAAAACAAAAGTTATTGATAAATCATGATTTGGTTGTGCAAATGTTTGTATACAGATGTCACGCACAAAACTGGAAGCAGGACCTGCTGCTGAGCTACATATGCTAATGTTTCATTCATTTAGCAGTCCATTACGCCTCAGCATTCAGTGCTCCTGGGCCAAGAGGGAGGGCCCTGATGATTGAACACTGCTTTTTGACAAACTGAGCTACTGTCCTGTCCATGGCTACGCCTCCATGTCCATGGCCACATCACAGGTAGACACCTGTGATGTGGCCATGGACACATGGCCATTGGTCATGCTGATGAGATATGTTCTCCATTTTCCCAAACCTCCAAAAGGTATGGTGGGCTTTATACTGCGTACAATAATAGCTATGAGGAATGAGCTGCTTTCTTTGAAAAGTAAAAGATGAATGCACAGAAGTGTTAGGTTTTTTTTTTTTTTTGTTTGTTTGTTTTTTTTGGTTGGTTAATCGGAAGTATGCAATCTAACCAGAGTGCACGTAAATGAACATGCTTGTTCCTATCCAGTCAGTTGGGTCGTTAATGACTGGTGACCCTGGCTGTGCGTTTTGCACTGCTTTGAAGTGTCTGGCTTTCTATAACCAATAAACAATGTGTTTGTTGTTATCCTTTGTTCTCCAGTCTGTCAAACATATCAAGACAGATATTGTGTTGCAGCAACCAACATTTGCCTAATAAATCTCACTAAAATGTTTCTCGACTCCTGCTTAGTTCCAGACAAAAAATATTAAGCTCTGGCCAGGGCTTTAAAAAAAATCCTTCTGTAACATTACAGTTCCGAAAACGGTTTGAAAACATACCGGTTGTTAATGTTGTGGCAAAACTTCTGTTAAACATCATCACTGCGTAAGAGACACTCAGAGTCAAATTAATAAAAAGAGAAATATTTATTCTTGCAAGAAGGCCCAGTCGCCATCACAGCCGTTACATTCTGTGAAGTGAGTGGCGCGCACCAGGAAGACATGAGACAGCTTTTATACTCTTTTCAAGGTTCCTTCTCACCCGCTCTACTTTTCCACCCAGATAAGGCCCCCACTTCTGTTCAGTTTCTACTTAATAACACAAACTGGTACTGGAATAAACCAGCCAAATTTGACCATTCCTAAGGTCGAGATGTCCTGTCCCATATATTCCTGAAACGTCACGCACAAGCATGTACACACATATACTTTTACACATTGAATAGATTAGGAATAAATGACTATTAAAATTTCTACAACAATTCCACACTTTTTATCATTCAGATTACCCATAATCACAATAATAAACAAAAAGACAAATTTTAAGTCATATCATCACACTACTCTTCATCTCTAGTTTTCACATAACTGATCACTCTTCTTAAACATTTGTGAAAATAACATTTGAAAAGAAAAAGCTTAGGCTGTTTTTGTAAGGATAGGCCCTTAAGTATTAGCAAGCAGATAAAGAATTCAACTAAAGCCGGGCTAGATAAACAATCACTGTTGTTGTACCCCAAGCATAGCTTGACCCTCAGTCACCTTAGTTAAATAAGAAATAGTGTACAGACTAGTTAGAAAAACAACAAATCATCAATCCACAGTGGTTACATCAAAATATAAAGTATAAGAAAAGTATAATAAAACCCTTCATTTCAAAACCCTCTCCTTGTACCTTATCACATAGCGGATAAGCACAGCTTTTAACCATCTGTTCATAACAAAAACATTCATAGGAAGAAGAAAAAGAAAAGAAAAACAAACACCAAATGTCTAACACATGTCACTGTAGCTTCCACTACTAGAATCATCATCATCACATTTCTTGTCATTGTCATCATCATTTGGATAAAACTGTCATTTTACCAATTTAACTGAGCTGGAAACACACAATATTGACAATCCTACCCCCGAAACCCCAAAGAGTAATCAAACAATCCATTCATTTTCCTAAAATACTTTCTAATTAATCAGTGACCAATCAAATCTCGTTGGCGTTGTTTAAGGTGAGATGTTTGGACGGTGGTGTTGCAATCTCCATCCTTGCAACCTTGTTTGTGGAGTGGACCATAGCCTCTGTCACCTGTGAATGGAGATCTTAAGTGTTTTGTTAGTGCTGCTGGTCGTCCTTCTGGTGTGACCTGTGGAATTTTCACCATTTGTTTACTGATGATATACATTATTAGTTCCAAATTTATTCTCAACATTTGGCCAATTCAGCAACCTGAAACTCATTCAACTATTACATTAACATTCAACCCACTTTACTCATGTCAACAACACAATATTAATACATTTTGGAACAGAATCATTCTGTTAGCTGCAATCCAATCCTGACATTCTGTGAAAGGAAAATTTTAAGTTATGCTCTGCTCCATTCTCTGTAAAGAAAACAAAATGTCGAGGTTATTTTCAGATAGTAAAACTACACGTAGTTTCTTTTGTCTACTGTTCTGCTGTGACCTTCGCTGCCACATCTGCCCCGGCGTTTCCTGTTGAAACAGTCCTGCAAATACATTTACAGAAAGCAAATTTTGTTTGGGACGGCCTTTTACCCAATTAGACCCAGTGTCCTCCCCACATATATTGTCCCTTAGTAAACCATATTTGGCAATTGTTATACCATCTCCCTCTTGATGCACGACACAACTCGAGCATCAATTTAACATAACATTTAACATAGTGTTTTGATAAAGTTTGCATCAACACTAACCAAAAGTTGTCCTTCAGACAAATTTCCTCCAGACATCTTTATCTGGCTCTGAAACAAAAATATTACATTCTTCACTTAAAGCCACATTATCATCTGCTCAACGAAGTATTTGAAGGGCAAAGGCCCTGAGCCTCACAGTGTATCCTGCTTTTCGGGCCTGTTTTTTGGTCTCTTAATTCAGTCATCTACAAACATTTTCAAAGTCATCAATTGTTTCTATCAAGTCAGGTCGTGCTGTACAGACTTGGTCACTTGTCAGTCAAATAACATTCTCATCCTTCTGCCCACAATAATCATACATTTTTAGGGGCTCTCTTGATAATTTCATGTTTGACTTAGCCAATATGTCACTTTGTTGTTGCCATCAAATCTATAACATTTTCATTTATCTCAGCCCATGCCAGATGGTGATCTACAACTCCACAATTCCAATTTACACAAATACTTAAACTGATCCAGAACGTAATTCAAATCAACAAAAAGTAATTAATACCAGACAGAGCTTGATGACCAATCAACTTAAAGCTCGTCCTATGTTCTGTATCATCTTTCATCTGATCCACTCACAATTATCGCCTTCTTTAAAATTTGTCATTTGCCTCAACCCATCTGTAATGATGAAACAATATACTCACTATTCAGGCGGAATATTAGTACCCTCAACTAATACATACAAGACCTAAAGTGCTGTCACCATCACACACACTCATACTAGACACACATGTTAACTGCTCATTTTCAATGTTCGCTTTTTTCAATATTAACTCTTTCTTTTATATATTATTGCTAAAAAGATTTAAATTTTAAATAAGATTTTAAACTTCGCATTTTTCTGTAGCTTTTACCTAATTTTACATGGTCTCTTAACCAGTTCCAAAGCATTTCTGTTCATTATTCATTAGATTTTCTAGACAAGTCAGCTGGGTTGCTTTGTTTAATTTTCCTTATCATTATTTTGCTTCAGCTTGCTCTAGCAGGCCGACAACAGAAAGACAGACACAGTTTACCATCCCTTCCTCCACTCAAACAGTCTCTCTCTCTTATTAACAAATAATAATTACATTAAATTAATCACTATCCTTTTACCATTAAATTTTGTTATCCAGACTTTTCTCAAATCAAAAACTGTCTTCATCTTTAGCCACCCACCATGTCAAACGACCTCCAGGAGTTAAAACATATTAGTTCAAAATCAACACTTCTATAAATTTTCTTATTCTTGCCCATGAGGCAGCCAATACATAAAAAGTTTTGTTCCTGTCTCCCATCACAAATAATGGCAATCCCCTCATGTTTCAGGTAGCTCTTGAAAGCTCCCCCATAGCTCTTTATCTATAATTTTCTCTTCAGGGTGTTGTCCCCCTGGCTTAATTGCAGACACTTGTCACAATGAAAAACAAGCGTACGATTATGCGGTTTCTTCTGGCAAGTGGTATAGAGGAACTCACATTCTCTTGGGTCAGACTGCCGCAACTCGTCACAGCGCATCTCACCTCTCAATGCTCTGCTGACCCCAGTGGCCTCCAGTAGTCAGCGCTCAACTCTCACTACCTTTCTTGCATGTACCACACCCCCGTCCTGAGGTGCCCAATGTCCGTGACCCCCTGCGTTAGGCTGTCCCCTGGCCAGGAAGATCATCCTGTCATTGAGTAGCCATCGTACACACTGGTACCGCTCTTTCCCATCACACAATCAGTTTGCTTTAACAGAACTCAGCTGCTTTCTGGAGCTTAGGAAAGGAACGTTCAAGAGTCACCAGAGCCATTCTGATTGCCTAATAGTGTTCACAGGGAGACAGGTTAATAACAGCAGTATTTAATCACTTAAATCCATTAACCATCTTAAAATCATCAACCTAGCTACTTAGATTATACTCAGTGAATTTAGATCACAACCAACCGTACATTCAGTGTACTGTTACTGTACATGTGTAGCCGTAGCCTCCGGCCCTGTTTCAATGGTGGAGACTTAAGATAAGACAAAGAAGTTACTGGTCCTAAAATAAAATAATCAAAAATGTTATTTCTATCTTTTAAGATCTGCATTATTATTTTAAAGACTTCTTTAAAGTCATTCAGTTTTAAAACATTCACAAATACAAATTGCCCTCTTAATGGCAATGATTTCTTTTACATCTCTGTGTCTGATTTTTCAACTGAAACACTGTGCTTTACTATAAATAGCTTATTATTACTTATGACACAGGGTCAGATAACAGCCTGTTAGCTGAAGGTGACTGAGAGAGACTCTGAGGCATTCAGGACAGGTAAACTGTTCTCTCAAATATTTCTAATCATCAAACTTTTATCTATAATCTTTTAACTATCCCAGCTTAAGGCATCTTTGCCAGAAATGACATTTGTTTCCAAATAAACATCATTTTATAGTTGTCTTTTGCCCATACAGGGAATTTAGACATTACAGATTTCCACTCAGATTGAGTGTCTGTCGTACTGGCCGTTTACAGCCACAGCACACATCAGATTCAGATAAGCGAGCTGTTTCATTACAGCTCCTAACAAACTTATCTTTTAAAAGCAAAACATCAGCTTCTAGTTCTCTCATGGTCAACACTTTTCAAGCTGTTTGTTTAATCAGATGCCTTTTACATTTTACATTTTAGGAACTGTTAATTCAGTAGCCTACTGCCTCTGCTTATTTGATCTTAATTAATTATTCTAGTTCTATATAATCTAAACCCTTTTTAAAATGTTTAATTAAAACACAATCATCCTTTTAGTTACTTTTTCCTTTCTGCAACTCACATTTGTTGTCATTATCCATAATTTTACATCCAATTTTATTCATCAATTCACTTATAAGAATTCAATCTTTTGACCTTGTTTTTTTTTCTCTTATTCTTTCTCAGACGAAAATGTTAATATCATCTTCCCTTAAACACTGATCTACTTTCAAACCCACATTATTACCAGAAATGTGTCACTATCACATTTTCAAACACTTTCTTAGTGGGCATTTACATGTTAAATGGTCCTTCTGACCACAATTTAAACACTCTCCATCTGCTCTAACTTACTGCACACCCTTGAAGCAGTGTGTTCCATTGAGGAATGCAAACAGAGCCACTGATAAGCAGTGCTCCATATTCTTTTACAGTCCACCAATGGCAGATACAACAATAGCCGAATCATCATTATTACTGGCACAACATACATTATTGATTTCCGGAATCTTTGGACATAGCTGTCTTTACATTTTACTAATTTGCTATTATCATCAACACTGATTACAGAACAAGTGCATATCTAACATCCAAAAGCCGGGCTGAATAAGAAGACTGCTCCTGTACTCTCGACCTTGATCGAACCCTCAGTCACTCCTCAGATATTAAATACAGACATTGTCTGCAATCATAAACACCAGGATATGCATTCGTTTTTTATAAAACTATAATTTCCAATTCCTTTCATAATAAACGAAGATGGATGGTAAATCCATTCCTTTCACTACCCCCATTAGACCCTTTAGGTTCAAAAACAATGTTTGTCAAACTAAAACTAAACCTAATTTCAATCTTTATTTTACCATTAAAAATATAGAATTGTTCCCCATACTGCTTAAAACATTCTTCATGTCATGTTAATTCCTGTCAATCATACAATGCCTTATTTTATTCTAAAACTGTATTTTCATACCAATTAAACAGTTAATTTGACTTAAATTCTGTCAGACATTTTATTTTCATCACATATAGTTTTTTTCCCTACTATATTTCATCTCAATCTTCCCCTACATGCCATTTTCATTCTGTATCCTCTCCTTTCTTTTCTCAGACATGCCAGTTCCTTCGTTATCTAACCAGTACATGATTGTTTGCACAATCCCCACATAAACATATCTCACACACCAACCTTCTTGTTTTTTTCACTTCCCTCTTCCATCAAGTTTCTCACTTACAGTTCTCTCTTTTTCTATCACTCTATCACTCTATTTCACACAGACAGCCTTATTGCTGCTTGCTACTTCAATCCTTATCGTATAACTTTAAGTTCTATAGACATCTAATGTCATGCATCCATTTACTGGATGAAGAAGTAAAAACATTATTTCTCCTGGCAGTTCGACATTTTATCTTCAAGCCAACATTTCCTTATCTGTTCACATTTTTACACACATGTTGAACGCAGACACTTTTATTTCTCACTGCCCTGTTCAACTGTTCCCCGCACCACCTTTAATCTTGTGGCGCTCAATATCATACATTTCTGCCCTTAATTTTATCTCATTTGACAGAAAACCGGTATACCAAATTTCGCAAGCTTGCTTTTGAGACATCCCCATACTGCTGCTTCTCTGTTCTCTGTGGATTTCTCTTCAACGCGCGTTTTCTTTAGTCTGTTA
This sequence comes from Chrosomus eos, assembly GCA_036326025.1. Classification (NCBI taxonomy): domain Eukaryota; kingdom Metazoa; phylum Chordata; class Actinopteri; order Cypriniformes; family Leuciscidae; genus Chrosomus; species Chrosomus eos. The sequence goes on from CM070824.1 coordinate 13,727,067, forward strand.
GGCGTCCCCAACAAACCCGATTCTTTTCTTTTAACCCAAATCGGTCGGGTTGCACTATTAGTGCCCTCCTAACTATGGTTTACCAAAAAATCTGTTACGATTGTTCTGGTTCCCCCTAATTAGCCTCAGCACCTAAAAACAAATTGCTCCGTGGTGGAACAACTCATTTTCAGGTTACCTATCTGTTTGAAATCTCTTGATCTGTCACAGTTCTCAATTAATCCCAGATTATTTATCTGCTTGAAATTTCTTGATCTGTCACAGACCTCAATTAATCTCAGATTATTTTCCCTCGTATCTGTTTGAAATTTCTTGATCTATATATAGATCTCAATTAATCTCAGATTACGTACCACAGAAACAGCCCTCAGCCAGTATGGTTCAGTTTCACTTTGAAAAATATTTTAGCCCATAAGAAAAATATTTTAGCCGTCTCTTACCAGAGATGTCTTGAGTTGCCACGGGTTCGTTTTCATCTGATTCCAGTGGAGCTTCTCCTGGCCCTGATAGCGGTCGGCCCCTCTCTCTGAAACTTACGAGGTAGAGCTGGAACTGCTCAGTCCAGGTGGCCAAACACCGTCCGCTCTCAGGTCCAGGAGGCACTGCCAAGGAATCCCACTCTGACACCAAATGTTGTGGCAAAACTTCTGTTAAACATCATCACTGCGTAAGAGACACTCAGAGTCAAATTAATAAAAAGAGAAATATTTATTCTTGCAAGAAGGCCCAGTCGCCATCACAGCCGTTACATTCTGTGAAGTGAGTGGCGCGCACCAGGAAGACATGAGACAGCTTTTATACTCTTTTCAAGGTTCCTTCTCACCCGCTCTACTTTCCACCCAGATAAGGCCCCCACTTCTGTTCAGTTTCTACTTAATAACACAAACTGGTACTGGAATAAACCAGCCAAATTTGACCATTCCTAAGGTCGAGATGTCCTGTCCCATATATTCCTGAAACGTCACGCACAAGCATGTACACACATATACTTTTACACATTGAATAGATTAGGAATAAATGACTATTAAAATTTCTACAACATTAACAATATTTTTTTTTACTTTTTGTGCCTATACTTTATGCTAAATAGCTTAATACTAGAGTTTGTGACTAATCCCTGTAACTTCAGCGGATCCTCATTCTGTAGGCAAAACTTTACTCAGTAGCTCCACCAGCCTCAATTGTGAATGAAGTGTTGCACACATTTTGGACTCTACTTGTTTGCAGTGCATGAGTAAATAAAGAACTGGTTCTTTGAATAAGTAGAGCATTTTCATTTAACAAGAAAAAAAAATAAACAATGCTTGTAAAGGGTAATGTTTTATGTCTTTGAGAAGCCAAGACATATAGTTCACGTAGTATAATTGCGTAGTGCTTCTGTGTTGTACATCACACGTAGGCTCACTATTGGCCGACATATATGTCACATATATGTGTGTGATGCATGTGACGTTCAACCAGAAGCGCTGCACATATACTACATGAACCATCTCGAGGCCCAAAGAGAAAGAAATGAATACTTGAATAAAGTCGTTATTTTTGTTTGTTTTTTGCACTCAAAATGTATTCTCGTCACTTGATAAACTTAAGATTGAGCCACTGTAGTCACTTGGACTATTTTAACGATTTCTTTAATAACTTTTCGGGGCTGGCAAGTTTCAATCCATTAGAAGCCTATGGAGTGATCCATCTCTTAGATTTAATCAAAAATATCTTAATTTGTCTATGCTTCTTCTACAGCACCACTGTGTTTGACCAGCTTTGTCACAATATCTGTATTACTGTTACTTGAAAGTAATATACTGATTTTGTCTGATGTGCGTAACAGGGCCTTTGACCTTTATTAACCAGCAGGAGCAATCCATCGATAATTGTACTGCTTCACTGCTACCGCAAGAAGTAATTTCCAAAAACCAGTGAACTGCACTCACCAGAGCCATACTCTGGAATATGGCAGAACAGCGATTAGATGAGTGAGCAAGAACTGTCTGCACTTTAATACAGACCAGTGACTGTATACTGTATACTGTAGTCACGCTAAGGAAATGATTTGTGTGACTTACTACTGATAAGATTAAATATCCCTTTAAATGTGAGTTAAATATAAATAGACTTGTCAGTAACCATTTTCACTTGATCTGGAACAAAGATGTCACAGCTTGTACCAAATAATATGAAAACATTTCAGAACATACAACCTATACAGTAGAGGGGGTAGTGAGGATAACTTATAGATAGTTCAAATTAGATCAAAAGTTAACGTCCACTTCTTCTCCTTGATCTTTCAATTGTATATTTTTCCACCCAGATAAATGACTGTATCATGCTTTACAAGCACACAATGTTCACTTGATGAACATTAAGCATGCACATAATGAAATCCTATGGTGTACTTCTATAACGTATCACCTTAAAGTGGGCGATTTGACCATCACCAAACAGAATGTTTTTGGACTGTTTTATCCGTACTTTACCAGAAGTGTTACTTTATCCATTTTGGAGGGCATGCAATAGAAATGTCAAATGAGACAAGTAATTCCTGACAATGATAGCAGTATCACAGTTACCAGTGTCCTAGTGGAAGTTGTTAGTATGTACTTGTTGCTAACACTGACTTTGTGTGTGCTGACACACTGAAGAAAATGGTTATGCCATCAGAAAACCAATGTACTGGAGATGGCTTCCAACAGAGTGGCAAAGAGAATCTTCTCCCAGTGCTTAAGGCAAGAAGAGGAATCCAAAACAATTATTTTTAGCATTATCTGGACTCTGCAAGTTCCATGGTTTTCACTGCTGGTGATATGGCAACTATGGAATTTTTGGAAATTCTTGGGCATTTATTCTTATTTTTTGTACATTCACATTATAACGGACAGAATCACCACTTTTTAGTCTGGAATCTTAACTTATGGGAATCATTTGTATCACTTCAGACAATTTACAATATAATACAATAACAAAATATATACAATATCAAATGTATACATACAGTTTGGAAAAAAGAAAGAAAAAAAATCCTCCAAATATTAAAGGAAGGTATTTGCATGCTAATTAGCACTAATGATCTTTTTAGCACAATGATTAACTCCAGGGTGTTCAGCTGGGATTGAGTGCCATGGGGAGACTACAGAGCCAGCTGCTGATGGCAGCATGGAACCTTCTCTAATGCAAACAGCAAATACATTAATGATAGCAGTAGTTGCACACGTACGTCTTATCTCTTATCTTTTTTTCCATAAGCTTTTGGATTAAGTTAAACTTAAGTTCTGTGATCAAACAACGTTTTTGTTACATGTTTTGTCCATCAAGATAATTTTCACATGAATACAACTTTTATGAATTTTGAAGCCTAAATGCAGTCCCCAGAAGTAAAAAGCTAAAGGTAGGCTATAAATGAAGTGTACCACAGCCCTACAGTCAGGGGCGGAGTGGGACCAAAAAATCTACCGGGAAATTTTGTAGACCACCGGCCCTCATCGCCGGCAGGGCCGGATTAAGAGTTCAGATGGCACAATGTTTTGTAGGCCCCCTCTTAGGCAGGCTACAGTAGGTTACCAACCAGAATAATACTTTCAACGCCGCCGCTTTGCCGCGGCGGTGAAATTCGGGGTGTATTTGCTGCCTTTAACCGCTAAGAGGCGCTACAATCACAGACTTTGAAAAGTGTCCGTTTATTCTCTCTATTGCGTAATCTGCCGCTGCGTCGCGGCTCATTCAGAGCGATTGAAAGCTGGTAGCAGATGCATTTAAGTGAAATGTAGTTAAAATAATTCATCACAATACTTAAATTAAATTGAATAAATAATGAAAACATTTCAATATAAAACATTGCAATAGAAACATATTAGGCTACATCAAGGCTTTGGAAGAGTATAAGACATTGACGTAAACGTTCAGGTGGTGGCTCTGTGGTTAACGCAACGACACGGAGATCCAAGAGGCCCGAGTTCGAATCTCAATATAACAACATGTTGGCCGACAGCATTAATCTTTAACCGTTCTTGAGGCTTAAATAGTTGACTGTTTATTTGCGAGTTTATTAACTGTTTATTTATTTAAAGTCAAGCGTTTTTTAATAATCAATGGCATATTACAACATTGCTACAGTAGAGCTGGGGGGTTGTAAGGGGGGGCTTCTTACATTCGCTTCATAAACACACGCACACTAGCACACACATGCAATCTTTTTTCTGCACCCGATGGATAGACTCATAATTTTCAAGCCCCACTGCCCCCCATCGCCCCAACACAATGCTAATGAAATACGCAACAAGCTTAAAATGTTCCAATTTATTGAAGTAACAAGTAGGCTAGTATCTAAATACAAACTAAACAAACAAAAACAAAAATAGAGAAAATAAAAGTGCTGCTGTGTCAAAATGTTAAAAAAGAAAAGAAGAGAAATCCATATGGCAAGACAAAAAAATTAAAAAAAATTCAAACAGACATAACATAGGCTAATGTGTTTGATATGGGATTAAAATTATGGGCAGTGCATGAGATATAAACTAATGATTAATTATGTCAAAATTCCTTTGTTCCGATCAGAGCATGTGAGCATTTCTGGATATTCCTCAGCTCGCTCATTCCGCTCAGGGTCGCGCGCTCAGGCTGTCTCCGACTAGTTTTTTTTCTAGTCAACTAGTAGCCTAGTTGTTTATTTAAGCCATCAGTGGACAAATCACCCCTTTATATTGATTTAATAACTTAAATAGGCTATACAGGGTAATGAGTGAGTGTTATAAAGCTGCACTCAAGCGCACGAGCCGGAGACAAAAATAGCAAGGAGACATTTAATTGTTTATTAATAAACTGGTGTTTTCTGCGTCGCTGCAAAGATGAAGATGCGATGTAGACTCGACATGAACGAATAAAGATATAAAGGCATAAAAAGGAAAAGTTCCTCCCGTTGGCGCGCCCAACCTGTCACTTCTCTAGGCTATTTCCCACCAATAGAGGGGCGCGCCCCACACTTTGAGCGGCGACTACCATCTAGGGGGGATCTAGCCGGTGTTCTGTCTCTCCCTCTCTCTGCTCTCTGCCGTGCAAGCGGCCGCGCGCTACACAGTTTGAACCTACAGTCTATGGTTTGAACTTACATATTCACGTAGCCTTTCGAAAACAGGGACATTCATTGTCCCGGGAGAGTGCTTAAATTTCCCGGGACAGGTTGTTAAAAAGAAGGACAATCCCGGTAAAACCGGGACCGGTGGCAACCTAACTTGCATTTATTTATTTCCATGCAAAAAAGAAACACACAATCTTATTCTTGCTACATTTTAAATTTGTTTTGCCAAAGAAATTGCAGCTAAATTAAACGAAACGGTACAAATCGAAAATAGTCCAAAGCAACATAAATTAAAGACATGAGTTTTGCCTCTCTCGCGCTGGATCTCAGCAAGTTTATTTAGTCTCCCTTGCTCAAACATTCTTAAACTCTACAGAACCAGTTGAAACAACTGGATTGAACACTTCAATTTAAATTTGTGTGTGAAAACACTTTAAATAGGCTACAATAAATAAACAACAATATTTATAATTTAATCAAATATGGGGACACATCGAGAGATGTAGCCTATACTTAAAATAATTTTGCCTTTGCCATCGGGCTGGCTATCCGACACTCTCCATATGAATGAGGAACATTAACACCTATTGTCTCTCCCTCCAAACCCCCCACAAGCTCTCTGAGTCTGAGTCTGACTTAAAATAAGGAGAAGTCGCAATTCACACTTAAATCGCTCTTCTAGCATTAGGCTATTAAAGTGTTGATAATGAAAGAATTAAATGATTTAAGCTACATGTGGTATTTCTGTCATAAAAGTTTATTACTAAATATTTCATTATTTAAATAATTTAAGAAATAAAACTGGTTTGGGCCACCTTTTTCCAAGCAAAACTAAATATAGCCTAATCTTCAAACGCATGTTCATTTTGTTGTCATGAACAAAATGCTCAACTCAATATTAAATTCTACAGGGATCTTTGGGTCCAGGCATGCAAAATGTGAATTAGTTATTTTTTAAATTATTATTATTCAAATAAATATCGGTGCTTCGTGGTAGCCTACTGCTGATAAACTAAATAACATTTAGATATTATGAACTTTAAATGAAACAATATAGCAACACTTCGACGAATAAATGATTTGATCTGTTTTTACATTTTAATTCATTAATGCGATTTAGTCTATACATTTAATTAAACGAGATTTTCACCTTGTCATTTTCTCATTGCGAGGCGCTCACAATCACATCATAAACATATTTGAGCAGATTCTCTGTACCTCTCGTTTTCATATGGATTACATAATCAGATAACATTTATTAACCTAAATATTTAGACATTTAAAGGCTTTAGACATAGCCGATTACCTATCTTGACTGAGCTGAGGCAAGTGGCTTTCGGTTAATTTTTGTGACGCCCAGTTCCCGGAGACCGAGAGAGACGACATATAAACTTTTGTCATTAGCCTAAAAAAAGTTTACAGTTTTGAACGATGTAGGCTACTGTATTCTTATCTGTATGACCAAAAAAAATCACGTAGGCCTATAGCCTATTAAGTTATTTTAGCTGTTATGAGAAAAATAAATCAAATGAACGCGCTGCCTCGTTTGTCGAAAACTTTACTTAAAACCATGTTTTTAAAAACTCTATGTAGGTTATAGGGAATAAAACAAATATAGATATATATAGGCCTATATATCTTTTTTTTATACAAAACTGCTTTTGAACAATTGGTATTATTAGCTACAGATCTAAAGTCGTTCTGTTGGATAGCCTATTTGTTCCTTAGTGTAAAATGGAAATGCATGGTAATATTATTTTATAAATATTATAAGCAAAAAAATATGTGGTGTAACAGAGGTTTAGAACTAAACAAATCTGCATTAATAGCCTAAAAATATATAGATTTTTTACAGAAGTCCATGTTTTTTCGGGATTTGAACGCAGGTCTGCCGATTGATGAACCGTCAGCTCTACCACTCGGCCATGTCGAAGCTCACTAAGAAAAGCCCAAACGTTTATACAGTGTGTGTTCGCTCAAATGAGTGAGAACGTTTTGTTGTTAGCCTACTGTGAGTGTAGCCTACTTTACATGAATAAAATAGACCTTTTACAGTTTTAAAATATGATATCCTATCTGTATGACCAAAAATAACGAAGTAGGCTATAGCCTATTAAGTTATTTTAGCAGAAAAATAAATTCAAGTGAACGCGCTGCTGCGTTTGTCGAACTCTAATTCAATGGCAAAACCCCATTTTAGAATACGCACTAGGCGTGGTGTGTCAAAATACTTAATTATAAACTTCAATATTTCGTTCAAAACCACATCAAAACGCTTTGTGACATTTTAAAAAGCCGTGAATGTATGAATGCCACTGGAACCAGGATCGTAACTGAAATGCGCTGCATGTTATCTCTCAATACAGGAGCAGAAGCGCTGGTTCAGATTTTATTGTTTGTTGTTTAAACGTGCGTGTTTTAGGCTATATTTAAAAATATATATACTATATTTGATAAGGTCTATTTAGGGTATTCGCTATAGCCTACTGTGGAGGGGGGAAATCACCCACCGGCAAATCGCACCTTGCTTAACCATGTTTTTTAAAATTATTTCTGAAAGAATTCCAGTCCTGCTGTCTGCTGTCCTGTCCGTGAAGTTTTTTGTTTGTTTGTTTGTTTATTTTTTAACAGAACTGTTTTTGAAGACGTAAATTTAGTCAATCTGTTGGATGAGATTTGTTCCTTAGTGTAAAATGGAAATGCATGGTAATTATATAAAAAACATATTTATTCGGGTTTCGAACCCGTGTCTTTGTACTGCTTAAACCTTCAGCTCTACCACTCGACCACAAGTTCGGCTGTTTAAGCGTCAGTGTGCCCACAAACGACAGATGCACTCTTCAATCTTCTCATTCCTCAATAGTTTAGCATCATTGATTGCACCTAATTTATTTTCACTGACTGCGAGATAGGCCTCTTTTAAATTTTGATTCATAAAATGTTCTGCTCTAAAAGTTTGCTATATTCTATTTAAAATGTAGGCTACTTTTACATACGTTTTGCTTTCGCTAAATGTCCCTTTGCGCCACCTGGCGGTCATTTCGCGAATGACTTAGAAATGCGACTGGGTTTTTTTTGCCGCGGTGAATTCACCGCGGCAGACGCCGCGGCGGCAATAGGCATTCTGGTTGGCTACCTACTGTAAATGTATATTTTGAACAAGGACTTTTTAATATGGCATTTAAAGTCTTACTGATTCAAAAGGAACTTTGTTGTACTATGCTGGAGTAAAGTTCATAAATGTTCGTTGTTTCACATAGGATTTTGTAAAATTATGTTAGGTTGACCTCTGTGCCTCTAGGGGGGTGTGGGGGCATGCTCCCCCGCAAGAAAATTTTGTACATTTTAAGGTTAAATGCATCAATCTGGTGCTCTTTGAGAGCTCAAAATTAAGAGCTTCAACCCATGAACTGCTCATTGAACAAAGAAAAAGCATTGATTTGTACAAGGACATTAAAGAGGGCTCAAACATCTTTTTAGTTATGAGAGTCTCAGTCTACATTACATTACAATGTTTTTTAGGGTGCCAAACAATTATTATAATAATGTAATAATGATTTATATAATTATTCCTATGATGTAAAATCCATATAAATCCATCCAATAAATGTACGGTATAAATGAAAATGAATATTTCAAAAGTATAGTATGGCCTACATTACACTATAGTATAGGAAAACTAAAATACTTTTGTCCTAATTTCTTCACTTGCAAGAAATAAACCTTTGAGCTTATATTTGAGAAAACACCAGATCACCATGCTGATCGCGTGAGCAAAGAGCGCACTTTTCTTTCAATAACGCAGCACAAACAGAATGCCTATATACTTAATTAAAGTCTTGTGCTGTTTTATAAAGGCACAAAGCCATACCATGGTTTCTATTTTAGTTCATTGGCAAAATATAACGCTAGAGACCTTTATGGTATAGGCGGTACATTTTACATCTCATACGTGTTGGGAAAAGGGAGAAGAGAGAGTTCGGCAAAAGGCGGATTCGAACTCGGGTCGAACGCTGCATTCAAATACCTCACACCCTACGACCTACGCCACTGCAGATATTTCGTGACGGGCGTCTTTTTGCTAAATGTCTAAAAACACTCCCCCCCCCCCCTTGCTTTGGCCCCAAGTGCGCATAGCGAACTTGCAATGTATAACTATTATCAGACCGGCCCTCGCGGCCTCAAAACACTACCGGCCCACCAGGGAAACTCCCGACTCTCCCAATTGCCACTCCGCCCCTGCCTACAGTGTTCACCACCACTAAGCTTCCGAAAACTCTTTCAGTTTTTAATCTAAAAAACATTTTCCAGAGAGTTTGAGTTAGAATAGTTTATAACAGCACAATTATAAGCATAACAAGGCTGTAAAAGCAGACTGAGCTTACCTGTTCGACATGACACATTTAATGTCCCTGGTAGTCTCTGTAGTCCCATTTAGCCACTTGTTAGCTACCACCTTTTTCAAGACACTTAACAGATTTCAAATCATGAGTGGGGTAATACTGCTGTATTTTATGTTGGAGGATAAAGTGTGAAATTATCTTGAGCTTGTGTTAACCCTCTGGGGACCAATGTGTTTTTGGGGCCCTTGGGATGTTTTGACATGCACTGACATTTGTGCTTTTTTCAGTTATTTATAAACATGTTAATGGCAAAGGTGTAAATTCACTCTATATAGCACAAACGGGGCTACCATAATATGTGAGCAACATGTATGTAGAGAGAATTTTGAGAGAATATTGTCTATGCATGGTTATTGAAAAAAGGTCAAGGGTTAGGTCTTGACGCTTCAGTGCACTGTCACGTCCATAACGTTTTAAAGGTTTAGTTTATTTAATAATCTTCAGAATCATTTCAGACAGTCTTCTTAATGTGAAAACACAGCCAGTATGCGTCAACAAAAGTGCCATGATGGTTTGATTGTTGATTTTCCAAACATATTCTATGTATTTCAGACGCGTCACATCCATAACAGGGTTTTTGTCACATCCATAACGTTGGTTTTTTCTCATAATAAACTTCATAAAAATATATATATTTTAAACATTGATATTTTAATGTTCAGCTAAGACCCCTTCATCATGTGGATAGCAATATTTATACATTGGATTTAAAAGTTCACAGACTTTAAAGGAAATCGAACAGTATACCAAAAAACTCTGTCTTTTCCCGTCACATCCATAACGCATGTATATTTTCCTTTTTTGGGGGTGCTTAAATATATTTTAGAAAAACATATTTTGCCTGTCAATTCCCCAGATGAGGTGCTCTGAGAATATGAATTTCTAATTTAAATATTGTAAGAAGTTTTTTTTTTTTTTCTGAGACATTTCACCTGTCATTATGAGTTCAAATGTCACATCCATAATGCTGGAATTACCCATTACCAGAATAATGAGCTGAGAGAAAGATAATTAGAACGGCTGACACGTCTCTCTTTTTATATAGATGACATAAACGGAGAATATTTATATTAGTTTTGAATCGGATCATTTAAATGTACAAACTCAAATGATTTAAAATATATATTGCTCATGGCTGGGTGAATAGTATTCACTGAGTTTTGTTTATGTTTACAGACGTGCTCCAGAAAAAAAGTTCACGGAGACGGGGAGGCAGAACGCACACCCTGTTTATTTTCTTTATTTTACCAATAATATTTTATTTCGATTGTATGTGGGCACATAAAAAAGTAGACATTTAACGGTTAATTTTCTCATATTTCTTAACTCTATATGACCAGAAATGATGGTAGTACTTTAAGTCTATTTTTCTGCTATGTGAAAAAAATCTGCCAAAACGTACCAGCGCATTTTTGGTCCCCAGAGGGTTAACCACAGACCTTATTTCAGCCATTTTACCAAAAAACTATTTAAAAAAAAACATTGACTTTGGGACGATGGAACCGGAAGTACTAAAAGGACAACTTTCTGTGTTTTGGCCAACAAATTTGTCACACCTGCACTACTCTATTGGTTATTTTCACAAAATTAATGGTCTGTGCATTAATGTGCAAACTAGTTTTCAGTACTTGCTGGGGTTATCTACAACTGCACTGGCATATAGGGTTTCTCACAATTAAGCAAAAACTCTTGCAAATAGTTGTAATCATTTTATGAAGATCATGTGTAAGTAAACACATTATTATTCCATAGTTTATTGTGCACAGAAATGTGCTATTACAAATATGTTTAAATACATGACATACAAATGTAAATATAATAGACATTAAAGAATATGTTTCCATAAATACGGCTGTACATTTAAAACATATTTCAGACAATAGAATTGTGTTATTACATATAAATATGTACTACTTAAAGAAAAGCAGCATTTCTACCGATATTACCTGGAACAATTTGCCCCAGGGAACTTTTTTCTCCCAGACCTGTTGCTGTCTGCGTTTCCATCGCAGTCTAAAGTAGCTTGAAGATTGTGCGGTAACACTTTACTTGAAGGGGTGTGCATAAGACTGACATGACACCTTCATAATCATGACATGACACATGTCATGAATATGAAGGAAGTTTATGCATGTTTATGACAACTGTCATTAAGTGTCATTCGCTCAATTATGACATTTTTAATGCAAATATGACATTGTTTAAGATGTCTTTGTTACGACACCTTGACATAAACCAATACATCATAACCTGTCAGTGTCTTTGTCATGACAACTTGACATTACTAAGACAACACAACCTGTCATAAACATGACATAGCAGATTAATTATCAAACTTAAGAAACCACTTAGCTTTATTGGTTAACATTACATTAAACTGTCAGGTGGCTGGTTTTGACATTGGCTGTCATGAAGCCATTATAACTTTTTAATGACAAATTCAATTTGTACCACTGTAGTTGAGGTCACGAAAAATATTTATGACAGTTATAATGTCCTCATGACAGCCAATGTCAAAACCAACCACATGACAGTTTAACTTAATTTAATGTCAAGTTGTCACGACAAAGACACTGACAACTTTCACAGAGACCTCAGTCAAACAGAAGACACAAAGCCTTTCTTTAAAGTGAATTTCGATTTGCACTAATTACATCTTAATTTTAATCAATGTTCCGTCAACCAATTGAATGGATTTAATAAATTAGAAGTAAATATAGCAGACAATAGATAGGCTCACAACACGGAGGCGTCTGCGCGTGAACTGTAGCGTGTCTCATAAATTAACCGAAACTCAGCATAGGCCCATAAGGTAGCCTACTTCACAGACCTGAAAAATATATCTATATTGAAATGTCTACTTGTAAACAGAACAATTCAAAACGAAAGAAAACGGACTGCTCTCTGCTTAGCATATCTGTATGAAATGTGCATTTCTCTCTGGCGTATTCACTATACTGCGAAGATCACTATACTATACTAGAAGAATACTGCGTATAGTACGTCAGCACTATACTTGCTGACGTTGCGAGTCAGCAATGTCAAATTCATCTTTATTAATAATAAACAATTAAAATGTCTCCTTGCTATATTTGATATATTCATAATCATTGCTTTTGCCGGTTCTTTGTGACAGCTTTTAGGTGCTTTACTGGCAGCGCCGCCGCCACCCTTAGGCCTACATCAAGTTACGTGAACGCATCACCACCGCATCAAAAACATCTTGCGTGATGAAAACAGTTTTAGATAACTGTTTAGAAAGAAAACACAGAAAAAATAGAGTAGTCTAATGCGCATACCTCCTTCTCGCGAATGTACAGTCTTCTTCATGCCATCTTCACCCATTAGCTGCTTTTCCACTGGCCAGCACGAGCACAGAGGCTGAAATCATGTTGTAAAAAATAAATTGCTATACAAATGTATCAGACGCTGCCATTTAGTCTTTATTTACAAACTTGGACACCACACACGGCTATTGACTGACCACGAACAGATAACTTAGCATACTTGCAATTTTCATTCGTTAATGTCTTGTGGTCTTGGTGTTTTTTTGTTGTTGTTGTTTTTTATACTAAAACTAAAACATACACTACTGCGTTACAGCAAAAAGTAATATGTTACTGTAATGCATTACTTTTGTAACGCGTTACTCCCAACACTGTTAGTTGGTCAAGTCATACACTCACCATTCTACCATGGACGTGGGAAGTAGGGATCGCTGCAGCACCCCCTGTTGGCAAACTGTGATGACAATAAAATGATAGCTTATAAATATATCTCTGGTTGTTGTTTCTGTTCCACAACATTTTGTATGTCATGTTTGGGGTGTGGGATGAAGAGAGGGATATTTTTAGTAATTATTTAATTAAAAATGATTTAATTTATCTTCAGTATGTAGTATTAGCCAATCAGGTGTCTTAACGCAAATCACACGATTATGATTCAGCCTACGCAGCACAAAAGTAACACCTAGTCTAAAAAACTGCTAGTGATATATCGTTAGTCTATCTATATCAATATCAGCGCTATAGCAATATAATTAGATAGCTCATGGCAGAGTTTTATCAGCCGAACTCCAGAGCGCAAATCTACCTTTGGTGTACCAAAATCATCGTAAGGTAGAGACACGGTGTCTTACATCTCTGCGTCTTTTTCCTGCCGCCGTGCAGGCCCAGATGGTAGCATATATGATTGTGATTAGCATGCCTATTATAAAGAAACAAACCTTTTACTATCATGTCCATTGATTTTGATTAATATGCGCGAGGGAGAAAGAGAGAGCAAGACAGCGCTTGTGTTGTGTGAAGACGTCTCTCTCTCTCTCTCTCTCTCTCTCTCTCTCTCTCTCTCTCTCTCTCTCTCTCTCTCTCTCTCTTCTCTCTCTCTCTCTCTCTCTCTCTCTCTCTCTCTCTCTCTCTCTCTCTCTCTCTCTCTCTCCCTGTCAAATGCATCAGTAATTCTACTCTACAACACTCACCGCTCAAAAAAGGCTTTGGCGGGACAAAAATTTGCTTTGGCGGCCGCCAAAAAGCGGACGTTCCGACGGGTTTTAAAAGATTTAAAACAACCCGAAACTAAAAAAAACAGACCCGGCCTTTATTTACCCAATAAATATTTATTGTTTTTATTTACGGCCTTTATTTATTTTGGGACTCGGCTATTATTTGAAGTTTTACGGTATAAAGATTGTTGCCGTGCTTGCATCACTCCCTTACTCCTCATATAGTCCCTATGGCCACTTGGCCTGCGTGAATGCAAATGGGAAAGAAGGTACATAAGCTACATAAATTCACTTACTAACCATTTAGAAATGGTGTCTACATGTTGTTACTTCTTCCTGAGTCTCTCCATCTTTCTGACTCTAGTTTGAACATAAAAGGCTAAAAGTTTTTGAAATTTTCAGTGCATTCTGTGTGAGGTAATCAAAGCTGCTAAGGAAACAAGTTGTTGTAGCTCCGCCCTCTGTGCTGGGAGCAGCAGCTCATTTGCATTTAAAGGGATAGACACAAAAACTGTCCGTTTTTGCTCACCCTAAAAAAAGTGACAATTTTAACATGCTATATAAAAATATCCGTGGGGTATTTTTGGGCTAAAACTTCACATTCACACTCTGGAGACATCAGAGGTTTATTTTACATCTTGTGAAAAGGGCATTATGCCATCCCTTTAATAAAGCCTGAACCATCTGTCATATTTTTTAAAAACTCCATTATTGATTCGATTGGCACGCACCCCTCAAAATACCATGATGCTTGAACTCAAACAATCAGTATCTTCAGCGCAAAAGTTCCTGAACTCGTGAGCAGGGACTTGCTGAGGGGAACATTTAACCCAGAACTTCATTTAGACCCTGGTCCATGTGGTTGAAACACACTGAGTACCACCCCAAAGTCCCTAGTTCCTGGGGAATGTTCCTGCGGTGGAAACACAGCTTAACTGGATCAAATACTCTGAAGTTCAGCTAACTGCATTTGTGATGCGATCTAGGAAAACCCACCACATGGTGAAATTTGACACATTACAGGTTTTGTGATCATTAAAGCTGGGTTCAAGCCCTTTCGAAATCTGTTTTTATTTATTTTATAGTTTGCCTGTAACAAAAGTTATGGTTATCTGAAGTCGGCTGATCGCTGTGATTTTCAGAAATGGAATTTTGAGAAAAACAGGTTTAATTAACTGTCACGTCCTGCTAGAGGGACGACTGGCGCTCTTTTTTTTATTGCCTTTTTTTCATATCACATATTTTAGTAATCATCATAGATTAGGTATCATTCGAAAGCTTACAAACTCAAAATTCATCCTGTGAAAACCGTTTTTAAATTGGACGATTGAGAGGCGAGCAAGGTCTTTTAAACGAGCAGCTTCAGACTCTGTTGTTCTCTTGTGCTCCGCATCACACCACACGATAACGCTGGATAAAAATAAATAAATAAAAACTTGCGTGCCGTTGTAGTTTACACAGGACTGGCGGGACCTTTATTCTGTTATGTGGTTTATTTTGATAGGCGAAACGAAAAGAGAGGAGAAACTAACGTTAAATGGCCGGTTTTTTTGCACCTCCGCTCCACGCATGTTCTTAAAGAGAAAGACACGTCTTTTCAGCTTGCCACTATAAAACGCTATTTTTCTGCACTAATCTACTCACACTTAAGCCTTCCTAGGTCTATATGACATTCTTCTTTCAGACGAATACAATCAGAGTTATATTAAAAAAATGTCCTGGCTCTTCCAAGCAGTGAATGGGTATATAAGTCCATCAAAGCGCATCCATCCATGATAAAAGTGCTCCACACGGCTGTGGCGGGTTAATAAAGGCCTTCTGAAGATGCGTTCATGTAAGAAAAATATCCATATTTAAAACTTTATCAACTAAAATAACTAGCTTCCGGCAGACGGCCGTGCACATCGATTTACGGTAGTTTAACGGTGATTTACTCTGATTGTATTCGTCTGAAAGAACTTAAGAAGAATGTCATATACACCTAGGATGGCTTCAGGGTGAGTAATTCATGGGCTAATTTTCATTTTTGGGTGAACTATCCCTTTAAGTATGCTAAATTGTACTAAATTTAACTTTTTTATTTCCTATTGACTTAAATGAGTGTGCAGTGGTCAGGTGTAATCAAGTTCGTTTTGAAATAGTGTGTATTGGAGACCAATTATTTTATTTTGTAATGTCTTCTTCCATCTTAAAAATCGTAACAATCATGATGTGTGATTGCTGTAACTTTAAGTGGTGGTAAAGTAATTGGTGTTTTTGGCACTGGTGGTGTTTGTGGTGTTAATGCCTTTGGTCTAACTGGCTAGAATTATCACTGACCCAGCTTACACAGCTGACTCAACGCCTTAAAAAATATCATGAGGACAACACCTCTGCAGTCCTTGTTTTACCTAGCTGCATTAAACGTCAAGTCAGAGCCTGCCAAGCCTACTATGGTAATGCTGCAGGCTTTCTGCAGAGGTCAATGGGAGCATGGTGCCTCCTCAAGGCAGGACACAATAATTGGGCACACTTAACCATTCATGCTCTACTACTGGGCATGCCTGTGGCTGTCCGGATGCCATGGATGCTGGATGCCATGTGTTCTTATGAGCTGGAATTTTCTTGTAATATCCTTTTGTGCTCTTCTGCATGTGCAGTTATCTAGGCCTAGTGTGATAATTGCAATTAAGGAGTGTTTCACTGCAAAATTGATCTAATAAATAAGATGATGTTTTACTCTTATGTAACACAAAAACACAATTAAACCATACGCTATGTCCTATCCTTACAAAACGACTGACTTGTCAAACAAAACTTGGGCTATTATTTGTGCCTCAGCAGCTCAGAGATGGTCATGCAATCTGCCAGAAAGCTTGTTAGCCCACTCATGCTTACCATGTAATGACAGTTATTAGGCAATGGAGTAATTGTTTTGGATTGGAAATTGTGTTAGAGATGGTAAAGCAAACGAGGCATTGGCCAGGATGTCTGATTAGCAGAATGAGTGGGGAAAATATTTTCTTTCTTCAGCTCCTCTCTGCAGCTATATTTTGATAGATTAACATTCTGCCTTTTTCTGTACACCAGTCACAGGAATAATCATACTAAACTACTTTTCTTCCTTTACATGGAATAATTTCTGCTAACGTAAATTGAACATCTCAAATAATGTTTCAATGCACTTGTTTATTTTTATGCAACATAAATTAACTAGACTTCAGTGGAAAGATATTTAGCAACAATTTCAAAACCTCTAAAGTCTTTGGCTGCGTTTACACTTTGCATTAGCATGCGATCACCGTGATGCGATCAAGCAGATCGGATCATTAGCCAATCAGGACATGATGTGTTTATATTTGTTCACATTAAGCAGTCTCTGTATCTGGATAACCGATCGGATTTCTGTTTCCCGCATAATATAAAAATCAGGTCTGTGGCACGACACCAGATTAATAGTAAAGATGATACAAATTAAACAATATCCCAATTGCAATATCCCAATATCCCAAGTTAACACTTGGCATTAACATGCGACCTGTATCTGGATGTTGACCACATACACATTGAAAAGACGAGTGTAAACGCACATCTGATCAGAATGTTATCCGATCAGCGTGTCCCGGTTCGGAGGTGGTCGAGGACGCATTATGATCAGATCTAATGTAAACGCAATCCAGCCATCGTGTCTGCATTCACAGGTGAACGCAATTTAAATCTCCGCCCAGTCTCCCCACGTGGCTGTCAGAAAATAATGGCCAGACGCAGTTTAGAATAGAGATGAAAATTATTTTAACCTTACAATAAACGTCAATCTTTAAAACAGTTTATTTAGGCTTACATGACACTATGCGTGTCATTTTTCATTTTAATTCTCCAACATTATCTGAACGAGGCGATCGCCTATACACTCACAGTTAGTCATGAGATCTTAATGAAGAGCTGCACACTGCTTTCCAGAGAAATAATCAGAATCAGAATTTTTTTAATGTTTTAAATGTTGAATATTTTTGTTTCAGCATGTTTATCAATCTCCCATTTCTGTCAATATAGTCATTGCATGCTATAAACGCAGATGATCGATGATGTGACTTGTTTAACATGATCAACCCAGTTATTTTTGTATGATCAATTCTGGAAGTATTCATTCGATCAAAAAATAATAATTTGATCTAATTACTGGAGATTGCATAGGAAAGTAAAGTGAATGAGTGAAAGCAATTGGGACATTGTTTTATTCTTATCATCTTTACTCTTAATCTGGTGTCGTGACTCATGCCACATAACTAATTTAAATATTATGCAGGAAACAGAAATCCGATCGGTTATCCAGATACAGAGGCTACTTAATGTGAACAAATGTAAATGCACCATGTCCTGATTGGCTACTGATCCGATCTGCTTGATCGGATCACGGTGATCGCATGTTAATGCCAAGTGTAAACGCATGCCTCCATTTTAGAGCCACTGAATGCCTAATCAAACACACCTGAACAAACGAATCAAAGTCTTCTAGATTATTTGCAAATTACAAGCAGGTGTATTTGATTACAGGTTTGAATAAAGGAGCTGAAAAGGCTATATGCACGCATAATTTCCGCATTTGACGCAAGGATGCTCTTCCGTTTCCGGTTGGGGAGATTAAAGCGGAGGAGAACTGAGGAAAACGGGATTATGGCAGAGTCTTCAAAATGTACTGTCCTCTCGTCTTTGAAACGAAACTTTCATATGTTTAGATGTAATTTTATATATAGTTATGTTTAATTCATATAATTTTAAAAAGAAGCATAAACACAACGAGGGGTGTCTGTTTTGTCTGTTTTTGTGACTAACGTTTCTTTAGTATAACCATGGAGTATAAAATTCAATATAAATTCTTGGTATTGCATTGGACTCTACGATCGGCGGAAGTTATCGAGCATCCTTAACCCTTCACCGGAAATACCGCCGTGCATAGAGCCCATAGCACTGCTTTAAAACTTTTAGAAGGATCAGCCCTCTTGGAAACAGACAGCTGAATCCCTGTAGTAAGTTTTGGCAAGCTCTACTTGTTCCTACACACTTTTCTAAAAGTATAAACAGTTGTTTTATTTTGCACCAGATCAGCTGGTGAATCCCAGTGGGATGGATGCTTTTCCCACACCCAAAACCATCTGCTGCTCTAAATAATATTCATGGACACACACATCTCAATTCATGTGGTTCAAATTAATTAATTGGAACTCTACAAATATGGAATTAAAATCCATTGTGTTACTTTGGAGATAACGAGAAGGAGGGTTCTAGAATCTGGGGTTCAGTATGTTTACACGACAACGATATGCTTAAAACAGATACATTTTTCTGCATACAGACGACACCATTGTCAAAATGATGCCCATTCACACGGATCTGTGAAAAAAGACAAAAATAAAATGCTATATTCTGCTGCCAGGCCATTAAATGGTGATGAAACACTATATAATTAACATGTAATACGCATTTGCATGACTTAGTTTTCACGGCATCACAATTTTATTGTTTACAAAGAGACTGTTGAAAACTGTTTTGTATAAACGTACCCTTTGGTGGAATGATGCTGAGTATGAGCTAATGTGGCTTAAAGGATTTTTAATTTTTTTTGCCTTAAGTGTGGGTGTTTACAAGTTTGAATCTCACGCCACAGACATTTCTGGTAAATAATAATAATGTTTTTTTTTTTTTTTGTGCATGTTTTAGCTTGTTCAGTTTTATCTGAAACCGATAAACGGGAATCTGGCAAATGTCATTACGTTGGTTGTTTGAGGGGTTGTTTACACCAGGGGTTCTTAAACTTTTTGATGTGGGGGCCCAAATACAGTACAAAGTGGCCCAGGGCCCATTCAAATGTTAGCACTGTATTGGTTTATTGATCTCACCCTTGGTTTGATTTGTGTTCAATAACTAAATTAAATCCACTTGTAGTTTAACAGTTTATTATGCATGTGTATGTAAACCTGCACATACATGCCAAACACACAACAATTCATAGAACAAATCAATATAGAACAACTATACCACACAAGAATAGCCCGAACCTTGTGCTGTGTTCGCGTCATTTTAATGACGATTGCTTTACAAACATAAATGCTTTCAAGTGTGGATTTGCGAGCCGGTTGATACTGAAGGAAGGTTCCGTACCAAGTTTATTTGGATCAGCTTCCTCCTCCAAATCACAACCTGTAAGTATTATTTATAATTGTTGCTTTTATGGGTTTTGTAGCATATGCTAAATAAGTATTTGTGTGTGATGTGTAAGTTACGCTCAGCGCAGATTCTAGGTCTCCAACGTCAATTTTTTTGAAATACGTGAAATGTTTGTCATTGTTATTGGAGTAGTCATAAAGAATAGAGCGTCTTGTAGTACTGCAGTGCTTTATCAATATGTTTATGCGTTGGGCTTACGCAAACAATAACTGACTGGGTCATCTGACCAATCACCGCAGATTAGCGTCACGCAAAGAAGGGATTCGGAAAAATGAGTCGTTGAATGAGTCGGTGAGCAAATCAGGTAAAAATAAATGCATATTATAAGACAACAAAAGTGTTTTTTGTCATTGCATGCATGCAAAACTGTTGTTGTGGACTCCCAGAACAATATTAAGAACATTTTAAATGCCATAATAGGTGCCCTTTAAACAACTGAGGCATTACTGCCACTAGTGGTGGGATGGTGTATTGTCTCGTGGATAACAGTGGTCATTCTGGTGTCTTCAATTGATAACTTGTTTGATCCCGCGGCCCACAGGTGAAACATTTTCAGTTTGCCGCAGCCCTATGATTTAGAACAGGTGGTTTACACGACACCGCTTTCAACTGAAAATGTTTTGACAATGGTGTGGTCTGTACGCGGAAAACTCAAAGGAAAAACGTCTCTGTTTTAAGCATATCTTTGTCGTGTAAACGTACCCTTACATATAACTGTCCAGAAATTTAAATGTCTAGTGAGTGGTTCTAAAATTGCATTTGAAAGTAACATACCGCCTACACTAAACCTGAGCTGATAAAACTTATAGTTTTAACAAAAGCAATAATTAAATGAAAAGTGTTTGAGCTCTTTTATCTTAACTCAAAACTAAACTGTGTGGGGGAAAATGAACGGTAACACTTTATTTGAAGGGGTGTGAATAAGACTGACATGACACTGTCATAAACATGACATAACACCTGTCATGAACATGAAGGAGTCTTTATGAATGTGTATGACTGTTGTCATTAAGTGTCATTCGGTAAATTATGACACTTTTAATGCAAAGTTGACATTGTTTAAAATGTCTTTGTTATGACAACTTGACATTACCCAAGACAAAAATGTCTTGATTATGACAACTTGACATTAACAAAGACAGAAATGTCTTTGTTATGACAACTTGACATTAACCAAGAAATCATAACCTGTCAACCTGTCACAACTTTGGCCGTCATGACACCATTATAACTGTGTCATGAATATTACCTGTCCTCAAGTAAAGTGGAAAACATTGTACTAGTTATAAAGATGTCATTAAGGGTTATTACACAGCGAAATGCTTTAAGTTTAATAATTAGACCTGTTATGACATATTTGTGACAGGTTGACAGGTTATGATTTCTTGGTTAATGTCAAGTTGTCATAACAAAGACATTTCTGTCTTTGTTAATGTCAAGTTGTCATAATCAAGACATTTTTGTCTTGGGTAATGTCAAGTTGTCATAACAAAGACATTTTTTGTCTTTGTTAATGTCAAGTTGTCATAACAAAGACATTTTTGTCTTTGTTAATGTCAAGTTGTCATAACAAAGACATTTTAAACAATGTCAACTTTGCATTAAAAGTGTCATAATTTACCGAATGACACTTAATGACAACAGTCATAAACATTCATAAAGACTCCTTCATGTTCATGACAGGTGTTATGTCATGTTTATGACAGTGTCATGTCAGTCTTATGCACACCCCTTCAAATAAAGTGTTACCAAATGAACTATAAAGGAATGTGTGAAAGGAATAAAAGTTATTTGTGCTTTACTTCAATAAAGGTCATTTTAGCTGGAAACTGCAGTGAATTTTATGTATATGTATGTTTAGTAGAGGCCTGTTTTTTCCAATGAGCCTATGTTAAATGAATTACTACTTTTAAGGAAATTACAGTTACTAGTGCTTTTATGATTTTCATTTATATTTTGCACATGGCTGATCCTCCTCATGTTCTGTCAGCAGGAATAACCATCTGCCTGTCCAACCGAACGCATCCCTCTGTCCCCCACTTTAATGCACCCATTCTCTAGACATCATGTACTGTAAGCTCCGTCCAGCTGTTTCACGCTTCCTTTCAGATTTCGGACGGCCTGTTCGTTCTAATGTAAAGCCAGCATGGAGTCATAAGCAAAGCTAAGCTCCAGACATGATGTTCACAGGGACAGTGACCCGATCAGCAACCACAACGATAGGCTCTGTGAATCTGTACTATTTTAGGGAACTTTTTCTGCTTTTCCCTCCGGCCACTGAAAGCTTTCGCCAGCTTATGGCAGGATAAGAGAGGTGTCTCCAGAGAAACAGTGAAATATCCAAACGTCTCTCTAATGATGGAGGACAGCCAGAGGAATGTAATGCAGCTGCTGTCTCATCAAATTCACTGTCAATAGATTCTCTCAGCTGCCATTCTGATGTACTAGACATCATTCAGCTCACCATTAAGGTCTGAAATTTTGGGACACTTTCACAGAAAGCTTTGCTCCATTCATCACATTTCATTCATTTTGTGAGAAACAAACAAAAATTCAAGCCTTTATTAATGTTTCATGTTTTGGGTGATTTATTGCTTTTAAATATTCTTGCATTCATGGAATGAATCAAGATAAAATTTACAGCAATTAAATTCTGCTCTGTTCCTCACACTGTATGCCACTAGAGAGGACTGTGAAACACGTTTTCATTTGTACTACTGTTTGACAATAAACACTATTTAACACATGAATTATGGTGATTGCACTCATCTATCGTTATGTTTTTCTTCATACAGGATTTATTTTTTAAAGTCGCCCTGTAGTCAATAATTGTATCTCTTAAAACTCATCTTTGATAATCCACTCAATCATACAGGCTCATTTACAAGTCAATGTATCATAATGTTAATGTGTTTATTTATCGCTCTCAACAACATCGGACACATAACGGTAATTGATATGATTAGTGTTTGGCTTGACGACATTATAAAACAGCTAATAAGGTGTTGCTAATGTTACACAAACCATGTTCCCGTTCGCTATCTCAGTCAGACAGCTGGCTTCTAAAAAGCAGTACCCTTAGAAATGCTTTGAACAACTTAGAACGTCAGTGGAGAAAGTCATATTTTCAACTAAACACCATTTTCAACTAAAAACAGAAAACATCTTTTATTTGCACGACAACAGCGTTTTTGGGGCCTGAAAATTGAAACACTTGAAAACGGGTTTCAAAGTGAACATTTTTGAAAATGATACCGTTATTGTCTCTGTGTAACAGTGGGGATTTCTTTAGGGTCATGAAACCCTAAACCAAATTTTCTGAGATTGTATCAGAGGTATGTGTGTTGAACACCATTGAAGACAATGTTAGCATCAGTTAGATTTAATAGTAGGGTGAAAATCAAGGGGGTAATCCATCGACCGGAAGTTGAAGTCGGCCGGGTGCCGCCATCTTGTAGCAGAACTTCACCTGCGTTAGCATTTCCATTGACTCCCATTCATTTTTGCGTCACTTTGACGGCGAATAACTTTACATCTGAGGCGTTTAAAGACTCCATTTGTCCATTATTTATTTCTAAAGAAACACGACAATGTATAAAGGGCTCCATTACCTTCTATGTTACATTATGGCCCCGTAGAAACAGTTTTTGTAAAAACAGGCTAACGACTGCGTCATAACCACTCGACTCTCTGTCGCACGGCCGTAAAGATAGGAGGAGAAGCTTGCAGGCAATCGGGGGGACGTCCCGTCAAGGGAGAAGCCCATAGATAATGAGTCCATAAAAGCAACGGGACAAAATACTCCTGCTCACTCACGCCAAATTACTCTTTGCTCAAGTTCCCCGTCTCTGCAAGATTAACGTTGGCAATTTTCACGCACAGCTACTAGAAGATTTACGTCTGTCAGACGGGTTGCTCACGTCATCAAGGTTAGTTTGAGTCGGTTTGAGTCTGCGCGTCAGGAACGGAAGTGCTCAGAAATCGCTAAAAATGGGCTTCAACTCTCTCAACGGAGTTCCAATGAGATGGCTCTGTCCATTTCTTATACTGTCTATGGTGAAAATGGTTAAATTGTAGTTTCTTTCCGCTATTTTCGTCTTCCGGGTTTAAAATCTTCATCGCAGGCTGTGACGTGGCAGAGAATAGCATAGTGCGTTGATGACTCATCGGTCTCGCATAATTATTAACGAGACTGAGTTTTCATATCCTATGAGAAGACACTGTCTCTTAATTATTCATGACACCACGTGGATCTTTCCAATGACAGACAGACATACCGGTATGTCAAACTGTGATATCGCGTAGTAGATGAGATCATGAGAGAGGCAATCATGGGACGCAAGTGTTTGTTTTCGTCATGCAAAAGTCCAAGTGGGTTGAATATGTTTCCCCGCGATGCTGTCAGGGCACGGGCTAGACAACCACGGACACGTCTAAACTATAGTGTGTGCCACAAACATTTTTCGAGAATTGGAGAATGGTGGACTTCGCCTTGTTGACAACCAATGCAGGTTTCGTCTTTCGATTGATGCGGTACCAAGTCTCGAGGACTTTTATATCACTTCAGTGGTATGTGTGTGTGTGTCTAAAATGAGAAGTCATCCACCTCCACAGAGCCATCTTTATTATGGGGGTTCAGCGTAGATCTAGGCATTGCACGGAACGTTTTTTTTAAAGCGGAAAATGTATAATTTTCAAATATATGCATTTATAGTGTCTATATAAACAACTATATATTTTATAATGACATTATAATTATACATGTAGCCTACATTAATATGTTTTAAATAGAATTACGATTACTGTAGGCTAATATATGTAGCAGGGCATTCAGTAACTTTTGAAAGGACAATAATAAAGTGTCAGTGTATTTCATAAGGCTTTAACTTTGCCAGCTATAAAAAAAATCTAGCATTTCATCACGTTTTACCTATGCGTTTTACCACTGCTTTTTAGTGACATTTGATATGCATGGGACACTGATGATGACAGTGATTGGATACCACACCCACTCCCTCCCTTCTTCTCACAGCCGTCCACGCCCATTTAAGTTGCATTTTTCAAAAAGATTGTGAGCTAGACTTGAGCTGAAAGAGGGGGGTTTCATGACCCTTTAAGACTGCAAGGGAAGCTCAGCTTCCCCTATAATGTCAAAAAATGAATGGTCAAATATGTACTATTACTATAGTATTGTGTAAACATTTTATTGACTAAAAATGCGTTAGAACACGTTCATCTCGAAGACGAGTTCGTTCAGAATAAGCTTCATATACCAGGTCGGCTGACTCGATTTCCTTCTCATACATTCCCGTATAGTAGCGACAGTGCATTTCCCCGTTGAAGCCGAGCATCCATTGACTTCAATGTGGCTGCTCTGAACAGTTTTTTCAGTGCTTCGAAACTAGACGGTCATTGGATAAATCCTGCGATTATGTCCCGGACACGGACGCTCAGCGTCTCTGGGGTGAATAGAGAAGTGGGCGGGCCTGGAGTCCGGGCGTCTGCGTGATGATTGGAGGACTACATCTCCTTTTGATTGACAACGATTTCGTACAATAAAATTTAGGAAGCCTATTCGAGATTTTGAGCTCAGTCCCATCGCGGATTTTGAAAGTGTACTCGAAAGACAAACTGCTGTAGCCTAACATATTTCTTGGTATTTGCAATTTTCATCATACATTTCACAGTTTAACCTAATTCCCACATTTCCTCCGTCGATGTCAGGTGCCTTGTTACATGTGCGGGGCGTGGTGGTGTTTGAATCACGGCACATCTGTCTAGTTTGGTTTCGGTTTTGTGTCGGGATTCGGACATTCATGCTCCTCGTGTTTGTTTTCTGTTGTGAGCACACATGATGAGCTTTCACTCGTTCTCGTGCATAACGTTCTGTCGTCTTGTGTGAGTGTGCGGTTTTGTGTTCGCTCTGTCACGTGTGTTGTGTTTTGTGTAGCACACGGTTCGTGTTTACATCGGCCGCGTGCTTTCATGTTATGTTTTGTCTTGTGCTGTGTGCTTTCATGTTGTCATGTTCTGTGTGAACACGTGGCTTATGATCTTCATGTCTTGTTTTGTGTGAGCACATTGCTTGTAATTTGGTTTACTGGCCATGCGCTTGTGTTTTTTGTCATGTTTGGTGTGAGCACGTCATGTGTTTTCCTTGTGCCACGTGCTCTCCTGTGATTGTGTCGACTCCCATCTTGTTTCCGGTTTCCTGATTCCATCTTATTTTGCCCCACCTGTCCTCCCTTGTTACCTGCCTTGTTTGCTCCCTATTTAATCTCCTTGTGTTTGCAGTCCTGTGCTGGTTCGTAGTTTTTGTTTGTATTTTTTAATTTTATTTTATTATTAAAAGAAAAGCCCATCAACTCTGCACCTGAGTCCTCGCTCTTTTCACCTTCACCATCCCCACACCTGACAGTCGAGTTTAAAAAAAATTAGCTTCCCCTCTTTGAAAGACCAGCAGCCGCCACTGCTGTGTAAACTACAAAAAGACAAATCTGTGAAAACATGCACATGCATATTACGTTTAGTCTAAAGGCACGTGTGTTTAGTGTGAAATGCTCTGTAAAATAATGCGTATGTGTGCAGGTGCTTAGTTTTTCTTTACAAAGTGACATCAATAACTACTGGCCTGGCATCCATAATACAACGTTTTTACAAGGAAGCTGCAAATATTATAATGGATTTTAACTTTGGTTGCAATTATTTATGAAAGATTTAATGCTGTTAAATAGGGTGAACTCAAAAATAAAGGAGAGCTGGATCCAAAGTAACACCAAAGCACATTTCCTCTTCGGCCCCCCTACAGGTTGTAAGCGGAATTGTCCATTACCGGTGTCGTAAATAATTTATCCTACCATTGCACGCACGCTATGTTTATCAAGCACCGGCTTTGGAAATAACAATGTCCACAGACAAGGTAGAGTATGTTGCACGAATTTATGCACACTCTTAAAAAAAAATGTAAATAAATAAATACAAAGATTATTACTTACAAGTCCAGTAGCAACAAAGCCAAGTGACCATCAGGCTTGCTAGCCTCCTTCAGCTCTAGCCAACGAGTGTAAGCCGGTCCAATTTTCACTCTAGTTCGAGCTCTTTTTCTATCATGCTCCCGTTTTCTTTTCTTAGCCTCCTCCGACATCATACGCTTCCTTTTATTTGTAGACTCCATCATGATGACAATTCAAAAGTTACCTGGCTGCAAGGTATCTTCCATTTATATGTACCTGCCGAGTACGCTCCACCCAGAGCCTTGCTCCATCTATCGGCTATTGTAACGCTTGCAGTAGAGCAAGTCAAATTTTTGATTCCCTATGTCTCATTCGAACTACAGATCCACTAACTGATCTGGCAACCCGAGTGCAGTTATAGCCGATAGAGGGCTGCAAAGCGAATGCAGAAGTGCCGTTTACTAGGTATGTAACAATTCACTCGCAACCGGTTTAAAAATCGATACAAATGTGTGACGATTCAAGTCGGTTGAAATGTTAAATGAATCGCGATACACGTTTTAAACAGCAGGGGCTTTTACTGTAGCCATACTGTTGTGGACCTCGCTTTACAGGCACAATAGCAGCAAGCACACACTGGCTAGCGAGTGTTTTCACTTCATTCATGGAACTTGAGCTTGTGTGAGCCAAGCTCAACTTCTATAGGAATGAACTGAAAATGCTCGGTTTGCTCGGCTCGCGCCGCGCCAGTGTGTGTCATTGACTGGTGTGCACGCGCCGTCAAACACATGGCGACGGCAAGCGTATATGTTGACTCATTCAAATCGGAGGTGTGGCGGAATTTTGACTTTCCGTAGACTAATAATAATCACCACCGTGAGAAGCACAAGTCACCTCCGTTTTCATGTAAAAGGCATTAATACGACAAGTGCAAGAGCCACGGATATCACAAGGTGCATCAGTGTTTCCGTGGCAACCAGGTGTTATATTTATTTTACAATCTCTTTCTCTAAATGTGTACATGGATATATATATATATATATATATATATATATATATATATATATATATATATATATATATATAATATATATTAATGATGGTTATGGCATATTTTTCTAATTGTGTTTTTTTTTTTTTTTTTTTTTTTTAACTCTTGCTAGTGTAATGATACAAATTATAACAAAATTAAAACCCCTCTAAATGTGGTACCACTGCCCACCCTCTTGACCAGACAGACAGAAAGACTGAGTTGAAACAACCTTGAAGGGATTTTTTTTTTTTTATTTCAATGTAGTTTTTTTATTTGACAAATATATTTTAAAATTAAAAAGAAATGTGCAGCATTTTGTCAGAGAAATAATAAAAGGGACACTTTTTCATTTATAATTTCTTAAATTAATCACTTGTTAAAAAAATCTTGAGAAAATCGTATCGTGAAACCAGTATCGTGAATCGTATCGCATCGTGAGTTGAGTGAATCGTTATATCCCTACCGTTTACCCTGTTACGAGTTGATGAACCACTGAAACAATTTTGGAAACATTATTTTAAAGGAACACTCAACCATTTTTTTGAAATTGGGGTTATTCAAAATCTCCCCTACATTTAGATAGGTGGGCAAATGCATTTTTGTCTCAGTGCATGCATTGTCTTAGTCTGGCAGCGCTGCCGCTAAACAATTCAAATGTGTCATGCATAATCATTACTTTTGCTGTTTTTCAGGTGTTGCGTGATATCTCTGCGCCCAAGTAGCAATGCTTCGCCTGTGCTTCCCCCCCATATAGTCCCAAATCAATGTCTGCCTAGGAAATCGCCTAGTCTTAATCTGCATTGCTATTTGTACTCGTTGTGAATAAGCGGGCCACAAGTAATTCGGTTTTGTTTTTTTGGATCAATTTTACTCACGACATGCTGCCTGACAACATAGGATTCCATTCATTATGCTAAGCTAGCGGCGGCACTGCCAGACTAAGACAATGCATGCACTGAAAAATAATCTTTGGTGTTTCTTTAATATTAAAATAAACATAATAACAAATCCAACACGGAGAAGAGAACAGAATGCGTCAAACATAACATCTATGTACACACTAATCACTGGGGTTTAAATACACAAGGAGTTAATAGGCAAACAAGACACACCTGGGAACAACCAGAGAACTAATCAACAAGAAAAACTACAAAACATGGCACAGAACAGGAAATAACATACAAGTCCACACAAGACCGGTGGCACACAGGCTGGGATCATGCATTATAATGTACATTACATTTTGAATACTTGTATAAAAATGCATTATACATAAAGGCTTTTAGTAAAGAGTTACCATATGGGTATGTATCTGTAAATATTATGTACTGATAACAATGTAATGTGACTAGGCTGGTTTTTGCATATAATGACAAGTCATATGGACTACTTTTATGATACCTTTATATTGCTTTAATGCCACCTGGAAAGTCAAAAAAAAGAGTTTGGAAGAAACATGACAGTGAGGAAACAATGGCATCATATTGAGTGAGCTTTAATAAATATGTATAACACAGCAAGCAAAATGATTAATATAAATGCTGACAGCTGTTCAATGTTTATTTTAATTGCCATCTTCCTCAAAAGCTTCAAGCATGAAGAAGGACACAGTGAAGGCCTGTGTGAGAAAATGCCACACCTGTTGTTTTGTTTTGGCATGTGGTGACATGAGAGAGAGCTGGACCTAGGACAAATTACCCAGGATCCCTGTTGGATTTCATGAATAATAAGATAAAGGCATGAATAAGCAATGAATCTTGGCTGGATGCTGCTGCTTGGATTGCCTATTTTTTTCTCGGGACAAGGAGATTAAAAGATTTTGAGGTAGGGATTGAACCTTAATTGGGCTACTTCCCAATAAGACTTTAAAAACTATGGAGAAATGTTAATTAATACAGCTTTTTTTCTTGTTGTTGTACAGAGGAGCTGTGCCTTAATAAGATATGTCTGATTTTTCATGTAGAAAACTAAATTAAATATTGTGTGCAATGTTTTGTGGGCACTACAGAATGCACTAATGAGGGTAGAAGTTAAGGTTGAGCTCTCTTTTGTGTGATTAAAAACAAACTACAAAAACAAATCACTGAGAGGATATGCATTGATAAACTAACTGATTGACTTTTTAACACACTGATGTCTCATTAAATTGTACAAACAATAAAAAAATGCAAAGGCTTTTGTGGTGAAAATGAGATACCCTTTAATAACTACTTTAGTTATTTATATTTACTGTAATAATTGTGAATATTTTCATAAAAGTATATCAGAACAATACCTTCTGATCTATGCAATTAGCAGGGGCTTGCATATGGTTCGGGTGAAAGACTGTCTGCCCACACAACTCCAGGCCAATCTCTGTGCAGAAGTTTAGGGCAGAGCCAAGGATATCAATAGGTTGCTGTCGTAACCCCGGTTTTCTGAAACATTGAGTGGAGAGATCCACCTATGGGAAGGGCATCCGTACCTGACCTCTGCAGAAGCATCCAATTGCACCAAGTCTGGCTAACAGACAGAAGCGCGCAGCCACTGCCAGGTAAGGCCACACCCCCTTACCTACGGGCATATAACAGCTGGGTGCGCCGCTATTCCTCAATAAGTATATTCGCTTCTCGTGCGGCAAGTGGGGCAAAGCTGGTGGATCTCTCCACTCGATGTTTCAGAGAACCGGGGTTACGACAGTAACCTATTGTTCTCTTTCATCATCTCGTTTCGAGATCCACCTATGGGAGAGACATGGACAGCTCCCCGATTGCCCAATACACTCACAGTGAGGTTCTGAAGGCCAGAGAAGGACAGTCACCTCAGAGAGGCGGTGCCTGACACGTCCCACACACATGACCCTGCAAGTTTTCCACCACGCTAAACTGCTGTGGACAAGCAGGGCATGAAACATGCATGAGACACATACATGATAATGGCCCCCACACCACCAATGCACATAGCTAAACCCAAGAAGGAATGCGAATGCTTGGTGACAGGAATGAACATGGCCAGCCGGCCCATTCACTCCTCGTTGGTTAACCAAACGGGGCTGTGGGAAAGGGCTAAGAGGACCCTACCCCTAGGACCGAGTGTGCCACCGAAGTTCTGGTGACATCCAACTGGTTGTAACGCTCAAAGGTATGAGGAGAGGCCTAACTGGCCGCGGAGCAGATGTCCTGCAGTGGCACTCCCCTGAACAAAGCCCAAGAGGCGGATAAGCCCCTTGTGGAATGAGCTCTGATGCCCCTTGGGGGCTGCACTCCCTTTGCTTCATAAGCCATAGTATAGCATCCATAAGCAAATGTGAGAGGCATTGCTTTGAAATGGGACTCCCCTTATGCAGGGGAGCCCTTGAAACAAAGAGCTGGTCTCTCTTGCGGAAAGCACTGGTCCTGGTCATATATGCTTGCAGACCACGGACGGGACACAGAGCATTCAGCCCCTGATCCTCCGGGGAGGCAAAGGGTGGAGGGTGAAAAGCAGATAGCTCCAAAACCTCCGAAGTGAACGCAGGGAACCATTTCGGCATGAAGACCGGGTTAGCTTCTGTCTGTTAGCCAGACTTGGTGCAATTGGATGCTTCTGCAGAGGTCAGGTACGGATTGCAAACATGTTGGAAGAACACTCAGCCATTAAAATAATTTAATGTGTTTCATCATCTCAATATAGGAAATTATCATGTGTTGTCTTTAGAGATAGAAATCGAAGAGGCAAGAATTTTAAGTCTTCAATTGTACTTTTTTTTATCTTATTGCTGTCTATGGGAAGCAGCTGAGACACTGTTTTTTTCTTCCTCTTATAGTTATGTGAATAACTTTCTTAAAGTTATATGAATAATGTTCACATGAAAGGTTACATTAATTATTTAATTACATTAATTATTAAACTGGACTTGTAGGAAAAAAAATACATTATACGATATATATGAAAATATATGTGTGATATACTTCAGGGGGGGTTGCGTTGAGATAAAAAAAAAAATGATCCTAGGACCTACATTCTGCTTAGCTGTACATTCATACAATTTAAAGTTAATGACAATCTGCTTAATTAAAAAGATAACTTGTTAACTGGCATTGCTTATAATCATCTATATGATCCTTAGTCATGTCAGTGCTCTTTTAAAAAACGTCACTGTAAAATTATAGTTAATAAGGACTAATTCAGCACATCAAATGTGAGCCACTTTTCTAATGACAGAAATTTTAATGAAGGTCAAAGCTACTGTAATTCTCTAAATTGAATGTATAGTCTGGTCAGGATGCATTAGCTATTTCTCCCCCAATGCCTTAAGCAACTTGAGTTCTTTTCAGACCCAGATTAATTATTTATAATTTTTAATCTATGGCTTTGTTTAAAAACGAGTGAGCTGCCTGGCTGTCTACTGCCTAAACTGGCAGCATCCTAACTTGAATCTCATAAGTGCCTGATCTCACAAATAGCATGATTAAATCTGTAACGGTATCCACTGCATACATTAGACAGTTGAGTACATAGTGCATAGTGTATAGTATGTAATTTGTGTTCTAGCATAATCATGCTGCATACTATTTGCATTGAATGTACCTATGTAGGAAGCTCACTGTCATCTTATTATTATGTTGAATAACAGACTTTATATTATTCCATACCTTGAAGCTGTGGGCAGAAAAACGACCATTTTGACATTTGACTGGCCTATTTTTGGACCAAAACTTGGAGGAAAAAGTATGATCTCATCAGAGTTTTTACAGAGATGTTAGCAGAGCTTATTTCTGCCACAAGTTTTGCAATGTGCTGTGCATTTCTGAACAGCTCTGATGTGTTCTAATTAATCAGAGCAATCTACAGCGGATACACACACATTTGTCTGCCTGTGTCTAATGACGTCGCGGAAGATAAGTGGAACTGAGTCTCAGTTGAGCATGCACATGGTGCATCAACACATACACATTTTTTTTTGTTTCTCTGCAACTCTCTCTCTCTCTCCTCTTGTTGTTCCGATTTCACAAAACATTCCAGTGCAACATGCTGTTCTCTTCTTTTTCTCATGCTATGTGTCGTCCTCTCGCACATCGAGATCCACATCCGCCCATCAACCCACACATTCACGCTGTCTGCCCAATGGATTTCCATCCCCATACTAGAGTCTGTAGTGATATCCGCTGCATCTGTTTTGCTGGCCCTCTTTGCGACATTGTCATTTATAAAGGATGTGAAGACAATTGCATTTAAAATAAATTAATAATGTTCAACTAAAACAAATTCTAATAATAATTTCAGTAATATAACAAGCAGCATTGAAAGGGCCCTCGCACCCGTGCCATCGCCACCCGGTGGCTTTAGGAAGACAGACCACGGTGGGCAATGTGCATTTAAGTAGATAAATATAGTGGGAGTATGTCAAAGTCAGTTGCAAAAATGTCCTTTATTATGGGTATAATAGCATGCTGTTAAACATGTCACTTCCTGTTGCCAGCAGGTGGCGCTATGACTGTAACTGAATATGAGCATGCACATGTGTTCAGGACAGAACTCTTATCAAACGTGAAGTTTGGGGCAGATTGAACTTTGCCTTCTTAAGTAAAAACAACTTCCTGTTTCATAGCATTAGCATGCTTTAGCACTTAGCTAAGAATTGCTAGCATGTTAAACATGTTTATAACATGTTTATAACTCAATGGCATATTTACTATGTTGCCAGTACTGCATCACACTGTTAAACATGTCACTTCCTGTTGCCAGTAGGCGGCGCTATTACTATAACTGAATATTGTCATGTAGATGTGTTCAGGGCAGGACTCTTATCAAATGTGTGAAGTTTGGGGCAGATTGGACATTGCCTTCTTAAGTAACAACAACTTCCTGTTTCATTTCATTAGCATGCTTTAGCACTTAGCTAAGAATTGCTAGCATGTTTTAACATGTTTATAACATGTTTATAACTCAATGGCATATTTACTATGTTGCCAGTACTGCATCACACTGTTAAACATGTCACTTCCTGTTGCCAGTAGGTGGCGCTATTACTATAACTGAATATTGTCATGTAGATGTGTTCAGGGCAGGACTCTTATCAAATGTGTGAAGTTTGGGGCAGATTGGACATTGCCTTCTTAAGTAACAACAACTTCCTGTTTCATTTAATTAGCATGCTTTAGCACTTAGCTAAGAATTGCTAGCATGTTTTAACATGTTTATAACATGTTTATAACTCAATGGCATATTTACTATGTTGCCAGTACTGCATCACACTGTTAAACATGTCACTTCCTGTTGCCAGTAGGTGGCGCTATTACTATAGCTGAAAATTGTAATGTAGATGTGTTCAGGGCAGGACTCTTATCAAATGTGTGAAGTTTGGGGCAGTTTGGACATTGTCTTCTTAAGTAACAACAACTTCCTGTTTCATTTCATTAGCATGCTTTAGCACTTAGCTAAGAATTGCTAGCATGTTTTAACATGTTTATAACATGTTTATAATTCAATGGCATATTTAATATGTTGCTAGTACTGCATCACAGTGTTAAACATGTCACTTCCTGTTGCCAGTAGGTGGCGCTATTACTATAACTGAATATTCTCATGTAGATGT
Organism: Chrosomus eos; assembly: GCA_036326025.1. Classification (NCBI taxonomy): domain Eukaryota; kingdom Metazoa; phylum Chordata; class Actinopteri; order Cypriniformes; family Leuciscidae; genus Chrosomus; species Chrosomus eos. The sequence continues at coordinate 13,761,785 of CM070824.1, forward strand.
GTTCAGGGCAGGACTCTTATCAAATGTGTGAAGTTTCGGGGTTTCGGGGTTCGAAGTTACAGCAAATTACTATTTTAATTACAAGCAGCATTGAAAGGGCCCTCGCACCCGTGCCATCGCCACCCGGTGGCTTTAGGAAGACAGACCACGGTGGGCAATGTGCATTTAAGTAGATAAATATAGTGGGAGTATGTCAAAGTCAGTTGCAAAAATGTCCTTTATTATGGGTATAATAGCATGCTGTTACAGCTTTCCCTCTCTGCTGATTTCCTAACAGATAAGAGCTGGTCTGAGGTTCTAAGTCTTGTGTTCTGTGCACGTAACCTGCATTGAAGCGGACGGACAGAGAAAGCTAGGGCTTGGTCTGCCTCCTCTGGGGCAGCACTTGCAGGCTCACTACCTAGTCCCATTTAAGGGAGAGGTTCCTGAGAGTTCAGTTCCTGAGATTTAGCCGGCCCGAATTACACGTGCCGAATTAACACGACACCGTTCTAACAGAAAACCTTTAATGCGATCCGGCTGCTCATTTGCATAAAACGGTGCCTGGTGGCTCTGAGAATTTTTGATCACTTCCGCGTAGCTACACAAGATGATGAAACTGATCAGGAAGATTATTTATAAAGAAATCTTTAGTGGCAGAAGTGATAGGTCTAACATATTTGTAACACGGAGTCGGCTTTGCAGCATTGGCTAAATTAAGTTTACACAAGACTAGATAGTGATCTGAGATGGCATCATTCTGTTGCAGAATTTCAATGGCATCAACATTGATTTTATGTGATAATATTAAGTCTAGAGTATGATTACGACAATGAGTTGGTCCACGTGTTTTCTATCTCCAATAGAGTTAAGAATGTCTTTAAATGCCAATACCAATGCATCTTTTTCGTTATTTATATGTATATTAAAATCACCAACAATTAGGACTTTATCTGCAGGCAGTACTAACTCTGATCAACATGACATCATGACTTTTGCGTAAACATACACGCCACTTTCAAGTCAAGTGGCGTGTTATCTATACGCATTTTGAGCTATCCGCGTGTATGCGTGTATGTCTACGCCGTTAAATGTCCGAGTGATTCCGCGTGTATGTACACGCCGTTAAATGTCCGAGCGAAACGAAGAAAAACGTAGATCTACATCTGGCGAGCGATATTTTTTGTCCTAGGATGGTAGGGGAACACTTATTAATGTTATTAACCCCAGTGACGGGTAGGTTTAGGGAGGGGGTTGGGGTAGGTCATATATTTATATGTACAGTAATGTAACGTTAAGTCAACGGCGTTCATAAACACGCTGAAAAGTGATTATGCGTGTTGATAGCACGCCAAAAATGGAAATACGAATTGGCGTGTTATACATACGCTATTTCATGAGATCAGTCTGCTCTGATAGAAAATCAGCAAATTCTTTGATAAAGTCTATATGGTGCCCTGGTGGCCTGTATACAGTAACCAGCACAAATCTCAAATGTGATTTATCATTTACACTAGATATGGTTACTGTAACGGTCACCAGCTGGAGTGCCCTTGAGAGCCACCAGAGGGCACTCCAGATAAGACTACTATCACTCACAAACTACATTTCCCATACTCACTGCCTGGACTCATCATCACTGATCACATTCACCTGTACCTCATTATCACTGATTGCATTCACCTGTGTCCCGTCATCCTGCTAGTCTCAGTCTATTTATACCATGTTCATTCATTCACTCACTGCAAAGTCTTGTTTAAGTGTTACCCTGCATTTTTGAGCATTATTCACCCGAGTTTGATTCCTGTGTTTGACCTGTGGATTGTTTATCGTTGCTGACCCTTCTCTGCCTGCCCTGACCCTGGACTGTTTCACTGGACTCTGATTCTCTCTGCCTGCCTCGACCCTTTGCTTGTATCTGGTTTGTTTCTGCCTTGTCTCCGTTGCCCTGTTTTGCTGTTGTTGATCCCTGCCTGTTTGACTACTCTTAATAAATGCTGCGAATGGATCCCCTTGTGTCTGCTGCAGCGTAACAGAAGACTTTGCCACACCGAGATCCAGCAGCGATGCCAACTATGAGTCCAGAAGTCCAAATCCTGCGTCTCCGTCAGGGGAATCGGTTGATTGAAGAATATGTCGGAGAGTTTATTGAACTGGCACATCTCACCACAATGAGCACAGCGTGCCAGATGATCTTTTTCCGAGGAGGACTATCTGAACCGCTCAGTTCATTCATGCCCTTGCATGACCCTCACGGGACTTTAGAGCACTACATCGACCTGGCCCTTTTGTTGAGCGGTTCATCGTTTACTGTGGGCGTGGTAGAGAAGGAGCTCCGTGAACCCGCAGTACCCCTGAGCCTGAGTCAGTTCACGTCACACCAACCATAAAGCCTGCCACCGTATCGGTCTATGGCCGCCCAGGACTAGTTTCCATCGTGGCAGATTCCCCGCTGATGTCTGCACGTGGTGCCAAGAGGGCCATTGTTCCAGAGACCGTCCGGCCAGAGACTGTTCGCGTCAGTCCTGCTGAGCCAGAGCCAGAGCTTCACGTCACTTCTGCCGATCCAGAGACTGAGCTTCACGTCACTTCTGCCGATCCAAAGACTGAGCTTCACGCCACTTCTGCCGATCCAGAGACTGAGCGTCACGTCACTTCTGCCAATCCAGAGACTGAGCGTCACATCACTTCTGCCGATCCAGAGACTGAGCGTCACGTCACTTCTGCCGATCCAGAGACTGAGCTTCATGTCACTTCTGCCCGTCCAGAGTCTCGTCCTGCCGAGCCTGAGGCCGACTCCACGCCAGTGTCTTCGGACAAGATGGCCGACTCCACGCCTGTGTCTTCGGACAAGATGGCCGACTCCACGCCTGTGTCTTCGGACAAGATGGCCGACTCTACACCTGTGTCTTCGGACAAGATGGCCAACTCCACGCCTGTGTCTTCGGACAAGATGTCCGACTCCACGCCTGTGTCTTCGGACAAGATGGCCGACTCCACGCCTGTGTCTTCGGACAAGATGGCCGACTCCACGCCTGTGTCTTCGGACAAGATGGCCACCGCATCCCCTGAGCCCGTTCATGTTCCTGAACCGTTGGATCCGCCAAGTACGCCTCCTCCCTGGCCGCCTGAAGGATCGCCTCCGCCCTGGTCGCCTGCACAGCCTGCTCCGCCCTGGTCGCCTGCACAGCCTGCTCCGCCCTGGTCGCCTGCACAGCCTGCTCCGCCCTGGTCGCCTCCACAGCCTGCTCCAGCGCAGTATCCAGGTCCTCTTTAGCTCCACGGGCCTGGCCCTCCATCGCTCCACCTCCCTCCTGGACAATTTGAGGAGCGTCTGGAATCCGCTCCTTAAAGGGGGGGCTATGTAACGGTCACCAGCTGGAGTGCCCTTGACTACTATCACTCACAAACTACATTTCCCATACTCACTGCCTGATCTCATCATCACTGATCACATTCACCTGTACCTCATTATCACTGATTGCATTCACCTGTGTCCCGTCATCCTGCTAGTCTCAATCTATTAATACCATGTTCATTCACTCACTTACCGCAAAGTCTTGTTTAAGTGTTACCCTGTATTTCTGAGCATTATCCACCCGAGTTTGATTCCTGTGTTTGACCTGTGGATTGTTTATCGTTGCTGACCCTTCTCTGCCTGCCCTGACCCTGGACTGTTTCACTGGACTCTGATTCTCTCTGCCTGCCTCGACCCTTTGCTTGTATCTGGTTTGTCTCTGCCTTGTCTCCGTTGCCCTGTTTTGCTGTTGTTGATCCCTGCCTGTTTGACTACTCTTAATAAATGCTGCGAATGGATCCCCTTGTGTCTGCTGCAGCGTAACAGTTACATTTAGCACCAACACTTCAAACGAATTATATTTGAAACTAGACTTCTTAGTAATTCTGAAAATATTACTATAAATTACAGCAACACCTCCCCCTTTGCCTTTCATACGAGGTTCATATTTATCCGTAAACTTGGCTGGTGCGCTCATTTAAAGTAATGTAATTGTTTGGTTTTAGCCAGGTTTCTGTCAAACACAGCACATCTAGGTTACAGTCTGTGATCATATCAATAACGATAAGTGCTTTTGAAGTAAGGGATCAAATATTCAGCAATCCAAGCTTTATCATTTGTTCATTTGTATTATTTCTTTTTTTTATTTGTTGAACATCAATTACATTTTTATACTTAGATGGATTTGGAAGTTTTTTTGTATTTCCTAATTCGGGGAACAGACACAGTCTCTATGTGATGATATCTAGGTGAAAGAGTCTCTATGTGATGGGATTTATCTGACTTCAGTTACGTGAGACAGCTACCAGAAGGTCGGTTTAGCCAGTTTGTCTGCTTCCTGACCTGACCCCCAGATTGTCATGTTTGAGCTCTAAGACTATGTGCCATATTACTAGAGAGAAGAGCAGCACCATCCCAGGATGGATGAATACCATCTCTTTTCAACAGATCAGGTCTGCCCCAAAAACTTTTCCAATAGTCTATGAATTCTATATTATTTTGCGGGCACCATTAAGACAGTCAGCCATTGAGTGAGGACAGTCTACAAACTCTCATCACTCCTTCGAACAGGAAGGGCATCCCAAAAAAATTGGGATGCCCTAGGCGGTAACACTTTATTTGAAGGGGTGTGCATAAGACTGACATGACACTGTCATAAACATGACATAACACCTGTCATGAACATGAAGGAGTCTTTATGAATGTTTATGGCTGTTGTCATTAAGTGTCATTCGGTAAATTATGACACTTTTAATGCAAAGTTGACATTGTTTAAAATGTCTTTGTTATGACAACTTGACATTAACAAAGACAAAAATGTCTTTGTTATGACAACTTGACATTACCCAAGACAAAAATGTCTTGATTATGACAACTTGACATTAACAAAGACGGAAATGTCTTTGTTGTGACAACTTAATATTAACCAAGAAATCATAACCTGTCAACCTGTCACAAATATGTCATAACGGGTCTAATTATCAAACTTCAAGCATTTTGCAGTGTAATAACCCTTAAAGGTCCCCTGACATGAAATTTTCACTTTCTGAGGTTTTTTAACATTAATATTAGTTCCCCTAGCCTGTATTTGGTCCCCTCGTGTCTAGAAATTTCAGTCGGTGTAAACCGAGTTTTGGCTATCTTTCTCTGCCTGTGAGAAAATGAGATCTCAGACGAGCTGATCTTGAATCTCCCCCTATATGACGTCATATGGGGGAATGTTACCTCCCCTTCTCTGCTATGCCGCAAAGAGACTTTGACCCGCCCATTAGAAAACGAGCTGCGCGATTTTAGTTTATCATCATCGAGAGAGATATCATGGCGTGTGACCAATCAAAGCACAAAAGTGGAATAGAGAGATATAATGGCTTGCAAACGAGCGAAGCATGGCAGTTGATCGGTGTTCGGATGTACAAATGAACACAAAAGTATTTTTTAGTTCCTTCATCCGAGCCTCTGAAGAAACAATGGGTTAATTTTATTTTCTCTGGAAATGCGCCGACACAACTTCCCAAAGTTTTGGATGGTCCAAACATTTCACCGACGACTGTTTCCTCAACTTGGGACAATACAGAGCTGGCCTCGATGAACGTCTGAAAATAAATCATCGAGCTACCAAGCAACAATTCAAGTTCAAGTTCAGACAGGTAATCTTTCTCTCAAAATCGTTCAATACTGTTTATGCATAAGTAAGTCAAGCCAGTGACTAAAATATCACCTTCACATCGTTTCTTTTAGTAGGATGAAAATAATCTTATTTAAATTGTGAACAAATTATATACAGAAATCGATCAAAGAACATTTTTCCACACAGCGCGAGTTTATCAGGACAACTCGTTATGAAATCAATGACGCACGTTACTGCACAATGAATCTCTTACTGTATTTACATCATCGTGTTTGAATTTGCATTAGTGAAAGCATTAGAGAGAGTGAGAAATTGCGTTGTCTCTCGATCCACAGACTGTCATCTGCTCAATGCTCATCACACATTGTATGTGATGGGAATAGATCTAAATACTTTAAAAACTTCTCACGATTCGTTAATCTCGATAGCTGTATTAGTAAAAACGTATAATAGCAGCAGTAGTAAAAGTATTCGAGATCGAGAGACTTTCACATGTAGCTATTTCATATGCACGCATGTCAGCCAATCACAGCAGTGGGCGGTTACACTGAGTCTCACAGCAGACACGCCCCTTCAAACAGAGTGTTCAAATCAGAGGCTAAAATCAGGCTAGGAAAAATGCCTTTTATTTCTAAATTATGACTAATTTTGATCTAAAAAACATACTAACATTATAAGGGCAACCCAGGAAACATTATAAAATAATAAAATAACCCCATGTCAGGGGACCTTTAATGACATCTTTATAACTAGTACAATGTGTTCCACTTTACTTGAGGACAAGTAAAATATTCATGACACAGTTATAATGGTGTCATGACGGCCAAAGTTGTCACAGGTTGACAGATTATGATTTCTCGGATAATGTCAAGTTGTCATAACAAAGACATTTCCGTCTTTGTGTATGTCAAGTTGTCATAATCAAGACATTTTTGTCTTGGGTAATGTCAAGTTGTCATAACAAAGACATTTTAAACAATGTCAACTTTGCATTGAAAGTGTCATAATTTACCGAATGACACTTAATGACAACAGTCATAAACATTCATAAAGACTCCTTCATGTTCATGACAGGTGTTATGTCATGTTTATGACAGTGTCATGTCAGTCTTATGCACACCCCTTCAAATAAAGTGTTACCGAACCATATATGTGTACTACATGTACATGTGCAGTGGATCACGTACAAACAAATATGGTGTCAGAATGGTAAATGTTTATACTTCTCATCCAACCACAATCCAATTCACACACACAAATTCACATAGTTTTTTTTTTTTTGTTTTTTTGAATGATGACAAGCCGGAATGAAAACAAGCCAAAATAAAATTAACGAAGCTAGTTTTAACATGTAAGGAGTAGAAGTAAAGTAGAAGTTTGCTGAAAAATAATTACTCCAGTAAAGTATAGTACCCAAAATGTCTACTTAAGTAAGGTAACAAAGTGTTTGTACTTCGTTACTTGACACCTCTGGAAGCTTGGGAGCACAAACTTAAGTTTTAAAGAATTGTAAAGAAGACTGTTGGCAGATTATTGCTAAAGTATATAAAAAAAATAATATTAAAAAGTAAATTCAAAAATCAGTTGTATTGTCAGAGTGCAACAAAGGGATCTAAATGCAAAGGTAACTCAATTCAAAGTCTTTAATGTCCAACAACAAATGTGGTCTGTAATAGATAACAGAACTGGAACTCAAAATATGCTCTCCAGGAAGACAGAGGATACTTGTCAGGAGAGAAAACGTGGAGCAGAAAATTCGGTAACACTATTTTACGGTGTCCGTGATACAGAGTAATTAATTAATTACTTAGTAGTAGACATTGTAATAACATGTAACAAAATATAATTAACATGTAACTAAGTTATGGAACAGCCTGTACTTACAGATTGTAATTACACACATGTATTAGGCAGCTACTGTTACACATATGTAACAGGCCTAGTCGGTTACATACGTGTTACCGACTTGGTACAATGTAACAAGTACTTAAATATGTTACTAAGGTAAAAAGCCTGCAGTTACACATGGTAATTTCGTACCTTCTAAACTAAAGTGTATCAAGGTTGTACTTAAGCGCACTTCATGTGTATCTACATACCTTATCCATCAGAAATTAACCCTCTAGTTTACAGCTTAAATACATGCAGTAGCTTCTTAATTACATTCAATTTACAGAATATTACACAGGTATAAGCTACGTAAAATAAAGTGTATCAAGATTGTACTTAAGAGTACTTCATGTGTATCTACAAACCTTATCCATATGTACTTTAGTTTGAATTAGGCCTAACTCCCAAGTTCAAAGCTTAAATGCATGCGGTAGCTTCCTAATTACATTGCAATTACATAATATTACACAGGGATAAGCTACTTAAAATAAAGTGTATCAAGATTGTACTTAAGTGTACTTCAAAATAAGTAAGTGTAATATTTCTTCTATGGTAATAGATAACTGTTCTGTTCCTTTATCGAATCAGGTCAAAAGTTTGGGTGTCATTCTTGACACAACTCTGTCTTTTGAATCTCACATAAATAGAGTTACCCGTTCTGCATTCTTTCATATTCGCAATATAAATCGTTTGCGTTCAGTCCTTTCACTCAAGAGTACTGCGCTTGTGCATGCTCTTGTAACATCAAGAATCGACTATTGTAATGCGTTTTTTTATGGGCTTCCTTTCAAATCTCTTCATAAATTACAGTTAGTACAAAATGCTGCAGCTCGAGTCATTACCAAAACTTCCACCTTTGAACACATTTCTCCTATTTTACGGAAGTTGCATTGGCTCCCAGTTAAATTCCGTGTAAATTTTAAAATTTTACTTTTAACTTACAAAGCACTTAACAATCTGGCTCCTTCATATCTTCAAGATCTTCTTCATATACACACTCTTTCCCGCACTCTAAGATCTGCTTCTGCACTTACACTTGTTGTGCCATGCACTCGGACAACTTCTATGGGGTCACGAGCTTTTGGCTATGCTGCTCCACATTTATGGAACTCTCTTCCTGTAGAAGTTTGCAACAGTTCTAGTCTCTCAGTTTTTAAATCTCGTCTTAAAACGTATCTGTTTAGGCAGGCTTTTATGTGATTTAATGTTTTTTGCTGTACTGGTTTGATTGTTTAATGTCTTTTTTTATGAATTTTGTAAGGTGTCCTTGAGTGCCATCAAAGGCGCCTTTAAATAAAATGTATTATTATTATTATTTATTCATGTGTATCTACAAACTTTATCCATATGTACTTTAGTTTGAATTAGGCCTAAGTCCCTCGTTCACAGCATAAATGCATTCGCTAGCTTGCTATTTACATTGCAATTACATAATATTACACAGGGATAAGCTACGTAAACAAAGTGTTTCAAGATTGTACTTAAGTATACTTCATGTGTATCTACAAACCTTATCCATATGTACTTTAGTTGGAATTAGGCCTAACTCCCAAGTTCAAAGCTTAAATGCATGCGGTAGCTTCCTAATTACATTGCAATTACATAATATTACACAGGGATAAGCTACTTAAAATATAGTGTTTTAAGATTGTACTTCATGTGTATCTACAAACCTTATCCACATGTACTTTAGTTTGAATTAGGCCTAACTCCCTTGTTCACAGCATAAATGCATGCGGCAGCTTCCTAATTACATTGCAATTACATAATATTACACAGGGATAAGCTACGTTAAATAAAGTGTATCAAGATTGTACTTAAGTCTGCTTCATGTGTATCTACATACCTTTTACACATGAAGTAGACTTAAGTACAGTCTTGATACACTTTATTTTAGAAGGTACAAAATGACCATGTTGAACTGCAGGCTTTTTTCACACATTAGTAACATATTTAAGTACTTCTTGTTACATTGTGTAGTACAAAGTACTTTCTTATATAATTACATTGTACCAAGTCAGTAACACGTTTGTAACTGACTCGGCCTGTTACACATGTGTAACAGCAGCTGCCTATTACATGAGTGCAATTACAATCTGTAAGTACAGGCTATTCCATAAATTAGTTACATGTTAATTACATTTTGTTACATGTATCACAATGTCTACTACTAAGTAATTAAGTAATTACTCTGTATCACGGACACCGTAAAATAAAGTGTTACCGTAACAAGTACTTGTTACATTGAGTAGTACAACATACTTTTTTATATAATTACATTGTACCAAGTCGGTAGCACGTATGCAACTGACTCGGCCTGTTACATATGTGTAACAGTAGCTGCCTATTACATGTGTGTAATTACAATCTGTAAGTACAGGCTGTTCCATAACTTCATTACATGTTAACTACATTTTGTTACATTTTGTTACATGTTATTACAACGTCTACTACTAAGTAATTAATTAAGTAATTACTCTGTATCACGGACACCGTAAAATAAAGTGTTCCCGAAAATTCTCTTGACCAGTAGGAACTCGTCCTTGTAGAAAGTAGCTTGAGCAGAGAAAGCTTAGTAGAGGCTCACCACAGTAGATGACTGGATACAGGAAAAAATTACAGGGGTTTTACACTGGGCTCGTTTGCTGCGGTCCGAGCCCGAGCGTGTTTGTTCCCGGCACCCCCTGCAATGTTGGTCTGGTTTCACATTCAACTTGATTCCATCAAACCCTGGTGCATTTGCGTGCATATTACGTAATCGAAAACTAGAAATCGCATGATAGAAAACAGAACGCAGGTCAATATTGTGTTTTTTGTTAATTCGCTGCTATTATGCGCAGTTGAGTGAACAATACAGGTTTACTGTGCGTGTGTCACATAAGGTGGACTTCTGCTGCTTGCAAACGGACTCTTTTGAGGAGACAGTGGATTTCCAAATTTGTTGCCCTGATTCCACGTGCAATGCACGAATACACTGCAGGCTCACTCTCGCTCGTATCCAAGGTAAATCATCAACACTATCTTCCCTTACATGTGTTTTATTTAACTGAATACATCACAATAAGCTAGAACGCATGAGCAGGTTACTTTACTTCCTGAACAAGTGCGCACCCGAGTCCGTGTTGCTTTCACATTCACGCAAACCGCGGCACGGTTCGGGAGCAACCAAACTCAGACACCTCATCCATGTAGTCACGGGTTCGGTACCCCAGTGTGCACCCGGGTCCGCATGACAGCGTTCACATTAGCAATTTTTCATGCGAACAGTGCCCCGTTCCGAAGAGGACTGCATATTTCTCACCAGCAGAACTGTTTTAGCTTGGGAGAAAATAGTTGCTAGAGAATGAATAACTTTATTCTAGAGCTGTTGTAAAGCCAAAATAATCTCTGTTACTTTAATTTCCTATTATGACTGTAAAGCTGCTTTGAAACAGACCATATTGTTAAAAGCACTATATAAATGAATGTGACTTGACTTGACTTGACTTTTTTTAATATAACATTGTAGTTCGGCCTTTAAAAAAATGTTTACTTGAAGAGGTGGGTAGTGAAATATAGGTTGATACTACAACTTCTACAGAAGTCTGTTTAAGCCCTAGTATCTATACTTCTACCTGAGTAATGAATGTGAATACTTTTGATACCTCTGCAAGCTTCAAATTTTTATGACAAGTTTTTTGACACAGATATTTTTGTCCACTATGTACAAGGGATATATATATTGTATATCCAAATGCTTTTCCTAAAGTTTTTGGTAATTTTTAATGCACATTAAAATCTGTGCACCGTGCACCGTCCTTTCAGGGGATACAAATTTTCTGTGTAGCTCACACTGTTGTTCAGTATTGGCAGGCAGTATAATGGCTTTTTCTTGTGTTTTAGATTGATGTTAGTGATCTATACTACAACCAGAGGTCAGGAGAGATGTCACTGCCTATTGGCCTCACTACACTGACAAGGAAATGCCCCAAAAAAATGCTAAACAGGTCAAAATCGAGTTAAGTGTGGAAAGTGTGGGTGCACTGAAAGAGTCTTGTTGATTTTCACTTGCACAATCAATGTTTTTTTTTTTATGTATTTAATATACTAAGACAATGGGACTAATCATATATATATGTGATGCGATCTGGGAAAACCCACCACATGGTGAAATTTGACATATTACAGGTTTTGCGATCATATTAAAGCTTGGTTCAAGCCCTTTCCAAATCTGTTTTTATTTCTTTTATAGTTTGTCTGTAACAAAAGTTATGGTTATCTGAAGTCGGCTGATCGATGTGATTTTCAGAAATGGAATTTTGAGAAAAACAGGTTTAAATAACTGTCACGTCCTGCTAGCGGGACGACGGGAGCTCTTTTTTTTATTGCCTTTTTTTCATATCACATATTTTAGTAATCATCATAGATTAGGTATCATTCGAAAGCTTACAAACTCAAAATTCATCCTGTGAAAACCGTTTTGAAATTGGGCGATTGAGAGGCGAGCAAGGTCTTTTAAACGAGCAGCTTCAGACTCTGTTGTTCTCTGTTGTGCTCCGCATCACATAACGCTGGATAAACTCAACTCAACTTTATTTATAGAGCACTTTCAAAACCACAAGTGGAACCAAAGTGCTGTACAGAAGGTATAAAAGAAAAAAGTAAAAACAAAGACATAAAAACAATGCAAACATATGACAAAAACTTACAAGGCATTGTCAAATGCTAACGAGAACAAGTAAGTCTTAAGCGCACTCTGAAAAGCACCCAATGAAGGACAAGTTTTTACAGACAGAGGAAGGTCATTCCAGAGCCTGGGAGCTGCAACAGAGAATGCCCGATCACCTTTGCATTTTAAACGGGATCGCGGAACCATGAGAAGCAATTGATCATTAGAGCGCAGAGATCTACTGGATTGACAGCGACTGATTAAATCAGTAACATAATCAGGTGCTAGGCCATGCAGAGACTTGAAAACATACAACAAAGTTTTGTATCGAATTCTGTATCGTATGGGTAACCAATGTAATTTAATTAAAACCGGAGTAATGTGCTCTCTCTTCTTAGTGCCCGTTAAAAGTCTGGCAGCTGAGTTCTGAACGAGCTGTAAACGGGAGAGAGAAGCCTGACTCACACCCAGATACAATACATTACAATAATCCAAACGTGATGACACAAAGGCATGAACAACTTTCTCCATATCCTCAAAAGAAAGGATAGATTTCAATTTAGAAATTGATCTAAGATGGAAAAAAACTATTCTTAACGACAGCATTGATTTGCCGGTCAAATTTAAGCTCAGAGTCAAAAATTACACCAAGGTTCCTCACGCTAGACAATTTTTTCCCAGGAAGCAACCCCAGGCAGTCATCATCCACACAGCCCTTATTTCCAAATAAAATCATCTCGGTCTTATCCTCATTTAATTGGAGAAAGTTGTTCGCAAGCCAACACTTAACTTCGGCCAAACATGCATGGAGAGACTGAATGGCACATTTATGCCCATGTTTCAGTGGTAAGTAAATTTGAGAATCATCCGCATACAGATGATACTGAATCCCAAATTTCTCAAAAATCGAGCCTAGAGGGAGCATATAAAGGGAAAATAAAATTGGTCCCAGTATAGAGCCCTGTGGAACCCCACACACAAGAGGGGCAACAGAAGAAAAATAAGCCCCTAAACTGACTGAAAAGGTCCTATCCTTCAAATAGGAAGAGAACCATTTCAGGGCTAAGCCCTGAATACCAACCTGATTCCTAAGACGATCAATGAGAATGTTATGATCAACTGTATCAAATGCCGCTGTAAGATCTAACAAAAGCAAAACAACACGGTTTCCAGAATCAACACCTCGTAGGATATCATTAGAAACCCTCAAAAGAGCAGACTCTGTACTATGACCAGCTCTAAAACCTGACTGGAATCTATCTGCGATTTTATTCCTCATTAAAAAGTCATTAAGCTGTGAATGCACAATTTTTTCCAGTATCTTCGAAATAAAAGGCAATTTTGAAATCGGACGAAAACTACTCATGTCAAAGGGGTCTAAGCCGTTTCTTTTTAGAAGGGGCTGAATAACCGCATGCTTAAAACTAACCGGAACAACACCAGATGACAAACTAGTATTCATAATAGACAGAATACTTGGGCCAATTGAATCAAGTACCTTCTTAAACAGAGAAGAAGGGAGCACATCACCAGGAGACCTGGTGGGCTTCATATGAGCAGTTATATCATTAAGCTGCTGCAGAGAAACAGGCATAAAACAGGTTAATTGGTTCGTAGGGTCAACATGAGCAATAAAACCATTGTCAACAGATGAAATCTGAGATCTAATTCCATCAATTTTTCCAATAAAAAAGTTTAAGAACTCTTCACACATCTTAGCAGAAGGAGTGAATGAAGGAGTAGCAGTAGGATGAAGAACAGCATTTACAGTCGAGAAAAGTACTCTAGAATTATTACAGTTTCTGGAGATGATGTCAGAAAAGTAATTTGATCTAGCCAATTTAACAGCTCTTTGATATTCGTTCAAATGGTTCTTCAAAATCTCATAAGAGACTTGTAATTTATCTTTAACCCATTTGCGTTCAGCCCTCCTACACTCCTGCCTAAGAGCGCGGGTAGTACTGTTCAACCAGGGCTCCAATCTGACTTTTTTCCCCCTGACTTTGACAGGAGCCACAACATCTAAAATCTCTAAACAAGAAGAATTAAACTGATCGACCAACTCTTCCAAACCCATACAGGGAGAGTGTGACTCGATCAATGAAAAAAAAGAGGAGACATTAAAAGCAGCTGAGAAACTACTAGATGTGCATGGATTGAGTATGCGAGATGAAACCAAGGCAGAAGCAATATTACTCGGCGCGCCACAAGGAAAGTTAGAACTTAAAATTACAGTCTTATGGTCCGAAAAGACAGTATCGACAATCTTCACGCTATCAACAAAGAATCCCTTAGATAATACAAGGTCAAGCGTATGACCACGTTCATGAGTTGGACCCAAAACGCATTGCAAAAAATCAAATGACTCTGTTAAATTTAAAAATTCTTTGACCAGGGGCTTTGAAGGGCAGCACACATGTATGTTAAAGTCCCCTAAAATTAAAATATTGTCAAAAGAAGGGACAATACCAGATAAAAATTCAGAGAACTCCTGTATGAAATCCCCATGAAAGTTTGGGGGTCTATAAATCAAAACACATAACACAGATTTAAAAGAACTCAGCGTAATTAGCTGAGATTCAAAAGTGCAAAAAGATGCAGAAGGTGAAAGTCTACACTTAAACTTGTCTTTAAAAACAACTGCAAGACCCCCGCCCCGGCCAACAGACCTAGGGGTACTAAAAAAACTGCAACCAGGAGGAGAAAGTTCAGAGAGAGAAGTCATCTCACCAGCCTTAAGCCAAGTCTCAGTAACAAATAAAAAATCAATTTCATGAGAAAGAAAAAGATCGTTCAAAATAAAAGTCTTATTTGCCAGAGATCTCGCGTTAATCAACGCCATTGTCACTGGAGTGGGAGTGGAATCGAAAGAGGATTGCAGAGAGGAATCACACAATGTTACCGGACTCCCGAGGGAGCGAAGATTCCGATGATTAACTCCCCGATCTGCAGACTGTCGCCTTACGTACACCATCCGCGAAGACCGAGGCATCAACGCCGAAGACGGGAAGACAGGCACAATGTATGAACATCTCAGGTTCACGACCACGGCCTCCGCCATCGAAGAAGCAGTTCCGATGACTGGAAACTTCCCGATCTTCTTCGATCTCACAAGGACTCCAGAACGCTTCCCACGCCTCCTTCGCCGTTTCCTCCACATGCACAGACATCCCGGCAGGTAACACATGTTCCTCAACGCGACCGGCACATAATGCGAGTGCAGATGCCAATCATCTCTGGGATCGCGAAATAAACAATCGGACATAGCCGATCGAATATTAAACAGCGTCATGCGATCATATACCAGAGGGGAGCAAACAGAGCGCGTGATAAAACAAACAAGAAACATTACAAATAAAAGAGACAAGGGCAGACTGTGGCAAGCCGGCAAACATCCTGGCGCCATCTTGATCTCTATAAAAATAAATAAATAAAAACTTGCGTGCCGTTGTAGTTTACACAGGACTGGTGGGACCTTTATTCTGTTATGTGGTTTATTTTGATAGGAGAAACTGTCTTTGTAGTGTTAAGAGAAGGAGAACTACATAGCCGTTGTTGTTGTTTTTTTGCACCTCCGCTCCGCGCGTGTTCTTAAAGAGAAAGACACGTCTTTTCAGCTTGCCACTATAAATCGCTATTTTTCTGCACTAATCTAGTGAATTTTCACGAGATATACTCAGAGATGATAAACAAGATGTTATAGAATAATAATTTATTGAAAACCCAAATTTGACAATAAATGACATTCAATCTATTTTTAGACTTTACTGAAAATGTACAAGCGCGACATCCGACGGGTTTTCCCAGATCGCATCACATATATGATTCTATATTACTACCGATCTCTGTTACTACACAGCGCTGAGACATCCAGTAAAGAAAGCGTTTGAATTCGCTATTGAACTTGAAGTAATAACATCGCTGCGAGATCTAGTGAGAAACATTCACATTTCTCCGTTTTTAACGGATCAAACCGCGCTGACGTGGAAACCAGGAAGAAACATTGTGCCATGAATGAACTATTCAGTGTCACAGATCATCATTCACCATGGATTTACTGTAACATTAACTGTAACCATGGAGGTTTGGCAGGAATAGTAGTCTATAATGCTTTCAAGTAACATTACGTTGGTTTTATTTTGACATTATGAATACAACTGCTGCCCTCAGATCTGAACTAAAATAAACCTTTATTACTACAATATAACATTTCATTTTGTCCATGGAGCTGTTTTGCTCCTAAGAAAAGTCAAGTATAGCTCCATCATTGCTCAAAGTAAAAAAAATATATTATACTTTATGATGTTAGTTTTAATAAAAATATAATAAATAAAAAAATCAAGGAATTTTATCTGACATTTTTTTTTTCTGCATTGAAAACGTACCGAACCGTACCGAACCGAACCGTGGCACAAGTGTATCGTACCGAACCGTGAATTTTGTGAACCGTTACACCATGTATATATATATATATATATATATGGTTAGTCGATTAATTAGGACTATTTTGATTAGTCCCAAAAATATTAATATTTGTTCAAATTGTAGTAATAGCTAATAGCATATTACATACTGTATTCTGTGCAGTACACTGCCTAGTATTGTAAGGTGTAAGTATGCAGTATGCATCAGTAAATATTTTAAACAGAAGTATGCTACATTTGCAGTATGTGTAGTACTGTGTGATTAATTATGTGCATGCTTAATTATGAAATAATGGAAGTGTTGCAGTTATGCTCTTGGCTAATGCCATGCTTCCTAATGATATCTCCTAAGGGTAGCATGTACAGAGTGAACAGCAACGGTCCTAGTACTGAGCCTTGTGGTAAACCATACTGAACTTTTGACTGATAAGACATCACTTCATTTACTGCTACAAACTGATAACGGTCAGATAAGTATGATTTAAACCATGGTAGTGCAATTCCATTAATGGCAACATCATTTTCGAGTCTATTTAAAAGAATGTTGTGGTCGATAGTGTCATATGCAGCACTAAAATCGAGTAACACTAATAGAGAGATACAGCCACGATCGGATGATAAGAGCAAATAATTTGTGACTCTAATGAGAGCTGTCTCAGTACTATGAAACAGTATGAATCCTGATTGAAAATCCTCACAGATACCATTTATTTCTAAAAACGAACATAGTTGTGAAGATACTGCCTTTTCTAGTATCTTCAACAGGAAAGATAGATTCGAGATCGGCCCGACCAGAATTAATTGACTAATTCTGTAGGATCAAGTTGTGTTTTTTAACAAGCGGTTTAATCATAGCCAGCTTAAAAAATTTTGGTACGTATCCTAATAACAATGTTGAATTAATGATATTAAGAAGAGGATCTATGATCTCTGGAAGCATCTTTTTAAGTAGCTTAGTCGGTATAGGGTCTAACATACATGTGTCAGGGTTTGTGCAGGTGCTGAAGACGAGGACACGAAAGCTTCAATATAAATGTTTTAATAACAAAATGAAAACTTTCCAAACTTAAACAGGAAACAAAACTCCAGGAAATCAGAAACACACAACCATACGTAGACGACGATCGACAAACACTGGGAGAAAACACAGGGCTTAAATACACATGAAATGATTGGATAATTAACAGAACACAGGTGCAGAAAATTGACACAAAC
The DNA here is from genome assembly GCA_036326025.1 of Chrosomus eos. Taxonomy (NCBI): domain Eukaryota; kingdom Metazoa; phylum Chordata; class Actinopteri; order Cypriniformes; family Leuciscidae; genus Chrosomus; species Chrosomus eos. Next base: position 13,779,586 of record CM070824.1, read on the forward strand.
GAGGAGCGGGAAAACTAACAGGACTAAACCAAAAATCACAAAAGACAGGGGAAGACAAGATACAAAACAGAACAGAACACATCAAAACGTGACAGTACCTCCCCCCTCCCCGAAGGCGCGTCCTCGCGCCGTATAACATCCAAAGGGGTGGGAGGGTGGGCGCCCTGGAGGCTGACGAGGGCATGGTGCAGGTCCAGGAAGCCTCCAGGGCGGAGCAGGCTGTGGGCGTGGCCACGACGGTGCAGGCTGTGGGCGTGGCCACGACGGTGCAGGCTGTGGGCGTGGCCAAGGCGGAGCAGGCTGTGGGCGTGGCCAAGGCGGAGCAGGCTGTGGGCGTGGCCACGACGGTGCAGGCTGTGGGCGTGGCCACGACGGTGCAGGCTGTGGGCGTGGCCAAGGCGGAGCAGGCTGTGGGCGTGGCCATGACGGTGCTGTGAGACTCTCGGGCGTCCAGGGCGGAACTGTGAGACCCTCGGGCGTCCAAGGCGGTGCAGGCTCTTCAGGTGGCCACGGCGGTGAAGACCCTTCAGGTGGCCGTGGTGGTGAAGACCCTTCAGGTGGCCATGGCGGTGCAGACCCTTCAGGTGGCCATGGCGGTGCAGACCCTTCAGGTGGCCGTGGCGGTGCAGACCCTTCAGGTGGCCGTGGTGGTGAAGACCCTTCAGGTGGCCATGGCGGTGCAGACCCTTCAGGTGGCCATGGCGGTGCAGACCCTTCAGGTGGCCATGGCGGTGCAGACCCTTCAGGTGGCCATGGCGGTGCAGACCCTTCAGGTGGCCATGGCGGTGCAGACCCTTCAGGTGGCCATGGCGGTGCAGACCCTTCAGGTGGCCATGGCGGTGAGGACCCTTCAGGTGGCCATGGCGGTGTTATCTTTTCGGGCCTCCGTGGATCTTTGGCCGGCCACGGCGAAGGCGTATGGCGCCCCCCCAAAATTTTCTTGGGGAGGACAGGCTCATGATCGGGAACTGACTTGACATCAACGGGCGCTGGGTCAACGGGTTCTGGGTCAACGGGCTCTGGGTCTGGCGCTGGGTCAACGGGCTCTGGCTCTGGCGCTGGGTCAATGGGCTCTGGCTCTGGCGCTGGGTCAACGGGCTCTGGCTCTGGGTCAACGGGCTCTGGCTCCGGCTCTGGGTCAACGGGCTCTGGTTCTGGGTCAACGGGCTCTGGGTCAGGGTCAACGGGCTCTGGCGCTGGCTCTGGGTCAATGGGCTCTGGCGCTGGGTCAACGGGCTCTGGCTCTGGCTCTGGGTCAACGGGCTCTGGTTCTGGGTCAACGGGCTCTGGGTCAGGGTCAACGGGCTCTGGCGCTGGCTCTGGGTCAACGGGCTCTGGCTCTGGCGCTGGGTCAACGGGCTCTGGCTCTGGCACTGGGTCAACGGGCTCTGGCTCTGGGTCAACGGGTTCTGGCTCTGGGTCAACGGGTTCTGGCTCTGGGTCAACGGGCTCTGGCTCTGGGTCAACGGGCTCTGGCTCTGGGTCAACGGGCTCTGGCTCTGGGTCAACGGGCTCTGGCTCTGGGTCAACGGGCTCTGGCTCTGGCGCTGGGTCAACGGGCTCTGGCTCTGGCGCTGGGTCAACGGGCTCTGGCTCTGAGTCAACGGGCTCTGGCTCTGGGTCAACGGGCTCTGTGCTGGACGGGACCAGCATATCAGGAAACTCTGGGCTGGACGGGACCAGCATATCAGGAAACTCGGGGCTGGACGGGACCAGCATATCAGGAAACTCGGGGCTGGACGGGACCAGCATATCAGGAAACTCAGGGCTGGACGGGACCAGCGGTGAAGGCTTGATTGGGCTGGACGGGACCAGCTGTGAAGGCTCTGGGGGAAGAAGCTCTGGAAGGTCGTCAAACGGGTCAGGCTCTGGCGTGCATGCAATGGGCTCAGGCCATACTGGACTCGGGACTACCAGAACTCGGTCACATCCCCTACTACGACCTCCACGGGTCCCACGAAATATGGCCCTCCGGGTTCCTGCGAAGGCCTGCTTCCAGCTCTCCATTTTTTGTTCTGGTCGATCGTTCTGTCAGGGTTTGTGCAGGTGCTGAAGACGAGGACACGAAAGCTTCAATATAAATGTTTTAATAACAAAATGAAAACTTTCCAAACTTAAACAGGAAACAAAACTCCAGGAAATCAGAAACACACAACCATACGTAGACGACGATCGACAAACACTGGGAGAAAACACAGGGCTTAAATACACATGAAATGATTGGATAATTAACAGAACACAGGTGCAGAAAATTGACACAAACGAGGAGCGGGAAAACTAACAGGACTAAACCAAAAATCACAAAAGACAGGGGAAGACAAGATACAAAACAGAACAGAACACATCAAAACGTGACAACATGTTGTTGATTTAGCTGATTTAAAGCAGAACTCGGCTACTTCGTCTTCTTCGCTGATTTTCACTTTTGTTGTCGCATGTTTTCCCCACGAGCTCCCCCTACAGCTGTGGGCCGTATATTTCACAACACTATCGTAAAAAAAACTCACTTGCGGCACCCTTCTCCCCCGTTCAACCGCTGCTCATGTGCATTATTATCGGAGCCGGCCAACTTTACTTAGGTGGGTAAACATCATAGACATTATCATAGAACACTGACATGTACATTTTGTATTCTGTTATCGACAACCAGATGTTCTCGCTCGTTCTCGGTCTCGTCTCGCTTCTCACGAGACTTTCTATTTTCATTTTGCCGGGACGGTACTCCCCATGTTGCAAGGTTGGTTTTCCGCCTGGGAATGCTGGGGGGAGCTGGGAAAGTCACCAATATCACCAGAACAGGTTGTTTAACCATCCAAATGATTTCTAGACAGCTTTATTAAGTTAAAAAAGTTACCAAGTTCTGCTTTAACGAGTTTATAAAATTCACCCTCTCTTATAGCAATGAATGAATCAAATTTTTCGTCAGGGAGACTACAATGCACTGCCTGATGCGATGCGATAGTAGACGGTTGCATAGTTATACTTTTCTCCTTAATATTATCAATCTTGTAAGTAAAAAAAATAATGTTATTACTGCTGTGCTGCTTGCAAACATCTGGGTTTGAAGCTTTATTTGTTGTTAGTTTAGCCACTGTTTCAAATAAATACCTAGGGTTTTGTTTATTTTCTTTGAAGAGGGTTGAAAAATAAGCAGATCTAGCAGTTTTTAAGGCCTCTCTGTATGCAAACGTGCTCTCTTTCCATGAAATGCAAAATACCTCTAGTTTTGTTTTCTTCCACCGTTTTTATAGCATCAAATAACTAACTAAAAACAAACTTATTTTAAAAACAAACACTTGAAATTACATCAGCGTGATAACTACAGTAAACAACAAAAACTATCTTTGGAAAAAAGATATGTGAAGTTTAATTTAATAGTTTAGTTGGTCTCACATCCCTGTTGAATAACATGGGGAGGCGGGGTTTATGACCGATACTAGGACCAATCACCCGAGGGCGATCGAGACACTTTAGCTTCAATTTGTAGGGCTTGTGTGGCACGTTTGGTCTGATCAAATATATAAAAAAGGGATGTTAAAGATCATGACTGATATTGCTTGCTGATCATTTGTCACACTGGAATTTAAAGGTCACGTTGAATGCATTGATTGTGGAAAGAGTATTCCAAGCAGTGCTGTTGTGCACTTTTGTCAAATATAGTAGGCCATCCAGGGATGCCATACTGACAATTTGCAAGTTATGCAGTGCTTATTATATACTGCATACTGTAAAAAAAGGTTTGAGTTTGTAGTATGATAGTATGGATTTTTAAACCTATATTAAGATGTTTTTACAAAAAAAAAAGAATAAAGAAAAGAAAAGCTTAACAACATGTACTCAGACCAAACCTTATGACCACAGAGGCAATATTTAAACCACAGTTCATTTTTAGTTTTACTCTGCCTTGAACCAATTTCATGGCTGATCTGCTCAGATTTCCAACACGGCAGGCCAATTCTTCCTAGACAAGAGAACCCTGCTCTGGGTGCCCATAGAGAGGGTTTTTAGCTGGCATTGTTCCCATTTAACGGGTCAAGAGCAAATTAGTATGCAGTAAGCCCTCCACACATCCACTAATTAAAACTTAAAATAGGTTTTAATATGCAGACGTGTCCTTGGAAGTGATTCTATAGGTAAATGCAGGCTTTACTCCAATGCCATTATGTAAAGACACAAACACTGACTCACACATGGATATCCTGGGAAGGGCAGGGAAGCATTATATTTTGAGGAGGGGGATCATGACTCAGGTTTGGTATCAAAACCCACTGAGTCCAATAAGAAACAGAGGGGCTGCTGCTGCATTTAAACCCACTGAGATGAAGATGGTTCTTTTGACAGTTTCCCCAATTGTGGTTTCATGGATTGTGTCGTTTTAGAAATATTTTCTTCAGTATGATCAAAGTCAAGGTTACTGCAGTGATACTGATCACATCAGCATTTTCTTGTTTAAAGGAGTCTTGTCATATTTTTGATATATGATTTCATTCCTGTTTTCAGCAGCCATATTGCAGTCTAATCAATGTTTAAAACAGCTAAACATTTGCACTGCTTATTTATTTATTTAGTGTGTGTGGAAACTGTTAACAACATTTTTAAAATAGTAATGTTCAGAGTGTACTTAAAGCCTTGATTATTGTTCTCCAGCTAGAGTTCTAATATTTATTTTTTGGTAAGGACTCTGAGCATATGCATAGGAGTGAATAAATAAGGATTAAAAAACAACAACAACAACAACTTGAGACCGGCAGTGCACATCCTAAAGTGCATTGACATGCATTTATTCAGTAAGTGGTAAACACAGAGAGAGGGAAAAGGGATCTGTGATTATGAACTAATGGCTATTTGCACTTAGAGAGAGATGAGACAATTTGTTTTTGTCTTTATTTTTACAAACCTTCTTTTGAAAAAAAAAAGGCTTCTTCAACTGTCACTTCAAGTGATGGATATTAATGCATTAATGCATAGACTAGACCCCTGAAGGTGTGCTGTGCTATCTGGCACCAAGATGTTAGCAGCAAATCCTTTAAAGGGCACCTATTATGGAATTTTGAAAATTACCTTTCATGTAGTGTGTAACAGATCTAAGTGAACGAAAACATCCTGCAAAGTTTTAAATATGAAAGTTCACCGTATACAAAGTTATTGTCTCTCAAAAGTAAGAGTCGACTCTGAGTCGCTGATATGAATCGATAGACGAACGATGCTTTTTCTCTATATTTATGACGTCACCACGACAAGTTGTTTGAATAAGATACGCCCACTCATTGCGCGCGCCGCAGACACCAGTGAAAACATCATGTCGATGAGACCCTGTGTTCTGAAGTGCGAATCAAAAGCGAACTTTTTTTTCACTGCCCAGGGACAAGCATGTGAAGAATCAGTGGCTAGATTTTATATTTACAACTGTACCCGAACCTTGTGCTGTGTTCGCATCATTTTAATGATGATTCCTTTACAAACATAAATGCTTTCAAGTGTGGATTCGCGAGCCGGTTGATACTGAATGAAGGTTCAGTACCAAGTTTATTTGGATCAGCTTCCTCCTCCGAATCACAACCTGTAAGTACTATTAATAATTGTTGCTTTTATGGGTTTTGTAGCATGCTCAATAAGTATGTGTGTGTGTGTGTGTGTTGTGTAGCCTAAGTTACGCTCAGCGCAGCTTCTAGGTCTCCAAGACTCCAATGTAATTTTTTTTTTTAAATATGTAAAATGTTTGTCGTTGTTATTGGAGTTGTCATAAAGAATAGAGCGTATTGTAATACTGCAGTGCTTTATCAATATGTTTAAGCTTTGGGCTAACACAAACAATAATTGACTGGGTCATCTGACCAATCACCGCAGATTAGCGTCACGTAATGGAGGGCTTTGGAAAAATGAGTCTTCGAACGAATCATTAGTGAGTCGGTGAGCAAATCAGTTATAAATAAATGCATATTATAAGACAACAAAAGTGTTTTTGTCATTGCATGCATGCAAAACTGTTGTTGGGGAGTCCCAGAACAATATTAGGAACATTTTAAATGCCATAATAGGTGCCCTTTAAGTACTGTAAGTTGCGAGGTGGGGCCTAAATGGATCGGACTTGTTTGTTCAGCACATCCCAAAGAGGCTCGATTGGATTGAGATTTGGTGAATTTGGAGGCAAAGTCAACACCTCAAACTCGTTGTTGTGCTCCTCAAACCTTTCCTGAACTATTTCTGCTTTGTGGCAGGGTGCATTATCCTGCTGAAAGAGGCCACAGCCACCAGGGAGCACCGTTTCCATGAAAAGGTGTGCATGGTCTGCATCAATGCTTAGGTAGGTGGTACGTGTCAAAGTAACATCCACATGTTTCCCAGCAGAATATTGCCGAAAGCATCACACTGCCTCTACCGGCTTGCCTTCTTCCCATAGTGCATCCTGGTGCCATGTGTTCCCCAGGTAAGCGATGCACCTGGCCATCCATGTGATGTAAAAAAAACTTGATTATTCATCAATGAGTCTTGGCCGCATATGACCCTTTCGCTGGTTTACCAAGGTTCCTTCCTTGAATCTCTTTTGATAGATACTGACCACTGCAGACCAGGAACACCCCATAAGAGTTGCAGTTTTGGAGATGCTCTGGGCCAGTCATCTAGCCATCAGAATTTGGCCCTGGTCAAACTCACTCAAATCCTCATGCTTGCCCATTTTTCCTGCTTCTAACACATCAACTTTGAGGACAAAATGTTCACTTGCTGCCTAATATATCCCACCCACTAACAGGTGCCATGATGAAGAGATAATCATTGTTATTCACTTCACCTGTCAGTGGTCATTACGTTATGCCTGATCTCTGTGTGTATATATATATATATATATATATATATATATATATATATATATATATATATATATATATATATATATATATATATATATATATATAGTAGATAGATAGATAGATAGATAGATAGATAGATAGATAGATAGATAGATATAATTTTAAATTATAAATCAGCAAGAGGAAATGTCAGTCTTTCTCAACAGCTAATTAGCAGACTTCCCCCGCAGAAAGAAGAAGCCCTTGTGTCCTGTTCTTTAAGTGGTGTGGTTTCCTGCTGTCTGTCAAGTCTCCAGTGTATATCGTCTTCCTGTTTGGTTAGTTTTCAATTTATGCAGGTTGAGCTGTTTGAGCAACAATTATTATTAGTGTAAGTGATTTCTATTTTCATTTAATGCAGTCCATGAGATGACAACAGTAATAGGTCAACTGTCACTTCAGTTGCCACTTGTCACTTGTACTGTATATAACGTTTAATTTCAGAAGCACACCAATAAATAAACTTCACACATGTAGAAATATGCAAATGTAGACACAAACATTTGTCCAGCATATAGCAAGCATGTGAGTACTGAAAATGTAAGGGAATCAATTAATTTCTTTATCACTATCATTAATAGGCAAACAAATGTGTCAATGTTACCATATTTAGCACTCTGAAACTGGACCAATAGCATCTCTAGTTACCTTACGTTACCTCGGTTCCCTGAGAGGTGGGAAATGATATTGCATCAGTAGCTGACACTATGGATAAACACCTTTTCTCCTAGAATACTGAAGCTCTATAAAATCTCGGATGCGAGAATTTGCCTGCCAATGGCATTCAAACGTGCAAAATAGTGGTGGGCTTCCTCCGCTCTATCAGGCGGTGCTGAACGTCATTCCCTCAAAATCTTTGGACTGAAGCAGAGCGTAACTAGCAAAGACTAGTATGAGCTATGTAACACAGCAGCTTATGCAATGTCTCATTCCATAGGTTACGCTAGGTAACCAGAGACGTTCCCTTTCGAGTTTGGATCTTTTAACATATCGTCAATAAATGATGTTTTATTAACAAAGTTCTTGAGTAGCATGTCAAATGACCTACCCAATCAGTTCAATTGGAGGCCTATATACCTGTGTTCCTCAACAGTCTTTTCTGCATCCCTCTGCCACCCCAACTCCTCACTCTTGGCTAATTACTATCCCAGCCAGGGATATGGGGGAATACTCTGTAATCCAGTACCGGGCCTGTAGACCCATTTGCAATTTGGTGTTGGAATTTCTCACTTGAACTGAGTTAGTGGGTCCCTATACATCACAAATCACAGAGGTGCTCATCCACCATAGTGCCACGAATTACGTAATGGTCAAAATAAATATGGTCGGCGATGGATGATGATGATGAAAATCCAACTTCTTTGTTTCTGAATGTATATACACATGTAATACCTCCATTTAGACTTCTTATGGTATGTGGAATTAATTTCTGATATTGTTATGACCATATTGGGTCATATATTTTATATATTTTATTGTATTTTTTTCCATAATGATTTGTTTTATTTCTAACAAGACACGTAACAATTATAAACATCCCTTTTTAACTTTTATTTTAATTGGGTGTTAGTACAATGATATAAAATAAAACAATTGGGTGTAAATACAACTATGTAGCAATAAAAGTAATACAAATCACATCATACCAAGTTAAATATAAGTGCACTATATAGTCTGTTATCTCTCAAAGTACACTGTGCACGCATGTTAGTGTGATGGGTTTTTACAGGATGATTTTTCCATGGCAGAATACGGTGCATGAAACTCCAGTAGCACTACAGCCATATCGGCGATAGTCACACTTGCCTGCACACTTACATACTGTGAGCAGACTTGGTGATCAGACATTTCTATAACAGGAGTGTGCTGAAGTGCTCCTTCCATCCATGTTCCGTTTGCTCTAGTCTTGTTTTGGGGTCCTTGGCTGTTGCAAGGAAGTGGCATGCCGTATGAACCAGAAAAGACCCTCGTTGAATGTGGCCTCTAATTCCACTACTTGTGGGAGGGAGAGCATCATTTCCAGCACTTCCACTGGTGTAGATTTCTACCCTGAAGTCATCAAATGTCTTATCTGTTGTAGTTGACCTGACCCCAGCCCAGACACGCACCAAGTACTTCTCAGCCAACACTGCATCTTGCTCTGTCTCTCCAAAGTTGGCTAAGTATTGGATTGGGTCAGAAGCCATAGCAGCATGCTTAGTCCCCACCCTGCTCATACGGTCCTCTCCAGTCAGGATATGTGCTTTAATCACTGTTTTTGACAGTGACACTCTAAGACAAGAGACTGCTTGATGGAGTGGAAGCATTTGCCGCCGCCTCACCAGTGCCATACTGCTGCCAGATCACCTTCATCCCAAGTTCTTGGAAGTATGGGCTGTAGTGGAGAAGCAATGCTAAGGTGTCTGTGCCATTGGAGACTATGACAACTCTCTTGCACTGAACAGCCCACTCAACATGCACCAGCAACCTGGTATCAGCCTCCTCAATCCAGTTCAAGAGGTCTGGGATATTTTCGCCACCAGCTGCCTTTGTTGGTAGCACCTCATCATCAGTCATCACCTCATGACAGTAGCAGTGTCACTGGCTCGATTGCAAACCATATCCCGAGCTAACAGTTGGAGATTCCACTTGTTCTCCTCAGACGCCCAGAACTTTTCAAGTTGCTGAGGGATGGGTGTGTGTCTGTTCATGCCAATGATGTCGATGCCTGTTGTTGAGTCTGTACGCCACATGCACTCCCCTTCTTTCAGGGACATCTCGATGTAGGAATCTAGTACAAGATGGATAAACTGTGGCTCTTGGCAGATGGATGATGTTGAGCTGATGATGGCATTGGTGACAGCACCTAACATATGGAATTGTGCTAGAGGCATCTGTCGCATCTTTGACATGAAGTCTATCACAACATGAGTGGCATAAGTAGACTCAGGACTCAGTTGAGTGAGATCAAGTCGAGGCTCAATCTCACTGACAAGTTTTTGAACTTGAAGGTCACTGTCAAACAGGGGAGATGCTTAAAGGATAATTCCGGTATTTAACACTTTGAGTCTATTTTCTAGTTTGTTTTGGATGAACTAGAGTGGTGGACTTAGAAATTTTGACAATGGGTCCTGTCTCGACTTTTTTTACTATTTTAGAATCACCTCTGAGCGCTTCAGAGTGGCTGTCTACGAGCATACTGAAACGTGTCCTTAAAACAACACTTAACATTAGTTTTCAAAACTGTGCAACTCACCGAGTGGTTAGTGGTGGTCGTTGATGATTAAAAACAAATATATCGGCATATATCGGCATTACATAGAATCCTCTATAATAGCCACATATAGGTTCCAGTTTCTTCTCTTTCGGAGACTACATCATTTTTGATGACGGCCACCAATTCCCGCTAAACTCCAAAGAAATCGCAAAGCTCTGACTTCGCTTCACACTCCATCTCAAACTCCAGAAAGTCCAGGCCTCAAACTGCTCTGGGCAACGTTGATTTGCAGCCAGTGTAGTGTGCAGTGCCTCTACCTGTGCTTGCACTGGATATTCTGCTCTGTCCTTGTGTTGCCAGAACATCTTCCACTGGAGCGACCTGATCAGATCCTCCACAATCAGCATCTCAGTGAGAGCCCGGACATAATGTCTACCATTTAACACTGACTCTATAACGTCAGGTCCAAACACTTCACGCTCCACCAATGCATCATCCAGGCCAGAACATCGAAGCAGTTTTCCCCGGCATCTGAGTAGAACACGGTTCCAATGGATAGGGCCCATGCAGAGGAACAGATCCTTGAACTGTTCTGTCTCATGCAGGTTAATATCTACATCCAGGGCAAACACACTTTCATCCCATCAAATCGCCTTTGACGCCTGATTCAGTTGTCTGCGAACACTCTGGAAGTTGGTGAGGCAATGTCTGACGGTGGCACGCTCAGTCTTGGTATGACAAGGAGAAAGCCAACACGCATATCATCGGCACCACAGCAGATGAGACAAGTGTGTGCACAGTGGCCCATATCAGAGGTTCTCCTGCTGATGCACCGCAGCGGATCAGACTGATCAAGAATTCTCGCTTTCCAGATACAATTTTGGCAGTTGCAACATCAAGTAATGTTGCTTGCTTGTTTTCAGGATGCAGCAGAATGTCTGGTGGCAGGGCAGGTCAATCCACTGGCTTGGCATGGTGAGGAACCTCTTGGAATGGCAACTTTATCCGCAGGATTGGATCAGCATGGCTTAAAGGATTAGTTCACTTTTTAAAAAACGTTTGCTGATAATTTACTCACCCCCATGCCATCCAAGATGTCCATGTCTTTCTTTCTTCAGTCGAAAAGAAATGAATGATTTTGACCAAAACATTCCAGGATTTTTCTCCATATAATGGACTTCAATAGTAGCCAAAACGGTTCAAGGTCCAAATGAGTTTCAGTGCAGCTTCAAATGACTTTAAACCATACCAGACGATGAATAAGGGTCTTATCTAGCTAAACGATGCGCCATTTCGAAAATAAATAAAACAGTTAAAGTTTTATTAGCACAAATGCTCGCCTTGTTCTGTCCTGAGATGCACGTTTGTGATTCTCCTGTTCGAACTCGTTCATCAAAATGAACAAATCTTTTTTCGAGTCATTTCGTTCGTTGAATGAACAAAATGACTCGGAAAAAAAGACTCGTTCAAAATGAACAAATCTTTTTTCGAGTCATTTCGTTCGTTGAATGAATAAAATGACTCGAAAAAAGATTTGTTCATTTTGATGAACGAGTTCGAACAGGAGAATCACGAACGTGCATCTCAGGACAGAACAAGGCGAGAAAAATCGCGTTAAGCGTTACTTGTAATGAGTTACCCCCAACGCTGCTCATTTCAGATGAGATTGAAAACACCTGATCACTAGGTTTTCTCAGAGGAGGGCTATTTTAGAAATGTGTCCATCTTGAACATAATCAGAATTATCAGCTAATAAGGGTAAATTGACATACTCTGGTACACTGGAGGGAGCATCAGAGTGGTTTCCAAAGTTGTACCTTGACAGGCTGTAGAGATTTCTGATGGAATCACCCTCATGTTCTGATATCAAAGAATCACAAAGTTCAACTTGTATGGAGTTCAATTGCCTTTGCAATATTTCGCATTTGTATTTTTGGTATATATTTTATAGTGTTCACATGGTTTTATAAAATTGTATTGATTGTTTGTTACAAACAATATTGCTGTATTATTATTGTATTATTTTTAATACAGTATCTCTTCAGTTTAAACCATAAATGCATGCTGTCCACTCAAGTGGAAAAAAGTCAAAATAAAAAAGTCAAATCTTGTTTTTCATGCCTAAGAGCAATAAAAAAAAAATAGGAAGAAAAATCCTGACAGAGGTTATCATAATTCATGGATGAAAGGGTTAACTCCCTGTTATCATATCATAAAATGCATATACATAAATCAAATACAATAAATGTTTTTTGGAAAGTTAATTTAAACATACGGCCCCAGGTAACCCATGCTTTGCTGAGCTATTGCGACATTGTTTTGCAACTTTGTATTGGATAAAAACTATGAATACATAAAAGTACTTGCCATTTAATACCATTGCAGTCTACAGAAAGTCAAGTCAAGTCACCTTTATTTATATAGCGCTTTTTACAATACAAATTGTTTCAAAGCAGCTTTACATAGATAACATGAAAATAATGTTGTAATAGTATTGTTAAATTCAAAATTAAATGTTAAATGTCCCCAACTAAGCAAGCCAAAGGCGACAAAGGCGAAGAGAGGCGAAAAAGGCAACAGTGGCAATGAACCAAAACTCCATCAGGTGACAGAATGGAGAAAAAAACCTTGGGAGAACCCAGGCTCAGTCAGGGGAACCCAGTCCTCCTTTGGCCAATGAACGAACAGTGTATGATTATGATTTAGGCAGCATAATAGGTCAGAAGTCAGATGAGATCAGAACTTTCACGATATTTATCCAGTTAATTTGGTTAAGGTCGGAGTCATCACGCCGGTGTGGAGATGAGTTTGTTGGGGTGTCCATGAGGCCTTCACAGTGTTGATGAGGCTGGCACTTCAGGGATGTATTGTCGTCGTGTCCATGTGATGGTCCTTCCTCAGATCTGGATGTGGCCTGGATCCAGCGGTTTGCGGTAAACCTCGGGATAAACAGAGAGACTAATATTAGCGTAGACGCCATCCTTTTTATGGGAAGTGTTCCCGGTTCCGGCTGATCTAAATGCAGCCTAACATTGAATTATAGAAATCTATAATGTGTTATATGTGTGCTAAGCAAAAGAGATGTGTTTTTAGTCTAGATTTAAACTGACAGACTGTATCTGCTTCCCGGACCATGTTAGGAAGATTGTTCCAAAGTTTTGGTGCTAAATAGGAAAAGGATCTACCGCCAGCAGTTGATTTTGAGATTCTAGGAATTATCAACTGGCCAGAATTTTGAGATTGCAATAGACGTGAAGGACTATAATGCGTTAAGAGCTCGCTCAAGTACTGGGGAGCTAAACCATTTAGTGCTTTGTAAGTAATCAGCAATATATTTAAATATATACAATGTTTAATAGGCAGCCAATGCATTGTTGACAGAACTGGGCTAATATGGTCATATTTCCTGGTTCTGGCAAGAACTCGAGCTGCTACGTTTTAAACTAGCTGTAGTTTGTTTATTAAGTGTGCAGGGCAACAACCCAGTAGAACATTACAATAATCTAGCCTTGAGGTCATTAACTAATTCTTCCACATTTGTCAGTGAGAGCATATGACGTAATTATTTTTTAATATATATTTTAATATTTATATTTAAATATATTTTTAAGATGAAAAAATGGGTTTTTACAGATACTAGACACGTGACTTGCAAATAAAAGATTGGTATCAAGGAGCACACCCAGGTTCCTAATCGACGTCGAGGACTTGACACGGCAGTCATCACGTGTTAGACAGTATTCTAGGTTATTATGTGAGGCATTTTTTTGGTCCAGTAATTAGAATATCTGTTTTTTTAGAATTAAGTAGTAAGAAATTACTAGTCATTCAGTTTTTTTAAATCAGCTATGCATTCCATTAATATTGTGGATTGGTAAGTTTTGTCAGGGCATGCAGAAATATAGAGCTGAGTATCATCAGAATAACAGTGAAAACTAATGGTTTCAACAGATGCATTTATTTACGTTATTTTAGTGACTGTGAAGTGGTTACATCATAAATAGAAAAGTGTTGCCCCAGGTCCTGAACTGAATAACATATTTGAGAGCAATACAGTTTGATCAATTACGACTTGTTTTGATCTACTGATCTATTATTTACAACAAGGGACACATGGGGCCTGGTTCCAGCAATAATTTGGTAATATTTTGCTTTGCTCTCTTGAGATGTGTCTTTGTTTAAAATAATTTTACCCATCCCAGCTCAATATTCATGCGTTGATTCCCCCGAAAAATGTGAACACTGCAGCTCTATCGTACTATAAAACTTATTTAAATATAATATATAAAATACTATTGTTTTTAATTAATATCAGATTATTTCTATAAAAAACAAATGTGGCATCTAAGAACTGCTTCGCTATTTTTATTTACCATATTTTGTTTATCTTTATTTACTGATGTTTAATTCAAATACAGATTGCCTGTATGGTTTTGGGAATCACAGAATGTTATTAAAGACAGAAAGCGTGAAAATTTTTGGCTGACAATGTTTTGAAGAAAAACAAGCTCAGCCTAGCCCTATAAAGCAACACCTTTATGTCCGACCAGTGGGAGTGTTGAAAACGTCAGTATTTTTGCAATTCTGTTTGGTGAAACTAGTGGTGCAAAAAATTATACACCACTCTTAAATCTTTTAAAATAAAACTGTTATATATTTATGTATTAAATAATTAATCAAATCCATTTATTTATTTTTTTAGTGAATGGAGTAATTCTAAGACAATACAGTATAATATGACTTATTTAAAAGAAACACATTTCCGGTTTGTTGTCAATGACAGGTCTATGTGCATATGATGGAAAAACACCATTAGTAACATCTGAATGTCCTGATGCAATGAGATTGATTGAGGTCATTGCTGATTTGATAAAGATTTCCTCATTTCCATATATAAAACCTCGGTTAAAGTAGAGAGCTGACAAAGAGAGGCGACCTCAGGGGCTCTACCATTGGTCCAAATAGAAGGAATTCTAAATTAAATTGACATTATTGGAAGCTTGCTCAAATGCACAGATGGTGTCTGGGGGCCTTGTTGTATGATGAAATGGGTTGTTGATTGAATTTAGAGTGGGGAAAAGAGCCCACTTTCACTTGCAAAGAAAACATCTAGGTATGGAACAATAAAATTTCCTTTCAATGGAGTCTTATGCTTATAATAAGGTTAGCAGCTGGATGCAACTTTATTTTTCAGTTGACCCTGCATAACATAAGAAATTCAGCAACCTGAGTATTACAAAGTCTTGCTAATGAACTGTTTATACATTCTACTAAAGGAATATGACCTGCTGAAGAAGAAGAAAAAAACATTTTTGGAACTGCCAAAATAAGTAGAATTTTACAGTGTAAAATTAGTTAATTCAATGGATTAGGAGAGAGGAGAGAGAGAGAGAGAGAGAGAGAGAGAGAGAGGAGAGAGAGAGAGAGAGAGAGAGAGAGAGAGAGAGAGAGAGAGAGGAGAGAGAGAGAGAGAGAGAGAGAGAGAGAGAGAGAGAGAGAGAGAGAGAGAGAGAGAGAGAGAGAGAGAGGAGAGGAGAGGGGAGAGATTGTAACCTAAAAATGCAAACAAATATATTTCAAAAGAAAAATCAATAAAGGAAAGAAAACAAATTTAAAGGGGGGGTGAAATGCTCAGTTTCACTCAATCTCATGTTAATCTTGAGTACCTATATAGTAGTATTGCATCCTTCATACCTCCAAAAAGTCTTTAGTTTTATTATATTTATAAAAGAAAAATAGGCTGTACCGAGTCTTTCCGAAAAAACCCGAGCGGGTGGAGGCGTGCCGTGTGGGCGGGAGCGCGCGAAGCTTTTGCATGTGTTGTAAACAGACAGACTTGTGGTTTATGAGGACATGATTTATTTTTACAATAAACAAACTGACACCTACAGTGGCCAGCTAATCAAATGTATTTAAACACACACACACACACACACACACACACACACACACACACACACACACACACACAATACATCGCATGCTACATAGATACATTAACTGTAAGTGATCATGTTGTTTACTTGCTGTGCTTAACGCCGATAGTTAACAAGTCACAGACATTTGAAGCAGTTTTACTCACCGCCTGCGGTTCCAACGCACGACCGTGACCCTTTATTGTTGGGACTGCTCCATCTTTAAGTGTTAGGCGATCTGCAAATCCAGCGTCGAACTGAGCCTATAACGTTAACTATAACCGTCGAAATGAAGGAAACAAACAAGAACACGTCACTTGCACAACTCCGTTGCTGCTCTGGAAAAACAAAATCCATCCACAGGTCCCTTAACGCTGGGTTCTTTGGAAATTTGTGCAGTGTTGTATTGCCCTGGCAACCATAAACACACTTTTTTTGTGCCTTTTTTTTTATTGCAGCGCTCTGATGGCATAGGACTCTCACTCTCGCACGCACTAGGCTACAGATGCGCGCGCGCACTTCCGGGAGAAGTGCTCTAAAGACCCGTATAAGGAAATTCCGCACACTCTGACGTCGCGTAGAGCCGTATTCGAAAAAAACTTTCCGAAACTTGTGACAAACCGGAAGGAGTATTTTTGGAACAGAATTACTCCATCAAACTCACAACCTCGTTTTTGAAACTTTGTCCATGTTTAGCATGGGAATCCAACTCTTTAACAGTGTAAAAAACTCACTATGCATGAAACAGCATTTCACCCCCCCTTTAAACAAAATTACATGTCAAACAAACAACTATAATGCAACTGAAAAGAGCAAGTAAAATAAAACTAAAGAAACCCTCAAAGAAAGATAATGACGGGCCCAAACGGTGCCGCCGGCTTTGGCCCTTCATCGCTGCTCGCAGCTATATTTATATAGCTTTTAGATCAAATGGTTCATGAACTGTATCTGTTTCAGTTTGGGTATGCCATTTCTGGGGATTTTTCAAAAGTGGGGTTGCAGCAGGTTAAAGTTTGATGCATTGCCATGGCAACAGTATCTAAGATATCAATAATCCTTTCACAGGTCTACATCTGGCGAGTGTCTATATTATACACATCAAGTTTGAAGTAAATCGGGTAAAAATAAGAGGGTGATTTCAAAGCATTTTGAAAGTGACACACTTCCTGCTGCCAGTTGGTGGCGCTATAACTTTGACTCACAATAGTCACACCCATGTGATTGGACTCTTACAGCGAACACACTGTTGAAGTTTCATCAAGATCAGTTAATGTATTGTAGGGTTTCCGGCCCATAAGCTCTTTATCAATTTTAAGTTTGGGGATAGATATTCAATAACTATTAATCTATGATCAACAAATTATTGAATACAGTTTGAACCGGGTCCTTACGTTAATAAATTCCCCACAAAGGGGTGTACAGCGTACCCGTCTGTTCAGGGTAAGTATATAACAATTAAACACAACGAATTATGGTTAATTATTAATATACATCCTACACAGAGGAATGGCTGATCTTCAACAATACCAAAGCATTTGACCCCTCCTCGCTCATTCACACGTCCGCCGTGTATTTAGGCTAAAAGGGTACAAATGACTTATGGTCTATTTTAGCTTAAATTAACTGACAATGTTTTGTGCACTTAAACGATTATCAGATTGTAGCTAGGATCTTTTATATTAAAGAGGCTTTGTTATACGAGCAACAACCACAGAGTCAATAAAGTATAAAATGAGGTTTAATGAATGAACTAGACTACATGTAACAGGATATAGATTAAACAAAATGAAATAAAACAATAAGAAAAGAAAACACAAGGAAAATACAATTGCTAGCACAGTTTAGAGTAAACCCTTTAGAGACAGCCACAGGAGATATACTTTACAACGTCTAAAATTTGGTTTGAACAAGTTTTGCATTCAGACCTGTAAGTTCTTGGTGTGCGGGCGGCGTCCAGAGAGATGGAGGGGGGTTTCTTTTGACTCCAAGCGTGGTTGATTCGCGGGAGATTCAAACGTTCTGTATGCGTGAAGAGAGTCTTTTCACCGGAGTGCTGACAAGACTTACGAAACGCACGTGGAGGTCTCAGTCGGGAGACGAGAACACTAAGATCGGACTGGCTATGCGCAAAATAAAACGAAGTTTACAATAAAACAGGAACATTAAAATAAAACACGAAGATTACAAAGAATACACAGGAACAGGAACACACGGACAGAGAGAGCGATTGTCTCTGTGTTGGAGAATTTAAAGATGAGCTGGGCACGCCTGGGTAAGGCGCGCCGGCCAATGATAATGGCCCATCTCGAGGAGCGCGTACGCCCCCTGAGTGGGTGTTGTTCGGAGTCAATTTGCAACTTTATGATCAAGAAGAAATTAAGCTTGCTTTGGGAAATGGGATTATACATGTGATTATACATTTCACGATATTGATATACAGCTTAATGGATAGATCAGATTAAAAGGGTCACAACCGTATCAAGCATCATACGTTAAAAACATACACGTGCAGAATTACATCTCAAAGCGTATTTTCAGGCACTTATAAGTATTTTACATTCATGAAAACATTCGTAATACAAGTTTGCACATTTACAGTTCGTCTACACGTACTTTAACACACTGAAGATGTTTTAGTAATGACTTAGGATGTAAAAGTCCTACGTTTAGAGTTTCCTGCGTGTGTAAGTATGTGCGTAGGTGTATGTGCGTGAATGTGTATTGCTCTCGGCGGGAAACAGACAAAGCAACGTATGTTCTGCGCTTTCCCCCCCCCCCCTCGTTTCCGTCCGGGGTGGGGAGAAGAAGGCCTGTTTGTTGTCTCAAGTGAAAGAAACCGCTGTTTGGGGAACACTTAAGACAATTTGTCAGCGTAGATGACACCTTTAGGGTGTACTCTCTAGACGTGAAGACGCCAGTTCGGGAGATAGAGGTTCCGAGGGCTGACCACATGGCCTTTTAGGAATGTCTGTTAAAGTTAGGTCCCTTTGTTCTGGATTTAAATTGGTTGCGAGTTCGTGACTCAATAAAAGAGAATTAATGAAAGCTCCCGAGTCTCTACAGTATGCAGAAGTTATAACACACTTCCTGTTTCCATTATTCGCCATAAATTCGTTTCCTCGCCAAAATCCCCTGTCAATTTTTCATCCTCAATGTCTTGACGTCATGCTGAATGAGTTTCGTGGCGATTGGTTGAATTGTCTAGGAGGAGTATATCGAATTCCAGGGGCATACGCTTCCAAACAAACCATAATAGCCGACTTCCTGTTGGGCTGGGGTAAAAAGTAAAAGTACAAAGGATATATGAACCGATGAGATCTATATGTGTACCGAGTTTCATATTATTACATGCAAGCGTGTTTGATTTATGGACCAAGTTTTCGGACCCCGTTCCAGGGGGCGCTGTCGAGCCCCCCTGCCACGCCCAGGTACCAGCTTCAGCCCGGCCCTGATGGCCGCGGGTTCTGACCCGTGTGCAAAGTTTCAAGAGTTTTTGAGCACGTTAAGGGCCCCAAAAGTGCGCTAAGAGTCTCAAAAGCATCCAAAAAGAATATTAAAGTTTGATACGTTGTCACGGCAACAGTATCTAAGATATCAATAATCATTTCACAGGTCTACATCTGGTGTGTGTCTACAATATACACATCAAGTTTGAAGCAAATCGGGTAAAAATAAGAGGGTGATTTAAAAGCATTTTGAAAGTGACACAATTCCTGCTGCCAGTGGTGGCGCTATAACTGTGACTTACAATAGTCACATCCATTTGATCAGGCTCTTACAACAAACACACTGCTGAAGTTTCATCAAGATCAGTTAATGTATGCAGGAGTTATAACACACTTCCTGTTTCTTGTTTCTCGCCATAAATTCGTTTCCTTGCCATGGCCAAACCGTTCGAGATATCAAAAATCCCCTGGCAATTTTTCATCGTCAGTGTCTTGACTTCACGCTGACCGAGTTTCGTGCCGTGTGTTTGAATTCTCTTGGAGGAGTATTTCAAATTCCATTGCATGCGTTTTCCAAACAACCATAAATAGCCGACTTCCTGTTGGGCTGGGGTAAAAAGTAAGAGCAGGAAGGATATATGAACCGATGAGATCTATATGTGTACCGAGTTTCATATTATTAAAAAGTGGGAAAGGTAGTAAAATAATAAAAAATATAGCTGCGAGCAGCGATTACGGGCCCAAGCCGGTGGCACCGCAACCCCGGTGCCTTTAGTTTCCAAAATCAAAATATCTGCTCGCTATCTGCCGAACGGCTCTGGTAGTTCCGCTTCAGCACTGATGATGTTGTAGAAATAGTGCGCTCTGGTTGGTCTGGATTATTCGTGATTTTTTTATTTTATACAGAAATAAGTTATTTATAATTCAGATGAGAATAAAGGTTTGATTAAAATGAAGGAAAACAAATATATTGATCTGAAATATAGCAAATTAATTTTAAATTTATTTAGGTTCAATTACCAAACATACAATCTTAATTTAATTTAAAGCAAACAATACATTTAAAATGTATGGGTTGTATGCACATTTTTTTTAATTTTTTTAAGCTCTCTCTCTCTCTCTCTCTCTCTCTCTCTCTCTCTCTCTCTCTCTCTCTCTCTCTCTCTCTCTCTTCTCTCTCTCTCACTCACTACACACACACACACACACACACACACACACACACACACACACACACACACACACACACACGTCAAGTCACTTACATTTTAGATGGAATATTGAATAAGCAGAAAAATCGGATTTTCTGCTCTGAAAATATAAATAAGCATAAAAATTGAATAAGCACTTTGAATATTCTAAACAGAATAAGCACTAGTCACTAATGAATAAGTACTAGTACTTAAAGGGGTCATGAACTGGCTTTTTAAATCTTATTATATTGTTGTCTGATGTAAACTTATGACGTTCGCTTGGTTTTTGCATTCAAAAACATCAAAATTGACTTGGAAGTAAATGCCCACTGCTGTGAGTGGATAACCGTTTTGCATTATAATGAGTTTCAACTCATCCGTCGATGCACTTGGGGGGAATTGTTTTGAAAACGTCCAATGTTGTAAAATGGCAACCGGAATGATTCGCCCATACATGTTCGACCCAGAGTCCAGGTGTTGCATAATTCCTGTCAGATCCAATATAGACGGCACAGCACCATTCTTTACTCTTAATCGGTCTGCAAATCCAGTCTTGTTTACAAAACAATCCTCAGTGAAATGAAGCGAACAGACGGACAATGTTTTACCTCATCAGTTGGAGTGGAACGTCATTAGAAATAAAGTTTATCCGTGTACTCCTATTGGAATCCAGTCCAGAGGAAGCTTATGCAGCGACTGTCTTCTTCCACAACCAGGCACTGCACAATATTTTGTAAACTGTATGTTTATTGCTTGGTAGCTCGATCCGGTTTGTCATCACGAGGTAGGCCTATGTTATTTAGCTATGCGTGTAATGCGCGAATCGGTGGGCGGGGCTTAACCGGCCGTGTTGGAGTAGGCATTGATCTTCTTCTGCGGGGGTGGTGTTTTATCCTCTTTGACGTCATAGTTCCCCACTTTGAAAAACGAGGCATTTGCTGAGGCTGGTGTCAATAAAAGCATTTATTGGACTAACAAGAACGTTTTCAGTTCTGAAACTTACAGGATATTCTTATAATATGATGACCTCTCAGATGTCAAAAGCTCAAGGAAAATTTGATTTCTCAGTTCATCACCCCTTTAATGGAATAGATACTAGTATCAGATAGATACTAGATCTTTTAGATACTAGTACCTATTAATAGATACTAGTTTTTATTCAATAAATACTACTAGTAGGTACTAAGTCATTAGACTAGTCAACATACTAGTACCAAAGAGTAAAAAAAAAAACAGTAACAAATAAAAATAATTAAATGGAATCTGTTGCTGCAGTTATATGCATATTTTCTGAATAGCAACTGAATAAACAATGAAAAATACTTCCAAAACATTTATTAATCCTAGTTAAAAGCTGATTTAAACTAACATTTACTAATACATGTACTAATTAAAATCCAAAGTTCTATCTGTTAATATTTTTTCATTGGAATAGAGCTACCATGATCCGTTGTATTTTTATTACCTACTGTTATCAAAGATTAAAATATACTGTAACAAATGCATTTCTCATCGGTCATAAATGCTGGTTAATAATGTTAGTTGATGAACAGATTTAAACGCAAATGTGCGTGCATTACACACGAAAACAATGCTCACTGGATCGACATGAAGTAAAGTTGAAGACAACACACAGTCACACACTCATATCAACAACAATACTAAGCCATCTTGGTTGATGTTTCAGACATGTTAAAATGAAAAGAGTTAGCAACCTCTCGAAATTCTTTAAATATAGATCCGGGTGTCAGTCTTTCAGGTGCTTTGCTAGGTGTTAGCGCCTTTTGTTAGCACTGCTCTGTAGCATCTCTTGCACATTTGCTTGCTTACAGTATGTCCGTAGGCTTTCCATTTCCATTTGCTTCATATCCAAAATATTACCAGATAGCACCTCTGCTGTGTTCTTTATCAACCAAAACTGGTCGCGCGGGCACTGCACTCTCCATCTTTCCATTCACTTCACTTTTGCTATTTAACCAGAGCGAATGAGACGCGTGCGAGTGTGCGCACATGTGTGTGTGGTGTTTATCAACCCGCCTTTGGAGAGAAGTGAAAGTGACAGCTCGGCTAGTATCGATACTAATACGGGAAATTAGTATTGGTACCGTTCAGATATTTCATTATCAATATTTATCGAAATATCGATATTTTTGACAACACTATGATCTACATAAAAAAAGCTTGAGCTCAAACTTGTTGACCACTATTTTAATGTTACTGTACCGTACTGTACTGCCATTGTGTTGTCAGCAAAAAGTGAGAAGTCATAGCGGTGCGCATCC
This sequence comes from Chrosomus eos, assembly GCA_036326025.1. Lineage (NCBI taxonomy): Eukaryota > Metazoa > Chordata > Actinopteri > Cypriniformes > Leuciscidae > Chrosomus > Chrosomus eos. The sequence goes on from CM070824.1 coordinate 13,802,466, forward strand.
ACGCCGAGGAACGAGCAGAACAGGGTGAACGCTTTTTAGTTCATTCCTACTTCCATAGGAATTCATTGAAAACCTTCGCTCTAATCCGCAGCATTATCAATGTACGTGTGGATATCCGTATTTTACATTCGCCTTTAAGTTAGCGATGTAAAGGTCCTGGCAGTGTCACATGTCAAATAACCGGTGAGAAAATATTCTCGGAGTCACATACCTAATATATTTATATATTATTTATATACAATAGGCTTACCTGATTTTGAACACAAGAGGGCAGTATAGCCCTATGTATTACTTGATGTATTTATTTTTTGATTGAATAGCGCATTCATGCCGTTTTTAAACTTGAACATTATTCTTAAATTGAAAACAAGAATAAAATGGGTTTAGTTCTGATACTCCCACACTCCCCCCTCCCCCCCCCCCCCCCACACACGCACCCACATACATATGTACAAAGCAAAAAATATTTATCCAACCTCATTTAAAAACAGTCTGTGATTTGAAGCAAATTGGGTAAAAATAAGAGGGTGATTTCAAAGCCTTTAGGAAGTGACACACTTCCTGCTGCCAGTTGGTGGCGCTATAACTTTGACTCACAATAGTCACATCCATGTGATCAGACTCTTACAGCGAACACACTGCTGAAGTTTAATCAAGATCAGTTAATGTATGCAGAAGTTATAACACACTTCCTGTTTCCATTATTTGCCATAAATTCGTTTCCTCGCCACGGCCAAACCGTTCGAGATATCAAAAATCCCCTGGCAATTTTTCATCCTCAATGTCTTGACTTCATGCTGACTGAGTTTCGTGCCGTGTGTTTGAATTCTCTAAGAGGAGTATATCGAATTCCAGGGGCATGCGTTTCCAAACAAACCATAATAGCTGACTTCCTGTTGGGCTGGGGTAAAAAGTAAAAGTACAAAGGATATATGAACTGATGAGATCTATATGTTTACCGAGTTTCATATTATTACATGCAAGCGTGTTTGATTTATGGACCAAGATTTTTTACCACTCCAGGGGGCGCTGTCGAGCCCCCCTGCCACGCCCGGGTACCAGCTTCAGTCCGCCGCGGGTTCTGACATTTGTGCAAAGTTTCAAGAGTTTTTGAGCACGTTAAAGCCCCCAAAAGTGCCCAAAAGGTAGTAAAATAATAATTAGAAGAATAATAATAATCCTTAGGAAAACAATAGGGCCTTCGCCTTTTCAAGGCTTGGGCCCTAAAAAGAAGAAGTCAGAAGAATAATAATAATAATCCTTAGGAAAACAATAGGGCCTTCGCCTTTTCAAGGCTTGGGCCCTAATAAAAAGAAGAAGAAGAATAATCTTTAGGAAAACAATAGGGCCTTCGCCTTTTCAAGGCTTGGGCCCTAATTAATGAAAAAGGAGCAGGTTAGTCAATGATCTGAATGGCAGATCAGCAATTCTAAAACATGTAGCTCGTACGACGAAGAATGATTATCAAGATTAGATTAGAAGTGCATTATCCCTACCTCCTCCAGTGTTCCACATCCAGCTTGTACAAACAACAATAAATGACTCAGTAGTAAGCTTGTAGATTTGAAGAGAGAAGCAAACTCTTCAGACAAGTCAGCGTTTCTAAAACATACGTTGGACAGAATGCACTTCTTATGACTGAATACATATTTTGACTGGTCAAAAAGGAGTAAATCCTCCTTACTTTCTCGGGTATTCGCATCCGGTACCTAGCAACAGTGACACCAGTGCGTTAACTACGCAGCAGTTCTCCAAAAGTGACACATACCAGGCAGCACATATGTTCCCGTTTTTATAGCCCAGGGACGCATCTAATCAGCCAATATGACAAATAGCAATAATACAAGCAAATCGCCCCTCCTGCCATATATACCTCCTGATGTTAATTGAGTTGACTGGTTAACACAATTAGATTAATTATATGAACTTGCTTCTCCCAAAACTTTGTTAATAAAACATAATATTTCGTTTTTCCTGTCTCTGATGAACAGGAAAAACAAACCCCACTCACAAATAGGTACTAAGGCTGTCAGATTTACCCCACATCTCAAATAATAATGGTCACATTTTGTTAACATGAACTGAATTAGCATAATCTCAGTTTCACATTCGGATATCAGCATGCAGGAAACCAGAGGTGCTGTGACAGTTCTGTCATAACATCAATATTAAATCTGTGATATATTTCAAGAACTCTGGGCTTCTAGCTCTCATGTAAATAAACAGGATGGTATGTTTCTTTCCCCTGATATTTCAAATCATAACGGAACATCCTATAACTTTTGATGGAATCTTCAAAAATTACAGTGTTTTATAGGCTAATGGTTTAGACAGATTGTGAATTAGATTTGGTCATCCTATTTTACAATCATCAGAGTATGTGTGAATATGTGGTGCATGTCTATTTTTCAATAGTTATAAACAACTGAATTTGATAGTAAATCCAAAGTCAGTATGATTTAGAATAATTGCTACTTATAAAATGTTAGTCTAGGTAACTGTAAATGTTCTGCAAAAACATCTACACAAGTGACTCTGAACTCCCCTTTCAGGACAGCTAACCCCACACTACAAGTCTGAAGCTCGGTTCCATAAATTATAGTGAAACTTGCTCCAAGTGGTTTGTCACCATGTTGTTAATAATCAACCTTTATACTGCTAGAGTTGTACAGTATGTGCCTGTGAGATTTACATTAGTGTTTGGGTGTACAATATGTGTTAATCTGAATGGATCCAATCTGTTTCTCCTAACTTTAGAGATATAACGTTCTGAACAACAACAACAACAAATTAAATAAAGAGAAAAGAAAAACAATATAACCAAAAAGTTGTGAACAGCATAAAATATATTATAAACAATAAATGCAGCCTTGGTAAGCAGAAGAGACATCTTATAAAAACATTAAAATCAAATTACAGATCCAAATCTTTTGAACGGGAGGGTTAATTTGAAACTTCAATTAAAAAAGGGTGGTAGAGGCCCAGCCGGAGCCGAAGAGATGGACTGAAGTGCCGAGGGGGAACCCCAGGGCCGAGGTGGAGAAGGGGACTCGGCAGTCAGAGCTGGAGGGAAGGAAGAGCCCAGTGAGGACCCGAAATCCGTGGCACAATCAGGATGATGACTAACCAAGGCGGAGCCCGAGGGAGCCCAACAGAGCTTGAGGGATAACTGGCCATGGTGGAGCCAAGTCGTAGCTGATGGGTTTACAGGCTGAGGTTGGGCAGAGCTAGTGAACTTAAAGCCCAAGGCATATCTAAGCTGCTAGATGGAAGGGCAAAGGGGAACCAGCAGAGACGGGGTCAAATAACTGGCAGCATTGGCAGAGGAGGTGGGAGTGGGAGGCTGGGTGGGTGGGGCATCAGCAATGATACACATCTCGTGCTGGTTGATGAAACAGACTTGATGCTGGGAGACTAAACAGATGTGGTGCTGGGCGACGAAACAGACTTGGTGCTAGGCAATGGGCTCTATGCACTGCGGTATTTCCGGTGAAGGGTTAAGGATGCTCGATAACTTCCGCCGATCGTAGAGTCCAGTGCAATACCAAGAATTTATATTGAATTTTATACTCCATGGTTATACTAAAGAAACGTTAGTCACTAAAACAGACAAAACAGACACCCCTCGTTGTGTTTATGCTTCTTTTTAAAATTATATTAAATAAACATAACTATACATAAAATTACATCTAAACATATGAAAGTTTCGTTTCAAAGACGGGAGGACAGTACATTTTGAAGACTCTGCCATAATCCCATTTTCCTCGGTTTTCCTCCGCTTTAATCTCCCCAACCGGAAACGGATGAGCATCCTTGCGTCAAATGCGGAACTTATGCGTGCATATAGCCTATTAAACAGACCTGGAGCTGGGAGATTTGGAATTGGATGACAAAAGGGATCAGAAACTGAAACTTCAATTATTGCACTAGAAGTCGAGTTCAGTACACCCACTTCAGCCTGGGGGTATTGGTGGGGATCCACTCTATTCCCTCTTACTTCACTAATATATCCACCGGAATGGACACAGAAACAGGCACACACATCTGGTCAGACTGATAGGCAGGCTTTGTCTCCAGGACGGATGTAGCTGCAGGCTCTGGCTCTGTTGAGGGGATAGGCTATGCCATAGGGTCCATGGCGTGCGCCATCTCCAGCTCTGTGTACGCAGGTGTTACAGTTAACATAACAGGAATATTAACAGGAATATCAATGCAGTTAAAATATTATAGATATACTTAAAAGTTTTCTTAAAACATAAAACATTTTCGTACTGCACTAAACATAAACACAACAAATTCTTAGGTATCCTTCAACTACTGCTAGAATCATTACTGACATGACCTCATGTCAGTGTTTCAGTCACAATAGTTGTACCTAACACTGAGATAACGTCACGCATCACTGACAAGCCTACATTTACAAAAAAAAAAGTTTTTCAACATAAATCTGTCAACAAACTAACCTATAACTTACATTAGTAACGTTAAACACATAGCATTTGTATCTCACAACTCTAACGTTACCCTGCCAGTACATACAAAAATAGATCAAAGTGACATTGTTAACCAACCATTCAGAAACGTCCTGCTCGAGCCTTAATTTTCGAACTTATTTGGGCCGTCATCTTGTTTAGGGTCCGAGTCCGGTTCAAACTGATACGGTTGCACTACATATGTGTCCTCAGAGACTACAGCTGCCATTCTTTCACCAAAATACACCATAAACTGTCGTCAAGGCAACTCTCCAAGTGCATTGTGTCAAAAACGCCCCAAAGAACAGAGGGGCGGGGTGAGCAAAGCTCATTATCATTTAAAGGCACATGCACTGAAATGGCGTGCTGAAAACAGAGCTGTTTTTGAGCAGGTAAAATGAGTGTTTTCTTAAAATACTAATGAGAATTTTTAATAAAAGTATATTACAAAGTTTTCATTTAGACCCTAAAGATTCATATTAACTTGTACAAAAATGGCATTATATGACCCCTTTAAACTTTATTTTTAATGAGTTTCCAGCTGATGTGGGTCCGTTTGTTCGCTTCATTTCACTGAGGATTGTTTTGTAAACAAGACACAGGTCGAGACTGGATTTGCAGACCGATTAAGATTAAAAAACGGTGCTGTGCCTTCTATATTGGTTCCGACAGGAATGGTGCAACACACTTATGTGAGTAAAATTTTTATTTAAAAGGTAGGCTAATAATAATCTGATAGACTAATATTGCATTGTTACAGATCGTTTGATATCTAATTATTATGTGTATGTGTATCAGTCTAATTTTTACTGACCAGTTGAAACTCATTATAATATGCAAAACTGTTATCCACTCACAGCAGTGGGCGTTTACTTCCAAGTCTTCAATGCAAGACGCCCATAAATGCCATCTTGCCATCAATGCCATCAGATGCCACATGCCATCTCTGAATTGTCAGCTTTACAAACGAGTACCTCAGGTGTTGGTGTGACGGCGATCTCCAGCGAGCACGCTGGTTTGCCAGAGAGTGCGTGTCTCCCCGGGCGCTTCAACACTTTGAGTTTTCTCTCACAAAAGAGCTTGCACGCGGGACGACTTTTTAAAGATGCCTCGCCCGTGTACTTCTAGTTGCGGCAGATTGGTATCGGACTCTGATGGGCACGAGCGTTGTCTAGTGTGTTTGGCCATTGATCATGCTAGAGCAGCGCTCGTGGATGACTCATGTTCTCTCTGTGGGACCATGACCATCACGTCATTACGGTTGAGACTCAGTGAACTCGCAAGAGTGAGAGTCCCCTCATCCACCTCCCGATCTTCGGCTGGTGGCCAGGGTGACCTGAGGGTGACGGTTTGGAACAAGGCGCCGACTCTGTGTCCGCGACCCCAGCCCCCCTCTTCAATGACGGTGCCCGCTAGTGAACAGGTGATTCCCACGGCTCTACCTTTGGGGTGGCCCGCGTATTTCAGCTGAAGCTACAGAGGATGATGCTATGTCTGTAGCAGCATCACGAGGTGGGTTTGAGTCTTCTGGAAGTGACGACTCGTCACAGCTGCCACCTTCTGGTGTGCATACGGCTGTGCCTGAGTCTGATCCGGAGATGACGGCCATGCTTTCCCGGGCAGCCGCGAGTATCGGACTCGAGTGGAGGCCTCCACCTTGTCCTGAGCGCTCGCGGCTGGACGATTGGTTTTTGGGTAAGGCCGCCGACCCTTGTCCACGGCAAACCCCAATACCTTTCTTCCCGGACGTGCAGGATGAGATCTCGAAGTCCTGGAAGACCTCCTTGTCTTCTCGGGACCGCTCGTTGGTCTCATCCGCCTTTCCTCCCCTCGATGGAGCAGCTGCCCGTGGGTACACTGGGCTTCCCCCGGTTGAACGCTCTGTTGCGATGGAACTGTGTCCTCAGAGTGCTTCTTCTCGTGGCGAGTCTAAGCACCCATCCAAAGCCTGTAGATTCTCGTCCACTCTGGTGGCGAGGTCTTACAGAGCGGCGGGACAGGCAGCTGCTTCACTGCATGCTATGGCCACTCTGCAGGTCTACCAGGCCCAGATGCTCAGAGACATGCACGAGGGCAGGACAGACCCAGGGCACTTCGATGAGCTGCGCGCCGCTACCGACCTTGCCCTCCGGGCGACGAAGGTGACCGTGCGCTCCCTGGGTTTGGTGATGTCCACTGCGGTGGTCCAGGAAAGACATGCAGGATAACGAGCGGACCTGTCTGCTCGACGTACCCCTGTCCCAGGCCGGCCTCTTCGGCAGAGCAGTCGATTACTTTGCCCAACAGTTCTCGACTGCGCAGTGTAAGGGGTATGCAGTTAAAGACCCAGAAGCAGATATGAAGAATGAAGACCCGGAGTCAGAATTATAAAAAATGAAAGAAAAGTTTTACTGAAGATAACCTCTAACCCAGGGACGTAGATAACCTCTAGCCTACTCTGCTGGGGTGGTGCTACACCAGTAATGCCCAGTGGGGCCCCCACAGAGCACGCTTCGCTTGCGCTGTCTGCTGCTGTTACCCTTCACGACGCTCTCAGCGACTTCTTATACTGTCAACAGTATAATTAACTTACTCCTTCACTCTCCTCATCGGAGTGAAGACTCTCCGGCTCTCCTTCAAAATCTCTTCCAGTCAGACAGCCCTAACAATTAATAAAAGCTTACTACCTTGTTTGTTGATTTGCCAGGGGTATCACCTAGAATAATTGCCTGCGCATCCTTCACCATAACTGTAAGGGGTATACAGTCAAAGACCCAGAACCAGATATGAAGAATGAAAACCCGGAGTCAAAATTTATAAGAAATTAAAGAAAAGTTTTACTAAAGATAGTTTGCAGTTTCATCAGCAGAAGTCAGCTTCAATACTCACACAGGAGTTCGTAGGCCGCCTCCCTTACAGTTACAAAGATCACAGCAGTTATATCATTTTCAAGGTCTAAGCTACGTCATTGCTTACAGGTTGAATGGTTCTCATTGGCTAAGAAATAGATAAACACAGTAATTTCCCACACATATACAGATAGACGGAAGCGTATCTCCATCGATTATGCAGCTGATACATTCGGACACTGAAGTTAGGCACGTCATGACCTTCCAGGTCGCAGATTTGGGTTGCTGAGCGCTAGCATGTAATATATCAAATACAGACATTAAAGAATACATGAATACATCACACTGGTAGGTAAAGTAAAATCTCACAAGCCTAGAGAAATCATTCAACTCATTTAATATTTAGACAGAAAAATATTAATACCTTGATTATAATTACTCATCATTACATATACATTGAAGCAGCAGTGGATTCCAATCCACCCCCTTCAGCAGAAACAGACTGAGGCCATAAAACATATTCTGCCCCGCCGGCCCGCTGCTGCCTCCACCCGCCCGGCCGGGCAGACGCCTCAGCCTGTTTGCTGCCGAGGGCGCCCTCCTGCGGCTCCCGCCCCTCCCGCCCGGCCTACGCAGCAGCCTTCTCCCAGGCCCGGTCGTGGAGGAAGCCGCAGCCCTCTCCCGCCCCCCGCTAAACGCCGGGCCAAGCGGCGCTCCTGAGACGGGCTGCTCAGGGATGATGGTCGTTTTTCAGGAGATGGTAGCAGGACCACTCCTTCCCTCGGTGGAGGGCCGGGGGAGAATCTTTTGTTCTCCGCTCCCCGCTGCTCACCCACGGGTCAACACAGAGCGCCGCCCACAAGCCGTGCTCTCCTCGTCCCCCTCTGTCCCAGAGGTGGTTGACACGGCGTGCCGTCCACGGACCGCTTCGCCCCTGTCCCCCTCTGTTGCCAGACCCATAGCAGAGCAGGCCCCCGCGGGACTACCACCCTGGTCCTTCCCTGGCCCCCTCTGTCAGTGCGCTGGTGCTAACTGTGCCCCCACACCGGGCCGCTATGCCGTCCACGTCTGGGCCAGTTACTCCGCTTCGCTGCCCCGGGGGGACGTCTGTGGTTTGCATGACCTCGCTGGTTCAGTTCCTGGGAGCCTGGCTAGAGCTTCCCCGTCTGTCCCGCTGGGTCGCCCGAACCATCAGGCTCGGCTATGTGATTCAGTTCGCATGGTCTCCTCCCCGCTTCAGGGGAGTCCGCTCCACTTTGGTCGGTGGCAATGCCCCCATCATGAGAGCAGAGATTGCAACCCTGCTGGCGAAGGGTGCAATCGAGTTAGTCAGTTTTCAGTTTTCTCAGGGCGGGTGTCCCCCTGGAACAGGTTTCCAGGCATGTTGTTGTCTCAACAGATGCCTCCATCATGGGCTGGGGCACCATGTGCAATGGACATGCTGCTGCGGGCTCCTGGACAGGACCCCAGGGCCTATGGCATTTCAATTGCCTCGAGTTGCTGGCAGTACGCCTTGCCCTGCACCGCTTCCGGGCGTTGCTCAGGGGTCATCACGTACTAGTCCGATCAGACAATACCGCCACTATAGCGTACATCAACCGTCAAGGTGGTCTATGCTCCCACCGTATGTCACAACTCGCTCGCCACCTCCTCTTATGGAGTCAAAAGCATCTGAGGTCGCTTCGAGCCATTTATATTCCCGGAGTCCTGAACTGTGCAGCCGACAAGCTCTCACGGCTTCAGCCCCTCCCCGGAGAATGGGAACTCCATCCCCAGTCGGTTCAGCTGATTTGGGACCAGTTCGGGGACGCACAGATAGATCTGTTTGCCTCTCACGACTCGACCCATTGCGTCCTGTATTTTTCCCTGACCGAGGGCACGCTCGGCACGGATGCACTGGCGCACAGCTGGCCGCAGGGCCGCAAGTATGCGTTTCCCCTAGTGAGCCTTGAGTTTGAGTTTCTTTATTTAAAGGGACAATGCACATTAATTAACATGAGTACAAGGGCCAACATGTAAATGTTCTCCAGCAGCCATATCACCCTGTAGCCCAAGACTGGTTGCCCACTGAAGCTAAGCAGGGCTGAGCCTGGTTAGTACCTGGATGGGAGACCTTCTGAGAAAACCAGGCTGCTGCTGGAAGAGGTGTTAGTGAGGCCAGCAGGGGGTGCTATCCCTGTGGTCTGTGTGGGTCCTAACACCCCTGTGTAGTGATGGGGACACTATACTGTCAAGTAGCACCGTCCTTCGGATGAGACGTTAAACCGAGGCCCTGACTCTCTGTGGTCAAGTCAAGTCAAGTCACCTTTATTTATATAGCGCTTTTTACAATACAAATTGTTTCAAAGCAGCTTTACAGAGATAACAGGAAAACAATGTTGTAATAGTATTGTTCAATTGAAAATTAAATGTCCCCAACTAAGCAAGCCAAAAGGCGAAGGCAACAGTGGCAAGGAACCAAAACTCCATCAGGTGACAGAATGGAGAAAAAAACCTTGGGAGAACCCAGGCTCAGTCAGGGGGCCAGTCCTACTTTGGCCAACGAATGAACAGTGTATGATTATGAGTTAGGCAGCATAATGTCAGGAGTCAGATGGGATCAGAACTTTCACGATATTATCCAGTTCATCTGGTTGGGTTGGGTCATCCGGCCGGTGAGGAGATGAGTGTGGTGAGGTGTCCATGGGCCTTCACAGCCCTGATAATGCGTGTCGTCGTGTCCATGTGATGGTCCTTCATCAGATCTGGATATGCCCTGGATCCGGCGGTCTGCGGTAAACCTCGGGATAAACAGAGAGACTAATATTAGCGTAGACGCCATCCTTCTTATGATGTACAAAGTACATCAGGAATTATTGGAAGTGTTCCCGGTTCCGGCTGATCTAATCTATGCAGCCTAACATTGAATTATAGAAATCTATAATGTGTTATGTGTATGCTAAGCCAAAGAGATGTGTTTTTAGTCTAGATTTAAACTGACAGACTGTAGCTGCTTCCCGGACCGTGTTAGGAAGATTGTTCCAAAGTTTTGGTGCTAAATAGGAAAAGGATCTACCGCCAGCAGTCGATTTTGATATTCTAGGTATTATCAACTGGCCAGAATTTTGAGATCGCAATAGACATGAAGGACTATAATGCGTTAAGAGTAAGTTTTTGTAAGTAATCAGCAATATTTTAAAATTTATACGATGTTTAATAGGCAGCCAATGCAGTGTTGACAGAACCGGGCTAATATGGTCATACTTCCTGGTTCTGGTAAGAACTCTAGCGGCTGCGTTTTGAACTAGCTGTAGTTTGTTTAATAAGCGTGCAGGGCAACCACCCAGTAGAGCATTACAATAATCTAGCCTTGAGGTCATGAAAGCATGAACTAATTGTTCTGCATTTGTCAGTGAGAGCATATGACGTAATTTAGATATATTTTTAAGATGGAAAAATGCGGTTTTACAGATACTAGACACGTGACTTTCAAATGAAAGATTGGTATCAAAGAGCACACCCAGGTTCCTAACTGACGACGAAGAATTAACAGAGCAGCCATCAAGTGTTAGACAGTATTCTAGGTTATTAGGTGAGGAAGTTTTTTGTCCAATGATTAGAATCTCTGTTTTTTCAGAATTTAGTAATAGGAAATTACTGGTCATCCAATTTTTTATATCAGCTATGCATTCCGTTAATTTTGTGAATTGATAAGTTTCGTTAGGTTTTGAAGAAATATACAGCTGAGTATCATCAGCATAACAGTGAAAGCTAATTCCATATTTCCTAATTATATCTCCTAATGGTAGCATGTACAGAGTGAACAGCAGCGGTCCTAGTACTGAGCCTTGTGGTACGCCATACTGAACTTGTGATCGATAAGACATCTCTTCACTTACTGCTACAAACTGAAAACGGTCAGATAAGTATGATTTAAACCATGCTAGTGCAATTCCGCTAATGCCAACATAGTTTTCTAGTCTATTTAAAAGAATGTTGTGGTCGACAGTATCAAATGCACCACTAAGATCAAGTAACACTAATAGAGAGATACAACCACGATCGGATAATAGGAGCAAATCATTTGTGACTTTAATGAGAGCAGTCTCAGTACTATGGTACGGTCTAAATCCGGACTGAAAATCCTCGCAGATATTTTTTCTTTCTAAAAAGGAACACAGTTGTGAGGATACTGCTTTTTCTAGTATCTTTGACAGAAAAGGCAGATTCGAGATTGGCCTGTAATTGACTAATTCTGTAGGATCAAGTTGCGGTTTTTTAACAAGCGGTTTAATCATAGCCAACTTAAAGGTTTTTGGTACGTATCCTAATGACAAAGATGAATTAATGATATCTAGAAGAGGATCTATGACCTCTGGAAGCATCTCTTTCAGTAGCTTAGTCGGTATAGGGTCTAGCATACAAGTTGTCGATTTAGATGAATTAACAATTTTGCAAAATTCTTCCTCTCCTATAGCAACAAATGAATCAAAATGTTCCTCACGGAGACTACAATATACTCCCTGATGCGATACTGTAGTAGACGGTCTGATATGTCCCTGATATTATCAATCTTATAAGTGAAGAAGTCACAAAAAATCCCAGGATGTCTTTCGAAAGAGTAGGGGTGTAACCCCGGCATCCTGGCCAAATTTGCCCCTTGGCCTCTGTCCATCATGGCCTCCTAATCATCCCCATATACTGATTGGCTTCATCACTCTGTCTCCTCTCCACCAGTAAGCTGGTGTGTGGTGAGTGTTCTGGCGCAATATGGCTGCCGTCGCATCATCCAAGTGGATGCTGCACATTGGTGGTGGTTGAGGAGATTCCCCCCCTTCTATGTAAAGCGCTTTGAGTGTCCAGAAAAAGTGCTATATAAATGTAATGAATTATTATAATTATTATTATTATTATTATTAATGTGCCAGATTTAGCCATACAGGCTAATTTTCATCTGCAGTCCCTAGCAGGTTAAAGATTAAAACAATAAATACACTCTACAATACAAAAAAATAAATAAAAACATGATAAATACAAACACATTCTTGCGCAGACCTTGCTCAAGGTCAAGGAGGACGAGGAGCAGGTCCTTCTGGTTGCGCCGTACTGGCCCACCCGGACCTGGTTCTCCTAACTTGTACTCGTGACAGAACCTCCTTGGCCAATCCCCCTGAGGAAGTACCTCCTTTCTCAGGGACGGGGCACCCTGTGGCACCCTCGTCCCGATCTTTGGAACCTCCACGTGTGGCTCCTGGACAGGACCAGGCAGGTTTGAGTACCCTACCACCAGCGGTGGTGGCTACCATCACTTCCGCTAGAGCGTCGTCCACGAAACACGCCTATGCGTTGAAGTGGAACCTCTTCGTCAGCTGATGCTCTTCTCGCCGAGAAGACCCCCGGAGATGCTCGATCGTTGTGCTTTCCTTCCTTCAAGATAGGTTAGAGCGAAGGCTGTCTCCCTCCACCCTCAAAATTTACGTTGGCGCTTTCGTCGCTCACCATGATATGGTAGAAGGTAAGCACGACCTGATCGTCAGGTTCCTGAGAGGAGCCAGGAGACTGAATCCTCCTCGCTCTCCTCTCGTTCCCTCTTGGGACCTCGCGGTGGTTCTAACTGCCCTGCAGAGTGCTCCCTTTGAGCCTTTGCAATCAGTGGAGCCTAAGCTCCTGTCAATGAAGACAGCGCTCCTGGTTGCACTGGCCTCTATCAAGAGGGAAGGGGACCTGCACGCATTCTCCGTTGATGAAGCGTGCCTGGAATACTGGCCGGCTTACTCTCACGTGATCCTGAGACCCCGGCTCGGATATGTGCCCAAGGTTCCAACAACTCCCTTCCGGGACCGGGTGGTGAACCTGCAAGCGCTGCCCCGGAAGAGGCAGACCCAGCCTGGGCACTGCTCTGTACAGTACGCGCTATCTGCGCGGTGTTTCAGGACCTCAGACCAGCTCTTTGTTGTTATGGTGGGAAGCTGAAGGGAAAGGCTCTCTCCACCAAAGGCTGTCTCATATATAGTGGACACCATTGCTTTAGCATACCAGCAGCAAGGTCGACTGTGCCCCCTTGGTGTGACTGCCCACTTCACCCGGAGTGTGGCATCCTCTTGGGCTCTAGCGCATGGCGCCTCGCTAACAGACATCTGCAGAGCTGCAGGCTGGGCGACACCGAACACATTCGCCAGATTCTACAATCTCTGAGTCAGTGGAGCCAGTGTCGTCTCATGTACTCGCTTCATCTTCACTTGCAGCTTCACTTGCTCGCCATTCCACTCCACGGACTGGATACGTGCGATATTCTCCTCAGGTGAGCTTCCCTGAAAGCCCTGAGTTCCTCCAGCACTCCTGACGTCGGCGCCAGTGTCTCTTGCCTGTGGTCGGCTAGGTGCCTCCCGTGTGCATGGTCCCTCTCCGGAGCAACCCCCAAATGTGTATTCCCACTGTAAGCCTCTCTGAGCATGTGTCTTTCCCTTGGCAAGCCACCTTGCCACCCCTGGGGTTGAAATATTCCACCTGCGCCTGGACACCCCAGTGTTCTCCATATGCATCCTTCGGGTCATATGTGTATTCTCTAAGTTCCCACCCCTCTGGTTTGGCATTAATTGCATATTTCCTCTAAGCTATGGGATATGCTTCCCAGTGTACCTTGGTATTCCTGTGTTAAATAGGAGTCCTTATCCGTGCTAGTCTCACAATAGGGATTTAAGATTTACGCAGGGCACTGGAAGACAGCTGTGAAGGTGGCGTGATTGGACTGGTAACCCCATTCGTCGTCATCCTACGTAACTCGGAGTGACAACGAAAGGGAACGTCTCGGTTACGGCTGTAACTCTCGTTCCCTTAGTAGGGAATGGAGACGTTATGTCTGCCTGCCACTTCCGCTGTACCGCGGGGATCGCCTGAGTTCAGTCTTGGCTCCTAGGCGAAGGAACATATCTGCATGTTGCCGGCGTCCTCCTTTATACCCACGAGGTGGGGCGGAGTTACGTCATGCAAATTCCGCAGACCCATGGCATTTATTTGCCATTGGCTCGTTTTGTAATACTCGAAGTTGATAGGCTTTCTAAGCGAAACTCCATTCGTCGTCATCCGACGTAACGTCACCGTTTCTCTACTCAGGGAACGAGGGTTACATCCATATCCGAGACATTTCTAATGTTACACATACCATATTCCCATCTCATTCTGCCTTCTAAATATCAGTATCCTTATAAACGCTCTGAAAAACTTAAAATGACTGTGGAGAAAGGCATATAGTTCATCATAACATCGTCATATACTACATCATACATAATTACCGGTAACTAGATATATTGCTTAAAATACCCAATTTTTCATATCAACAGAAAACGTTACAACTGCATTTGTGACGTAGAGAACAACTGACTTCAAACCGCTTTTTTGAGATCACTGCAGTTTTAAGGACTTATGAATTTGCACATGGTTTGTCTTAAAGCAAATTAAAAAACAACACATAGACATATAAACAACATTAAAAACTTAATTTCCACCACAGGGAGCCTTTAAGTTTAAACATTTATTTTTATTATTGTTTTTTTTTGCCATTTTATTGATAGTGACTCAACATAATGAGAGTTACTTTTTATGAGCATTATTGTACTTGGCGTGGCAACCTAAAATACAACTTAAAGGGATGGTTGATTGCGATTTCACTTTTTTCATTTTAAATAGTGTGTAATGTTGCTGTTGATGCATGAACAGTTTCTGCAAAGTTGCTGCGCTGAAAGAGGCAGCAGTTGTTGGGCCACAACCTGTAAGTAAGACTTAATCATTTTAATTGTATTTGCATGTATAATTTTAGACGTAGGCCTAATGTTTTACTTTAATCAAGGACGTAAACAAATGCCAGCGCTGGCTTTAGTAACCGCTTAGTTATGCTATTTCGTGTGTGTATGACAAACGCGTACAAACATCTTGGACCTGAATTTGTAATTATGTACTCATTTTGTAAATGTATTTTCCATGTATACTTTGTGTCACGTTACGCTAAATAGAAGCCAAGCGCAGACAGTACTTTCACAAAACACGGTTTAATTACAAACGGAAAACAAAGACCCACGATGGGGCAAACAAACAGTAACTCAGACAATAACTAGACTTGACCATAAATAGGAACTGGAACTTTCACAGACAGATAACAATACTCACAGAACCGAATGTTAACAAGACGAACCAGCACTGAGGAACAAACATCGGGAGCTTACATAGAACACATCACAAAGGGTACAGGTGACACTGATGAACATCAATACTAACGAGGGAACAAGGGGTGTGGTAAGGATACATGATCACAATCACAGGTGACACTGATACAACATTAACAAGGAACAAGGTCAAAACACATGACAATGCCAACACATAGCCCAAAACAACCAGCCATGTGTTTGCACACAAAACAAGAGACAAATACATGACATAACCTCCTCCTTACGGAGCAGCTACTAGACGCTCCACATGGGACATAACCGACTGTAAACTAGACATAAACCAACAAAACATAACAACCATTAACAGTGGCAAACACGAAAACATAACCGTAGGATCGGGATGACACAATAAAAATAACACATGAGGGAGGGGGGGTGGGGGAACAAAAGAGTTCATAGGTGGAGGTCCAGGGTGGGTGGGTGGTACAAAAGAGTTCGTAGGTGGAGGTCTAGGGTGGGTGGGTGGAACAAAAGTCCTAAATTCACTGGAGATGGGCACTGATTGAGGACACGAAAATCGGGCAGTTCTGGGTGGAGACACATGAGGTACAGTCTTGGGGGGGACCGGTCGGGGCACAACAGGAACAGGGGTAATCGGGGAAACAACAGATGTTGTGGCAGCAAGCAGAGGAGACGACACAGAACCCAAAACTGGAGGCGTTGCAACTCTCAACGGAACTGGGACAGAGGGTGCCACAGACGACTCAGCGTGGACAGTACTATTCTCCACAGCTGGGACAGGGCTGGACTTGGTCACTCTCCCATCTACCACGGCGTGGACAGAACTAGACTCCACAGCTGGGACAGGGCTGGACTTGGTCACTCTCCCATCTGCCTCAGTGTGGACAGAACTAGAATCCACAGCTGGGACAGGGCTGGACTTGGTCACTCTCCCATCTGCCTCAGCGTGGACCAGACTGATAGAAGCAATCTAAAGAATCGGCACGGAGCCGGTAAGGGACTGAGACGGCAAACCCGACGATCTCTTCCTCCTCCTCTTTGACCGCGGTGCAGAAGCCATAGCCGGACCTAGGATCGGTACCATGATCCCCGCAGCCAAGGCTGAAGGACCCCCCGCCAACGTCGAAGCAGCGAGAACGTGGGGGCCAAGCGTTGTCGTGGCTAGGACGCGACTCTCCGGGATCGCTGGTAATGCAGAAGCTGACGACGTCATTGTGGGGTCCTGCCGCTCCTTTCGACGCACATGGTCCACCACCTCTCGAAATGGGCGTCGGATCGGCCACTGCCGTTCAGCCAGCGGAGGTGGTACATTGAGCCCCGCGATGAAATAGGAGTTTAGGAGGACCTCCGGCGTAAAATTTCTCTTCTCCTCTAGGCCCTGGGCATATCTTTCCAGGGATCTCTCTCCCTGGGGAGGAAACGGAATCTTGCCCCTCCTCATGTCCTCAATGGTCGACTGCCACCATCGCTCCTGGTCACCCAACTGGCTACTGGCGGAACAAGACATAGTCGACTGTCTGCTGGGTTCAAATTGGCTGGTTCGGTCTGTCACGTTACGCTAAATAGAAGCCAAGCGCAGACAGTACTTTCACAAAACACGGTTTAATTACAAACGGAAAACAAAGACCCACGATGGGGCAAACAAACAGTAACTCAGACAATAACTAGACTTGACCATAAATAGGAACTGGAACTTTCACAGACAGATAACAATACTCACAGAACCGAATGTTAACAAGACGAACCAGCACTGAGGAACAAACATCGGGAGCTTACATAGAACACATCACAAAGGGTACAGGTGACACTGATGAACATCAATACTAACGATGGAACAAGGGGTGTGGTAAGGATACATGATCACAATCACAGGTGACACTGATACAACATTAACAAGGAACGAGGTCAAAACAGATGACAATGCCAACACATAGCCCAAAACAACCAGCCATGTGTTTGCACACAAAACAAGAGACAAATACATGACATTATGACGTAATTTTGACGTAACGATTTGATCAAGAACGCAATGCCAACGCTGTTTGTTTGTAGTAACCAGTTAGTTCGATGCTATTTTGTGTGTAGCTGTAAGACAAATGTGTATAAAGTTCAACATGTACACCTAAAGAAAACGATACACCGAGTAAATTAAGTTTTGTGAATAAACGGTTGTTCATTATATCGATAAAACAATAACTTTAAAAAATGGTATTACTGAGTCATTTATTTATTCAGTTATATTAAATATTTAATCAGGAGAAAACCATATCTCAAAAGCAAACAAGCAGCAGTAGCATTTTCAAGTAACAGCGTATCGAAATTCTTATATAATAATAGTAGAATAAAATAATAATAATACAAAAATGTACCATTCAGAAACGTTTTGTAAGAGCCGTGTTTGGGGAGGTCCTGCTTGACTCTCTTCATTGCCGCTTTCTGGGTCTGATTCTGGCTCAAACTGATACGGCAGTATTGACACACACACATTTGACCGCAGAACATACGAACTTTCGCCCGTAAATGTAATGCGTGAAGTTTCCGGACAACGTGCGCTACGCAGTTTAGCAACACACCGGCCCAACTAACCAATCTGAGCCCATTGCCTGTTTCTGAGGGAGTTGTTTCATAGAATCAGGAAGTCAACCGGTCGTTCAAATGACAGAGGAGAAAGCGGCTTACAATAAAGGTGAAATTTATGAAAAATAAGGCTTAAAAAAAAAACATGAAGACATGTTATATTGCACCCCATAAACACAATCATGCAAAGAAAAAAAGCAGTCAACCATCCCTTTAAAAATGATTCCTTATGTCATTCCAAGTGGATGCTGCACACTGGTGCTGGTTGAGGAGAGAACCCCTGATATGTTTGTAAAGCGCTTTGGATGTACAGTAGTACATATGAAAGCGCTATATAAATCCCTCATTCATTCCATCACCATTTCAAAATTCCTCCTCCAGTAACAGCTATCTGAGATTGTCTTCTTTTTTCTTAACCTTCTTGCCAATAAGCATTTTGTTGGCTGTCAGAATGCACTTAGCACTCCGAGTTAAATAGTCTGTCCTCCCCACAGAGGAGGTGTGTGGATGTTGGCTTTATTGTTGTTGATAAGTGCCTTCAAAGTCCCAGTCTGTGGCCTAAATGCCACCCATCATAGTTTGTATATGCCTAAGTAGTGGACAGAAGAAAGACTTGTGCTTCTGCAATACCGCCAATCATAAACTGAAATATAACATCTGTTTTCCCTATCATTATTTGTTTGCTTATTCTACCTTCTCCACCTTCTTGGGTGAGAGTTGGGTGTGAGTTGGGTGAGTGAGTTGGAAGATGGCGCCAGTGCACTCGGCTTGCCGTCACTCTCGCTTGTTGCAGTTTGTTGTACCTATGGTACCTGTTCGTCTGACATTTGTACTGTTTGTATTTTACACAGTGTTACACTGGTATCATGTAGTCTCAGTGTTGACTTATGCTCGTCAAGACTTACTTAATATTCAAAGCCGTATGGGAGATTTCCGTGGATTTTGTCCTGCTCTGCATTTTTGTTCTCAATCCTCGTCCAACCATCCTGTGGTTGAGTGCGCTCGCCGGCTACCTTGCTGCGTTCCCCCTCCAAGGAAGCGCCGCAGGAAGAGAGGTAGTCGTGGTGGTGTACGGGTGAGAATCAGACGGGCGATCGTTTCTTCCAGACAACCTACGACGGAGTTTCCCTCGGCTTCTATAAGCTTGGAGGGCCTTCATTTGACGCGACGCTCATGGGATTATAGATATGCTTTTCATCTTCCTGTTTTCCCGGCCTTCACACACTCATCTACTTACTCCACTCGACCGCGTTTACGGATTCGCCAGAGAGGAGTGAACTGTCAAAATCTACGTCAACTTGACTGGATTCATTGGGATTCGGCTTTGTCATCACATCCACCTATGAACATGGCCCTAGTCAATGCTAGGTCCATATGCAACAAAACTTTTATTCTAAATGACTTTTTCACCAGACGTAACTTGGATATTTTATTTCTGACGGAGACCTGGGCCGCCGTTGGTGAGTTATCAGTCTTTAAGGAACTTTGTCCTTCAAACTGTTGCTTTATTAGTACCCCAAGATCTGCTGGTAGGGGTGGTGGTGTCGCAATGGTTTTTAAACAAACAGTTAAAATTAACACTGTGTCTGTTCGGAGCTACTCGTCGTTTGAGGTGCAGTGTGTAACATTACAGTCTGCCTCCTTTGTGCTATTCTGTGCTCTTATTTACAGGCCACCTAATTCGGGCAGTGCTTTTGTAAATGATTTTTCAGATTTTTTAACTTCTGTTGTTCCGTTATATGACTGTATGTTACTATTAGGCGATTTTAATGTGCATGTTTGCTGCCCCGGGCGTCCCCTGGTTGCTGAGTTTTGTAATGTCCTGGAGTCATTTGGTTTTATTCAACATATGAACCAACCAACACACGTCCTTGGTCATACTCTAGACCTTATTATGTCATTTGGGTTCTCTGTCGATAATTTATGTATTGAAGATCATTCCTTTTCTGATCATAAGCCTATTGTTTTTACGATTCCCATTGTGAGCTCTGTTGCAGTGAATAGATCTGTAGGCTCTTATTCTCGCTTCAGTAACTCACTTATGGCGCTTTTCCACTGCATGGTACGGTACGGTTCGGTTCGGTACGGCTCACTTGTGGTGCTTTTCCACTGCATAGTACGGTACGGTACGGTGCGCTTCGGCGCGCTTTAATGGTACCTGATCTGTTGAGGTTCCAAGCGTACCGTACCGGTACTAAAATGTGACGTGAAACACTGCAGATCACTGATTGGTCAGACAGACAGAATCGTCACTACCAGCGTCATTGGATTTGCGACACGAGACACTAAACCCGCTATACAGAGTCATATAACCAGTAGACAACAGCCAACACGGTAGCACCTGTGTTTTACTTACTTGAAAAAAAAAGAAGAGATCAACACTTTAAAAAGGAAATGGCTGAATCGTGGTCGAGGTGCAGACGTTCCTCTCGTTGGTTGCCTAGGAGCGGGTCCAGCGAGAGCTGGATGGGGCAAAACAGAATGAAAAAGTGTTCCAAGAAGTAGCAGCTAGCTCAGCTAGCCGCACACGGCTATCACCGGACCTACAAACAGTGTAACGATCAGTCCCACCCACTTTGAATGGGTACTAACTGCAGTGGAAAAGCAACCGAGCTAGCGAACCGTTCCGCGCCGAATCGAACCGTACCGAACCGAACCGAGCGTACCATGCAGTGGAAAAGCGCCATTACAGCCTCTCAGTTTAGTGAGAAATATTTAGCTAATGCCGTTGAAGGATTGATCTTGAATGCTGAGCCTTCCATCGGGCCTGATGATTTAATCTCTCTTTTCTATGTATCTTGTTCTGATATTTTAGATTCTATTGCCCCTTTTAAGTTAAAACAACCAAAGCAAAAATCAAAATCGTACTACTGGCTGGATAATGATACTCGCTGTCTCAGACAGGCGTGTCGTAAAGCAGAGAGGAAATGGAAGCATGATCGTTTAACTGTATCATTTGAGATTTTCAAGGAGTGTTTGGTTAACTTTCAGAGTGCTGCTAAGTTAGCTAGATCTAAATATTTCTCTGATTTAATTGATAAACACCGTCATAGACCTAAGATTTTATTTTCTGCGATAAACTCTGTAATTAGACCAAGGTGTCAATATCGCAGGGAACCCTCGGCTGAACGTTGTGAGACATTTTTAACGTTTTTTGCTAATAAAGTGTTAGCTATTCGTTCATCTTTCACTTTACAGTTTTCAGATCAGTCTTCAAACTCGCTGTTAAGTCCGTTTTTCTTTTATAATTTTGCGCATGTCTCTTTAATGGAACTCTGTGAAGTGGTTAACAAGATGAAAACAACTACCTCCACAATTGATGTAATACCTACTGATATTTTAAAAGCGGCTTTTCCTATAATTGGCCCCAGTGTCCAAGCGTTGATTAATTCGTCTTTGGACACTGGGATAGTTCCGAATAGTTTCAAGCATGCGGTTGTTCAGCCTTTGCTTAAGAAACAAGGTTTGGATGAGGGTTGCTTTAATAATTTTCGGCCTGTCTCTAAGTTATCATTTTTGTCAAAACTTTTAGAAAAAGTTGTCCTGTCTCAACTGCACTCGTTTTTAAATGCTGCAAACTTACTAGAACCTTTTCAATCCGGTTTCACTGCCCATCATAGTACAGAGTCTGCATTGCTAAAAGTGTTCAATGACATTCTACTCGCAGTTGACGCCGGTAAAAATGCCGTTTTGATCCTACTTGATCTTACGGCTGCCTTCGATACTGTAGACCATAGTATTCTTATTTGGCGTTTGGAGCATTTCTTTGGTATCAAGGGTACGGCCTTACAGTGGTTTAGATCTTATCTTGAAAACAGGTCTTTTTCAGTGGAGATGGGTACATTTTCTTCATCTTCTGCTCCTATTATTAGTGGAGTTCCGCAGGGCTCTATTTTGGGTCCCCTTCTTTTTAATTTGTATATGCGTCCATTGGGTGATATTATTCGGAAACACAATATATCATTTCATTTTTATGCAGACGATTCACAGCTATACCTGCCGTTGAAAGCTGGTGATTCAATTCAATCTTTGTTGAAATGCATTGGGGACATTAAGAAGTGGTTAGTGCTTAACTTTCTCCAAATTAACGAGGACAAAACAGAAACAATTGTTTTTGGTTCCCCAAAATTGAGGAGCAGTACTATTATGGAGCTAAGCAATCATTTCCCCTCTGTTTTCTCCCAGGTTAGGAACCTTGGCATCATCATGGACTCAGAATTGTGCTTAACTAAACAAATTAATTCTGTTGTTAGGAATAGTTTTTATCAATTGCGGATTATCTCAAATATTAAATCGTTTCTGTCAGCACAAGACTTGGAGAAGGTTATTCATGCTTTTATTACCTCACGCTTAGATTATTGTAATTCTTTGTATCTGGGTCTTCCTCAGTCATCTCTTGCTCGACTCCAGTTGGTACAAAATGCAGCTGCAAGGCTGCTGACCGGGACAAAGAAATTTGATCATGTCACCCCAATTTTAGCGTCCTTCATTGGCTCCCGATCCATTTTAGAATTCAGTTTAAAATCTTGTTGTTTGTTTTTAAAGCTCTTAATAATCATGCTCCATTTTATATTACTGATCTTCTTACTCCTCTGCCACCATCCAGATTAAGATCTGCAGACAAGGCGCTATTATCAATTCCCCGCTCCCGTTTAAAAACTAAGGGAGACAGAGCTTTCTCAGTTGCCGCCCCCCGTCTATGGAATCAATTGCCTCTGGACATCCGCCTTGCACCTTCCATTTGTACTTTTAAATCAAAATTGAAAACATATTTTTATTGCCTGGCGTTTGATACTTAATATCCTGTTTCAATGTTTTATTTTTGTTTGATGTTATGCCTCTGTGTTTTTATTTTTTTATTTTACATTACTTTGTTCAGCACTTTGGATAGCTTCGCTATGGTTAAATGTGCTTTATAAATAAAATTTACTTACTTACTTACTTTCTTGCATAGTCTCACAACAAACTCAGAAGTTGACTCATACAAAACATATGACTTTTACTCCCATTAAAGGTGTTTATCATTGTTCAGCAAGTTTTCACAGGCGAAATCCAGTTATTCCAAAAATAATCCATATGATTGGGAATGTCACTGTGAAGGGCGAAATATTTCCCCACACAGATTTTGCATTGTGCAAGTTGGTAATGGTAATCCTGTAAGCTTTGGCATTATGAGTGTGTGCATGTTTACTTCTGCTCATACTCTTCTGGTCTTAGCGACATTTGCATTTACTGTAAGGAGAAACTTATATATTAAACTTGGCTAGATATAATTATTATTTGTTTTTTAAATAAAAGAGAAGAGGTGGTCTATCAGGGATGAAAGAAAACATCCTTCTTATATTATCGTGTACATCTGTGCGGTAATTAATTGAGATACGCAGAGATTCTTTCATTCTTTCTCCTGTTGATTCTGCAGTCCAGGCTCAGTGGTTTGTGTAAATCTCCAGGGATCTCATCATTTATACAAAACACTCATGTCCTGATTTTGTTCTGACTGCTGGGGGACTAAATGGCTCAAAATTGCCTTCTCTTTCTGCGTGGAACAACACTACCCTCATCAAGATCAAGATGTTTGCTATAATTGTCAATCATAATATTAACCCTTTCACACATACGTTCAAAATATTCTAACTGACCCTCCAGAGTTTTTTAGAACGCATCACCTTATTATGTCCATGGCGACACGTCATGCTTTTCACGTGACACACCACAGCCACAATAGTGCTGTATGACAGGTGTATCATTAGCCGTGTTTCCAGTACTCTTTTTCCATTCCCAATTATTGCAAAAAAGTTTTTGCGCTCGCGTGAGGTGGTTTTTCAGGCAATTTGAAAAATAAATATTTTGCAAAACTGCAATGGAAATAATTTTTGCGCATTTACAGGTCACCTGACGTAGATGACACGGTATGTTTGGACAGAATACGAGACA
This sequence comes from Chrosomus eos, assembly GCA_036326025.1. Taxonomy (NCBI): domain Eukaryota; kingdom Metazoa; phylum Chordata; class Actinopteri; order Cypriniformes; family Leuciscidae; genus Chrosomus; species Chrosomus eos. Next base: position 13,826,439 of record CM070824.1, read on the forward strand.
GAGTTCTTTGTTAAATTTATAATGGCTCGGCAGACGGTACGTGAACAGTTTCTTGTGCGGCAGGCACAAAGTGAATAGTCTCTGGCTCGGCAGACGGGACATGAACAGTCTCTGGCTCGGCAGATGGGACGTGAACAGTTTTTTGTGTGGCAGGCACGACGTGAACATTCTCTTGTGTGGCAGGCACGACGTGAACAGTCTTTTGTGCGGCAGGCACGACGTGAACAGTTTCTTGTGCGGCAGGCACGACGTGAACATTCTCTTGTGCGGCAGGCACGACGTGACCAGTCTCTTGTGGGGCAGACATGACGTGAACAGTTTCTTGTGTGGCAGGCACGACGTGAACATTCTCTTGTGCGGCAAGCACGACGTGAACAGTCTCTTGTGCGGCAGGCACGACGTATTCAGTCTCAGGTTCAGTGGCCCTGACATGATGCGTAGGCTCAGCTGGACTGACGTGAAGTGCAGGCTCGGCAGGACTGACGTGAAGTGCAGGCTCGGCAGGACTGACATGAAGTGCAGGCTTGGCAGGACTCAATAGGGCGGTCTCGGCGAGACGACAGGACTGACGTGAAGTGCAGGCTCGGCAGGACTGACATGAAGTGCAGGCTTGGCAGGACTCAATAGGGCGGTCTCGGCGAGACGACAGGACTGACGTGAAGTGCAGGCTTGGCAGGACTCGACAGGGCGGTCTCGGCGGGACGAGACTCAGGCTGAACAGGCATGACATGAAGATCAGGCATGATGTGAAGATCATGCTGAACAGGCATGACGTGAAGATCAGGCTGAACAGACATGACGTGAAGATCAGGCATGACGTGAAGATCAGGCTGAACAGGCATGACGTGAAGATCAGGTGAATCAGGCATGACGTGAAGATCAAGGTGGGCAGGCGTGACGTGAAGATCAGGCTGGTCAGGTGTGACTTGAAGATCAGGTGAATCAGGCATGACGTAAAGATCAGGCTGGTCAGGCGTGATGGACAGACAAGAACAATGAACAAGACACAAAACCAGAATGTGCTTCCCATTAAACCAGGGCAGGCCCAAAGCCATGAGTCGCATGGCCAAATGTCGGCAGGTTGTTACGACAACAACGTAAAATGTATTTCAACTGCAGGATTCAATTTTGGATATTGAACAATGAACATCCTCATTATCAAATGGACTTCTTTCTTTTGTGGAGTAAACTTGGTGCCAGGAACATTAATGAAACCTTGAAAAATGGAAGGGGTAGAGGAGCGCTTCCTGGACTCCAAAGTTTGATTAAGATAGAGGTGCTCTTTGGATGGGAAACTAAATACCAAAAATCAAAAAAAAAGGAGAACTCCAAGGCACTCTCAATTGAAAAAGTTAAAAAGCCTTTATTCTTATGGCTTGCTCAAGTAAACCATCTAAAAAAACTTTTCGGCTACATGCCGCCTTCTGGGAGTTTAAACAGTTCTCAAACAAACAGAGTTTCTTATGAACTAACAGTCCACCAATCAGAAGTCATTTGTCATTTATAGATTGGAATGTCCTGTGTGTAAAGTATTTTATGTAGGAAGAACTAAGCGGCGTTTACTGGATAGACTGGCTGAGCATAAATACCAAATCCGCACAGGAAACACCAACTATCCCATGGCAAGACACTATTTGGAACATCACAGTAGTGACCAATCCACTTTGCAGGCTTGTGGGATTGACCACATTCATTTGTCCTTAAGAAAAGGTAATAGACAAAGACAGCTGAATTAATGGGAAGCTTTCTGGATATATCGCCTGCGGGCTACTAAATATCCAGGCTTAAATGAGGAACTTGACCTCAGAGTATATCTGTGAGGCTCTATTGTCTTATGGTGGTTTAAAATTTATATACTATGCTTGTATTTTAACTTTTATGTGTCACCGTGTTGGTGCGTATTTAATTGATTAGTTAAAAAGTGGAAATACTGACATCTGCTGTCCCTTTTGTGTACTAACAATTATAATCTGGAGCATCCTAGTTGACAGATGGAGACTTATGTTAGTTCATAAGAAACTCTGTTTGTTTGAGATCTGTTTAAAGTCCCAGAAGAAGGCATGTAGCCGAAACGCGTTGGAGTTTTTTAGATGGTTTACTTGACCAAGCCATAAGAATAAAGGCTTTTTAACTTTTTCAATTGAGAGTGCCTTGGAGTTCTCCTTTTTTTTTTTTGGTATTAATGAAACCTTATTGTAAAGTGTATTAGCAATGTAAACACATAGAATTACTAGTAGAAACATTAAGATCTTTAATCTGACGAGTCATACAACAAAATTGCACTAAGGTCACTTGTATATTGTTACATGCTTCACACAGTTCAGTGCACTTTGAAGTAAGTTTGGTGTGCCTGGACAACTAAAATACACAAAAAATAACAACAATAACATTTGAACTCATATTGAGAACTCCTGTCCTGAGAGCAGCGCGTAATATACTAACATAACAGCGATTTGAATCTATTGAGTACTCCTGCCCTGAGAGCAACATGTAGTACACTAAAAATAACAGCGATTTGAATCTATTTAGTTCTTCTGCCATGAGAGCAGTGCGTAATAGCCCAAAATAACAGCAATTCGAATCTATTGACTACTACTGCCGTGAGAGCAGCGCGTAATATACTAACATAACAGCAATTTTAATCTATTCAGTACTCCTGCCCTGAGAGCAGCGCAGGAGATGTATCAGTATCAGTTGTATCAGTATCATGTATCAGTTTGACCTTTGAAATGTCACAGAGATTTGAACGAGTTCTGTTGTCGCATATCAATTTCACACACAGCGAAGTAGCATTGAAAAAGCATGTTTTACACCAGTTACCCCTGAAGGCCAATTTATACTTCTGCGTCGAGTGTACGCCGTAGTGTAGGGCGTAGGCTACGCACGTAGGCGATGCCATCGTGAGCATTTATACTTCTGCGTTTAGGTCTGCGTTGCTCTGCAGTACAGCGCCGAAACACTAGTTGGCAGCGGAGGGTTTTAATGTTCCACTGTGTTTAGATTCCGCGCGGTTCCTAGAGAAGAAGAAGATTCCTCGCGACTGTTTTGAGTTTAGGCTACTACAAGCAATGGCGATTGAAAGAGAGCGGATCACATTGGAGTTGGAGCTTATCGAGGTGGAAAAGCAGTAAGTTTTTAGTTTTTTTAACAGTTTCGCTGTACTTAGAATTTAAAAATGGCGGGCGGTGCAGAAAAACACGCCGGAAATGCGTAGGAGGAAACGCGATGCTACCAAGCCGACCAATCACAGATCTTGCGGTCCGCGTCGCCGCGACGCGTAGTTACATTTTTGAGGAGGTGCGCGTCAGGTTACGGCGAAGGGTACTGCGAAGGGCACGCGTCTGTGCGTGTGCTACGCCGTACCTACCGCGCGCACCCGACGCAGAAGTATAAATTGGCCTTTAAGCAGCTTTGTTGCGGTCGACTGATGAAATAGTAATAGAAACATATTTGTCTTGTATTCCGAGTTAGCCGGGCGTCGCGAATGACGCGAATTGGGCGACACGTTTGCCGCTAAAGTCTTCCGCGCAAGTTGAAAAATTTGAATTCGAGCGAATGTTCAAGCGTCTAACTAGACGCGATAGATGCGTATTTGACGCTCTATTCGCGTTCGATGTGAACACACCATTAGCCAGTAGCGCCCCTTCACCTATAACTGAGGAGCTAATTTGTGTGCATCTGTGTGAAACACGCATAGGAAAAAAAGAACGACAGAAAGAACGGCTCCCCACCAGCCGCGACTCGGCTCCCATCGTTCATGTTTATGAGCCGTTCAAAAGAATCGGTTCGTTCGCGAACGTCACAACTCTATGATCCTCACACATGCTATCTATAGTATGCATTCAAACACATGCATTTAAAACTCCATAAGATAATACAACTGATTATGATTATTAATAAAGAATAATAATACAGATACATCATATTAAATAATAAAATTGTATTAAAAGATGAAATTTTAGTCTTCAATTGCTTTTTGTTTTTTCACCTTTTTTATTCCAAATATTCACAAACTTGTTGGCTATATCATTTACTACCTGATATTCTGGTTCTCAAATACTTATAAGTTAAAGTGTTTTGTCTTTTCAAAACCTTTTAAATAATCATGTTAGTTGATCTATAATGTGCGATGGGCACCACTATGTTAGTTTGCGCCGCGTTTCTGACAATCGGATCTGTCGTGTTTACAACACGTCAATTAATCCACTTCTCCCGAAATACATCAAAGGAAGTCGCGGTTGGGAGAAGAGTAGAGTAAACTTTATAAATAAATATACAATGTGTATCTGATATGAATAAAACACCTCGCCAATTTATAATCGGAAAGAGTGTTATTGCCGCTTCCATATACATCAGTGGCATTTTACAAACTATAAATGTGTTGTTTTGATAGTACTTTTGTGTATTTAAATGTCTGAATCCTAAAATATACATTATGTGGTTAAACACTGACTAGTTGTCAGATATGACAAGCACTGAGCACATCCGTCTCTGGCTCATCCTCAACCAAAGCGCAAAAGCACATTTGAATTTAGCAGTTGATCACTGAACTTTCTAATCACACCGGTTTCATGTGTGTAAATTTAAATCTGAATAAATCAATATATTATAAGAAATGTATAGCTATGTGTGGCTTGTTTGTTATTTGAGATTAATTATCATTTATCTGTAAATGTAGCCCCCCTTCTCATGTAATTTAGATTTATTGACAATCATGTTGTAATAACACATTCCTTAAAATCGTATAACATGCCTTATTTTGCCGACTTGTTAACATTTAAAAATTAGTGAAGGTCAGCATGAGACATGGTTATTTGTGTCTCTCAGACAGGCGATTTATAAGTTATCCCTCCATGTCCTGCTCTTTCTTATTTTCCTTCTCTGTAACATTGATTGTCTTCAAGCCACTTTATTATTGATTTTTCAATACCATATTGCAAGGGCCTGATATGGCACTTTTCCAAGTGCCCTCTGCCAAGGGATGGGGGGAAATTTATGCTATTGTCTTGTGGCTTGTAAATTATTTAATATGTTTTCAGTAATGCTGGCCAATAAAACTGGATGATCACACAATTGGCGCCAGGAAAGGTTCGACCCTTTACCCCTCTTACAACAAATAACCCAGGCAAGGAAGATGGCTTTGAGTTCTGTGCTCAGCAATGTAATGGGATTGATGCTATTGGGTACTGAAGCAACATTCCATTCTCTGAATAAATTCTAAAAACTCAGCAACTTGCATGTTCTAGAATTTTAAGCCTTAATGTATGGTGCTTTTGAGTGAGTAAATGCATATATTCAGTTATTCTAAAACCTCCCGCAAGGAGCTTCCAATTAGAGCTATGGTTTAGTTTGAGCTCCTCATCAAAGGATTTATTAAGGATTAAAATGAGCTGATTGTTAAAGCAGTTCCCTAAGAGATACATGTTCACCCCCTCATATGATTAAAATTATATATATAGTATATGTATTCACACTTGAGAACAGAGACATGGGTGAAGACATCTTATGTACTGTGCAGGGCTACTAATGCAGTATGATTCAGTGACTCAGTTCACAGTTCACCCAAAAATAGTTCATCCACTGTCAGGTATTCACCAGGCTTCACCTTCACTCCCTCACAACGGAGTACTAATCACAGCCACCTGTCACCAAACATAAAACTCATCAGCAACTTCTACAAAAGCCTCCACCACATGCATTCATTCTGGTCTCAACTAGAACTCACCCAACCAATGGATGATAATCTTCCCTGAGATACCTACCTCTGTGTTGTTCTCCCTGAGAAAGGCCTGCATTGTATCTGTTAGTTTTCCTATTCTTTTCTATATGAGTGTATGACAGCCCTATGAACTGAAAGTAGGAAAATGTTGAAAAGTGGCATACTTGTAGTGATGGTAATGAATAGTAGACAAACTTTGGGGTCTCTAGGAAAAACTCTATAGTGCCACCACCAGTTCAAAAATTCACACTTGAAACAGTTATAACTTTTTAACCTTTGGTCTAGAAACATTTAAATGTAGTACACCTGATTCCTCTCATCATGCATCACATTGACTATCTTACATTAACCCTCTGGGGTCGGCCGTCACGCGGCCGTGATCTGCTCACTTTTTTTCTCATCAGTGCAAAAGAGACTCAAATTACTCTGTTGATTTTGATCTTACATGTAAGTGTTATACATCATTTAAAACTGTTAAATGTCTTCTTTTATTTGTGTACACTCATAATAAAAACAAAATGTTGTGTTTTTCGTAAAATAAAGAAAATGAACATGATGCGCGTTCTGCCGTCTCTCTAAATGTAAAGCTCATTCTGAAACGCGACAGAACATGACCTGTAACTCAGCTAATACTTGTCACTGTGACATGAAACATATGTCTTTACAACACTTTGAGTCTCTATTTTTAAATGATGTAAATCATATCAAAAACAAATATTCTCTGTTTAAGTAATTCGTATGAAAGCAAGGACGTACAGTTTCTCCAGCCTGAGCTAATTAAAGTTAATGTGACCACGCCCGCGCGCAACAGCTGCTCGCATACTAATGAGCCATGTGGAGGAATGCAAACTGTTAACGACCTCAAAACAGATAATCCGCGACTTCAGTCTTCAGTCCTGCTCTTCACGTGTGCTGTGCTGTTTATCTTGGATTTACATCAGACGAGTTAGAAGAACACAATTTGATTATAAGAAGGATTTATAAGGTAAGACATGTCTTTGTTAGTAGCATGTTAGCAGCATGTTATTGTTGCATAAACTTGTAGCTACTAGTTAAACTGGTGCCAGACTAAAATGTACGTTATGAAATGTGATTGGAGTAAAACATGAAGCCTAATGCTAAATGTATATACATAAAAACATATGTTTGATAATTAAACAGCACGATACAGAAGGCTCGTATGATTGTGAATATTATGTTTAGACTTGTGTTTATTGTGTTTGTGGATATCTGCTCACACGAAGGTATGTATAATTATGTAAGAATATGCGATCGAGCCGGACCAAAAAACTATGAAACGTTATTTAATATAACGTTTCATAGTTTGGTCCGGCTCGATCGCATTCAGTAAATGTTTGCATGCGCTGAGTTTGAGTCACGCGCGCTGTGGGTTTGGAAAGCAAAACAAACCAATCATTAGGCTTTATGGTTTTACTCCAGCAATCTCATCTCATAACGTTGTAACGAATGGAAACGTTTTAAGTAACATGATAATCCATATAGTTTTCTCTAATGTAGTGTTACTGAACTTTTTAGTGATTTATAGGCTGCCTAGCTGCTACAGGCTATTGTTATTATTTCATGCAGCCCTACATATGCCTACAACTACAAGGCACAACATATATTGGGAGTTCATATATGTAGTATATGTATGTATTTAGTAAATTTCATAATTTGAACCAGACAAATCTAAAATAGTTTCTCCTAATATCAGCATGTTCACAGCTGTTTTTTTGTTTTCTAAAAAATGTTTTTACAGGGACCAGCACTGATGAGTCCAGCTGACATTCACGTGAGTCTCTGTACATGAACATGGTGAAAAATCAAACACCTTGGAGATGACAGGTATGTAACCTATATGTTTTAGGAATGGCACAAAGCTGTGTGACTGTCCAAGTCTCTGTCTTTAGATCAGTGTGTTTTACTAATGTGCTTTTTTGTCTTTGGTTGTGTATCTTTTTGATTGTGTTGTAAATAACTTGGTTGTGTTGTAAATAAATCCAAACCATCTAAAAGCCATTCTTTTTTAAGTCTCTCCTCCTTCTTTGTGCAAGGCTTCTCACAATGACAGCACCTGATAGCACCTTATAGGGCTAATAGGGGAGGGCCTTTGTCTTTCTCAGGTGTGAAAACACTATATACTAATGGGTTGTTAACGCCCCTCCGCATAAAGCTTTCTTACACAAAACACGTCTTACAAATTTTAAGTCAATATATTGTCTTATCTGAATGAGTAGTCACGATGATTTTCACATAGTTTTGAAGCAAATATTCTAGGCCACATGATACAATTTTCAAAATTCTTGTGAAGAAATAATTAGTATGGGTTTAATGACCATATTTCAGTGAAAATGTTTTTTTGTTTTTTCACAAACCACGCATAAACGTCATTATCTCAAAACTAAAAACTTGTACATACATGCTGCTGACATATTACTGTAGCAGAGTTTGTGCTGAATACAGTGTAATCAGACTTTAGCCATGAAAATGTCACAAGTAACAGAAATAAGCACAAATGTCAGAGCATTTCAGAACACCTCCAGGACCCAGAAAACACCTCAGACCTCAGAGGGTTAAGACTCCACCCATTACAGTAGTGGCCATTTTGAAAAGTACAGTATTCAGTGTTTTTGTAACTCCTTCAAATATTGTCCAATTCGGTCGAACCAAAATTGGTTCAGAGGCTGTATCGCTGCCAAACTTTGATCAATCAAGACATACGCTTCATGTATGCTTCAATGGAACCATGATCTGAGGGTCCATTCCAAATTTGGGAACAGCGCCATCCTACAGGTTATGAGATCTGTAAAATGGCTAACTTTTGAACAGTTTGTCAGAAAATCATGATCATAATGGGGTCTATGGATTCCTTGTGTCGTGTCTAATCCGAGCATTCCAATTTTGCCAGGATCAGACGAACCATCAGGCAGCCATTTTGTATTTTGCCATAAATTTCAATATCTTTTCATCTATTTTACATATCGGCACATAAGTCGTTGGATATTATCATCAGCAAGTCCTGAAGGTAACTGAGAAGTTTGCAACCTCTTAGTGTTCCAGAGATATATGTTTTTATTTTATTATATGTTATATATTTATGTTATTTTAACTTTTAAATACATAGTTCAAAATGAGTTTCTTTATGTCATTACATTCCTTTTGTTTATGCCGATTCCGACGATATCTAATTTGTCTTTGTTTTTTTTGCTACCCCTCCAACAAATGTTGCCCAATTTTGTCCAGAATCGGCTCAGATTATCTTTGGACCGAGCCGCACTGAATTTACTGAATCTGTTTTTGATTTTTGATTCCATTCCTTAGAAATATCTCCCCAAAGTTGAACCTTATATATTTTTTTTAAGATGGAAAAACTTTGTTTTACAGCTATAAACAGTTCTACAGAAGACAGTAGTGTCATCCTATAGCTTAATTTAGTTTTTGTTTTTATCCAATAGTGTCAGTGCAGTCAAATCTGTTATGCAGTAACATTGAATATTATGTGTCAAATTGTTTAATTGTTGCTGACATTTAAGGGCTGCGTTGTGGTCGTCCTAGGTGCAGGTCCACCAACTATTCTGGATACGGACCGGATCTGGCTGATTAGGTAAACTTGTGATAAAGATGAGACAGACAGGCTAATTTAACCGTAGATGGCATTTCTCGTTAGATATAACAAGTAGGGTGGGTGCTAAGGGGAGTGTTCCCAGTTGTGGTTTTTATTAGGCTATTTCGTCCCTGCATTTTAATTCCACTGTTAATCAACAATTTCTTAATTTACAAAGGAACGATTTAATAAAAAGTGATCAACAATTGCTTAATTCGTGGATACGTCATTTAGCCTGCATGCATCTGCACCGCCAAAACTCGTAACACAGTCGAGGTGGTTGTGGTGTTTAGTATAGTGACCCCTAATGTCAGTCTTGACACAACGTCGAAGTGACGGACAGAAAGGGAATATCTCGGTTACTGTTGTAATGTCTGTTCCCTGATGAAAGGAATGAGATATTGTGTCCCTACTGCCACAACTCTGAACCGCCTGCTGAAATGGTTCTCCTAAACACAAACCTGAATGAGTGAATTGGCTTTTTCTGAGTACATCAGAGGTGTTTGGCGCTCCAAAATGCAACCCCTAGTGTCAGTAACGACGCAATATCTCGTTCCCTTCATCAAGGAACGGAGATTACATTTTAGAAGACGTTTTCTTAGTAACGAATGTGTTGGAGAGGGTTTTGCACTGTAAGGTTCTGATTAGTTAATGGAAAAAGAAACCCTTTTGGGTGCCGGTCAGAGCACAAATGGAGACAGGTGATCAGTTTAAGTGTATAAGTGTATATTGGAGGTAGAGGGATGGACCACAGATGTATAGTCAATAATGTATAGAAATAGTTTTGAGGTCAGTGACTAACATCTTGATGTTATATATGCAGCAATCACCAAGAACATACAGAAATGTATGTCTCTACAGCTGACAGCTCACACACAAACACACACAGCAGATAGCGGCAACTCAACAAAATAAACCGTTCACTAAAGGAATATTATGACGACTCAGCTTTCATAATAAAAGTCCCTTGTGAATGTGCCTTTAATACAGAAAGCATAGTATGCAAATCAATGCACGTTGATAACAAGAAACACAGAAGCGGCAAAGCTTCATGCTAATGTGGTTGATTTTATGCAAAAGACAGGTGTGATTATAGCTGCCAATAACTTAAGGAGCTGCCAAGGACTTTTCAGAGCCATCAATGACACTTTGACTTTGTAGCCTCAACACAGTTTAAAGTCTACACAATAAGACCCTTGTTTTCTTGTTTAGTTTGTGTGTGTGTGTGTGTGTGTGGTGTGTGTGTGTTGTCAGGGTTGCGGTGCAGAGAGCTGAAGACGAGGACACCGTAGCTGCAGTTTAGAAGATTTATTTCCAAATTTAAACTTCCAAAAACAAACCGAAACAAAAGAACAAAACTCCAGGACTTCAGAAAGAAACACAACCATACATAGACGACGACCAACAAACACTGAGGGAAAACACAGGGCTTAAATGAACCAAACGAGATAATTAACTGAAAACAGGTGAAGAAACTGAACACAAACGAGGAGCGGGAAAACTAACAGGACTAAACCAAAAATCACAAAAGACAGGGGAAAACAAGATCACAAAACAGAACTAAACACATCAAAACGTGACAGTACCTCCCCCCTCCCCGAAGGCGCGTCCTCGCGCCGTATAACATCCAAAGGGGTGGGAGGGTGGGCGCCCTGGAGGCTGACGAGGGCATGGTGCAGGTCCAGGAAGCCTCCAGGGCGGAGCAGGCTGTGGGCGTGGCCACGGCGGAGCAGGCTGTGGGCGTGGCCACGATGGTGCAGGCTGTGGGCGTGGCCACGACGGTGCAGGCTGTGGGCGTGGCCACGACGGTGCAGGCTGTGGGCGTGGCCACTACGGTGCAGGCTGTGGGCGTGGCCACGGCGGAGCAGGCTGTTGGCGTGGCCACGGCGGAGCAGGCTGTGGGCGTGGCCACGGCGGAGCAGGCAGACCCTCGGGCGTCCAGGGCGGAGCTGTGGGACCCCCGGGCGTCCAGGGCGGAGCTGTGGGACCCTCGGGCGTCCAGGGCGGAGCTGTGGGACCCTCGGTCGTCCAGGGCGGAGCTGTGGGACCCTCTGGCGTCCAGGGCGGAGCTGTGGGACCCTCGGGCGTCCAGGGCGGAGCTGTGGGACCCTCGGGCGTCCAGGGCGGAGCTGTGGGACCCTCGGGCGTCCAGGGCGGTGAGAACTCTTCAGGTGGCCACGGTGGTGTAGACCCTTCAGGTGGCCACGGTGGTGAAGACCCTTCAGGTGGCCACGGTGGTGAAGACCCTTCAGGTGGCCACGGTGGTGAAGACCCTTCAGCTGGCCACGGTGGTGAAGACCCTTCAGGTGGCCACGGTGGTGAAGACCCTTCAGGTGGCCACGGCGGTGAAGACCCTTCAGGTGGCCACGGCGGTGAGGACCCTTCGGGTGGCCACGGCGGTGAGGACCCTTCGGGTGGCCACGGCGGTGAAGACCCATCAGGTGGCCACGGAGGTGTTATTTTTCCGGGCCTCCGTGGATCTTTGGCCGGCCACGGCGAAGGTGTATAGTCCCCCCCAAAATTTTCTTGGGGAGAAGGACAGGTTCAGGAACAGGAACAGACTTGACATCAACTGGCGCTGGGTCAACGAGCTCTGGGTCAACGGGCTCTGGGGCTGGGTCAACGGGCTCTGGCGCTGGGTCAACGGGCTCTGGCGCTTCATGGGACTCGGAACTGGACGGGGCCAGCACATCAGGGGACTCGGAACTGGACGGGGCCAGCACATCATGGGACTCGGAACTGGACGGGGCCAGCACATCATGGGACTCGGAACTGGACGGGGCCAGCACATCATGGGACTCGGAACTGGACGGGGCCAGCACATCAGGGGACTCGGAACTGGACGGGGCCAGCAGTGAAGGCTCTGGCCCAGCGGGTGTGATGTGAACCCCAGCCTCGGCAGCCCTCTTCCTGGCTGATCGCACTGACATCAGCGGAGGATCAGTCATACTAGATATCCTCCGTGGACGTCTAGGGACCGATCTGGTGGCAGGGCTGATGCGGAGTGCAGGCTCTGGCGGGCAGGCGATGGGCTCAGGCTCTGGCGGGCATGCGATGGGCTCAGGCTCTGGCGGGCAGGCGATGGGCTCAGGCTCTGGCGGGCAGGCGATGGGCTCTGGGCATACCGGATTTGGAACTGAATGGAGTGGGAGATCCTCTACAAGGTAGTTGGATCCACATGCCCACAGCGTGTGATCCACAAACTCCAAGAATGACAGATTTAGGTCCTTGACCAGAATTATCTGGGCGAGAGGGTCTTTTAATCCGCCCCAGAAACTTTGCGTCAATTCCTCCTCATTCCATCTCACATCGTCATACAGGTCCATATAAAGCCCTGCATATTCTTCCAGGGAGCGTTCACTTTGAAAGAGGATTGGGGTGTGAATTGGGTTCACCTCCTTGTGATTCCTCCTTCGGCCCATTTTTAGATTTTTAGGGTTTGGTCGTTCTGTCAGGGTTGCGGTGCAGAGAGCTGAAGACGAGGACACCGTAGCTGCATTTTAGAAGATTTATTTCCAAATTTTAAGGATGGCTGGCACGAAACAGACGTTTCGAAGCTTTGCGAGATCCCGAAGCAAAGATGATTCGAAACACTGATCCAAAGCGTGATTCAAAACACCCACGTCACGTGACAACGGCTAAATTAAGCTTCTAAGTGTTTCATCAGGTGGCGTGCTCCGCCGAATCGGGGTTTCATTGATTGGTCGATTCGGGAACAAATCACACAATCACACAGTATAAAAGTTATGTTAACGCATTTTCATATCGTGGGTTTTTGTGAGAGGAGTTTGGTTTTGAGATAGCGGATTTTTGGTGATATAGTGACATTTATAGTGCGATTTGTTTAGTTATATTTAGGATTTAATTTACATTTACACATTGACTTAGAGACACACAGAGTACATACAGTGACACATTAATAGATGCATTGATAGAAATATATATATATATATATATATATATATATATATATATATATATATATAGATTCATAGATAGATACATATTACAGATACATATAGATTATTAGATAGCTAGGCTAATATATAGATACATATAGATGTATAATATATAATTATAATAGATAGATAGATAGATAGATAGATAGATAGATAGATAGATAGATAGATAGATAGATAGATAGATAGATAGATAGATAGATAGATAGATAGATAGAAAGAAATGGAGGCTCCACAGAAGAGATGCCGTAGATCTGTGGTGTGGGAGCATTTCCATTTGGAAACCCCAAATAAAGTGAGATGTGTGTATTGTGATCGGCAGCTAACCTACTGCAACAATACATCATCCATGATGCGCCATTTGAGGAGCACTCATCCTGCCATTCTGCAGGGTGCAGAGGATGGTAGTGTTCCCCCTGTACCAAGGCCTGCTACTGACACTGCTGGGCCATCTAAGCAAGGTAATATGGAAAGCTAACTTACTGGAAAGAGAGAGCAGTAATCTTTCCTCATTTGTATGTCCTAGCTATAAAAATATCTTTGTATGCATTGCCAGCAACAAGTGTCCCTTGTGAGAGAATTTTTTCAAAGGCTGGAGAAATTATCTGTAAAAAAAGAAGTAGGCTGAGTCCTTCAACAGCAGAGAAATTAATATTTTTGAATAAAAATCTATAAGAAAGTGAGACATTGTGGCTTGATTTATTTTTATTAATATTCATTTTTCATGACCAAAATCACATTATGCAATGTGAAGAGACTACAGGTTACAAGCTTCATATATTACAAAAATACAATAATAAAAAAAAAAAACACAACACATTTTTGATTAGCTCTTTGTAAAGGTTGTTTCAGATCAACACCTGCAAGTGACCACTAGGTGTCACCGTGGAGACGGGTTTCGGATTGATTCGAAGCCTCGAAACAAAATGGCACATTTGCTTCAACTGTTTCATTGCTTCACGAAGCCTCGATCTGCCCATCACTACCAAATTTAAACTTCCAAAAACAAACAGAAAAAAAAGAACAAAACTCCAGGACTTCAGAAAGAAACACAACCATACATAGACGACGACCAACAAACACTGAGGGAAAACACAGGGCTTAAATGAACCAAACGAGATAATTAACTGAAAACAGGTGAAGAAACTGAACACAAACGAGGAGCGGGAAAACTAACAGGACTAAACCAAAAATCACAAAAGACAGGGGAAAACAAGATCACAAAACAGAACTAAACACATCAAAACGTGACGTGTGTGTGTGTGTGTGTGTGTGTGTGTGTGTGTGTGTGTGTGTGTGTGTGTGTGTGTGTGTGTGTGTGTGTGTGTGTGTGTGTGTGTGTGTGTGTGTGTGTGTGTGTGTGTGTGTGTGTTGGAGCAAGTGATTTGCATGGATATGTCCATAACGTAATGCTTTCACACTGACAGATGGCTTTTCATAAATACGTGCAAGAGTTTGGAGCTTGGTCTCATGAAGCATACCAACGCATTCTCATCCTTTAGCGTCATATAGGTGACGCCATATGACATTTTATCGAAATCTTATGCACATGGCATCCTTTAGCGTCAATATAACACGCACTGTTATGGGTAGGTTTAGGTCTGGAGTAGGGTAACGGTTATGACGCCTTGGGATCTGCGTCTCATATTGACGCTAAAGGATGCCATGTGCGTAAGATTTCGACGAAATGTCAAAAGTGTCACATGTATGACGCCTTGGGATGAGAACGGGCTGAGCATACAGAGGCAGCTGAGCATTGGGTCTTTCGGTAGAGACAGTTTTGGGTTTCATTTGAATGCCAAGTAAGACAAAAGTTTGTTGTTGCAAGTAGTTTTTTTTTCTTTCTTAAAAAAATTATACTTTTATTCTGCAAGGATGCATTAAATTGTTCAAAAGTGCAGTGAATACATCATTCAAAATGTTCCAAAAGAAAAATGTTGCTGTTACTTAAAATAAATGCTGTTCTTTTGAACTTTCTATATTCATCAAATAATCCTAAAACAATGAATCACAATTTGAAACAAAAATATTAACAAATAAGCAAAATAACTGTTTTAAACTGTGATGATAATAAGAAGAAATGTTTATTGAGCATCAATTTAGCATGTATGCATGCATGTACACTGAACAAAATTATAAACGCAACACTTTTGGTTTTGCCCCCATTTGTCATGAGCTGAACTCAAAGATCTAAGACTTTTTCTATGTACACAAAAGGCCTATTTCTCTCAAATATTGTTCACAAATCTGTCTAAATATGTGTTAGTGAGCACTTCTCCTTTGCTAAGATAATCCATCCACATCACAGGTGTGGCATATCAAGATCCTGATTAGACAGCATGATTATTGCACAGGTGTGCCTTAGGCTGGCCACAATAAAAGGCCACTCTAAAATGTGCAGTTTTATCACACAGCACAATGCCACAGATGTCGCAAGTTTTGAGAGAGCATGCAATTGGCATGCTGACCACAGGAATGTTCACCAGAGCTGTCGCCTGTGAATTGAATGTTAATTTCTCTACCATAAGCAGTCTCCAAAGGCGTTTCAGAGAATTTGGCAGTACATCCAACCGGCCTCACAACCGCAGACCATGTGTTACCACAACAACCCAGGACCTCCACATCCAGCATCTTCATATCCAAGATCATCTGAGACCAGCCACCCAGACAGCTGCTGCAACAATCGGTTTGCATAACCAAAGAATTTCTGCAGAGACTGTTAGAGACCATCTCAGGGAAGCTCTTCTGCATGCTCGTCGTCCTCATCGGGGTCTCGACCTGACTGCAGTTCTTGTGTGGGCAAATGCTCACATTCGATGGCGCCTGGCACTTTGGAGAGGTGTTCTCTTCACTGGTGAATCCCGGTTTTCACAGTACAGGGCAGATGGCATACAGCGTGTATGGCGTCGTGTGGGTGAGCGGTTTGCTGATGTCAACGATGTGGATCGAGTGGCCCATGGTGGCGGTGGGGTTATGGTATGGGCAGGCATATGTTATGGACAACGAACACAGATGCATTTTATTGATGGCATTTTTAATGCACAGAGATACTGTGACGAGATCCTGAGGCCCATTGTTGTGCCATTCATCTACGAACATCACCTCATGTTGCAGCATGATAATGCAGGGCCCCATGTTGCAAGGATCTGAACACAATTCCTGGAAGCTCTTTTTTCTTAGATCTTTGAGTTCAGCTCATGAAAAAAGGAGGGCAAAAACAAAATTGTTGCGTTTATAATTTTGTTCAGTGTATGTATATCAGTGGTGTGTGGTCCATACAAGCTGTGAATGTTTTGCATACCCAAGCCACTCGCGGATAAGTATTAACACTGTAAATTACTATAAATTCCCTTGTTTGAGGAGTAGCATAAAGCTTACATGATAAAATGTTAGTAATACGTATGTAACTCAGTCATTTATTTATTTGCCAAAGTATGGTAATTTTCTTCAAATCTCCCCCTCATTGATAGTGCCGCTCTGTTGTTATGTATCATCATCACTGTCCAGTGTTCTCATTGGTTTGCTGGCATACGGGGGATTTAATGTGCAGGAAAAGCTGTACGCGAATCACTCGCCCAAGAGGAAAAATGTGCTGCTGCCAGATCTCAATCAACGAAAATCATATTGTGTTATATACAAGACTAACTACACTAAATTAAGTGAAAAAAAAAAAAAAAACTAACTGAAACTATAGTATTTTCTCCATAGGGCATTTTTTTTAACAAAAACTTATAATCTGTCCTGATGCACCTTCACCTTTAAAGGTGAATCATGTTGTTTCTGTGACATTAGAGCCACCAGCAGAATTATAAAAATGCAGCATATTTTGGAAACAAAAGATACTCAAGTAACACTGTCATTGGCATTATACGTCAAAGTCTTTAAGTTCCAAATTTAAATGTGCAAATTGTGGCCCACTGCATGATTGTGATGATCACCTGTCTCCTCAGAACTTAATTTCCCATAATACTTACTGGCTGCACCTGCACACACTCCACCATCACCTGCACCTTCTATCAGGTTACGTTTACACGTGGCCAGCTATTTTCATAAACGGGCATTTCACCCTCTCCGTTTTCAAAAATAACATTGTGCACACCTGTCAGATTTCAGAAAAGTGTTAGTTTACACGAACTTGTGTATATATGCCGTCAAGAGCATGTCAAACCTGTAGGTGGCAGTGTAACGAGAAGCTCAAGCCCACATTAGTAAATCAGAATCCCGAAAATAGCAACAACAGCAACGAATCACTTACTCTTTCTCTTTTGAACAAAGAGGTCGCACTTTTGACGCAGGTCCAAGTTCTGTCGCATACTGTGACGTCGGCTGCCTAAAACTCTGTTTTTCTCAGTTTATATGCAAACGTGCACCAAAGTTTTCCAAAATCTCCACTCTGGCCAGACTTTTTAGAAAGAATTGTTTTCAGATTAATTTACATGCTAATTCTCCGTTTGCGTGTAAACGAAGGGCAATGTCTCAATTTTTCAAAATAACCATGTACGTGTAAATGGGGCCTCAATCACCCACATCAGCTCCACACCATAAAAGCCTGCATAATACTCTTCATTAAAAAAACTATAGATTAATTAGCTGCGCATTACTTGGTAGCCTTGTCCGTCTAAATGAATTATAAATAAAAATAGAAAAACTAGTAGGCTAATTGCAGTACATTAAATTGTTTTTGACCTAACGTTAAAAATGTTGCACTGATATTACACACTCTGTCGGCACTGACAGTGTTGCATCACCTGCACCTGCGCAATAGTACTATGTCAATTGGTGATATCGGCACAAGGACTGTTGAGGAATATGCAACATAATTTAGACAAATGTTTTTGTCATATGTTATAATACTGACAGACACTATCATTTCAGCCGCTCTGTACATGTCCTCGCACAGAGAGAGGCTGAAGCTCAACTTTGCGGCTGAGACACAAATAGACTATTATCTTAAAGCTTTTACTTACACACAAGGCACGTCCTCTTTAATAATAAAAAGTCGACAATTCCATCCGTGATGTTATTTTTGCGTTTGGATGATAGAGGCTTAACATTCATTCTGGTCTGGGGGATGCTACCGTCGTTGCGGGCGGGTGCGTCTGCAGTTCTAAAACAATTAGACTAAAATATTGAAATATGCCAATTCTGATATGTTCATATAGCCTACTCAAAACAGACGTGGCAACCTAACCCAGACAAGTTAGCTTACCGTTTTTAGGTGATATGCCATGTTTGTAGTCGAGCTGTGATATGAAAACTGTTGCATGCAAACTTTCCATTCAACTTTCCATTTGTGCATGTCTTTGACATGGTAAAGGAGGACTGACAAAGGCTCACAATTAAATACATATTCCACAAACCACCAGACCAAGGCCTTCTAGTACTTTCTTCAACTTGTCTCCAATGGTTTGGACTAATCCAAAAAAAGTGAAAACAAGGGGGTGTTCTGAAGACAGACTGTTACCTGTGAAACAAGGGTGCTCTGAAAACACCCCCATTAGCAATTAGTGCTTTCCACCTGATGAAATTAACTCGGCAAAAAAATCCACCAATCAGAATTCTGGTCAAGCCAGAATGAATCGACCAATAAATCGAATAGTCGACTGGGAGATTACAGCCCTACAGCCTATTCATCCATTCACAATCTCCTCTCCATCTGCAATACAGAGACTGTCTGTATCTTTATCTTTCTAATTTCACCTTCAAAGCACCATCATCATCTGCAAATATTCACCTGTATTGCTCATTGTTCATCTGGGTTTGATAAAGAAGCTACTATTGACTTTATCATTGTTAAGAACAGAGACTCAAGACAGGGATAGTAAATGATAGCTTCAGCCTGTCCCTCACACAAAGCTATTGATTGGCCTCAAGATATGGAACATATCACACAAGCTATTTGGACCATTTTGTATAATGGACCAGGGACGCGGTCCATATAATGGACGCGGTCAAGCACTGTTGAGCTCTCTCGGCTACCATACAATGGTCTTTAAAATTAGACCAAACTTAAGTCTGTACACACAAGCTTAAAATTTTTATGACATTTTTTTTTACAGACATCTTTTTCCTCTATGGAGCTATGTGTAACTATTTTCAATTGATGCACAAGGGCTAGTAGTTAGATATGTGAGTGTGTTGTCAGTTAGACTAACAGTGAGATGTCATACAGTATATCCTAAAAAGATCGCAAGGGTTCAGATTATTTGGTAATTCCAACAGAGACCAACAAGATTGACTCTACTGTTCTCAACTTAACTGGGGTACAATGACATAAATTACTGCTTAACCACTGTACTATGATGCATTGTTAGAGAAATTAACTTGCTACGGACGATTGTTTCCTAAAACTGTTGTAACATGGTTGCACATCCATCACTTTCACCGAGTTGATTCAACAATATTGAACTGTCAATGAAGTCACACACAGATGGTGGAATAACTTCTGCTAATTAATCAATTTGAGATCACAATTAATGTATTTTTAACAAATGATTATTATTATGATAATAGTTAATTTTCACAAACAACAGAATGCCATTCTTTTTTAAATCACATTAACATGCAGTGTGTAATTGGCATACATTATATTTCTTTATGTAGTTCATTCATGGACTACTTTACTATTGGACTACTTTACTATTTTTGTTCTTTGTCATTTTGCTTTATTTGATGTTTGATTCATCACGGGTTCCCGTATGGACACACACTCTTCAAAAACAGCACTGATTGTTAACACACTAAGATATATAAATTGAAATGAACATATTTTTAAATGGAATGAAGATAGAATATGCTGCACATTAATTTGCTTATTATTGCCAAGAGCATGATCTCAAGAAACTATATTCCTAACCACAGGTTGAGAGCTGAAGTTCCAACCACACAAGTTTGTGGTGGTGTTTATAGATGGAACAATGATTTCTTGAAATAGAATAGTTGAACTATGTTGCTAAATATTGAACGTGCAACTATAGTTGGCTAATAATGCTAATAGGAAACACACCCTTGTTTGATAAAAAAAAAATACACTTTTAGAACCCTACATTTTCACATTTTACATTTTAAGATTCTAGTGATGCTCCTTGAGGATATACAAACGTAGAATTGTGTTCTGCTTTTGAATGTATGCAAATTAGTGTGCCAGAAAGCTGGAGCAATACTGCATGCGAAGCTCAAAGTGTGAAACAAAGTGTCATGTTTTTGCATGATCAAGAATGATGCCTTTTAACCCAACAGTAAAACCTTTCCTTGACAGTCTTCAGTGGTGCCCTTCCCATGAACTCCTGATATGGTTTAAGTGGGAGAGAGCCATACACAAATACACACACTGCTGGCCTGCGTGCCCTGAGCCATTGATTAAATATTTATACATCTTTTATGAGACTCGGATGCGATCACTCCATCAGCAGGAATAATAGGAAGCTTCATATTACTTTCTGTTAAGACAAATGGAGGGTTGGCATGAGAAAAAGACAGAAAACACTTCACAAAATACTGTAATTCTTACTTGTTTTTACAGTAATTTTACCATGACTTCAGGAAGTTCTTAAGCACTACGTCACATAAGAGCAGTTTTATATTTACTTATTGATTTACTTTTCTGTGTTTTATCAAACAGGGTGACGAGGTCTTAACCGTCATAAAGATGAAGGCCCAGTGGCCAGCCTGGCAACCCCTCAATGTGTGAGTAACTGTCATATTATTTATTTGTTTTTGTTTGTGTGTGTGTGTGTGTGTGTGTGTGTGTGTGTGTGTGTGTGTGTGTGTGTGTGTGTGTGTGTGTGTGTGTGTGTGTGTGTGTGTGTGTGTGTGTGTGTGTGTGTGTGTGTGTGTGTGTGTGTGTGTGTGTGTGTGTGTGGGTTGGTTGGTTGGTTGGTTTATGTGATTTATGAGGACACAAATTTGTATTATCACATGTGTATTGCACTGGTATTACAACTTATGGGTGGTTTATGAGGACACTTCAAAAGTCCTCTTAAAACAAATGGCTTAAAAAACATAAAAAACAATGTTTTATTAAACATTTTAAAATGCAGCATGTCTCCTGTGATGGGTAGGTTTAGGGATAGGGGCAGTGTAAGGGGATAGAATATATAGTTTGTCCAGTATAAAAACCATTACGCCTATGGAGAGTCCTCATAATGCTGTTGCACCAACATGTGTGGTGTGTGTGTGTGTGTGTGTGTGTGTGTGTGTGTGGTGTGTGTGTGTGTGTGTGTGTGTGTGTGTGTGTGTGTTGTGTGTGTGTGTGTGTGTGTGTGTGTGTGTGTGTGTGTGTGTTGTTATATCTTTCCTCTGTAGAATGTTTAATTAAAATACAACCTAAAGTGTCAAAGGTGAAATATTCCAGTTTAATATGCATATACAAGTATGTCACTTATAGGTTGTCTTGCAAAGCGTAAATACTGTGGCTTTTTGACACTTTCAACACATTGCTTTTTGTTTGAGTTCTTCTGATTTAACCAATGTTGTGATGTGGACAGGATTACCTAATTGTTTGAGTAATGGCAGACTGAAAGTAATTGGGAAACATCTCATTGTAACTTTGGTTCCTTGAATAAGGAACAAGACAGTGCTCCCTATAGCAATTTATTGGTGCTATAGTCACAAGTGTCTGAGAGGTGTGTGCTCTAAGGTCTAGAGGCAAAGATAAGTGTTTAGAAGCTGTTCTTGAACCTTTGAGAGATCCGGGCTTGTGGATGGAGCCCTGGAAGTGTGTTCTACTGCCGAGGCAGCAGACTGTGTTTCTCGGGATAGTATTAGACTCACACTAGATGCCGGCATGGGTGTTTTCTGCTTGTGTTCTGCTCGTCAACTGAACTACCCTTGTGAAGAGTGTGTGTAAGTCAACACAATACAAAATGGGCATAGGCCCCCCCACCCTTTTTCTGGACCAGAACAGAAAGTATCTGCTATAGAAGCTGGACTGCCTTTGAGACAGATACATTTCCTCTATGGCTCCAAAGGAAAGAAAACAAGAGCTTCCTGAATGGCAACACTCTTGCGGAGCACTCCATTAAAACAACCAGCATTAAAATCACACCAAAATTGTATGGTATATCCCGGTTTTAGAGTTCAAAGTACCTTTGATGACATTTCGCAGAAGGCTCTACACTGCTAGATGAACAGAGAGAGGCATCTCAGACATGGGACACGAATCCTGGACTCCAAAAGCCTTGTAGAAGTACATTGTCATATGGGGAATATAATCAGTCTGTGGTCATCAAAGACATGTCGGGATGGACCTAACAGCCTATGTGAGGCAACATAGTTGCCTGAAAATGTACTATGGAGAACCTGCAGTGTCTCCAACCTAGACATGATAGGTAGGTATTGGTATTGTGCCTATGTGTGAATCATACTTTCCTGGACAGGACCCTGAAGTGACGAGTAGGGGGAGTCTCTACAGGAGGTTCTACAGGAAGAACTCTGCAAAAGGAGCCCAGCATAAACCATGGGGGCACCACTCACTGTGGACACAACGTTGCGAACATTTGGCACCCAGTCTGCTGTCTTCCATGCATGTTGCACCGGAATTAACATAAGACTTCTGAGGGCAACAAGGAAAAAGGCACCTTTTCCTTACTAATAGATCATGAATGCAGACCGCATCTCCTATTCACAACATAATTTCCATGTAAGCAAGTCACAACTACTAAAAATTCATGCTTAAACTGCTGTCATCCGAAAGCGGCATACGGCGGAGCTGACAATCAATATCATTCATGAGCAACCAATCACATGAATCGAATGTAGCACAAGCTTCAAATCAATCGCATGTGGCAAGGAGAATACGAGAGATAGGGTTAACCATCTGCTCCTTCTTGGCTCAAGCTCACCAATTCAACTCCTTTCCTCGAAAAGAAAGAAGTCTAGAGCAAGGTAATTATTCTAAGCATGTAAAAACAAAATACAATAATAGCTCAAATTGAGCCACAAGAAGCCATGCCTCCCATCCTTTCTTGAAGGCATTGGCCTGCCTGCTGTCAAACTCATCTGGGCTACACAATCACACTCACGTGTAAATTCAACAGGAGAAAACGGTGCACAGAGTCTGGTGAGAGAAAGGAATACCGTCTGCTCACTCTCATAGTCTCAAGCTCAGCTTCAGGTATCCAGGGCTATGGGTCATGCGGCATCTTGCAAACCTCAGAAAAAGAATGACAGGGAAAGCTGATTCTCCTTCCATTCTCGAAAAGTAATTCTAAAATAAATTACAAAGTAGGTTGTTAATTGATGCTGTTAATTGATGCTGATGGTCTACTACTTTAACTGAGCCTCGTGACGCACTTCGGTTTGGAAATAATACATATCTCTTATTTCCGGTTATGTTTACTTTCAACGTACTGTGGTCAATGAGTTGAACAAACGTCAACTAAAATGAGTGTCCGCAATAAAATTTAAAAATTTGGAAATTTTTATTGACAGGAGAAGGGATATTCTGATGTTTACTGCGTGCAGAATTTTCCAAACACATCGGAAAAATAAGTTTTAATGCAAACCAAGCCGATCTGAGAAAGCTGTGGCTGTTAAAAATACACCATTATTTCACCACAGGGTGTCAGTGTTCGTCTTAACTAGTGGCCGTAACGCTGAAGTGTGTGAGACTAACATCAGTACGAACCACGAACATTTATTTATTTGGATTAAATATTTTTAACCATTCTGTGTCATTTTTCAATGTCAATCGTTTTACTACATGTTTATGCCCCAAATGCTTAATTAATATTCAAAGTAGTTGACTGTCATTCTCCTCTATGCTGTGTGCATTACTGTTGAATTGATGAATTAGATGAATTAAATAGCCTATTTACCATCGTTACAGGCACCTCGCGAGAATTCATTCAACTAAAGACTTGAATAAAGCACTGGTCAATGCACACAAGCAAACCTTTTTATTTGTCAAATTCATTTAAAAATGTAAACTCAACAGGTATGAAATATCAGTAAGAGAAAAACACTGTTATTAAGATGAGCATAGGACTGTTGCAGGTTAATGGATAAATAGGATATTTTAGATAAGAGATAACAGCCCCTAGTAACTTACTTAGTTCATATCCGGTCTGGAGCAAGTATGTTTTGTCATCCACTTGCAATTGTTGTTTAACTCATCGCAGCATTCCGTACAGAAAACCCTATTGCACACTCAGTTGTTGTGTTGTTACAAAACATTTTTTTTATATATATTTATTCAGTCATATTTTCATTGTGTTGGTAATCAAACTCCAGCTCTAACCACATCGTGAACAACAACACTGAAATGGTCTTTTGTGACATTTGGATGCGATCTCATGCATAATAAACCACAATGATTGGATTACAAGAGTGAATAATTAGAAACCGATGATCTAGATGTGTACTCTCCAGCCATGGCAGCCAATTACCACTCCAAATGAATGCATTCACCTCACTTTTAACTACTTTTTTGTAAGCTAAATAAAGGATAGAATAAAATACTCTTCTAAATGCAAGAAACAAATGCATATCTTTGGAGTGAAATGCTAAAATTCTCAACAGTGAATAGTTCAATGTGTGAATTGAACAAACCTAACCAAAAGGAACACTAATCACACTAATGGTGAAATTAAATGTCATCAGAAACATAATGTTTTCCCCACTTTAATTCTAAAGGACAATTAATGTACACAACCCCACAATTATCCATGTTTTAACAATACACAAAATTAAACGGACCATTTTCACAGACTGTGATGATGAGTTTTAACGTCCATCAGCATCGTAAATCCTGCAAAGTTTTTTATCTTTTCATTTATTTTTAACTTTTTTAATTTATACCACTTAGTATAATATTACAATTGCATCACATTACAATTAATTACATTTACTGTAGGGGTGATAATAATACAGCGGCTGTGGGAGTGACTGCAAAGTTGACATCTTGCTCACTTCTGACAGCTGTAATCAATCTCTCTATATATTTTTTTACTTTTTTAAAACGTTGTGAAAACACTGTTGTAGAGTTTTTCTTTTGCCATTTGAGCAAATTGGAAGACGCAAAATATATTTAATGTCTTCTCTCATTCACCGCTATAGAATGCTACCCAATTATGACAACTTCCGCTTTTGAGAAATCCAGAAATGAGAGGAGGGTAAAAATATGAGGTTCAAAGTGCTTAGCCTTTATAGCATGATAAAAATCAAACTCACACTGTCCACTATACAGATAATTGCAGTTAATTGTCAAAACATGAATTGTCAAATTAAATAAAGACTGTGATAGTCATAGTGGCAGTTAAAAGCAAATTATAATTGTTGTGCCTCAAATGTCATTGCGGAACTAAGAATCAGTGATTAAACTGAACATGTTCAATAGCCATCATCATGATTTAAAATGGGTTTAAATTTAGTTGAATACTGTTAGATAGTGGCATCACACAATAGACTTTTTGTGTGTTTGTTTTTTTAGTGAAGATGTGAATACTTGCATTAAAAATCAATGAACTTCAAAGAATAACAATAAATTATCATGCTTTATGTCCACAATCTTGGAATTATAATCCGTTCAAATGAGAAAAGAGTGTTGATTAATTAGAACTGAGTCATATAACTACCGCCTCTCATCTGACCACATTGTTGCACAGCTATTGGAATAGGTGAGAGAGAGAAAAAAGTGAGACGGTGAGAGATTTCTAATATTTTTATTACAAAGGTAGTAAGAGTGAACTTTAAGCACCTTTAATATTTTTGTAATGTTTAGTTAGTTGAATAATGAATAAAAGATAATGAATTAAATTAATAAAATATCATTGTTTTTATGTATACATTTATTGTAAATATATACATTAAAACCCATTTATACACCCCATGTTGTTCCAAACCTATATCTCTCTTCCATTAAACATAAGAGGAAATACCAAATGTTCACATTTTTAAGTGAATGTGGACAAACTCAATCTCCAAACAATAACTTAGGTTATATATATATATATATATATATATATATATATATATATATATATATATATATATATATATATATTATATATATATATATATATATATATATATATCCTTTCTAACCATAGCTTCATGTGATATTACCCTGCTTTAGCTCTCAAATCTTACATTCATCAAGATGTATCAATGCAGTTCTATCATCAATAATGATGTGTCACTGAACCAGTGATATTTGATTTTACTGACATCAAACCCAGAGCATATGCTGTATGTTTTAAAATAAATCACATTACTGATGTTTAGATCTAACGATCGCTCAGTCAGATCAGATTTTACATTACAAGTTTTCTAGCTACCTTTGAGCTACTGAAATCTCTTACCTGTTCAGCAGAAAAAAAGGCCATCTCTGTGTCAGTCTTCAATCCTTTTAGATCTAGGATTTGCCACCTTCTCTCAAAAGCCATGCCCTTATTTACTCTCATTTTAGCACAGGCTCTGTCACTTTCCCTTTTTACAGCAAGTTCTCCACAGTTCAAGGTTTCTTGGTTTTAACAACTGGTGATTACCAAGATGTCAACAATAATTGCTGTTTAGACCTTTCTAGATTAAAAGCAGCCATCTTAATGACAAATTAAAATTCTCAGCACACACATAATAGTAGCCCGGTTTCTGTTTACGGACATGATGTGACCACACAAAGGCTTGAAGGGTAGTGTCTTCACACAAACATTAAGGTTAGCAGGCAGTCTTTAATATATACACAAGTGAATCTATAGAGAGCCCGATCTCATGAAAGTGCGTATGAATACCACGAATGTTATTTCTCGTGGCATTTATACGCCAAAATCAGTTTTGGCGTGTATATGATACGCAGTTTTCGCGTGCATATGATACGCACTTTATGGCGTGTAATACACACGCACCCCCATCCCCCCTCCCCCTAATCCTACCCAAGGGATTTTCAGTGCGTAGCATATGCACGCCAAAACAATTTTTGGCATATAAATGCCACGAGAAATAACATTCATGGTATTGATACGCACTTTCATGAGACTGCGTTGCCAGAGAACAGCAATCCAACACAACCATACAAGACATGGAAGCAATACACAGAAACAAAGGAACTTAAAGAGCATGTTGCAGGTAAAAAAAAAAAAATCTAAATTAATATAAAACCTTGTATGAAAATACCATATGAAAAGGTAATGCATGATTTAAAATGTTTTAAAATGAAATAAGGGCACAAATTTAGTGGATAAAGTGAGCGTTTCTTTGACTGCTCGTAAAAAACGCTTTTTTTTTTCAATATCGCGTCATTTTAC
Source organism: Chrosomus eos (assembly GCA_036326025.1). Taxonomy (NCBI): domain Eukaryota; kingdom Metazoa; phylum Chordata; class Actinopteri; order Cypriniformes; family Leuciscidae; genus Chrosomus; species Chrosomus eos. The sequence continues at coordinate 13,853,964 of CM070824.1, forward strand.
GTCACCAGACAAAGGGAGCCTCAGCAGCGCAGATAGGTTTGTATTCAATAAGAGTGGGTAAATTAGCTTTTTTATACTCAGAATGACAATTTGGAATGTAAAGAACAACATATTATACAGTTATTTGTTTTATTAGGAAAATACCATATACATAAAAAGAATTGGGCTTTATTTCACATTTTATAAATGACTTAACATTATATGTACATCTTTTGGAACAAACAAAAAAACAATGAAAACATGTAATGCTTTGAAAGCACTGGATTTTATGTAAAACTTTTTTGTATTTTTTATTTCCTGGCAGCTAATGTTAATGTGATATTGTGAATATGTAAAACCTCTTGTTCTTGTGGCATCGAATTAAAAAAAAAGTCAGTAAGAGCAGTCGTGAATCAGTGTTTTCGGTAGTTTTTGTATTTTAATTTATCATCGTCATGGTAAATTATTGTGTCTGTGGAGGTTGCAAAAACTCAGAAAAAAGTTTATTTGAAGGGGTGTGCATAAGACTGACATGACACTGTCATAAACATGACATAACACCTGTCATGAACATGAAGGAGTCTTTATGAATGTTTATGAATGTTGACAGTGTCATTCGGTAAATTATGACACTTTTAATGCAAAGTTGACATTGTTTAAAATGTCTTTTTTATGACAACTTGACATTAACAAAGACAAAAATGTCTTATGACAACTTGACATTAACAAAGATAGAAATGTCTTTGTTATGACAACTTGACATTAAATTATATGATAAATATATAATATAATTATAACTAGTCTAACGTGTTCCACTTTACTTAAGGTAAGGGGAAATATTAATGACACTGTTGTTAAAGCATTTGACAGAGTAATAACCCTTAATGACATCTTTATAACTAGTACAATGTGTTCCACTTTACTTGAGGACAAGTAAAATATTTATGACACAGTTATAATTGTGTCATGATGGCCAAAGTCAAAACCAACCACATATGACAGGGTAATGTAATGTCAACGCAAAGCTAAATCACTTCTTTAAGTTTGATAATTAGACCTGTTATGACATATTTGTGACAGGTTGGCAGGTTATGATTTCTTGGTTAATGTCAAGTTGTCATAAATACATTTATATCTTTGTTAATGTCAAGTTGTCATAATCAAGACATTTTTGTCTTGGTTAATGTCAAGTTGTCATAACAAAGACATTTTTGTCTTTGTTAAAGGTGCATTGCGCAACATTTCATGTTAAAAAATACCCGTTTTTTAACCCATACATGCGTAAACAATTGCCTGATGGGCTGAATGAGCCCTTCTCTGATCACTGAGATTGCCTCTATAGTCCTGTACAGTAAAATAAATAAGAGGGATTCGGGCTCGAATCTGAGACTGGGCGTGACGTCATGCGCGTTCACGCTCACCAGGCGATGTCTCGGAGGTTTGTTATTGTTAGCCGCCATTCTCCGTATCAGCGAAGACAACTCGAGCGACAAAACTTTAGTCAACTTTCCACAAAAGTAGAAGATGGATTCAAAGAGACCGGCTTGTAGTTCATTCCAAACCCCAACGCAAACTCCACGTAAGACAAAGAAAAGAAAACTTTTGTCTAGTTATTGGCCAAAAGGGCCAAATTGGAGTCAGGCGTCGGAATAAGACGAGACGAGAGTCAGCATCGGGAAGGCTTTCAACAAATGGATAGATCTCCGGTCTGCTCTAGGACTCAAACTGGACCCTCAGTTGGCTGTTTTCTTGATAAAACGGTAAGATATACCCCAGTCTCTAATGTCTGATGCGGCAAATCTATGACAACAAATGACGATGCGTAAAATGTGTAGTGCTAATGCTTTAGCCTAAGCTAGATAAATGTACAATCAGAATTGATTTGACTAACGTTACCATTGTCAGTGAACAGGTTCATAAACTAGGAATTGTCTTCGGAAGAATAGTACAACATGAAACATAAAACATGTCCCATAAAAGATGCTAACTATGTTTTTGTGTATGGCCTACCGGTAGCCTTGTGTTCTTTGCTAACGTCCTTTGCCTGCGCTCTGCTCTTCTATCTTCTTCCATCATATTACTTTAGACTTTCCACCATAGTCTTTAAACGCCGCCGTTCGTACTCCGTTATTAAGGTCCCGGTAGGCAGAACGGGAACATTGCGATGCTGGTTTGTTGTTGTTGTATGTGGCGCCGCCGCTGCCGTGCTCGCGTCACTCCCTTTACTCCTCGGTTCTGGCCACTGGCCAGTGCGACCGCAAACAGCAAAACCGAGTTTGGGGAAGAGTAGTTCTTAGAACTGTTTAGAAGTGGACAGTTCCTATAACTAAGTTCCTATAACTACTTGTTATGAAAGCGGATATAGTGCCATTTGATTGTTTATTACCTTGAGACATTTGAGTGTACTTTTGTTGAGCAACTGTGTATGGTATGATTATTATTTTAAGCTTTTACAAATTAATAACTTAATTGTTCATGAACGTGTTTCCATAATAATACAATCATAAGTGGATACAGTAAACGCATAAAACAGTTCAACATGGAGATAGATGGAAACAAAAACTGAAGTTTTCTTCTACCCCCGTTTTCCCCTCACACATAAGTGTGTAATTTACTCAAATGCCTTTCCTTTCATATGTGGCCAGTGGCATCAGTTAGTGGAGGTAAATGTATGAAACAATATAATTATCGACTACGCCACCCGGTATATTCACCGGGAACTCAGCCCCAGGACAGGGGGCACACAGGTTCGTAACCAAAAGAAATGGGTGAGCAGAAAGACATAGGCCAGGGTGTATCAAATAGGAAACAGCTTTATTCAAATACAAAAGTTAAAACCATCAAATAAGTGAACATCAAGGGCTCAGTATTCACACATCAAAAAAAAGAAAACAAAAGAACCAATACTGTACAAAACTTCAAAATAAGGAAATAAACAGACAAATACACAAGGAAGCTCAAGTGGAGGGGAAATAGCCTGCTGTGACCCTCAATTCACACAACACACTTAATATCTACACAGTGCACACACCCACTCTGGTGAAGTCAGGTCACTCAATGCACAGCACTCAGTGTAACCCCCGTTAAACAGCAGCTAAACCCCTCTATATAAACTTTCTTCGTCCCGCTGTTTATAAAAAAAAGACTCAAACAATAAACATTGAATAACTGGCAAAAGCCAGCACCAAAAGGAAATTCTCAGTTCACAAACCAAAAAAATAAAAATGAGAAACAAAACAATATTAATTTCAGTCTCGTTTTGTAACTCAACCAAACTTAAGCCTAAACAGAAGGAAAATAAATGATATTACAAAATACGCAAAATGAACAAAACAAATAACAAAAGAAGCTTTAAATTACAATTCGGAGCAAAACAAGAAACAAATCAAAATGAAACAAACAGGCCACGATCGGCCGTACACTCAAAGAGCAGAGCAAACGAGCGAGAGAACAAGCTTCCACAGTGCTCACGCCTCGGCGAGCAATCGTTCCGGCTCGCTGTTATGAGAGCTTAAGTTCACTCCAACAAAAACACAAATAAGCCCAGGCAAGACAGCAGTGCGTTAGATCAACAGACGCGCATCTCGTCCCACAATAGAGGTAAAACCCTTGATTCTGTCGCTCAATCTGTCAAACATGAAACAGAAAAATTACTAACAAAACAAAAAAAAGACAAACCACGTAAATGGCTCTCATACATACCAGATGATGTTCCTAACGCGATACTATGCATAGTCGCAGACCACAACATACAGTGGGTTTTCGTTGACGAGCTACACAAACAAAAACTTATAATAAACAATATTTCCACGAACAAATCAATTGACTTAAAACAAACGAACCAACCTCCATGCCATGGGCAGCCTATGCACAGCAACAGAACGAAGAGACGGCACTCCAGACACTCTCCCATTCATAAATTGTGACTTCCGTAAAGGGGCGGTACGGATGACAACGCATTCCAGGTGACATAAATGTCCTCATTTTATACCCGAACAGCAAACTGCTGATAGGTTCAACGCTCTTACATGACAATGGCCAATCATCCACATGAGTAACCTTCACCCTGCTACATTCCACCCCCGCATTATAAATCGTCGCCCCGACGATAAGTCCCTAGGCCGAGAGTCAATCCCATGGCCTAAAAACAGCTAAAACCACACTAGATGTTGCACCAGAAGGCGCCCTAACGCATTCTGCAGCTTCTCCCACTGCCCTAGGCAAATGATAAACATTTGAATGTTGGCCAGCTGTTGGCCGCCTTGATTTACGAGGCAAAACCACAGCCTCTCGTGACTGACCCAGAGTTGACAAGTCTGATAACCCTTGACTTATTCCCACCTCGCAAGGAGGACCTGGCCCATCCATTGCCCCAGATCCCTCACAGGCAACTGACCTTTCCAAAGGGACGGAGACCCCAGCCGCCTGGGGCGACTCTGGCACGGCTACCCACAAGTCAACCTCATCAAAACTATCATGTAAACTCGGTTCTGGCTCCACTACCGAGCGACACAAGGTATGTGAACAGGGCTCCGTTGAACCTGAGCTTTTAACAGGGACCGATGAACCCGCTTGATCTTACTCATGTCATCCACCGGTGCAATAGTATAAACCGAGCCACCCGCCCTAGGCGCTTCCCTCACCCTATACACCACAGAGCTCCACAGGTCCTGAATCTTGTGTCGGCCCTGCCTACCACATTCCCGGAGATAAACCAGCTGCCCTTGCTCAAGTGGTGCATCACGGACTCGCAGATCAAAGTTTGCTTTCCGACGATCAGCGGCTACTTTTAAACGATCTCTTGCCCCATCAAAGGCTACTTGTAACCGTGTCTGATGCTCCATAATCCACTCATGCACCTCTCCTGCCACTGGCTCAGAGACTCTGCCCAACAGGAAATCAATGGGGAGCCGTGGTTCCTGACCAAACATCAGGAAGTGCGGGGATTCACCTGTGGCCTGGTGTGGGGTGGTATTATATGAAAAGAGCACCTGAGGGAGGCATGACACCCAATCTCTTTTCTTTGAAACTGGCAAGGTGCGCAATAAGTCATGTAAGGTTCTATTGAAGCGCTCGCACTGACCATTACCAGCCGGGTGGTATGGTGTAGTGCGAGACTTCTCAACCCCATAAAGCTTACACAGTTGCTGGATCAGAAAGGACTCAAAGTTGCGGCCCTGGTCAGAATGGAGTCGTACCGGGACCCCAAACTTATAGAACCATTCACTCACCAGCACCTGTGCTACAGTCTCGGCCCGTTGATCCCTAGTAGGGACGGCAAGCGTGAATTTCGTAAACACATCCGTCATTACAAGAACATTCTCCAGGCCTGAGCGGGAGGCTTCTAGCAATGTAAAATCTATGGCCAAGATTTCATTTGGCCGGGACGCTAACAAGTGTCCCATAAAACTACGGGCGGCCGGTTCAGTGTCCTTGGCCATTTGGCATCGTTCGCACTCCTGGACCCATCGTGCCACCTCGGCTGTCATACCGGGCCAATAACACCGCTGGCGCACTAACTCAGTAGTGCGCTCAATGCCCTGGTGCCCGTGTTCTTGATGCAACCCTTGCAAAACGTCACGCCGCAGCACCGAAGGCAGAACTACCTGCAAAATCTCATCTCCACCATCAGGACGAAAAATGCGACGGTAAATCACTCCCTGCCTCTCCACTAGGCGGTCCCACTGCCGAAGAAGAATTAGAGCAGTCTGTGAAAGCTGCCGCCGCTCGAGAGGCCCAGGGAGCTCTTGCTTCCTCCAAAACCCCAAAATCTCACCAATTACTGGATCAGCCGCTTGTAGGGCCCCGATATGATCCACTGAATGACCTGGTAAGGCAGTCACAACAGCCTGAGTTGCAAGAGGGGCCGATGGTATTGCAACAGCCTGCTGTACTGAAGCGGGAACAACTGTACCAGGAAATAGGCTGCCTGCCACTTCCAGCACGGGTGGATTCTGGCGAGACAAGGCGTCTGCATTCTTATTACACCTCCCCGGTCGATACTTAACTTCAAAATCGAAACAAGCTAGCTGTGATGCCCAGCGCTGCTCCGTCGCCCCCAACTTAGCCGAGGTCAGGTGACTGAGGGGATTGTTATCAGTGTACACCACGCATTTATGGCCTAATAAATATTCCCTAAATTTCTCGGCCATTGCCCACTTCAATGCCAAGAACTCTAGTTTCATAGAACTATAGTTTGACATATTACGTTCTGTAGGTCTTAGGCCACGACTTGCATACGCTACAGGTCTTACTTTGCCACCCTGCTCCTGCGAAAGGACTGCACCTAACCCACCCAGGCTAGCATCCACCTCCAAGATAAAAGGAAGGGAAAAATCTGCATAACTGAGCACTGGGGCAGAAATGAGCTTACCTTTCAAACTCTCAAAACTTCTCTGACAGTGGGTAGTCCAGCCACTGGCAAAACCCGGCTCTGCTCTCTTCCGAGACTTTGTACCCCCAAACTCTGCAACCAGCCGATGTAGAGGGGCTGCCAACTTAGCAAACCCCTCCACAAAACGGCGGTAATAACTCGCAAAGCCCAAGAAGGAACGAAGCTCTGACACACTAGTAGGTTGTGGCCACTGGGCCACCGCCTCAATCTTCTTGGGGTCTGTGGAAACACCATCGGCTGAAATCACATGTCCTAAATATGTGACCTCCGAACGGAAGAAAGCGCATTTCTCCAATTTTGCCTTAAGACCTTCACACTGCAACCTACTCAAAACAAGCTCCAGTCGTTCCAGATGTTGTACGACTGAGGATGAAAAAATGACTATATCGTCAAGATAGAGTAGTAATGACTGACACTGTTGATCACCGTATAAACGTTGCATTAAACGCTGAAACGTACTAGGTGCGTTACAAAGGCCAAAAGGCATGCGATTCCATTCGAATAAGCCGAATGGTGTACAAAATGCGGTCTTAGGCCGGTCTTGCTCACTGACAGGGACCTGATTGTATCCGCTAGCTAAATCCATAGTGGAAAACCAACGGGCCCCTGTCAGTGAATCTAATGACTCCTCAATACGAGGAAGAGGAAATGCATCCTTTCTAGTTCTAGCATTCAACTGACGGTAGTCTACGCACATGCGCAGACCACCGTCCTTTTTCTTGACAAGAACTATAGGGGATGCATAAGGGCTACAACTCTCACGTATCACCTTAGCCTCCAACAACATATTGATATGAGCCTTTACCACCTCATACTCTGACGGGGGTATTCGACGGTACCGCTGCCGAACTGGGGTATCATCCAACAGTGGGATTTCATGCGACAAAAGGGTAGTACACCCCAAATCCCCTTCATGTGCAGAAAAACACCGACTGGTACCGCCAGAGCAGAGCCCGAACACGTTCTTGATCATCAAGCGACAACACAGACAAATCAGCAGTCCTTATCTGTTCTTCAACCGTAGGTAACTCCTGGGAAACCTGCACGTTAACAGTAGCCGCAATAGTTTTAACCTCGGTGACCCCTGATGGTAAGCTGACAACATAAACACTAGTCAGAGTGCCTAAATGGGTGCGTGGGTAAAGCACAATGTCAGTGGTTCCCACATTCACCACTGGCACCGAAACAATACCTTGATTTACCTGCACCAACGATGGCGAAGCCAACAACCCAGCTGGCAGACCAGATTCAGGGGGCTCAAAAAGCACAGTGTCATGCAAGAACTGCTTTGAACAAGTTGCCGTAACCAGTTGTAACATGCCACCTGGGATGCGTTGTACCCTACGACCGCGTACCTTAACTGAACCTATGAGAGTAGAATGAGGCTGGGAACATACCTCGTGACAATGTTGAAATGCCTTTGTTACAATACTGGGAACCTGAACTAACGAGGGAGATTCAAAAAGAGAAGAGCCATGCTGTCCAAAGAGCTCCTGGTAGCACCGACTGAGAACATTCATTCCCAAAACTCCCGGTGCCTGGGAACACAAGCCCCCAGGAGGATCTCGGACAACCAGCACCCCACATTTCGGCACTAACCTGCCACAGAGTTCGACATCCAACTCCATATACCCAATGTAGGGGATGTCCAACCCATTGGCAGCACGAAGTTGCAACCATTGGCATGAACGAAGACGATCTTGACCCCATGGTTCAAAATTTTGTAAGAAGCAACTCTCTGTGATTGTAGAGACCATGGAGCCAGTATCTATAAGGCAGGGCACCTGAACCCCACCAACGCAAACTACCAAATGTGGGCACGATGACATCAAAGACGATACTGAACGAGAACCTTGAAGAATATTTGAGCCGCCATTAACCCCAACCGAGCTGTGACTCTGCAGCCCGGCGGGTGCTAGTTTTCCGACATCTGCTGTGCAAAAGGCTGCCCAACTCCAGCCACAGGAGGGACCATACGAGAAGATGGAGAATGAGGAGGAACACGTTCCCCGTCACACTCCCTGGCAAAATGGCCAGGTCGCTGACATCTTCGACAAATTATGCTATTGCCACGAGAAGAATGATTCCGCGGGTGTGGAGAATGACTACGTCCACGAGGGGCTTGGCTATACTCAGCAACCATCTGGAGCCGAGTCACATTTTTAGAGAGCTGATTTAATTGGGCTTGCTGCGATTTCAATAGATCCCTTAACTCACTTAACTCAAACGTTGAGGCACCGCGGGCATCTAACGATGATTCCCCCTGTACCCCATACTGCATGACAGGAACCAAAGGAACCGACTGGCTTCGACGGCGATCGCCCCCCGGCAACCCCTCCCTCTCCCATCTGAGAGCCTCACTACGGACCTCCAGCAAACTAGAGGAGGGCGAGCGGCGCACCAATTGTTTCAACTCACGGCGTAAAGAGCTATCTATCACATGTTCGACAAATTGATCACGCACAAGGGTTTCTGAATTCGGCATTTCATAAGGGGATTTTTCTTCAACAGCTTTCCAAAGGCTCATTAGAGCCAATGAAAACTCTAAAAGGGTCTCCCCCTCACGTTGTTTACGAGAAAAAAATGCCTCCTGCAGAGCCACATATGACTGAGAACAGCCATATAATTCCCTCAATGCTGAAATAATTTTAGCACAATCCCCCCGTTCAACACTAGGTCGATGCCTAATCTCCTCCCGTGCTTCCCCCTCCAAATGGTCAAAAACAAAAAACGCTCGATCAGCAATAGAAAGATGGCGCACCTGCATACATGCCTGTACTTCCTCAACCCATTCGTCAATGCTGATGCCAGTCCGGCCATTAAATTTTGGGCATCGGCGATCACGAGGTACAAACACAAACCTCTCAGCCGAGGTGGCACCAGCACTCATGGGTTGAGACACGGTGGCGGGGGCCTCTGCAACACTAGGAAGAGCGTTACTTGGCAACAATGGAGCAGATACACGCTCTTGGCGCAATTTTTCATTATCAGCCTTTAGCTGTGCTACCAACTCCCTTAATTCTTGCAACTCTCCTTCCATCGCTACACACACACTACTTACCACTCGCGGCGGGGGAAGTCAACAACGAGGAGATTTACTCACCGATAACATACACCGCTGCCTTGCCTTTAGGGAAAAGAAAAAAATACATCAAATAGACTTTTTTTTTTTTTTTTTTTTCACACATACAATATCAATAACAGAAAGAATAAATACTGCCTCAAAAGCACTCCCTGGCCCGCTTCTCAAAATACCAGCTCACCCAAAATATGGAAACCCTGCCGACACTACGCCAAATGTGGCCAGTGGCATCAGTTAGTGGAGGTAAATGTATGAAACAATATAATTATCGACTACGCCACCCGGTATATTCACCGGGAACTCAGCCCCAGGACAGGGGGCACACAGGTTCGTAACCAAAAGAAATGGGTGAGCAGAAAGACATAGGCCAGGGTGTATCAAATAGGAAACAGCTTTATTCAAATACAAAAGTTAAAACCATCAAATAAGTGAACATCAAGGGCTCAGTATTCACACATCAAAAAAAAGAAAACAAAAGAACCAATACTGTACAAAACTTCAAAATAAGGAAATAAACAGACAAATACACAAGGAAGCTCAAGTGGAGGGGAAATAGCCTGCTGTGACCCTCAATTCACACAACACACTTAATATCTACACAGTGCACACACCCACTCTGGTGAAGTCAGGTCACTCAATGCACAGCACTCAGTGTAACCCCCGTTAAACAGCAGCTAAACCCCTCTATATAAACTTTCTTCGTCCCGCTGTTTATAAAAAAAAGACTCAAACAATAAACATTGAATAACTGGCAAAAGCCAGCACCAAAAGGAAATTCTCAGTTCACAAACCAAAAAAATAAAAATGAGAAACAAAACAATATTAATTTCAGTCTCGTTTTGTAACTCAACCAAACTTAAGCCTAAACAGAAGGAAAATAAATGATATTACAAAATACGCAAAATGAACAAAACAAATAACAAAAGAAGCTTTAAATTACAATTCGGAGCAAAACAAGAAACAAATCAAAATGAAACAAACAGGCCACGATCGGCCGTACACTCAAAGAGCAGAGCAAACGAGCGAGAGAACAAGCTTCCACAGTGCTCACGCCTCGGCGAGCAATCGTTCCGGCTCGCTGTTATGAGAGCTTAAGTTCACTCCAACAAAAACACAAATAAGCCCAGGCAAGACAGCAGTGCGTTAGATCAACAGACGCGCATCTCGTCCCACAATAGAGGTAAAACCCTTGATTCTGTCGCTCAATCTGTCAAACATGAAACAGAAAAATTACTAACAAAACAAAAAAAAGACAAACCACGTAAATGGCTCTCATACATACCAGATGATGTTCCTAACGCGATACTATGCATAGTCGCAGACCACAACATACAGTGGGTTTTCGTTGACGAGCTACACAAACAAAAACTTATAATAAACAATATTTCCACGAACAAATCAATTGACTTAAAACAAACGAACCAACCTCCATGCCATGGGCAGCCTATGCACAGCAACAGAACGAAGAGACGGCACTCCAGACACTCTCCCATTCATAAATTGTGACTTCCGTAAAGGGGCGGTACGGATGACAACGCATTCCAGGTGACATAAATGTCCTCATTTTATACCCGAACAGCAAACTGCTGATAGGTTCAACGCTCTTACATGACAATGGCCAATCATCCACATGAGTAACCTTCACCCTGCTACACATATATTTAAAATGACTTGCAGATTTATAACTTTATAACCTCTGAAGACATTATGACTGTAAACAAAAGATTTGTGCGGCTGATGCTCCTTTGGTTATGAACAGCTTGTGCTCGTGCAAGCGTGCGTGTGCGTGTGCTCCATGAGCGTGCACACCTCTGGTTGCAGTTTCGCTTGTCGCCAAAGGGGGTGTAGTTCTGCAAAAACTCAGAGACCTGCGTTATGCACCTTTAATGTCAATTTGTCATAAAAAATACATTTTAAACAATGTCAACTTTGCATTAAAAGTGTCATAATTTACCGAATGACACTTAATGACAACAGTCATAAACATTCATAAAGACTCCTTCATGTTCATGACAGGTGTTATGTCATGTTTATGACAGTGTCATTTCAGTCTTATGCACACCCCTTCAAATAAAGTGCTACCGAAAAGCCTTCACTAGCACTTATTGGCACTCATTATGTGCTTGGAGTGCTCTATTTTCTCCTTGTTTAACATTGTAAGTGATCTAAATTGGTCAATGCTCCCAGAATCCCCAAGCACAAATAATTTATAATTTATAATGCTGGTGTTCACCTGATAGAATACATTTGGGTGCATAAGGACTTGAGCGCAGACAGGAAATTGCTTTTGAAATGACTTAGAGTACCATGAAATGCTCAGTATGAGGCTAGAAGTGCTTGAGAACAGAGCTATAAATGTCTTTTACTCACGCTGTACAGTCACTTGACGGCAGTTTATGTCCAAAAACCCTAAATAGGAAACATGTTCTTTCTTTGTTTCTCTTCGTGTCTTCTCATCTTCTCTGAAGATCTGTTCAGTAGCTGTATATTTTTAGAATAGCTGCTAATGCCTACTCTGTTGTTGGAACTTTCCAGAAACCTTGAAAAGCTTGAGTCGAGTTAGTAGTGCACTGACAAGAAGACAGTAAAATAACAGGTTGTCAATGGAAGTATCTAATTAGCTGCATGATTTGTTGTGTGTTTGTGTGTGTCTGTGTGCTTCTTTTAGAGGGTGGAGTTGGATGATTTCATTTTCCTTAAAGGGGTGAATAAAGATATGGCTTTAAAACAGACTTTGTTTTCTTGTTAAGTAATAATGACAAATCTATGCTGAATTTTGCAGCGCTGTCATAAAGCATATGTGTGCTTACTGTTTGTCAGTTAAAATTATGTATGGAAGGCTATTTTATCAGGCTATGTATGTGCTATTTTAAGATCACTGTTTGTCATTTCAAAGGCATATGTGCACATTAAGTATAGTAGCATTAGTTAGGCTGTATAATTCATGTCACAGAGTGTGTTTTCATGTATGCCTATTATGGATGCACCGATACTGATACCAGTATCTGCCCGATATTCAGCCCGATACTGCACAGCGTGTATACAGTGTTTGTGTCCAGACAAGGAAACGCTGACAACAGAGCAAGCAAAGAGCTTAGAGTTATCAAGAATGTCTATGAAGTAAATGTATCTAATAAACAGAATATTAAACAAATCAAATATGCATGCATAGCTGCTGTTTACGAGTTGATAAGTGAAACACGCACAAGTGGGTTGAGTGCACAGCGGCTTGAGCTTGTCGAGTGCATCCCTTTTTTACAGACATTGCTGAAATGTTTTATAGTTCGATCTGAACTATAAAATCTGTTATAGTCGATCTGATATGTCAATAGCAAAGAAAGTAAAACCAGGAACAAATTACTAACATTAGAGAGAGAGAGAGAGAGAGAGAGAGAGAGAGAGAGAGAGAGAGAGAGAGAGAGAGAGAGAGAGAGAGAGAGAGTGCACACACATATGTTGCATGCTCTTAGTTTGTTTAGTTAGTTTAGTTAGTTATCCATGCATCATTTGGTTTAAAACTAAATCGTATATGTAAGTAAAACATGAACTGAATTATGTCAAAATGCCTGTATTGGCGAGTATCCTTGTGAAACATAGTCGGTTATGTCTTAATTGAAAGTAAACAGTTGACTTAAAAAGTTGACGCATGTGTAACAGTGTCATGACCGACCGAAACTTGGATTGTATCTGCATAATGGAATTGAATAAAACTCAAAATATAGAAATCAATAAAAAAACAAATATTCCATAACAGAATGTAACCAAATGAGAACGTTTCAAGGCAGAACTATGGAAGTTCGATTAATGGATAAAATTCAGAGTCATTGTTATTTGACTCTTAAGAAACATAAAACCTGGTTGTGGTACAGTGTCAGTGATTAGCGCGCAGACACACTCGGTCTCTCTCGCACAGTGTCACTCGGTCACTCTTGCAGTCTCTCTCGCAGTCCAGCGTGCTCTCGGACACACCAGTCTCTCTTGCGCAGTGTCGCTCGCTTGCGCAGTTAGCTTCACTTTTGTCCAGTCCGGCACCTCATAGTCTACATCTCAGCTGCGCGGTGCAGGGAACAACTCTGATTGGCTCATGGAGGCACGTGACCAAACAGTGGTTTACAGAGTGCGAGATTGGCTTTGCTACGGAGCGTTCTATGAACGGAGTGATGCATTTTAAATATCGCTCGATCACGCGAATTTGATCGTGGGAAGCCGTGATCGTGATTAAAATGATTAATTGTGCAGCATCAGTTCTGGCAGGTCACGTTAGTCAAGCTCGAGTCAGCTGATCCACGTCTACCTATACGAATACGACGCCTATCACTGTTACATATATAGGCTCCTTCAGTATTATTAGCAGCTATCACCTTTCTCAGGAGCTAATTACCCTCCTCCATCCCCAGCTCCTCCTCTGGTCACTCAGGATATGGCATTCTGATTCCCCTTAAATCAGAATAAATTCTCAAAATGTGTTGTACTTTAAATCTTGAAGGAATGATATCCGCATACATTCATGTTGGTTCTGTTCTGTTTACCCTAAGGGGGGTAATTGCTGCTCTTCCTGCTCTTATCCATGCTAGTCTGCATGGATGTGCAGGGAGTTTATGCCCAGAACGAAACCATACCGCCAATCCAAACTGTGTGCTAATTGTCAATCATATTTGACAATAGTGGGCCTGGCAGAATTGAAAGTATCGGTGTCAAAGTCGTATTGGTTCATCCCTAATGTCTATAAATAAACAAACATAAATGCACTACCATTCAAAAGTTTGGGGTTAGTAAGGTTGTTTTAATAAAGAAATTATTCTGCAACCCCACATTAAATTGCTCAAAAGCGACAGTAAAAACTACACTGTTTTAATATATGGGTTACATTTTATTTCAAGGTGGCATACATTGTACTTACGGAAATAAGTACTAAGTAATATGAATTAGCTACATGTACTTTCTATAGAGTTATGGTTTGGTTAAGGGCTTGGTTTAGGGTTAGTTATTTGTAATTATGCATACTTAACTGTTAAAGTGTTACCTATATCTGTAACGATCACCAGTGAGAGTGCCCGGGATAACCATCAGAGTGCACTTCAACCCATCCAACCCGGTGATTGTCCAGCCGGACAATCACCACACATCCATAAATTAAATGGTCCTTGGCCCAGACTAATCAGCCATGATCACATTCACCTGTATGTCATTACCTTGTTTAGCTCACCCCATATAAGCCTGGTTTTCACACTCATTCCCTGCTAAGTCTTGTTTAGTGTTATACTGCAATTCCGAGCATTCTCCCTGGTTTCGGATTTCTTGCCTGGTCCGGGGATTACTCTTTTGCCCGTGTTCCCTACCTTGTTGTGTTTGTTTGAATGGACTGCTTGCCTGTACTTTAGATTACCCTGTTCAATAAAAACTGCATGTGGATCCTCAACCTACTTGTCTTGGAGCAGTTTGTGACTCTTTGACATTTTTATATATATATATATATATATATATATATATATATATATATATATATATATATATATATATATATATATATAAATTTGCGGTGTAACGATTAGGGCTGGGAATCGCTGGGTACTTCACGATACGATACGAGATGCGATACATTGTTCACGATACAGATAATATCACGATATGGCGATACTGCGATAATCGATATATTATCAGTAATAACTCACAATATATCATGGTTTAAGAAATACAAATTTTTTTTGTAATTAGGAAAATGGATCTCCATTATTTTTTTGGGATGAAACACAATAACAAAAACAACTTGTGTCTTATCAGTTGCAACAAAACAGTCACAGACACTATTTTAGTGTAACATTGCTGCAATCAGTAGTAATAAAAATGTTTACGTCGAGCCAGCACAAACAACGGCTTTCTCACAGAGCTGCGGGTGATGCCGCGTGAGGTGTCTGTGCATGTGGTCGTGTTTCCCGTCTAGTGGACTTTTGCAAAGCCAGACATCCCAAGTCTCCTGGAAGTTCCGGGAGTCTCCCGCATATTGATAGCGTCTCCCTGATGTCCGCAAATTCTCTCCAATCTCCCGGAATCTAGAGCGTGCATGCGAGACAGAACATACTGCGCGCATAACATACATAGCACGCGAACGACAGATAGAGAGAGAACGAGAGACCTTGCGTGTGTGCCTCATGAAAGCTAGTCAAATCCAGTCAACTCGGATAATGAATAGAGCGTTTTTATAACGGCTTTTAAGATCGATACTTACCAAGAGCGCATCGAGAATCGATCGCGGGAGTAAATATCGTGAGATATCGCCATATCGATATTTTGGCGCACCCCTAGTAACGATACACGTATTCGTATTGAACCGTTCGGTACAATGCTTTTGGTTCGGTTTTCGGTACGCATTTTCAAACCGAGCGGTTCGTTGGACCATTTTTTCCTGCCGACCAAAATTTCGTTATATGTAAGCGTGTTGCACGTGGCAATTGTACTCGAGATGTGCGACCACAACATTGCCCAACATCAAGTGGCAAATGTAATGTAAGCGGAACGAAACTGAGCAACTCGTTATTATGTGGTTGACGGGCTGTTTATCAGTTTGGACCAATGCAGCGCGAGCCGATCTTGATTACACAGCACTGTTACTACACAGCGCTGAGACATCCAGTAAACAAAGCATTTGAATTCGCTATTAAAGTAATAACATCGCTGCGAGATCTAGTGAGAAACATTCACATTTCTCCGTTATTAACGGATCAAACAGCGCTGACGTGGAAACCAGGAAGAAACGTTGTGCCATGAATGAACTATCCAGTGTCCACAGATCAGAAACATGCACCATGGATTTACTGTAGTTACATTAACTGTAACCATGAAAGTTTAGCAGGAATCGTAGGCTATAATGTTTTTAAGTAACATTACGTCGGTGTGTGTGTAAAGAGTCATTTATACGAGCTGACAGTGTTCATGCATGCGATTAATTCAAAATCATTAATGCAGTAAAATAATTTAATGCAAATAAATTAAGCATGCAAAATTGCATCATTAACGAAAGCAATTACGACAAGCAGTAAGATTTGTTAGTTGGGAGTTTATCACACTGAGCATCTACAATGATGTGATCAGGTACTATTAAGCTGCTAAACTTCTGGAAAGTTTTCAGTCCAATAATCCAGTAAGCGAATGCATTTAAAAAATCAGTCCAAAACAGTTCTGATGTAAAGAAAATATCTCTGGGTTATGTATATAACCTGGTTACCTGAGAATGGGAACGAGACACCACGTCATGCTGTTGATGCAGTGTCTGAGTCATGTGTAATACACGGCAAGCTATTGGCCTCGGACAGGGGTGTCCAAGTCAAATGGCCAGTAGCGTGTCTATGAAAATACATTACATGTGGCTTGCCACACATAATTGACAAATTATGAGATTTCACAGTGTCAACACAAGGTCACAATCCAGTTTGAAGAGAAATTAATGTTACAATTTATTTTAGTAAGGGAGGGAACTACCTTGGTGTCCTGAAGCAGATTGCTGGCAGGAAGCAACCAAGATGATAGAATGTTATTTACGAGCAGAGATGAACATCAAAAGAAGTTAATTAAACTATGGATAGAAAGTTCAAGATCGAGGAATCTTTGGCGAGTAATATGTTCAATAGGTCAAATATGGACCATTGTGTGGCTGATGAAACATCAAAAAGAGTCAATGAGTATAAACAAAACGTTTCAAGTTTAAATACTCTTCGGCCAGAAAGTTCAGCAGGTCAAATATGAAAAATTATCCGACTGATGTTACATCTGAAGGAGTCAATTAGTTTGCATAGAAAGTTTATATTTCAAGGACTCTTCTGCCAGAAATATGTTCAATAGGTCAAATTTGGACTATTGTCTGCCTGATGTAAAATCAGGATACTGTGAGAATGTATAGAAAGGTAAAGTTCCAGGGCTCTTAGTCCAGAAATATGTACAGTAAGTCAAATATTGGCTACTGTCTGGCTGATGTAACATCAGAAGGAGTCATATCATATGTATAGAAAGTACAAGATCAAAGACTCTTTGGCCAGATGTACAATAGGTCAAATATGGAGTACTTTATGGCTGATGTAACATAAGAGGGAGTCAATGAGTGTGCATAGAAAGTTAAAATATAAGGGCTCTTTGGTCAGAAATATGTTCAGTAGGTCACATTTAAACTACTTTATGGTTTATGTAACACAGATCAATTCCTGGAAGGTAATGAGGGAGAGAGGTGGCTACATGTAGCCAACCTCTCTAGGGGCGTCAAGACTATTTTCTCTGCTTTTCTGGCATCTTTTTCTCTGCACTCTTGGCTGTGAAGAGTATCTTGAGATCAAGTCTGCCACCTGGAGGCTGAGACTGTGTGAGCCACCCAAACCCCCAATCCCTACATGGGGGAACACGAGCAGCAACACTGGCCTTCTGTTCCTCCCTCCTGGAGCTGGGTGCAGGACGGGAGGTAGAAGTTCCAGCCTGCTGGACCCGGCAAGGGAAAAACTGTCAGAATGCCTCGGATTGTTTCTTCGCTGCCTAAAACCTGTCGACGACTCTACTGACAATGTCACCAGACTGGAGAGTTACTGACAATGTCACCAGACTGGAGAGTCGGTGAGACCGCGGCATCCAGCAGAAAAAGTTATTTCTTTATTCTTTATCCCCGAAAGGTTGAGCTACAGATGCCTCTCCGTAGCCACCAAAGCAGCCAATAGCACTGGCCGTCTGCTTAGTGGTGATGAGAGACAAATATGTGGTCCTGCAGAGCTCTTTAACCGCATGGGAGTTAAGGCCCTCGCCGGTGTTGAGTTCTCTGAGCAGGTCAGCCTGGTAAACATGTTACACTGCCATGGTGTGCAGGGACCCACCAAACTAACCTGCTGCCCCACAAGCCTTGCCCACTAAGACGATGTAACTCTGCCTTGCTTTGAGGGCAAGGCTGGGCTCTTTAATGACGAAGTCGATGTGTGAGAGAGATAGCCCGCAAGCGTCGCTTCTACCTGAGGCATCGACTTATACCCATGTTCAGTGAACCCAACAATAGTCGAATAATCTGTCGTAATTGGGTTATGAACACAAGAGGAATAAGGGGCTTTCCACGACTTTGAGATCTCAGTGTGAAGATCGAGAAAGAAGGGGAGATTATGTTTGGATGGCTGGGCCCGATTGCTATTAAGGAAGCGCTCTTCCAGTTTACTACAAGGCACTTCCATATTCTGATCGGGCCACTAAATGTTTAACCCTTTGGGGTCTAAGGTGTTTTCGGGCTCTTGTGATGTTTTGACATGCCCTGGCATTTGTGCTTTTTTCAGTTATTTATAAACATGTTAATGGCAAAGGTGTAAATTCACTCTATATAGCACAAACGAGCTATGATATGTGAGCAACATGTATGTACATGTTTGTATTTTTAAGAGAATAATGTTTATGCATGATTATTGAAAAAAATAAAAATGAAAGTTGCTGAAATAAGGCCCCAAAACACATATTGATTATTTCTTCACAAGACTTTTGAAAACTGTATCACATAGTCTAGAATATTTGCTCCAAAACTATGTGAGAATCACCCTGACTACTCATTCAGATAAGTCAATAAAGTCTTTTAAATTTTTAATGATGTGTTTTGTTTGAGAAAGCTTTATGCGAGGAGGCGTGATCTCTCATTAATATGTGTGGCATTCCACACCAGAGAAAGACAAAGACCATCCCATAATGGCCCTATTAGGTGCTATCAGGCCATATCATTAGGAGCCTTGCACAAAGAATGAGGAGATTTAAAAAAGAATGGCTTTTAGATTGTTTGGATTTATTTACACACACACACACACACACACACACACACACACACACACACACACACACACACACACACACACACACACACACACACACACACACACACACACACACACACACTGCTTAGAATAAGTGAACACACCCATGCTAATGTCTTAGTTTGATTATACATATTTCAAAGTTGAGGATTCATTATGTCCGCTGCTATCGGTGTCATGGATACAGTGTCCTTGTGGCGGCGCGCGCGCAGTCTTCACTCTGACGCGCTCTTCAATCTATCGTTGCGAACACTATTCATTCCGGTGAAATCACAAAATAAAATGCACACAAACGGGTGTCCTATATACGTGTGTGCTTGATATAGACTGTAACCACTGATGAACATATTCGGTTTTGATGAGAGAAAAAAAATATGCCTGGGGCAGATTCGAACCCGTAACCTCTGACACGCTTGACAAACGATCTAACCACTAGACCACAGAAGAACTCAAACGAATCTTGCAGATCAACACGTTTACACGAGCGTATAGGCCTACACGAATGTTGTGTTGGGGTAATATTTACTAGGCAAAATATAGTCTGAAAATGCATTTGAGCTCTATGATCAGAAAAGAAATTATAAAACACTAAACAACTTACACCGAACTTGAATCATCGGGGTCAATTCGTTCTTCAAAATGGAACCGTCCGTCATCTGAGTTTTTAAATTCCACTGAGAAAAAGGTGAATTATTCCCATTTGTCCATAATCCTCTGAAGGAGTAACGTTAGCGTGCTTCCATCCCTAAAACGTGATGAACTATCAGTGAATCTCTGATGAAGAATCTGTGTTTGGCATTGATCGGGGGCGTGCCGCGTGTTCGATGCATAGATCGCCTATTACCATTTCAAAAGCTCTGGGGGTGTGGTGGGCTCATTAAAAATAATGAAGGGAGAGCGAAAAAACTGTAACTCTCCTTGGTTTCAAACGGATTACATAAACTGTAAATATATATTTTTTTAAATAAATTACTTCATTTAAAAGAAGAGAATTTCAGCTTCATAAAGAGACATATCTTGTATCTCTGTGACAAGTATTGACAGAGTTGCAGTTAATATTTCGGACGCGTTTCAGAACGGACCTCACTGACAGAGAGAAGGTAAAACGTGCATCATGTTTATTTTTCTTTATTTGACGAAAAGCACAACACTTTGTTTTTATTTTGAGTATCCACAAAAAAAATACACACTTAACAGGATCTAATGATGTACAACACTTATATTTAAGATCAAAATCAGCAGAGTAATTTGATTCTCTTTTGCACTGATAAGAAAAAAATCCAGCAAAACGCGAGGACGCGTTTTCCGACCCCTAAGGGTTAAAGTAGCGACTGCACGAGTGACGACCTCTAGCAGTTCCTCATAGGCTTTAGAGGAAGATGATAACTGCCCGCTGGTTGCACTCGACTAACCTCCCTCTAAACCTCGAAACTAGAAGCCCCTGAGAGCAGGTCCACATCCAGAAGGGAAGAGATTGCAGAGCGAGCTTCCAACTCCTGGGCAGGACTCTTGACTCTGTAGATAAAGTCAGAGAAAGGGTAGCGCACATCTCACGCTACTCTAACAGCTCCATTTGTGAGCATCATGATCGAAGTCAACGTGCTGCCTTGGCGGACGCGGGACCCAATCTACTGGTCTATAAAATTCTCTTCATCATCAAAGAGGACAAGGCAGGAGCGGAACTTCCTCACCGTAAAACGCTTACAGAGAGGGCAATCAGCTCCATCAAGAGCATGGTACGCTCCGAGACAGAGAACACATCATCGTTGTCCCCAGGAATGAGTGACAGACAAATCAGCTTCTGCAGACAAGGAGCTAGTGATGCTCTTGCGCAAGTGTTATTTATAAATTGATAATGCACGTCGCAGCGGCACCTGAATTTATCCTAGGCCAATATCTTGGTGTGTACTACAAGTGACTCAGACACGGCAGAAGGTATTCCCATTGCGTCAACACCATGACGCAGTGTCGTTGTTCCCTCAAAAGGGTACCAGGCTAATTATGTGACTCGCAGCAAGTTTTCAGTGAATTATTCATTCCAGAGTGTGTTTAGCTTTAAAACGCAAGCTCTGTCATATCCTGCGATTGTTTTGGAAGAGTGCAATCCCTCATGCATCTTGCCGTGTGAAATACAGACGTCAAAACATCTACGCAAACTACGTTTCTCAGCTCGATAAAGCAAACCGGCTTCTTGCTTGCAGTTTTGATGGATGCGAATTGTGATATTGAGATGATTGCAGTGACATACAGGAGTAATGCAATAAGCATGCGTAAGTCCCTTATACTTATGAGCAAACAAACCACGTATATTCGCATTATACGAATATATATGCATTTATGCACAGACACATTTCAGTATATTCATGTTTCCACACACATTGAGAATAATGTTTTTGTCTGTCATGTGTATGTTGCTGTGTTTAGACATTCTAAATGTCCTGTCATAGGCTTGCAGTCAGGTCAAGGCGGTAGGTTTAGGTATTTTTTTGACATATCCATGTGGTCCTTTTCAGTATCGCAACTTGTCTAAAACGTAACGCAAGGCTAAGGGATAGTGCACAGTCCGCAAATTGTTATGCAAAAGAAACCAGTTTAGGGTAATACAAGACCCCACTGCGTATTTATGCGATAAAGTTAAGATGTCAAGTAGTTAAGTAGTACTGTACTTTTTACAATATTTCAAATAAATCCTATAGAAATTTGCAATCAAGGTCATGTCTGAGAGTGTCTTATAGTAGAAAATATTTTTCTCTACAAAAGGGGGCCTGGCAGAAAAAGTTTGGGAACCACTGAGTTAATGTATAAGCTAACATGAACTAACAATGAACAATGCAGTTGTCACAGTATTTATTAAACTTTGTTAATGTCAGTTAAAACAAAAAGATTCATGAAGGATCATGTGACAAAGAAGACCTAATAGCTGCTGAAAATTCAGCATTTGCATCACAGTAATAAATTATATTTTCAAATATATTAAAACAGAAAATAGAAATTTAAAATTGTCTGCCACAATAATTTAATGTCTTTGAATGATCATCATTTGAGGAATTTTCTCAGCAAAAATTGATTTATGCAATTAATTTATCGACATATAAATTATTTGAAAGTCGATTAAAAGTTGAAATAGATTTACAGCCCTAGTTTAAATACATTCATACATTTTATTTGAGTTGGTTACAGAAGAC
This sequence comes from Chrosomus eos, assembly GCA_036326025.1. Classification (NCBI taxonomy): domain Eukaryota; kingdom Metazoa; phylum Chordata; class Actinopteri; order Cypriniformes; family Leuciscidae; genus Chrosomus; species Chrosomus eos. The sequence goes on from CM070824.1 coordinate 13,876,416, forward strand.
TTGGAGACTAGTTCATCATCTAAGGACACAAAAAGTTCCTAGCAACCCCCACACTGTGTTTGACACAGTGATCCTTTCAACGGTGAACATCTACCTGGTGGTCCACCCCACTGCGTGAGCTTGCTACGCTTCTCTCTTTTAACAGAAAATCTTGGAAAGATGAACTTTATCTCTGACAGCCATATTGAGCCAATGCAAAGGAAAGATATACATGTATGTCTGGAAATGGAGAGAAATGAGGGTTACAGAGACCTGAAGACAGAAATGTATCTAATGTGATAACTGTAGTTATGATCTTCATGTGTAATGCCTGGTTTACACTACAGGAGTTTTAAAATCCTAACCGACTGTAAAATCTGGTTGCAGCACACTCAAGGAGAATTGTTGCAGAATTTCTTCCCTCAAATCTTAAACATGCTCACACTACAAAATTTGAAAATCGTGGCGCATCACACACTACAAAATGTTATTAAGAGGATTGGGCCAAAGGAAGCGCATCATGTGATCTCACGCAGCAGATCGGAAGCTGAAAAGCAGATGTAACAAAATATCTGTCCTTCATATCAAGTTATATTTGTGAAAAGGTTGCCGTGACCAAGGAAAGCGAAATCTTTCGAAAATGTTTGAGGATAATTCTAATGACTGGCATCAGCGCTGGTCAATACAATCAATCAATGCCATTGATCTCTATGAAGTGACACATCAGCTTCAGCGTTGCCAATGCAACGCATTGCTGCTCAGCTAAGCCTTCTAAAGTGGAGCTCAAAGTTCAAATTAAATATTTGAATAATTAACAGCTTGTTTCATTAAATCTATCTTTGAATGAATACGCATTTTTATATTTTCCATTGAATGAACAGTTTAATGACTCACTCAAAGACAGTCCCTTGCCGCCACCTAGTGGCATAACAGTGTAACTGGACAGAGTGACAGCCTGTCTATAACATGCAGAGACGAGCAATGCCGATATTGGTGAAATATCAACAGAAAGCCTCTTGTAAAGTGAGATTCGAGGATCGGAACTAACTGTTAATAATGGCCTAACAAGTTCAGTGTCAGGTTTATGTTCTGTTATTATATTACGTGGACCCTTATTTTGACATTGTTTCTTCTGTTTCCTCGACTTCGTTGCTCAACATATTTTTAGTTTCTGTTTCATTACTGAACATGTACTTGTCTTCATGACTGCTGACCACAGAGTAACATGTATTTACGCAATACATAAATAGATGGAGATAATATTGCATATCACACTGTTGAGTCACTCAAAATTACATCAAGGGAAATTCCTTCACCACGACAGCCCTCCCTATACGCGAACTAAGCGGCTGCGTAGGGCCCTACCGCCATTTGGGGGCCCCCAAACTATTGTCCGACCATAGACCCTGACCATGACCTGTAACTTGACGTACATTCACATCACGTTAACACAGAGGTAGAGTTACTCACAGGACACTGCACTTATTCTCAATCAAAAAAGTTTATTATTTGCATTTGCTTTAAAGCCTTGACGGTTAAACATTTCATTCGCATGCTGTTCTTTTTTTTAATATAAGAAGATACTGTTTATCTAAAGATATTTAGTTAATTGTTCTGCACATGTGCACACAATTTTTTTTTGTTTTTTACCATAAGCAGGTTATTTAGTACACCACATTGAGTATACCACTTCAGTACTCTAAGACTTTGAATATTAAAGTGCAAAATAAGACCTGGGCACTCTTGTGGATTTGCTACTGTTACAATTTGAAACCGTAGAAGGGTAAAAACAGGCACACATTGATGAAAGCAACACAGCTACAACTAATAATATTGATAATGGGTAAGTTTTGTAGTCTGCGAATAATCAAGCATTGACAATAGTCAATCATATTGGCGGGCGGCACCATGGGTCCCCAAACAAAATTCTGCTTATGGCCCCATTAAGGCTTGGGCCGGCCCTGACGACAGCCCTACTTGTTTATTATTGGCTATTATGACAGTACTTACGTAATCACAGTCTTGCTCCTCCCAATTTAAAATCCTAAATATCAAACATGTTTGATATGATCTGGGCGAGCCCGTTTTGTGTGAGAGCGTTCGATCGAGGTCCTTGACAAAAATGTTCTCCGATTCTCGGGAGGAGAAAAATCAGGGATAAATCGGCCTAAAACTCCTGTAGTGTGAGCCAGGCATAAGTGTGATATGTATGTGTTTGTCTGTCTGTCTGTATGTATGGGAAAAGTGGTTTAGAAACTTTTTTGGTTATGAAAATAGAGATCTTTGTGTCAATTATTTTGCTCTGTATTTTTTGTGGAGAAAGGGAGTTAGACTCAGTTTGGATTGAAGGATGGATTGAACAAAAACATCACCTTGTGTAAGAAGATTTATTTATTTATTTATATAAATTTGTTAAACTTGCTGTATCCATAGAGAGAATATAATCAAAAACAAAATGGATCACTTGGAATTGTGTAATAATCTCACTTGGAAAATAAACTCATTTAAACATTTAAAAAATCTGTATTTTAGGTCAATTTATATATTTATTTATTTTGTAAGTAATCATGTAATAACCAGGGTTTTAAAATGTACTTTTTCACTCATCGGCCAATTGGCTACTACATATTTTAAGTTATCTGGCCATTCAGAACTATTACTAGCCAAAAAAAAGAAGAAAAAAAGAGAAATATACCAAGTTAACTACGTCACAGTTTATATATATATATATATTATATTATCCATTATATTATATTATCCATATATTAATTTCTTACAAAATCCTGTCATCCAGCCCTTTCCTCCTTTCCTCTTTCATCCTCACCACCAAAAATGTATGGTCTTTGACAGCCTCTACCTTGAAGTGGTTGGTTCAAGTAACAATTTTTTTTTCAAAGATGAGCCACTCGCTCCCAGCTTGCCACTTGGTATTAGAACTTCTAATTTTCTTGTCTTTGTTTCCTTTGTTGTTTGGCGGCTCTTTACTTTCACTGGGGTTAGTTACCCCAGGCAAGTATCACCACATTATTATATTTTTTAATCTTCGCTATTGAATCAATGCAAATGTTCAAGCGCACCGTTATTTGTTGCATAGTGATGTGTATGTTCAGGTAAGCCAGATATTCGCAGATTCTGCAATATGATGTATTTAATATGTCATGATGACTCACGCTAAACTTTGCCTTTGCGTTAAATCTGTGCAGATTTGGCTTACACGAACCTCCCCAGCAAAGTGAAGTAACCTGCCAAATTGACTAGTGAATTTGACAGTGTTACCCGCCATAGTTGATTTTTACCCACATTTGTTGGGTTGGCGGGTGTTCATTTCAAACCCTGGTATAACCAATAATCTACTGTCAATATAAACTTTCTGCTAAGTGATGGGGGTTCTGGGGTTTATAAAAAGTGATAATGTACTGTATGTAATGTAATGTTTCAGCAAGAAAAAAAGAAGAAAAAAAACTTGGACTTTAGTGTTGAAGCTTTAGTTTGTATTTTGTTTCTAACTATACTTTCTATCACTCTTCCTGCCTATAGTTTCCTATAGTACTTTATCCCTTACATGAAATATTGTTCATTATATCAACATTTATATATGTATAAATGCTTTCCAATTTAAATATTTGTGACCCTGGATCACAAAACCAGTCTTAAGTAGCACGGGTATATTTGTGGGAAAAGTCAACAAAACACTGTATGGGTCAAAATTATCGATTTTTCTTTTATGCCAAAAATCGTTAGGATATTAAGTAAAGATCATGATCCATGAAGATATTTAGTAAATTTCCTACCTTAAATATATCTAAATTGTATTTTTGTAAGTGGATGCAGCACAATAACCAACAGAAATGGAAACCTTTAAGGCGATTTTCTCAATATTTAGATTTTTTGCACCCTCAGATTCTCAATTTCAAATAGTTGTATCTCGGCCAAAGATTGTCCTATCCTAACATACCATACACCAATGGAAAGCTTATTTATTCAGCTTTCAGGCGATGTATAAATCTCAATTTTAGAAAATGGACACATAAGACTGCTTTTGTGGTCCAGGGTCACATTTATGTATTCGCTTGCTTTGCAGTAATTACAATGATATTATGTTACAATTGTGAGAATTGGACCCTAAACTAAAGTGTGATCAAACAAACATATTTGTAATTTTTATGTTTTTCCCTTTTACCTCCCTCTCATGTTTGAATGAGATGTATGCTATCTAAATGTGAAGTAATCGGATTTCTCTCTTTACCTCAGTCGAGCGGCTCCCTCAGCCGAGTTTTCAGTTGACCGCACACGTCACCTGATGTCCTTTTTGACGATGCTGGGCCCTAGTCCTGACTGGAACGTTGGTCTGTCATCAGAAGACCTTTGCACCAGAGAATGTGGCTGGGTCCAGAAGGTGGTTCAGGACCTCATCCCATGGGATGCAGGAACAGACAGTGGAGTCACTTACGAGGTGAGCACTCATGGAAAGATATACAAATTACATTATCAGCAAGACAATTTGAGTGAGCAGTTGAAGTGAAAGTGAACATGGATTTTAGAATTCCTTAGTATTTGGTACAGGTATGTTCCACTTTTGCTGACTTGCTGAAAGCGAGGAAATTACATGTTCACATGTAGGCTACTGCATAAAAAGGGCATGGAATCTTTAGCAATTTCTTTGTTCAGGTCTTTAAAAATTCCAAAATTGTCTGATTCCAGGTTTGATAATAATAATAATAATAATAATAATATTTTTTATTCATTCTTAAAACATGTTTTCAGTGTGGCCTTTGTACCTTTGTTCCACTTGGTTTAGATGTGAAGTCAATGGAATACTACTGTGAAGTATTTGGATAATAAAGGTTATGACTTATATACACATGCTCAAAGTAAACTGCACCAAATGAGTTCTCTCTGTATTAATAACACAGCAAAATAAAAAATAAATAAAAAAATTATGACTTACTTTTAAAAAAGCAATTTGCCAGTTGAAGTGATCCACTTGAGACCATACAGTCATGACCATAGCTTGACTCTGCCATCTACTGGTGTGTGTCAGTCTGTCTGACCAAAACATCTGCTTGAATTGACATCATACCCATGGATAATAATCAAATGTTTGTTTAATTTAAATATTGAGAGGTTAATATTTTTACTTGTGGAGTGGTTGGGTGGTTAAAGGAATATTCCTGATTAAATATAAAATAATCTGTATGAACAGCATATTTTACAGGCTCCCATTCACCTTACAAAATTATTTTATTTTATGTTCCAACTTGTCTCAGATGCCATTGATAGAGCTCATGTTGTATTAAACCAGGAACATTCATTTAAATGAATCGGTTCCTATAACACAACCTTGGATTCCTCACTTGAATTTTTCCCCTATCATTGGGGAGTGGGTCTGTGTATATAATTTGTATTGCTCTCCTGGTTGAGCCTGTTATATTCAACTTCTCTCAGTGCTTCTGTTGACTGTGAAGCTAATCTCTCTTTTCGAAGCTTAAAGGCTTGGTGGTCTCTTTGTTGTGTTAGTTGATTTTAAACTGTAAAAATATAGAATAACCATATATCATAACAATCCCTTTGGGTGTTTAATTATTTTTGTTTTATCTTGATTTATAATGCATATGTAATGTCTGCTAATGACTGTGATTTCAGCAATCCTATAAGATCATTGAAAACTAAAATTCTGTCATTTACAATCCCGGCAATCTTATAAAATCATTAAAGATCACACTGTACGACATGGATCTAATAAACTTGGGTATTACATGTATGTAGACTGTATAATGATGACACACACCTATTGAATTGTAGGCTACGACACAAGTTAGTATAGAAGGCAATTGTGGTTTTTATGTAGGCTGAAAGAAAGCGGAGGAAGCAAAAGAGGAGATTATGGATGAGGTCAGGTCTAGGGAAAACAGGCCAACTTGGCATGCCAATTTTGCAAGTTTTGGCGTCATATTGCGTTGATCAATACGCTATTTCATGTTTAATTTTTATTGGCCAGTCAGTAGACGTAGGTCGTAGCAGCAAACACACAGTGAGATGATCATGCAAAATTTCTGACACTGTCATAAAATGAATCGCTCGCTACCTTTGTTTGCAAGACCGTGACAACTGCCATCTTTGAACCTCTCTCACTTTAAGAACACAGTTTAGTTGCTACGACCACAGAAATCACCACGATTTGTCATCTTTTTTCCTGGGACAGGCCAAAATCATACAATTTGTAGAAGGCATTAAAGAAACAATACACATAAAATGAGTTCTTGTTATTTTTGGTCATTCAGGAATGATGGCAGTAGGATCCAATAGCAATAAGAAGGGCTCTTGAGGGGACTCCAACTGGTGAATGTTACAGTCCATAATGACTTAGGTTTTTTTCTTTAGTGGTACATTTTTTTTTTTTTTTTTTTTTTTTGATCGATTAGATTAATGACAGAAAATGACCATCCCTTTAATTTTTACCACTGTGTAAAGGAATCCACTGGAGGGAAGTGTAGATTAGAACCCAATTGTAGTTTATTTATGATAACATGAGCAAACATAAAACAAAAGCATGCTGTGGCATGAACTCAAAACCATGGCTGGCATGAACACCAGTGAACAATGTGATGAACCAATGACAGCATGACACATGAGACAGAACAAATGGCAGGATCACATGACTTGAACAAGGGATCACATGACAGCCATGAAACTGGAAAATGAAACATAACCAAATAGTGACACAATGATATTGTTTGAATGATATGACTTGGACATTTGACATTTAAACATTGTAAACTGGTTTATTTATTTAATGTTTATTTAGTCTCCCAACAAGCCTGCAGCACCTCAGGAGAAAATTCGTCCCCTCACAAGTTTAGACCATCCACAGAGCCCTTTCTACGACCCAGAGGGTGGTGCAATCACTCCTGTGGCCAGAGTTGTTGTGGAGAGAATTGCCCGCAAGGTCGGTTTCTTTACTTGTCTAAGAAAAATTACTTTTTCAAAAGAAAATGTTCTAAGCTGTTGCATTTTTAGCTTTTATTACTGTGCAAAGTATCTCTGCATTATTCATGTCATACAAGTCTATAAACTGAGAGCTAAAACAACAACAGACTATACATATTAATGAAGCCAGCATGTCACAAAAGTGCCATGGAAGTATTGAAAGTTATACATACTTTATTGGGAGAGAGTTAGATTACTGTATGGGAATTAGGACAAACCCAGGGAAAAATATAACCCGTGTCATCTTTTTTGTGGTTTTCAATCAGATAGCAATAGTGAATCAAATCCCATCACTGTGAAGAAAAATATGATTGAATGAGGGACATCATTTAGAATCTATTTGAAAGTTTGAATTGTTTTCTGATGTCTGCAGGGTGAGCAGTGCAATATTGTGCCTGATAATGTGGACGACATTGTAGCTGACATTGCCCAGGAGGAAAAAGAAGAAGGTTTGCATATCTTTACCTTTTCGTCAAAGGCAACCTTGAGAGAGAGAGAGAGAGAGAGAGAGAGAGAGAGAGAGAGAGAGAGAGAGAGAGAGAGAGAGAGAGAGAGAGAGAGAGAGAGAGAGAGAGAGAGAGAGAGAGAGAGAGAGAGAGAGAGAGAGAGAGAGAGAGAGAGAGAGAGAGAGAGAGAGAGAGAGAGAGGAGAGAGAGAGAGAGAGAGAGAGAGAGAGAGAGAGAGATTGACTTTTAACTATTACATTTCCTGAAATCCTCCAGTCTAACCAAGTGGAAAATTCTTGAGAGGTTACTGTAGGGTTTTTAGCAGCACAGAAGACAGCATCTTCTTGACATGAAACGAGTGGTACCGAAACTGTCATAGTTCTTTTATTCAATCTTTTTATGAAATCTCAACTTTGTCTCTGAAATTTCTTCTAAAATTCCTTTGGAGAAATAACAATAGTAACACGATACAGCTGTTGACATACAGTATGCCTTCCAGTAGAGCTTATTGACAAAAAAAGTTATTTGTGCCTTTAAATGAAAAGACCCTAATCACTCCTATAATAATAATTCTTTCATAGCCTGACATCATTTCAACACGTTTGCATAATTTTGTAAAACTTAATTTAATTCATATAACTCTCTTGCTGACTGTTTAGAGCTATGGATTTTCTTGTTTCATGTTTATTCTTCAGCCACCCACAATTCTAGCACAGATAATGTAGCCATTAGCAGTCAGGGTGTAGTTCTATATCACTTTGGAAGATATTTAATTTTAAAACCACAAGAATACTTGTTTTCTATCCTCCAATTCAAAATAAAATGTAAGACATAAGAGCTGGGAACAGACATTATTCTTTAATCTATCGGTCTTAAATAAAATTATTTCTTTAACCACACCAACTTTGCACCTCCCCCCAGACCCACCCGTGGGTCCAATATTGCATAATCATAATCATTTTGAAAAATTTCTAAGTTGTACAGCACAAAACTAGACATATATAATATTGTTTGAAAGCTTAGAACCTCAGCTTTCATGACAATCCCATCACTTTTGTATTTATGTTACCTAGAATAAGATATTATGGTCTAAATTCGACCCCCCCGCAACGACCCCCCCTTGAGAAAATCATATTTATGATATTAAATGTCATATTTATATCACACAAACTCACCAGAAATAGACAAATCATACATCAAATGAAAGCTCTCAGTCTCAAGAATATCACTGTGCAGTTTATTTTTTCCGATCCAACACTTTACAATAACATTATTTTCCAAAGAATCACGAAAACGGAATCGAGTTTTTTGAACAAGCAAACACATGAGTCATATTCCTGTTCGGATCACTTCCTCCGTGTGGAGCTACTAGCCTCAAACGCTATATCAGCTCGTTCCTTAGGTTGTTTTCTTCAAAATGAGACCATTTTCACATGTCTTCGAGCAAGGATGACCAAATTACACTGTAATATGTCACCGATGTCCAGATCAAAACGTGCGATCTAGGATAGGAGCAAATATTCTTATTAATCTTAGGTTTGATTGTCTTCGTTAGCCGCGATTTTTGATGACGTCATCAAATATTGCGTCATGCGTCAAGAAAGCCGAGACTCTCAGTGATCCATAGACACGTCGATCATTTCTCTAACCCACTCAGAGACCGAGATATTCTATGACAAGTTCGAGGAGGCGGGGCTTCATCCTGACATTCCAGCAGCTGCCAGCGCGCATCGCAGAAGAGAGGAGTCTAGTTTGAGATCGATTGATAGTTTGGAAAGTGTTTTTTTTAGTTATTGCGTGCTTTTTACAACTGGTTGGAGTGTTTTGTCTTTGGACAATGGCTTCAAGAAAGATTTTTGTCGGCGTAGAGGCTGTTTTGGCGGAGTTTGATCGAGACAGTGACACTGAAACTTGCAGCAAAGTTTTGACTCTGATCACAAGCTGCGTAATGGATCCTGAATTTGAGTAAGTACACATTTTGAACCTATAAACGTTGTATTTGTGTATTTCATGAACTAATGCATGCCACAATTGTACAAAATATTCATGCAACAGACATCGAGGAATATCACAACCCATGCACGCTCTAATTCAAATTAGCACGGGTGGTTTTGGGTTTTGCTAACGCACGATTGTTTTTTTTGTTTTTTTTTTGTCGCGTACGTGTTTGTGCATGTATATTTGAGATTTATTTTGCACCCAAAGATATATGCATGTAATAATAAACGAGCACAACCCATGCATATATTGATGCCATAGGTCAAATATGCTTGGGAGCTTTTGCTAAGCTATATATATATACACACACACACATACACGTGAAATGCATTCTACATGTTGGTTACATTCATATTTGAATCAGTGCATGCATGAGTTGTGCTCCTTTATTTTTGCACGCATGTATTGGTGTGTCTTATGTGGGTATGCAAATTATAATCTTGTATCTGTTATGTGCATACGTTAATTATTTTGTGTGTTTGTGTGTAATATTAGCATGCATTTCTGAATCAAAATGTGGATTCATAAATTTGTTTTGTTTTGCAGTCTGGACAGTGGTGATGAGTGGCAGCCAGAAATGAAGACACCAGTGACTCCCTTCAGATAAATCTCAATAACTTTTTTTGCGGAGGAGTTATCAAGAAAATTATTTTTTCCCCTGTTTACAGACACCTCGTGGAAACAGTAGAAACTTTCTGAAGGGAAATACACCAAACAGATCCTAAGTTACAGACTCTGAACTAAAAACCTAATAAAAAAAAAATCTAAATCTGACTTTTTATCCTTATTTATCATAAACTTGTGACTAAATACAATAAAATATATGCAATATTCCACCACTGTGTTAAACTTTAGAGTGTTTTTTGTAAAATGAGACCATTTTAATTAATTTACTCCAATGTATGTGCGTAGGACACTCTTTTAAATCCAGGTATGCCCAATTCTTTTAGCAATAAAAAATGGAGACTTCAAAAGTACACTTGGAGACACCAGTGACTCCTTTCAGATAAATCTCAATAACTTACTTTCAGAATGAGTTAGCAAAAAAATTCTTTTTGCCCCTGTTTACAGACACCTAGTGGAATCAAAAGAAACTTTCTGAAGGGAAATACACCAAAACGATCATAAGTTACAGACTCTCAACTAAAAACTTAATTTAAAAATCTATCAAAATCTGACTTTTTATCCTTATTTATCATAAAATTGTGAATGCATACAATACAATATATGCAATATTCCACCACTGTGTTAAACTGTAGAGTGTTTGTTGTAAAATGAGACCATTTTCATCCATTTACTCCAATGTATGTGGGTAGGACACCATTTTAAATTCAGGTATGCCCAATTCTTTTAACAATCAAAAATGGAGACTTTAAAAGTACATTTGTCACTCCTTTCAGATACATCTCAATAACTTTTTTTGAGGAGGAGTTATCAAGAAAATTCCTTTTGCCCCTGTTTACAGACACCTAGTGGAATCAAAATAAACTTTCTGAAGGGAAATGCACCAAACAGATCCTAAGTTACAGACTCTTAATTTAATTAAAAATAAAGCTTAATTTAAAAATCAATCGAAACCTTATTTTATTATCCTTATTTATCATAAAATTGTGAATAAATACAATACAATATATGCAATATTCCACCACTGCGTCAAAATGAGGAGTGTTTTCTGTAAAATGAGACCATTTTCATCCATTTACTCCAATGTATGTGGGTAGGACACAATTTTAAATTCAGGTATGCCCAATTCTTTTAGCAATCAAAAATGGAGACTGTAAAAGTACACTTGTGACTCCTTTCAGATAAATATCAATAACTTTATTTGAGGAGGAGTTATCAAGAAAATTCTTTTTTCCCCTGTTTACTGCCACCTAGTGGAATCAAAAGAAACTTTCCGAAGAGACATAGACAAAACAGGTCCAAAATGACAGGTTTTCAAATAAAAAATTAATTAAAAAATATATAAAAATATGAGATTTTATATGCGTTTATCAAAACATTGTGAATAAATACAATAAAATATATGCAATATTCCACCACTGTGCTAAAATTTAGAGTGTTTTCTGTAAAATGAGACCATTTTTATCCATTTACTCCAATGTATGTGAGCAGCACGCTCTTTTAAATTCAGATATGCCCAATTCTCTAAAAAAATTCAAAATATGCTGCAGAGTTGAATTAATAAAGTCTCTTACTGTTACATCCACATATATACTTGACATCTAGAGGTTATGGGACATAACACACACAAAAGAAAATAGATCTAATAGAATGTTGTTAAAAGTAAGATACTTTACTCAATTGAGGAAATATAATTTTTTAAAAATTAAAATTAAGAAACAGGCAGAGACCAAAACTGAATTTGTACTTGCTTTTAGTAAGAATAATAATTTGATGTAACAAAACACCCAATTATATAATAAACAGTGAATCAAATATACTTCCAAGACAATGAACATCTATTTACAAATTATATACAACATAAAATATTAACAATTACAAAATGAGGGACAAGAGCAGTGCTAAAGAAAATAAATAACAAAAAAAACAACCCTCCTAAAACAAAACAAATTGGTTCCCTGAGTAGATGACATTTATGGGAACACTCTCCAAGTGTGACTTTGCAGTTGAGGGGGCTCTTACATTCAAAATGGTGTCCGTAATTTCGGGCAAAACACTAGAACTAATCAGAGAGTACCACCAGAAGAAAATCCACTATGTCTTCCTGCACTCTCGTAAGAACCACTGGAAGCAGACTTATCTGCGAGAAAGCATACAAGCAGGGAATCAGACTCATCTCTGCCCTGCTGAACCTTATCCAAATCAGACCCATGGTTTGAGGATGCAACCGCTATTCTCCAGGCCATAACACTTGTCTTGAGAGAAGATCTGCTCCCATAACCAATTTAACCAAACTGAGATATGCACTTTCCTTGGAGACATAAACTTTTTTTCTGCACCAAACAAAGAATGTACCAAATCCACCTGATGACCATATAACAGTCCTGAATGTCTGGAAGGAAATTGATAAAAACAAGAAAAAAACATCATCATTTTCAGGTAATTTATGTGACACGCAAAGATATCATCCTCCTAGACTCCATAGACTGGGGGACTTTCATAAGCTGCTTTGTCCAAAGGACTGCCATTATTTCCAATGTAACTGATAGCATTTGCTCATAACACTTATTGTGTGGTGAGGAAGCCAACAGGGACAAAGTCCTCACTTGTTAATCCACCACTAAAAGGGTTTCATATAAAGCACATCCACTGGTGAAGGTGTTCACCATGGATGGTGTTCTCATAGCATCAGCTACTGATGCAGAGTCAAGTAAATGAAAGCCAACTTATTGTTTTGTGGTAATCAACAAAACCATATGTTGAAGCAGGCCTCATCGTGACTTAAAGGGCACCTATTATGCAAAATTCACTTTTACATGGTGTTTGAACATAAATGTGTGTTGGCAGTGTGTGAGCAAAACCACCCTAGAATGATAAAAATCCACCCAGTGTTTTTTTTACAATCTCAATAAATCATAAGCACTGTCTCAGAACGAGCTGTTCTAGGATTCGGCGCTTTGTGACGTAGAATTGCGCAAGCCCCACCGACGTGGTTTGATTGACACTGTGGTTTTGGCATAGACCCCGCCCTCAGTGATCTGTACACATCCTCCATTGTTTCAACTACACCCGGTAATGTCTCCTAAGAAACATACGTGTTCTGTTTTGGGATGTAATAATGTACATAGTAGTTTTCACTTACTTCTGACATCACTGTAAACGCAGTGGATGGATCTTATTTACGAAGGAAAGGCGCCACTTAAACTTCCAAAATAAGTTTATGTTTGCGTGAATTTTCTGACTGACTGTTTTGTGAACAAGGGTCAATTCAAAGCAGGACTTGCTTCAAAGTTAATCCTCATCCAAGTGTGGATCATTGCCTACTGTTCACGATCCAACGTCACCTCCAGAAGTAGTAAGTGTATATTATGATTTTTGAGCAAACAGTCATTTCAGTCAATGTTGTTTTCGTCAACGATGACTATAACGAAATGATTTCATTGACGCACTTTTTTTTATGACGATAACGTGACGATGACTAGCTAAAAATGGCTTTAAGGTGACTAAAACATTGACGAGACGTTTTCGAGTTTTCGTTGACAAGACGAGACGGAACGAAAATGAGTATAACTCTGACGTTCGCAATGCATGTAATTTCTGCTTATTTTCCATGCAATCTGTCTGTTTTGATTTAAAAAAAGCAATGCTGCCGCTTAATTCAGTATAATCCAGCGGTTCTCAAAGTGTGGGGTGCGCCCCACTGGCGTGACAGACGTGACAGGTCTCCTCCAAATGGGAGGAAATGTTCCGTGTTATGCCTTTATATCTTTATTCGTTCATGGCGAGTCCGCATCGTCAACTTCATCTTTGCAGCGACACCGAAAACACCAGTTTATTAATAAACATTTAAATGTCTCCTTGCTATTTTTTTTACACATTCATCATCATTACTTTTACTGGTACTTTGTGGCAAACGTTATGCGCGCAGTCGTGCGCTTGAGTGCGGTTATAACGCTCATTATCCTGTATAGCCTATTTAAGTAACTAAATTAATATAAGAGGGGCGATTTGTTCACTAATGGCCTAAACGAACAACTACTAGTCGACTAGAATAAAAACTTTAGTCGGAGGCAGCTCTTATTCCACTTATTCTCGAACCAGCAGGCCATTCTGGGTTGAGCGCGCGACCCTGAGCTGAATGAGCGAGGGAAGGAATATTCAGAAATGCGCTCTCCGCTCACATACTCTGATCGGAACAAAGGAATATTACAATAATTAATCATTCGTTTATATCTTATACACTGCCCATACACTACCCATAATTTTTAATTCCATCAAACACAGTAGGCTATGTTATGTATATTTTATCTATTTAAAAAAAAAATCACGTTTTTAAGTAGGCTAAAGGCAGAGAGTTGTGTGCATTCTTCTTCCCTTTGCCACATCATATCTCTGTGAGATGGGCTTTTCAGCTGTTGCTTCACTGAAAACAACATACAGATCTCAGCTGAACATTGAGCATGACTTTTGAGAAATTGTGCAATGCAAAACAGGCTCATTGCAGCCACTAATGCAGGGATAAATAGACCTGTCTTGCCAAATTGATTTCTATTATCTTCTTTTTTTAACAGATTTCAAAGTGGCACTTTTATTTCTTTTCTATTTTTTAACTTGATACAAATTGACACAGCTGCACTTTTATTTTCTTTTTTTACTAAAATTGACTAAAACTTGACTAAAACCTTTTTGCGCTTTCGTCGACTAAAACTTGACTAAAACTATTAAGTTTAGTGACTAAAATGTGACTAAAACTAAAAAGCATTTCCGTCCAAAAGACTAAGACTAAAACTAAAAGGGCTGCCAAAAACAACACTGATTTCAGTAGATGTCAGCCAATTCAATAAAAAATGCGTCTAAAGTTGTTTTCGTCGTCGTAGGATGTCTGTGTAATTTAAACCTTGTTTGTATAGTGTGTAACCCACATTTATAAATATATATTTTAAAGATATTGTATTAAAAACTGTGTATATTCTGTAGCCATCATCTCACATTTGCCACATAAGCACCTGTACGACAAGTAATGTAAACATGACGCAACAGGTCCCTCGCATAAATGTAATTTCGCTTGTACGTAGCAAACGTTATCACAGTATTTGTGTTTGTAGTTTCAAAAAATTGCGCCAACGTTATCACAGTTTGTGTGTGTCTGTGTGTGTGTTCACTGTGTTGTTCATCCATAATTGCAAAGGGGACGCGATTACAACTCTATAAGTACATAAATGTATCAAATAACCATTCCGAGACGTCCTCAATTCTCATTTGTGTTTCTTCTGCCGGAGTCTCTTAATCATCTGGGTCAGATTCAAACATGTACGGCTGAATGGCATACAAAACGTACTCGGTTACTAACGTAACCTCGGTTCTCTCTAGAGAGGGAACGAGTACTGCGTAATAGCTTACGCTATGGGGAAAACTCTTTTCATCGAGATATTGAAGCCAAAAAATTATCCTTAATTTTTAATCAATGTAAAACGCTTTGCAGCAGCAAGCAGACATAGGCGAGACAGCTTGCGCGCCTATTGGCTGTCTTGCGGCAAAAGCAGCAGCCTATCGAGAGAGGCTCTGCGTGACGTCATGACGAATGGGGGCACTTCGCGCCCATATCGTCACGTCCCGCCAGAAAGGGCGTGGTCTCGCCCTATAAACAAACTCGATAAGCTGCCACACACTGATTTTTCATCGCCGAAGCGAACCAGAGCGTATTCCAAGCACGGCAAGATACGCAGTACTCGTTCCCTCTCTAGAGAGAACCGAGGTTACGTTAGTAACCGAGTACGTTCTCTTACGAGAGTATCTCTCGTACTGCGTAATAGCTTACGCTATGGGGAACACAGTGTAACACGCCGTGCGGATAGGGATCCAACACCAAAGTCCCAGGGGCAAAGGCCCAGGGCTCATGTAGTGCATAATCACCCCACACTCACAGAGAGTAAAGGAGGAGAGGCTAGAAGCATTTCTCCTTATAAATAGACCCACAGGGGCTAACCATATGGCCATTAAACCACGCAGCCAGGGTGAAAGCTTTCAGCCTAAACTGGGTGGCCCTACTTGTGCCAGTACTCATGGAGCCGCTGCATCGGTTTGAACGATGCGCATGCCAAACACTCAGCATCCGAGCCGCACAGCGGGCAGAGAGCACTGAAGTCTAGATAGCCAAAAGCTTAGCTTGTAAGGCAGGCACCTCCAGGTTATAGTATTTTATAAATGTAGACGGCGAGGCCCAGCCCGCGGCCGTACAGATATCTTGCAGGGTCACCCCGCTAGACCATGCCCACGACGAGGCCACGCCTCTCGTGGAGTGCGCTCTGACACCCAAGGGGCACTGCAAGCCCTTGGAAGTGTAAGCCAGCGCTATGGCATCGACTATCCATCTGGATAGGCTCTGTTTCGAAGCGGCAAGCCCCTTGGAACGCCCGCTATACGAAACGAAAAGCTGCTCGGTCTGTCTGAACCCAGACGAGCGGGACACATAAGCTCTTAATGCCCTGACTGGGCAAAGAAGAGTCGCGTCGTCCTCCTCATTGAGAACCGGAAGGGCAGACAGGGAAATCACCTGGGCCCTGAACGGTGTGTTGAGGGATTTCGGCACGTAGCCGTGCTTAGGTTTGAGTATGACCTTTGTGTCATTAGGCCCAAACTCCATGCATGACACGCTTACTGAAAGCGCTTGTAAGTCCCCTACGCGCTTCACTGAAGCCAGAGCCGTAAGAAACGCTGTCTTGAAAGACAAGTGTTTCATGTCTGACGACTGGATTGGCTCGAATGGGGCACCTTTCATGGCCTCCAAGACCGTGGAAAGGTCCCATGTCGGGACTGAAGGGGGCCTGGGAGGGTTTAGCCTCCGAGCTCCTCTAAGGAAACGCACGACTAAGTCGTTCTTTCCCAGTGACTGGCCAGACACCGGTTTTGCAAACGTTGCTATGGCCGCCACGTATACTTTGAGCGTGGATGGGGTCCTGCCCTTATCCAGTAGCTCCTGAAGGAAGGAACGCACTTCCGTAACCCCGCAGTCTACAGGTGAAAAAGCCCTGCGCTTGACACCAAGCAGAGAACACAGACCATTTCGAGGAGTAGAGCCGTCTGGTAGACGGGGCTCTAGCCTGCGCGATCGTGTTTAACACTCCCTCTGGGAGGTCAGCGGGTACCCGTTGATGGCCCATGCGTGCAGGGACCACAAATCCGGGCGAGGATGCCAAATCGAGCCTTCCGCCTGAGAGAGGAGGTCTCTCCTCCACGGTAAAGGCCATGGGGCAGCGCTGGTCAGCTGCATCAGGACAGGGAACCAAGACTGGTTTGTCCAGAGCGGAGCTATGAGTAGCACTGGGCATCCCTCCCTCCTGATTCGCTCCAACACCTGAGGCAGGAGTGAGACAGGGGGAAAAGCATATGGGGGGCGGCGGGGCCAAACATGGGCCAGCGCGTCCCGGCTTTTCGAGAAGAATCTCGGGCAATGAGCGTTTTCTTGGGACGCGAACAGGTCCACCTGCGCTTTGCCAAACGTTTCCCACAGCAGCTGGATCGTCTGCGGGTGCAGCGACCATTCTCGTTGCTTCTGGACAGCCTGTCTGGCCCCACATTTAGGTGACCAGGCACATGCGCCGCTCTCAGCGAGAGCAGGTTGTGCTGAGCCCAGACCAGGAGGCGTTCCGTCAGCCTGTAAAGGTTTCGGGACCTGACGCCGCCCTGGCGATTTATGTACGCCACCACTGACATGTTGTCTGATCGGACCAAGACGTGGTGGCCTTTTATCTGGGGACAGAAGCGCCGTAGCACTCTGTCGACTGCTATTAATTCCAAGCAGTTTATGTGAAGGAGCTTCTCCCGTACTGACCACAGGCCAGCTAGCGGTCTGCCCTCGAGCAGCGCTCCCCACCCCGATGTGGAGGCGTCCGTAGACACCACCTTCACACCCGAGGCGATCCCCAGACTCACACCTGACTGATACCAGTCGGTCACTTTCCACGGTTTCAGAGCTGAAAACGCACTGAAGGTCGACCCTGAGGCGAAATAGACCCGCGGTCCACGCCCTGGGGGAACTCGTGCTTTTAGCCATAGCTGCAGTGGGCGCATGCGGAGCAGGCCCAACTGGAGTACGGAGGCTGCTGAGGCCATCAGACCCAGCATTTTCTGAAACCTTCTGAGCGGGACTATAGAGCCGTGGCGGAAGGATTTCGCGACGACTGAATCAACGCTGTGTTTACAGCGTGCGAGGCGGGGTGCGCGCTAATCACAGCGGGCAGTCTGCCCTGCGCTCAGCTTCTCTGTGACGGGTTGTGCAGAGAAAGCGAGCGGGGGTGAATCCCGTGGGATTCGGCGTGTCAGTGAGGAAATGCGGGCGCGGGACAGCGGGCACATTTACTGCACTGAGAACACTGTCGGCTCGCGCCGACTGAATGTGTGTTAGTTTCGTTTTTACAGAAACCAAGGGACATGCATCGTGTAGTGTAAGCGTTCACTACATTTTCTGCACAACCGACCTGAGTCGGTTTTATTTGAGCTAGCCCTGCACCGTGGCGGGCTGTGTCTGGGTGTGGGAATGGGCACCGATGTAATCCACGGCTTGAGAGAGCGGACGCATCGGCTCAGTTTCAATGCCGGCTCCGGTAGGTTCGTCGAGCTCAAGTGCGGACGCGGCGGCAGACGGCGGCCGTTGTCCGTTTGGAGCGACTCGAGCGAAACCGGCGAAGCTGGCGGGCGAACCGGCGAGCTTTGGCGGGCAGAAGATAGCTCGGGAGCGCGCTGGGCGCGGCGCTTCTTGCGGCGCGGCATCACGGTGGGCTGGAATGCGGGCTCGGAGAACGACGTCAGGCGAGTCCGCAGAGTCACCATAGGCAGCCGCTGACAATGATGGCATCCGCCGTCAGCGAGCGCGATGGCCGCGTGATCCTCACCCAGGCAGGACACGCAGATGACGTGGCGGTCCTCATCGCTGAGTGGGGCTCGGCAAGAGCCACAGGAAGGCATCTTTAAAAAGACGCAGCTCTTTTAGAGGTAGTGGGAGAAAAATGCAAATATAGCAAACACACACACTCTAAGGCAGAGGAAAGTATATGTACGCCGGAAAGCGCAGCAGGTACGGCGGCTGAAGGCGGCGAGGCCAGCGACTCCAGGCTCAAAGGCACGTCCCGCTGAAGGCTACAGGTCGACGGCGCGGCTTCTCATCCGGATCCAGCGATGCGTGAGCTTCGCTGAAGAGTTGAAAAATCAGTGTGTGGCAGCTTATCGAGTTTGTTTATAGGGCGAGACCACGCCCTTTCTGGCGGGACGTGACGATATGGGCGCGAAGTGCCCCCATTCGTCATGACGTCACGCAGAGCCTCTCTCGATAGGCTGCTGCTTTTGCCGCAAGACAGCCAATAGGCGCGCAAGCAGTCTCGCCTATGTCTGCTTGCTGCTGCAAAGCGTTTTACATTGATTAAAAATTAAGGATAATTTTTTGGCTTCAATATCTCGATGAAAAGAGTTTTCCCCATAGCGTAAGCTATTACGCAGTACGAGAGATACTCTCGTAAGAGAACAGCGGGTCTCTCACTCACTCTCAGCTTCTGCTTTTACCGACTGTATATTTGCCATAGGTATCAAGTTACGCCTTCATCCAAAGGCAGGGCGGGGATATGTAGCTCTTTTACATTTAAGGTGGTATATACCAAAACAGCTCTTTTTAAAACAGGACCCAAAAATGACATTTTCAAATGGTTATAATAAATTAACTGTGGGGTATTTTGTGCTGAAACTTCACAAATACATTCTGGGGACACCCGAGACCAATATTACATCTTGTAAAAAGGGGCATAATCGGTGCCCTTTAATCTTACGTCAGCGGTTATCTCAGGTAATATGGTCTTGGAAGAATTTAATGTTAATGTGACAGTTGTGTTTTGTTTAGTTTGTTTTTTAAGTGGACTTGTCTGCCTGTGTTGTGGTTTCTTCTCTTTTGTGAAATCACTTCTCAGAGATCTTTGATGCCAGAAATATTAGACTTTATTTTACAACAAAGCCGACCATCTCCCACAGGAGATCACTCCCGATCATTGGATCCCTTTGGGGGTCTTGTACCATCCCAGACAGCAACATAGTGTCGGCCCAGATCTGGGCCGTGTGGAAACCTGTGTGTATCAGATGTGGGCCGGATCTGGGGCCCGTTCTTCGTACGTTGCTTAAAACATCCGCGATCAAACGAGACATCAAGATAATATCATCGTGCTCATCATGATCCGGCTAATTGGGTTCTTCGAACACTCCTGCCGGTTATGATTAGTATAGCTGGATTGGGTTATCTGAGATAATTGCGCGTTCATGCACTGGTTTAACAGGGGATATGTATCGATAGTAGAAACATTGATCAGCAACGCTGCTATTGGCTGTTCACCGTGAGCGCGCTCAGTTTTTCACCGCAGCAGAGCAAGAGTTATTGCTAGAAGGATATGCTGAATTTGAAAACTTAATTAAAAGTTTTCACCTCAAATGTGCAAAAGCCAGGAGAGAGGGCTGGCAAAAAGTAGCAAATTAAGTTTGTAGGGACCATGTTAAATGTTTTTATCACTTATTATTATAGTAGGGCCTATATATTTTTGTATTTTAATAATTTCTAAATAATTTATAATTTTGTTCATTGTAATGTCAGTCACCACCCACTAGCCCACTAGAACATGGGAACAACTAAAAGTGAAGTAGGCTACTAGAATATTCTACATAATGGTAATTTGTACTTATACTAGTCTCTTTTAAAAAGGCACTGTTAATAAATTTTAGCCTGTTTATAAAAGCAAACAAGAAAAAGGCTGCGAAAAAAATAAATAAAAACAAACAGGTGGTGGTCCTGCACCCCCACGTTATACCCCGGCACAAGAGATGGCCCTTGGGTTAAATATGAACGACCCATTATGAAAGGCTTCCCTGGGTTCAGCTCTTCCTCAGGCCCAGGGACCAGTATCAGCAATTCCTTCATTACTGGTAAATGAGCTTTAAATTATCTTAGTGCACTGTAAAATTATTTTTTTGCTGCATTAAATTAAGTAGACCTATAATCCCAATGGCTGGTCCAGTCATATCAACTGTTAAACCTTGAGTAATGAATTGCTTTGACTTGTGAAAGTGTACATGTATGAAACTACATGTAGCCTAGTTAATGTAAAAAATATATGTTGCCATGAGTTCTTGATCACATTTCCCCCCAGTGTACTTCATTGTAATGAAATTGTGTTTTCCTCTTTTGTGCAGTTTTAAACAATACACCAACACTTTTATCTGTTCCCAACCAAGTGTTATCTGAAGAATGTGCAGTAAGGGGACTTTTCCTAACTTTACATCAAAAGGGAAGAAAGTACAATACTTTGTAATGCTCATTTCCCCCCAATCCACAGGACAGTGAAGAAACCTTCTCAGATTACTGTCTTTTGGAGAAAGTATCTGTAAATAACTTTACTTAATTTACACTTGAGTAGCCTACCTATTATTTCTGAATGCAATATGAGTTGCAGAAGTCCACATCTACAGAAAGGCCTACAGAAGAGTCTGCATAAAGCAGTGATACAGAGGTGGGCAGTGTTTTCATTTCATTTTTGTTGCATAGTGTTGACAGGTTTACCCCAAGCCCCCCACCCCCCACCCCTAGAAAATATAGAGTAGAAAAAAATAAAATAGTAAAATAGAGTATTTTGAAAGAAAAAAACTTGACAACTTAAAGAAAAAAACTGGCACTAGAGATAGAGTTAGAGATAGAGTTGCTTCAAAGGAAACTTCAGAGTAAGTGCTAATATATCATTTCACACGGAGTAAAATTGCTGACCTTGCATAATATCACTTATTGCAGGCAAAATATGACTTGATCACTGGCTTTTCTTTACAAAGAACAATTGAAATAAAACTCAAAGAACTAAGCAAATTTGTCTTGTCTTTTATTAAACATCAGTGTTGTTTTGGCAGCCCTTTAAGTTTTAGTCTTAGTCTTAGTCTTTTGGACGAAAATGCTTTTTAGTTTTAGTCACATTTTAGTCACTTATAAACTTAATAGTTTTAGTCAAGTTTTAGTCGACGAAAACGCAAAAAGGTTTTAGTCAAGTTTTAGTCAATTTTAGTAAAAAAAAAAAAGTCTTTGAAAAATAGAGAAAATAAAAGTGCGGCTGTGTCAAAATTTGTATCAAGTTCAAAAATAGAAAAGAAATAAAAGTGCCACTTTGCAATCTGTTAAAAAAAAAGAAAAGAATAGAAATCCATTTGACAAGACAGGTCTATTTATCCCTGCATTAGTGGCTGCATGAAGCCTGTTTTGCATTGCACAATTTCTCAAAAGTCATGCTCAATGTTCAGCTGAGATCCATGAGAATATGTGGAATAAGCTCTACCTCTGACTAAAGTTTTTTTTTCTAGTCGACTAGTAATTGTTCATTTAAGACATTAGTGGACAAATCGCCCCTCTATATTAATTGAATTACTTAAATAGGCTATACAGGATGATGAGCGTTATAGCCGCACGACCGCGCGCATAAAGCTTGCCACAAAGAACCGGCAAAAGTAATGATTATGAATGTGTAAAAAAATAGCAAGGAGACATTTAATTGTTTATTAATAAACTGGTGTTTTCGGTGTCGCTGCAAAGATGAAGTTGACGATGCAGACTCGCCATGAACGAATAAAGATATAAAGGCATAAAACGGAAAATTTCCTCCCGTTTGGAGGAGACCCGTCACGTCTGTTATCACGCCAGTGGGGCGCGCCCCACACTTTGAGAACCGCTGGATTATACTGAAACTGAAAGTATGTCCATAAATCATCTCGTCGTTTCTGACCACCAAGCCCGTTTATTGGCTTCGCCGCCATATGGTCATTCGAAGATGTGTGGTGAGTGACTAGCCGCAGCCGCAGGTGTGTTGTTGTTGTGTGGAATCTGGTGCGCGCGCGGCATGGGTGGTGGGCGTAACCAAAGCGGCAGCATTGCTGATACTTTTTTAGCTCAAAACACAGACAGATTTCACTCAAAATAGGCAGAAATTACATGCATTGCGAACGTCAGACTTAGTCATTTTCGTTCCGTCTCGTCTCATCTTGTCAACGAAAACTCGAAAACGTCTCGTCATGTTATAGTCATCTTAGAGCCATTTTTAGCTAGTCATCGTTGCATTATCGTCATAAAAAAAAAGTGCGTCAACGAAATAATTTCGTTATCGTCATCGTTGACGAAAACAACAGTGTTAAACATATAATGAATTTTTTTCTGATGGTGGAAATGTTGTGTAATATGACACACATGCAATGTCACAGGTCCTGTCAGGTGCAATCCTTTCAGACACTGAAATCTTCCCTTAGTTTGCCAAATTTCATTTCATTGTATGCCCTTGTCCTGGCTAGAGCTGCATTGTAACTGGAGTGTATGTAATACAGCGAGCTTGATATTTATATTTTTCCTTACCACGTTCAAATAATGTGCATAAATGTAAATCGCTGTGCTTCCACATTTGTGATATGGAACAGTCACACACCATCTAAGAGATGTTAGTCTGTCAACTGCCTTTTTTTAAATTTGATGTAATACTAATATGGAATATTCGTAATAGTAACTTGGCAGCACATTTACATTGTGATCCCCCTTTCTGTTCACAAAATCCCCTTCATTGTGGCCTTGATGGGAACATGTGTGCAGTCTATATGGCACCAATCACATTAGGGAAGCCTGAGGGACACACTGTAATGAAAGTCATATTAATCATCATGGTAATGATTGCATGATCGACATTAAAAATTAATGTCACAAAACAATACACAAAAAACAAAACTAAAAAAACAACTGCTATACAACCTTATGTTGTAAGGTAATGCTAAGTAAACTTTGCGAATGGCACGACAGACAGCACATCACCAAGTTCTCCGTATCTCCAATAGTGTAAAGGAAAGATCCACTCTCAAAGAATCTATGGCAATGCTGTTTATTTGTGCTGTTATTAAAGCCTGACTCAGACGAGTCGAACATTTATGCGTTTCCAACAAATTCATGATGTAAACGATAGGGGTGTAACGAGATCTCGTGCCACGAGATCTCGCGAGACTAAAACATGACGAGATTTCCCGTCGAGTGAAAAGCTGTCTCGCGATTTCTATTACCATAGAATATTCCACCGCTACACTCACATTCGCCTAAACTATCGTTTTGCTGTTTTTATAAAAATAATTAAAAACCATTATAAACTAATGTAAAAGTCTGCTCTGCTCATCCAGCACGAGTTGCCGTTGCAATCAGTGCAGCACGAATCACAGTTCACTGATCGCGTGAGGATGGCGGAGGATTCGTTGCGCAACATAGACTAAACGTCTGATCTTATGTTGTATAATGCACGCTCAGCACCGCTGCTACACACAGAGTACGCGTGATCACGATAGTGAAAGTAAAACACAAGCTCGCTGATGTGCATTGCGCACAAATTAGGCCGCGAACATACAATCGTCCGTCTCCCAATACCCATCACTGGACTGTTTATTTGCGGCTATCGTCTCAGTTTGCACTTCGAATATTGAGAGAGTACTGTAATGTCTTAAAGACAACAGACAAGAGGCTCTGTTTCTGAACTTATAATCGGAACGCAAGAACAACTGTGGAGACAAACACACCAGGCTCGTTTCTCTACCGGCCTTTCCCGAACTCACCGCATTAACCCTATAACTGCCGGTGCAAAATACAACAGCAATTTCAAAACAATTATAAATAGTCTGTGCGCTAACTTTGATTATGGTTGCACTTGCACTTATTGTTTGCACTTAATAAGACTTCTAGAGTTCAGTTAGGAGGTCTCACACAGCCTCAATCAGAAGTTCTGAAAGCTCTTAAATGTACAGTAAGGTCTGAAGAGACTAATGTGAAATCATACAGGAGAAAAGCCAGTCAATAAAAACCTTTTATTATTAAAAGGTTATATTGTTGTATATTGTTTTCTTTCAATGCATTTGATAATTCATACTCCTAATGCATGTAATTTCAGGTCTACTTAATAAGATTATTAGTTAAACATTGCAAAATGCACCTGCATACTTTTCCAGTCATGAATTGTGTCATTAAGGGATTTCTGTAAAATTGTGCAAAAATCTCGTCTCGTCTCGTTCTCGTGAACCCAATCTCGTGTCTGTCTCGTCTCGTGAGATAAGCGTCTCGTTACACCCCTAGTAAACGACATACTCTCACGAGTCATGAGAAAAAAAATAGCCTATCTCTCAAAAAGTACACTATCGCACTGCGTTAAAAGACTTCCCGTATCAGCTCCGCTTATAAAGCCGCGGACTAATCCTGTTAACATGAAATAAGCCTGCTCGCGAGCAGGTTCAAGCTAGCGCACCTGTTGCTATGACAGCAAGTCCAAGATGAGCGTCGAAGAACCAAACAATCCAGGATCATGCCAAATCGCCAACAATCAAATCCGGCTAAGTGAGTTAGCGACGTACGAAGAACGGGCCCCTGGGCGACACTATGTTACTATCTGGGATGTGACTTCTTAAAATAGAATGGCAACATTCCATGCCTTTCTTCAGGTTTCCAAAAGTCAAACCAAAGTCAAACACAGAGGAAAAATAGTGTACTAATATATAGCTAAATTACTTATTTTCTAAATAATAAAATATTTTACACATGTCACGTGTCATCCTCATTGTCATCAGTTCATCTGTATCACCTGTGTTCAGTTAATCATTGTCATCTGTGTTTGCATTTAAGTTCCGTCTGTTCAGTCAATCTTTGTCTGATCTATGTTGTGTATAGCCGCCTGTCCTGCTATCCTTTATATTATTACCACTAAACATTCGTGTTGGAAATGTATTCTCATCTTCATCTGCCTTCCTACACACATGATAGAAGAAAAAACTGAAAAGTGGAAGAGGAGAACATGGGTGTTCTCCGCACCCTCTTAAATCCCGCAGATCGACTGGTAACCTGTTTCCAGATCGAAAAGTATGTTGAAAAGTTCCTAGAAATTTCTTAAGGGGTAAACTTGGCAGACGACGTCCTAAAAACTGTTTTTTTTGTACGGACTTGACGATCATCTGCACCAGCAAGCTTCAGCGTCTGCAATCCCGGGTACGTTCACAAAATACGTGGATCATGTGCTGTGGTTGAGTGGCTTAGTCTTCACCATGGGTGAGGATAATTATGACATTGCTGCTCAACCACAAACACCAGCCATCTTCATCACCACATCGACTGAACCTGTTCCTGTGCCTTCGTCAGTCCCAGTCTGCCCCTCAGAGCCCGCTCCACTACGCTCTTCGGAGTCTGCTCCGGGACTTCATACAGAGCCCGCTCGCCACACAGAGCCCAGCCCGGAGCCTGCTCGTCGCACTAAGCCCCGCCAGATGCCTTCTCGCCGCACAGAGCCCAGCCCGGTACACGCTCGTTCCCCGCAGCGCAATCCCAAAATGGCCACCACCACATCGCCTGAGCCCTCAGTGGAGATGGTCACCACCACACTGCACGAGCCCTCGTTTCAGCTGGTCGCCAACACGCCGGGATTCCCAGCCTTCTTCCAGCCTTGAGTTCTGATAAACCCCGCAGCCACCTTCTCCCGCTTCCTCCCGCGTCCAGCCTTCATCTCCATCTCTTCTGCCTCCTGTCAACCCCGTCACTCGCCCTCTAGACGTCAGTGGATTAGTGGGCTCGATGAGGGGCTTCCTGCCATCATGGGCAGTGGATGCCTGGGATCCTACTCCAGCCACCGTGACCAGGATTCCACATCAGCCCATCAGGCCACTGGCTCAACCTTGACTCTTACCTCCATCTCTGACGTGGCCCATCAGTTCACCAGTTCCACAAGGCTTCCTCGTTCCCCTGGATCCACCTTGGTTGCTCATCGACCTTTCATCACCTCTGGACTGCACTCCTCTGGCTTTGCTTCGTCCCCCCTGCTCCTTTGGACTCCTCACTTCCCTGGTCCTCTGCTACTCCTTGGTCCTCTGTCTCCACCATGCCCTTCTGTGTCCCCGCCCTTCGCCCACTCCTGTTGCCAGCCCTCCGCCTGCTTCTCTTCCTCCTCCCAAACCCCCACCTTCATCTCTATCGAGGGGAGGGGCGTTCTGTCACAGTTGTGTTTTATTTAGTTTGTTTTCATTGGACTTGTCTGCCTGTCATGACATGTCACGTGTCATCTTTATTTTCATTATCAGTTTATCTGTATCACCTGTGTTCAGTTAATCATCGGCATCTCTATCCCCTGTGTTCAGTTAATCAGTCAAGTCGAATTGTATTTCTATAGCACATTTAAAAGCAACAGAGTTGTGCCAAAGTGCTGTACAGTAGAGTTCTCAACGGGCCTGAAAATTACAACCCGACCCGACCCGGCCCGTGGCTTTTAAAGCCCGGACCCGATGTAACCCGACACATCAACATGAATTATCTGCCCGAACCCGGCCCGCGGCCCGACTCACTTCAATCTATCACCATCGCGGTGACTCTATTCATTCCGGTGAAATCACATAATAAAATGCACACAAACTTAGAAAGATTTACTTACTAGTCCATCAACAAGATCGCCAGGTCAGCATCACTGTTGCATCCAGTGCTGCTTTTTAGCTCGCGCCGACGAGTGAAAGCCCGAACGAGTGACTCTTGTCCGTTAATTCTCACGCGGTCAGATTCTCTTTTTCTTTTCCTAGTCTTCCGACCGCGTTTTCTTTGCTTTTTCCATCGTCTAATATCACGTCTGAAATGCGCGCAAGTGCAGCTGCCAACTATTTTCAAAGGAAAGTAGCTAATGCCATGCCTGTTTTAATAAAAATCTTAACACAATAATAAATAAAAAGAACTCAAACAGCCAGCCAGCGTGCAGGCTACGAGTTTTGAAACAAAATAGGCATAGCCTACAAACATAATCGTATGCTTTAAGGCATCGTGGAGGAACAGTGCGTCCCAGAGTCCTGCACGGGTCCATTTTTGGAGACCCGCGCCCGCCCGTACCCGCAAAGTTCAGCACCAGATCCGACCCGTCACCCGTGATAATATCAAAATTAAATCCGCACCCGCCCAGACCCGTTAATATTTGGCCCGTTACCCGACCCGTGATAAATCACACACGCTAAAATCATTCCAATTAAAGTCCTTTATTTTTTTTATCTCGCACCTCTCTCAACATCACAATAGCCTCATGAAACAGGCTAAAGTGTGCTTTGTTTTGCGCCATTCAAGTAGCCTACATCGGCACCTAAATAGGCTATGAAACCTGATAACGCAAACATCTGGCTATTAATGAAAAGAAAAAAAGAACAAGAAAAAAATACAACCTATCTGAGCCTGTCGCTCACAAACAGTATCCTATGTATTTACTTTGCCTTAAGTTATACTGTGCAGGAAAAGGATATCGTCCACATGGTTTAAGTTGCGTTCTCCGTTCTTGAATTACAAATCCAGCTGGAAAAGTCTCTCTCTCACTCGCAGCGCTCGATGCTGGGATGGAGAAAACATTCCGTGCAATCAGGTTGGGAAATGTTTTTGTATGCTCGTTCTTAACACTTTTATATACCGTACTCCACTTGCCAACTTTACTTTTAAATCATCAATAGCTACTCCCTATGGCTACTCATGCAACGCAAGCATAAACGAAAGTCGCACTGACGCAGTGGTGACGTGATGGGTCCAAAGGTCATAACGTTGTTGCGTATGTGTAATGGCAATTTAGACACAAATATTGCATATATTTTTCATCCGCTGCTACCCGCCCGCAAGGAGTTCATTATCCGCCCGCATCCCCGCCCGTGAATTTTAGGAATGATTACAATCCACCCGTTTTAGACACTTTTATGCGGGTACCCGACCCGTTGCAGGACTCTGGTGCGTCCACAGTGTGTTCTCTTCTCTTACGGCCAGCCACCCGCGATGCACTTTGCACGCAGCAGCCAGACTTTCTTTACGGTGAACATTGTTTTTTTTTACTGAGCGGAAAAGATTAAGCCCGAGGTCCGACCCGACCCGAGTCATTTGCTTATATTTTCGACCCGAACCCGGCCCGAACCCGCGGGTCCCGTCGGGTTTGTCGGGCCGACCCGGCCCGTTGAGAACTCTACTGTACAGTAAGACAATGTGCAAAAAAAAAAAAGAATGCATAAAAAGAAAGGCAGATACAGACATAAACACATTACACCCAATACAATCCAAAATCCTAAAATGGACTCTTGTGGCACACCACATAATAGGGGAACTGATAATGAAGAAGACTTCCCTATGTCTACTGAGAAGGTTCTGTAATTAAGATAATAGACCAACCACTGCAAGGCGACACCTTGAATACCCACCACTTTTTCCAACCGATGCAACAAAATACTGTCATTAGTATTTGCATTCATTGTCATCTGTGTTTGCATTTAAATTATGTCTGTTCAGTCAATATTTGTCCGATCTACGTTGTGTATAGTGTGTTTTGCTGCCTGTCCTGCTATCCTTTATATACTATTACCATTAAACCTTCATGTTAGAAATTTACGTCTGCCTTTCTGCAACCACACGTGTCAGATAAAGTGTTAATATTTAAGTCTCTATTTTTTATTGTAGACTTTAGCATCTTGGCAGATCCCAGTGTGCACTTTTCTCATCTGAAACTCCAGAGGAGACACACATGTGAGATTGTTGTGGTATTTTTATTTGTAGAAACATAAATAAAATAATTTTCTCCATTTAATCTCACTGAAGTTTAGTAAAGGCAAAGGAAATATTTTTTTGAAGATCCCATTAGTGATTATTTTCTGTCTCACGGGCACTCTTTTAGCTAAAAAACTAAAATGTACTTATTAATAAACTTTTCATCCACTCACTACTTTATTTTTTTCTGTTTTGTCAGATGACACTCCAGAGACATGTATCTACTCCAACTGGTCTCCATGGTCTGCATGCAGCTCCTCGACATGTGAGAAGGGAAAGAGGATGAGGCAGAGAATGCTGAAGGCACAGCTGGATCTCAGCGTGCCCTGTCCGCACACACAAGACTTTGAGCCCTGCATGGGGCCTGGCTGCAGTGATGAGGGTCAGAATCAAACACACACAAAATCAGGGTTTCATTCCCAGGATGAACATGTACATGAAAGACATTTTCATTCATATTCAAAGCTCTGTTTAAAACCATAGTGACAAAACTAGCTGTCTACTGTTTATATAGGCAGCTGCCTTCTAATGGGCCATCCATGAAGGACATGTTATCATTTTAAAAACAGCTGGGCAGGGTGCAATACAATGAATGCAGGGGTCTCTAGGTCTTTTTTTCAAGATTCAAATTAAGGGGCCATTTACACAACACCATTTTCAACTAAAAACGTAAAACTTTTAATGTGCTTTGGCCATTCATTTACACAACAAGAACATCATTGTTCTGGGGGTCTGAAAAAAATGTTTTGCATTTTTTTTTTTTTCTGGAAAGAATATTATCCCGTGGCCTACGGTAATAATATCATAAAACTATGATCACTGATTATGAGCAAGGTAACAAAATCTACAGTTAAAGGCAGTAACTTGTAAGCACACAGCACAAGGCACTTGTATGTAAAATCAACCAAGACTTTATTGAACTACTTTAATACACACAAACTAATCTAACGAAAACACACAAACATTAATTCAAACAGTGACAGAGAAAAGGTGATGTTATTAACAGGGTATGATTGTCCCAAATGTCCAGCGTTAGACACTATTTCTTGACCGCAACCTGAGAGAATCAATATACTAGCAATTCAACCTTAGTTTGTTTGCTTAATAAGATATGCACCAGTTCAGCAAGAATTAGGAGATTGTGTACTTGAGTTTGGATGCTCCTGTGTGTGTTTGAGTTCCCTTCCGTGACGAAATTGCTGGGGGGAAACTCTTTGGCGCTGATTGGCTGGCAGTCCTTCGATGATGCATTCCGAGGGTCAGCACTCGGTGGTGATTGGTTGGTTGGCTTTGCCTGGTGGCGTTTCGTGTGCCGGTTTACTGGATTGTGAGTTGCTATGCAATGGAGTTTCCTCTGAGTCTGCATGAGCTGCTGGAACCAAGAATCTGAGAGGGTTTTCTTTGACGGTTCAATGAAGGCTCATATGGAAGAGTCGATGAGTTTTGAGTGAGCTTTTGGTGGTTTGAAGAGATTGAATGATGGGGCGGGAGTGGCTAAGTGGTTCATGTAGATTGTCTACAAACCGGAAGGTTGGTGGTTCAATCCCCGGTTCCACTTGACCAAGTGTCGAGGTGTCCATGAGCAAGAGACCTAACCCCAGCTGCTCCCGACGAGCTGGCTGGCGCCTTGTACGGCTGACACCGCCGTCGGTGTATGAATGTGTGAGTGAATGGGTGAATGAGAGGCAAAATTGTAAAGCGCTTTGGTGGCCATTGGGTCTATGAAAGCGCTATATAAATGCAGTCCATTTACCATTTACCATTTGAAGAGCATGAAACATGCAAGCTGGAATCAGAGTCCGCATGAATCAAAGCAAGAGCAAAAGTCACTGTAAAAGCAAGGCAAAAAAGCAACGCAGAGCTGCTTGTCATTGGGTTATAAGCGTGTCCTTCCAACCCGTCCTTCCGAGTGTGTCAGCCAATCATTTGTATTGGGCGGGTCCTACACCCCATTCTCCTGGTTCTTGCATGTATAGCATGATGTATGTCTCCTCTAGCCTAGCCTGACTCCGCCCTCCTACGTACTTTCGCTTAATTTTCATTTTCCTTCAGTACTACGTCTGGGATTCTGCTGTAGACTTTGGTTTTCTCTGAAAAAAATTTAACCGGGCCAATCAGTGAATAGAGGGAGTGGCTGAGAACGATGACGTTGATGTCGACTCGTGCATTATTTTGAGTTGTAGTTCAGTAATGGCAGCGGAGAAAGATGTGAGCGAAGGCATTCGGTCCGTTGTGGCAACGCTGACGAATATCAAGAAGTTAAAGCTGAAGCAGGAACAATCTTTACTTAGTTTTATTGGTGGCCATGATGTTGTGACCCTCCTCCCCACGGGTTCGGAAAAAGACATACGTCACGACCAAACGTTAGCGGTTGGTTATGGCAGATCCAGAGTGACTCTGGGCAGATCCAATAGTTTTAGACTTCAATAGAGTACCCACCTACAAGGAAGTTAACGATTGTCAATGGATCGGTGCCAGACTCAATGTACAAATGAAATGAAATGTACGAGAGTCTGGTGGGACCAAGCTACTGTACCTCTAGCCATCTTGGCACGATGAATGCGTTTTATGACTTACTAATGGTTCGACAGGGAATTTCTCTGAACTGTGGAATGCGGTGTTGTGTTCTTTAAATGTCCTGTTCATGGATAATACTACACTGTGTAAACTACAAAAATGCAAATTTGTGTAACGGTGACATCAACGTCATGCATATTACACGTTCAGTCTATAAGTACATTGTGTTTCTTTACATGCATATTTTTTTCTTCAGTTTCAGCGAGTCATTAGTCAGTATCAGACATCACAGCTGAATCTGATAAAGTCCCCACATACGATGAGCTATTAGAGTTTATGATTGCGAAATCACCCATGCCCGATCAGATAAGAGATATATGCCGGGTCATAATTCTCCAGTGAGCCTTCCCTTTCTTCTTGACCTGCACACTGAGATGGCAGGTTCATGGAAGCACCCTTACTCTGCTTGCATAGTCCCTTTGAATTGCAGTTACACAAATATCAAGGGGATGTGTGAGCAGGGTTGTGGATAAATGCCTTGGGTTGAAGAGAATTTGGCAAGCCATCTCTCCCCGGGGACATCCTTGTCACTGAAGGCTCCCGTTTTGCCATCCAAGCCATGACAAACATCATCCTTGCTGGTTGGCAAGTCGTATTTGATGGCATATCAGAGTGGTTGTGCCCTGCACACCATGGCAGTGCTGCAGGCATACCAGGCTGACCTACTCAAGACCACAAACAGGGTTAACCAGGGTCGCTAAACTGCACATAACCACAGACCTGGCCCTTCGTGCCACTAAACAGGTGGCCTGTTTAATTGGCCGATCCATGGCAGCTATGGTGGTGACCACCAGGGTCGAGCATCAGGGTCTTGCCTTCTGGAATTTTCAGAATTGCCATTGAGATGCTGGTGGAGAAGTTCAGAGGGGGCGAGAACACAGGTGGCTGTTTTTAAGGGCCGAGGCCAGGCTCCTCCTAAGCCTTCTGGTCCTTCTCCGTGAACAAGTTCTTGTAAGCAGGAGCAGAAGGAGTGGACTTTCCTCAAGCTCAATTTTTCTGACTCTCTGAAGGAATGACCCTAACTACTTAATCATGTTCCTTCTGCCCATAAAATATGCTTGTGTCCATTTCCTGCAAGTATCAGTAGATAGCAAAAAAATTGACTATTGGTGCGTTCATGTCATGTCAGAAAGATTGTATTTACGAATTGAATGCACTTGAATGCCATAACAAAGACATAATTACTAGTTTGAAGCAATGGCGGAAGCAATTTGTTTTCAATCATGGTGAATTTATTTCTAAATGGCGACAGTATAATGTAGTTTGTACGCATTATGTTTTGTGTTAATGAAAAAGAGAGATACAATTTGTCAGAAATCAATACTTATTTATTGAGTTTATGAGCTTGTGTGACCAAACTACATTTCCAATAAGTCTCTGTGGTAGCAAAATAATAGTAATAATAATACCAAAATATAAATGACACACATAATGCACATTCTTTCAAAGCAATCAACGACAATCACTTTGGGCGGAACTAATATAAACAGAAATCGGATACCAGTTGTGTCTAAAGTGAATGTAAACAGTTGGGCCAAAAGATTGGATCTGTACATTAAGACTTGCAGTGTGAACACAGCCCTTAAGACACCCTTCCTTGACCAGGAACATTTTCAAAATGCCCTAAAGCAGTGATAACTAGGCAATTTTATCAGTTGAAAAATCTTTCTATTTTACTACTATAGATTTTACTACTAGAGTGGAGTTATCGATTAAAAAAGCATAGCTCATTTGTACTAGTAAAATAAAATGTTGAGGCTCAGAATGAAAATATTTGTGCATGTTGGGAGCTGTTTTTTATAAAGCATGAGAAACTTTAAGCATTATACAAACAAACAAATTAATAGATAGATAGATAGATAGATAGATAGATAGATAGATAGATAGATAGATAGATAGATAGATAGATAGATAGATAGATAGATAGATAGATAGGAATTTAGATGACTCTTTACTAACACTTAAAATAAAACAGCCCTGCCGTCTAATGCAACCCACACATTAATGGGTGGACAGGTGGGTGGGTTTTTCCTTAGAGTTTAATGAGGTGTTAACATCCATTATCAATTGATTATCATGCGATGGAGATGATATATAGGTGACCTCCAGGGTTCCCTGTTTACTCATGGTTTTATTAATGATTCAATTAGCCATGTGTTATCAAGCAGAACAAATGCCAGTAATTTGAGGGAAGAGGGAAGTCCAGGCTTTGCAGCATAGGCTTTCCATCTTGCCCATCTAACTATAGCTGATTAAGTAATATTAGCAATTATCGAAGTTCTTGATTGAGCTTCAGAGTGGAGTGAGCATTGTTAATTAATGTATATTAGAAAATTTATACAGAAAAAAAAAAGTCTAAATTGGTTTAAGAAAAAAGTTAAAAAGTCCTCATGTCCTGCTGAAAATGTTGAAGGTGGCATTTTTGAACATAGTAACTAGACCATGAATAAATCAGCTACCATTATAGTATGATGTGATTGTTCTAGTAGGACTCTTGAGCAAGATGTTCTAGCTTTGCCAGGCCCCAATTTTGCATAAACCAGCTTAGACCACCTAGAATCCAGCTACCATGTTCCAAAACAGCTAACACTTCAAGCTAAAATTAACTGGATTTTCTAGTTAAATGTGAAAAGATTGTTGAATAAGGACATGAATAACAACGTGAATCTTAACTTTTACAGATTCTTCCACATGTATGATGTCAGAATGGATCACATGGTCGCCATGCAGTGTGTCATGTGGCGCAGGTGTGCGCTCTAGGGAGCGCTATGTAAAACAGTTTCCTGATGATGGCTTTCCTTGCACCCTTCCCACTGAAGAGACAGAGCCATGCACTGTCAATGAGGACTGCTGTGAGTATTATTTATCTGTTGACACACAAGCCAGATTCACTTAAGTATGTTACACAGATGTTTAGTTTAGCTATAATTCTCAAAGGTCCTGACAGATCAAACCCCTTCATAAAACAATGCACTACAACCAATCTAATAAAGTATACTGTGTCTGAAAGGAGTTTTCTGTTAACATTCTTATTCATCTGATTGTTGCATTCAACCATGAAATAATGATCGAGGATGGAATGTTGTCATCTTTGCTTTATGTGTGCACACATTTTAAAACCATTCTGAGTCATAAGGGCCATGTGACTGGCCATAAAGGCCATTCCTTTATGAAAACTCCCTGCTACTGACAGAGGGGAAACATAGTATAATAAAAAAAAGGTTCTGGTTAAACACTTACAATAATAACCTTAATGAACCCTAGTTTTACCTGTATGATGATTCAGCATTTTGGGCCTAACTGTCTGAAACTAACAAGCATTTACTTACAGTATATTTCAATAATAGGCCAAAAGTTGTTTTGAGCAACAAGAAATAAAGGCTTGATAAAAGCTCTTCTCCTACTGACACATTCTCCACTCCAATGGTATGTATTGTATATGTTTCTACTGGTGTAGCTCCAAGCAGTTGCCTGGTTACTGAATGGGGTGAATGGGATATATGCAGTGCCACCTGTGGGCTTGGCATGAAAAGACGGGAACGGATGGTGAAAATGCTCCCATCTGACGGCTCCATTTGTGGGGCTGAGGTGGTAGAAGCAGAGAAGTGTATGATGCCAGAATGCCGTAAGTGCAAATACTCATTCCCACATGAATATATGCACACCCATGTCCACCCAGTTTAGCATATTCACACACATTCACAGGACCATTAACAGATTTCCACGCATGAATGGGAATGTTGGACATGAGTTAATATATTCATATACGGTACACACACAGCCAAATTAACATGTCCACAATTGCATACCTACATATGTCCACAATTGCATACCTACATATTCACACAAAATGCAAGTAGTGAACACATGTACCCCCCCCCCCCACACACACACACACTTTAACATATACAAATGCATAATTCTTTATGATTACACTTCTTTACACCTATATTTATATATTAGACACATAGCATTACATCAGTGGTTCCCAAACTTTTAACAGGCATGTACCCCCTGAGACATTATAGATCTTCCGGAGTACCCCCAACACAACCAATTGTTAACAAAAAGTTTTTATTTATTTATTAATATTTATTTGTATCAATTTTGTCGAGAATAGTGAATAGAATCATAAACATGATACAAATCTCATCGAGTTTTATAGTATTGGGACTGAGGCGCTAGAACTGCAGCTGATATAATGTGCACTGTAGCACGATACTACCATATTTTAGTTTCCATTCTTATTGGCCCTCATTTATCATTATTGCGTAGAAACGGGCGTATATGTTGGCGTAAGATTATGCTTACACTCCTCTCACCGCCTGATGTATGAAGCTGTGCGTACCTTTGAAATCCTGGTGTACGCAATACCTCTCCTTGATAAATGCCGCGGCTGAAAACGATCGTCATTAGAATAACACGCCTCTAAATATTCAAGTCTCCGCTTCCCCCACGCCCTCATTTTACGCCATGGACACACGGAAGACGGAAAAGAAGAGAAACTTCTCCGACGTGGAGATCAAATGACCTATCACAATGCATTATTTTACAGCATTTTGAAACAATTAGCATTTAATATCGTATCACGTACAATAGTGATGATGATGTGATGTGGAGTACCATTCATTTACATTAATAATTGCATGTCCATTTGTAATATTCTTATATTATTATTCGTGTTCGCATTTATTAGGAAAAAACAATGATACGGACCGGACGTGAGCACTCTGAAAGCGGCACTAAAATTTATTTTAAAACTTTCACAGAGACATCAAAAAGAAAGCACAAAACCTTTCTTTAAACTGAATTTCGTTTTGTATTAATTGTATCTTAATTTTACTTTAAGTTTCATCAACCAATTACCTGGATTTAACAAATAAGAAGTAAATAGCAGATGATAGATAATCATGAAATGGAGGACGCGTGAACTGAGCTCATCTCATAAATGAACCGAAACTCAGCGTATAAGGTACCCTACTTGCCTCAGACATGTCTACTTTTAAACAGAACAATTCAAAACGAAAGAAAACAGACTGCAGACTGCTCTCTGCTTATGTAATCTGAAATGTGCATTTCTCTCTGGCGCGTTCACTAGGCTACTGCGAAGATCGCGAGTCAGCATCTCAACTTCATCTTTGCAGCCGACACAAAGAAAACACTTCTTTATTAATAAACAATTAAAATATTTCCTTGCTATATTTTACATATTCATAATCATTACTTTTGCCTGTTTTTTTGTGACAGATTTTTACACTGAAGTTTATAATTAGCCTATGTTGTTGTTGTTGTTGTCATATGTTTTAGTTTGTCAGTGCGTTTTGTGGTGTTAGGAATTGTTTTTCTGCGCATTTCCGCACTAACTCAAATGTGCGTACACCACCTCCTGAGCTGGCGTGGGATTTGAGCGTGCCGTACGCCAACGTCCATATTGATAAATCTCAAAGTCACCGTGGTTTTGGGTGTACGCCAGGTGTACGCTCGAAATTTGGTGTACGCACTTTTGATAAATGAGGGCCATTGTGTTTCCACAACAATGTTAGTGAGTAAATCTACTGAAATTGC
The DNA here is from genome assembly GCA_036326025.1 of Chrosomus eos. Lineage (NCBI taxonomy): Eukaryota > Metazoa > Chordata > Actinopteri > Cypriniformes > Leuciscidae > Chrosomus > Chrosomus eos. The sequence continues at coordinate 13,914,192 of CM070824.1, forward strand.
CACCATAACAGTGGAGTGTGATGTGTTAGATGTAGGGCTACCACATTTTTAAATTACTATTAGTAGAAGTTAATATAATAAAATATGTAGACCTACGCCAAAAAAAACTAGTTGAGGATAAATTCTTTAAAATTGGGCAATTCCAGCGTTATGTACGTGACATTTGTAGTCAAAACTTTAAATATAAATTCTCAGAAAATGCATTTAATACTGACACTTCTGTTTATATATCCATACTCCCTTAATAAAGCTCCAGACATTAGAAAAAATATCAGTCTACCAGGGCCTGAATTTCGTTTTGGAAAATGGGGGGGGAAATCCCCCTTTAGGTGATTCTTATGGGGGGGATTTTTTAATTTGAGGGGGGAGGTTTTTTTTAAGACAATTTTTAAAAATTACGTTTAGCAAAATGTTTGCTCACTCATTGTATTTGTGTTTTTACAATGAGGTAATTTTTTTGTTAATGTGCACAACAAAAGGAAGCCGGATTTCAATCTTTGAATTAATTTGAAAAAAAAAGTAGCACAAATAAATACATGAAATAAATGGAGAAAAGTTTAGGTCTAACAATTCAGAAATACTACAGAAACGGAAACAACTTATCAAATGTAAAATAACATGGAATAGTCTTTTAGGCTACTGTATAATTTGAATACATAGGCTATTAATCCTGATTCCTTACAATTAATGCTGTCTTTTGTTGTTTTATATACAATAATGACAGACACATTTTAGGCTACTCTCACTTTAAGAGCTAGTGCACGGATCCATGATTAAGGGACCATTCACATGTTGCGTGGAAAACGCAGTCTACACTACTTTCTCCTCTTTTAAGGGCTCCCCGTTGCTAATCAATCATGAGCCATGTACTCCATGAAGACATTTCAGCAAAGAATAAATACCGAACTTGAGCGCGCAAAAGACGTAACGTGAACGGCCCATAGCCTACTGTTTCATTACAGTGTCACATGCATTTTCTTTTTGTATTATTTTTTATTGTGTTTGAGAGGATACTCCCCAAGACCGGATTTAGACAATGTTGTATGCTTTTGACCGTTAAAGCACTATAATTCACGAAAAATAACTCAGTTTTGTTACTCACGAGCTGTTTGTTATGCGTTTTAAAATCGTTTGAATGTTTAAATAGGTAAGATTTAAAAAGACGTGGCCTACAAATTACAAACCTTAGTGACGATGCAATGTCCCGATTGTGCAAGTGACATTTCCATCAAATGTCCCGACTCCTGAAACGCGAGAGTCTATGTTCACTGCCTGCAGCGCGATTGCCTTGTGCAACCCATTTTCAGAGACAGAGAAGACGCGGCATTGGCGGCCACGCTGAATAACTCATGCTTTTTGTGAAATTGCGTCTCGCAGAAAGTTTTAAAATGACTGATTTGATTTTATAATCTGTTAGTTAAACTTAGGCTCATTACAACTCATACAACCTACTTGCTATATTGAATGAATGTTCGCGGGAATTTCCAGCATTATAAACGCAAGAATGATTAAAATGATGCGCAATACCCACAATCCCGCACCGAAATTCGAGCCCTGGTCTACACATGCATTGTATATTTAATATGAGGGAAATACACATGTGACGTGACACACAAAAAAATAACTTTTAGGTGGCAAAATATTTTTAGTAATTCTATAAACTACACTGCGCAAAACAAAAGTAATACTACCCAACGGATGAGGGTCGGCCTCCACAGAACATAAAAAAATATTTTTATTTAATTTTTCGTGTTCGCATTTATGAGGAAAAAAACAATGTTACTTCCGTGATAGTTCTCAGTTACGGACATAACCGCTCTGAAAGCGACTTTAAAACTTTCACAGACCTCAAACAGAAAGCACAAAGTCTTTCTTTAAAGTGAATTTCGTTTTTTATTAATTGTATCTTAATTTTAATCAATGTTTCATTAACCAATTGCCAGGATGTAATAAATAAGAAGTAAATAGAAAATAGATCATCATGACATGGAGCCGCGGCGCGTGAACTGCACTCTCATCTAATAAATGAACCGAAAGACTTCATCTTTGCAGCAGACACTGACAAAGACTTGTTTATTAATAAACAATTAAAATGTCTCCTTGCTATATTTGACATATTCATAATCATTATGCCGGTTCTTTGTGGCAGCTTTTAGATACTTGATTGGCAGCGCCACCCTTGCATGTTACATGAACGCGTCACCACTGCATTAGCACCGAAAACATGATTTTTTTCAAATCAAAAATCGTGAAACGAACCGAATTGTTGGTTTGGTCTATCGTTACAGCCCTAGTAAGATGAGAGAGTAGGAGTTGGAGTCGTTTGTCATGGTTGTAAAAAAAAAAACAATGGCTAACTGAACATCTTTGCCAAGCGCAAACCATGTAGGCCTACAGAAGTAATAAATAAATAATCGAGGAGGGTCATGCCTTTTTTCACAATCATTTTGGAGGGTCATAGAAAAAAATATTGCTGGCGAAGGGAGGGTCAAGTCTTTTTTGACTACAGATCTCAAAACTCTTCCGGTAGCCCCTTAATAAAAAACGAACAGTCCCTGACGCCGGTTTCACACCGAAAGCGTGAGCGTCGCGTATATTTTTCGGCGTGCATGTTAATCAATGAGTGCATTCACACCGGGAGCAGGAGCAGTGCGTGAGCAGCAGTGAAAAAGTCTATTTTTGCTGCGCTGCTGACGCTCAATGAAAGTGAAAGCACACTTTTGATGGACAAAATAAATATGATTTCACACAAAAAGTGCCCGAAATGCACAGAATAATGTTTAGTGAGTTTAAACAAGAACTGGAGTAGGCAAAAAAAGAAAATGAAGACTCTATTTATATTTATAGATATAATATTTATAGAAGATTAGGCTACCCATTTAAATTTGTTTTGCATTATTCAGTTTGTGTGAAATTATGGTGTATTATAAAAACTAAACTAAAGGTAACTAGCCAGAAAATATTATATATAAACTTTCTTTTAGTGTATGTAATACACAGACAGCTACATAGGCTGGCACAACCCAAATCAAACAAGAGTGTGCGTTTTATTTGCTTGTTTTTATCCGCGGAGTTTGCGGTCTTTGTAAACATATCGAAAGTATGACTGAAACGACAAGATTGGGGCTGTTTTCTGTGTTGTTTTGTTGTTTACCATTTAAATATGCAAATGTTGTAGCCTACACCTCCCCATAACAAACTTTCAAGACTATCAATTTCTAAATGACCAACTTCTAAAAACAAATTTATATTTGTCTTTGTAAAGATTTGCTCGCTTGTATATGTAGCTTTGGAGCCGCTGCTGTGACACTGTACAAACGCTTCCAGTGTGAATACTCTCGCGTCTGCAGCTGCAGTGACGATGTAGTTACGCTGACGCGCTGCTCAAGCGCCGCTCACGCTTGCGGTGTGAAACGGCCGTTAGATCTTTTTTCGCGTAGCACCTGAAATCAGTCCACGTACCCCTGGGGGTACGCGTACCCCAGTTTGACAACCGTGGCATTACATTAATGTGAATATTAATATAACATACATAAACGTTCACATTACAATATTCACACACATATTCACATGTATGCCAACATAAGCATATTCACATCACATAGAATATACCTACATTAACATATTCTCACAAATGCATGCCCACATTATCATATTTATACAGAATAAACACCCTCATGCCTACAGTCTTCAGTGTTATGATGCTGTGTTTTTTTGTGTTTATAGATACTATCCCGTGTTTACTGTCCCCATGGTCGGACTGGAGTGACTGCAGTGTGACCTGTGGTAAAGGCTCACGGGCACGTCAGCGCATGCTGAAATCACCTGCAGAGTTGGGAGAATGCAGTGAGGAGCTGGAACAGATGGAGAAATGCATGCTGCCAGAGTGTCGTGAGTTATACTCTTTCTCTATCAAACACACACTTATAAGCTTATTGCAGGGTAAATGCTTGGGATGTCTATATTTTTAAAACAAAAGAAAGACAATGGAGAGTTGAGAATGAACATATAAGAGATTTTAATCCAATATGCATGAAGACATCAATATCGAGGACATACAGTTGTGGTCAGAATTAATGACACCCCAGGTAAATATGATCAAAAATGGCTGTAAAAAATAAATCTGCATCGTTTATCCTTTTGATCTTTCATTCAAAAAATTTGCAAAAATCGAATATTTCATAAGTTAAAGAATTGAAAGTGTGTGTGTGTCAGCATATTTTATTTTGAAAAACATTTATCTGAATTTATTTGCTCTGAATTCACCCCTTTGAAATTATTTTACTTTGGAAACCATGTATCTGAATTTATTTGTTTCGAATTTACCTCTGAAATTTAAATAGGCCTATGAAAATGATTGATTTCCATTTTAAAAACCTGAATTTCAATGAATATTTTCAATGCTCACAAATTCAGATACAAAAATAATCAACTTACACTATTTCAGATAAAATAGATTCAGGTTGATCAAATTTGATCGCTCAAATTCAGATCTCAAATTTGATCGCTCAAATTCAGATCTCAAATTCTACTGCTCAAATTCAGATCTCAAATTCGACTGCTCAAATTCAGATCGAAAAATTCAAGTTAAATATTCACATGGTAACATCCGGGCTACCCAGGATAGGAAAAAACAGCTGAGCCTGTGTAGAGACAGAGCGTATTTAGGCCGTGCCCACACAAAGGGGAAACAATCCAACCGTCTCCATTGACTTTGCCTTGCTTGAAGATGCCTCCCTGTAACATATAACAAAAGACAGAACAATGCCTAAAAGCTGCTGTGTGACAAGGTAAACAAGCCAAAAAAAAAAAAAAAACAGAAAAAAACACCGAACCGTAAAAGCCAGCCTTTAAGGAGACAAAAATATAGGCTACAGGCAATAAGACGTGAAGCATCAGCAGGAAGAATGGGTAAATTTAATATATCTCTTCTTATCAGGTTCACATAGGGTGGTGAAATAATCAATCGACGTGGTTAAAATTATGAATGGAAACCTGGAATGACAGTCTCAATAAGATCCAAGATTGCTCGATAAATGTGAGACACAGGTTGATTCAGTTTAAAGTGGTACATATATTGTATTATTTGAAAACGAAATTGAGTAAAATATACAGTTCTATTTCTCCAGTTTGCGACAGATGTAAAACAGAGGAGGGTTCTTTGTCACACATGTTTTTGTTATTTATTATTTATTTATTTTGTTATATATTTGATTTTTTTTTTCAATAGTTTTTCAAAAGGAGGTTAAACCAGACCATGGTCTTGCAATTTTCGGATCCTCTGTGACATTGAATACTCTTTCAAGATCTCAGCAACGATCTCTATTGATGGGCATGACTCTTGCGAAAAAAAAACAATACTTTTAAACTGGAGGAATCACATTATGAAATAAATGTTTTTCTCCAAAACACGTTGGCCACAATTATTGGCACACCTAGAATTTTTTACAATTAAAATATCTCTGACGTATATTCCCATTCATATTTACTTTTTTTAGCACACCAGGGTGACTAAGACCATAAAATTGTCTAGCTATGACTTATTGTTTCACAGGAGTTTAAATATGAGGAAACACATAAGCCAAATTCCCTTTATCATCCATCACAATGAGTAAAGCCAAAGAATATAGTTCTGATGTGCATCGAAAGATTGTTGAGCATCACAATATAGAAAGTGGGTGTAAGAAAATAGCTAAATAATTAAAAATCCCCATTTTGACCATCGTGGGAAAGTTTGAGTGGTCAAAGACTCTTCAAGGATCACAGATGGAGAATTGCAGAGATTAGTTGAGTCTTGGGGTAAGAATCCTACCAAAAATAAATAAAACAACCCCTACATCCCCACATGTTATAAAAAATCAAAACCTGATGGCTTCTGCTAGAAATCTTATAATGGGCCGTGGTTGGATCTTCCATCAGGACAATGATCCAAAACAAACTCAAAATCAATACAAAAATGTGTCAATGAGCACAAAATGAAGCTTCTGCCATGGCTGTCCCAGTTCCCTGACCTTAACCCTATAGAAAATGAGTGGGTTGAACTGAAGAGGAGAAACACCAACATGGAGCTGGGAATCTGCAGGATCTAAAGAGATAGTGTATGAAGGAATGGTATCTGATCTCTTGTCATGTGTTCTTCAAACTCATCAGGCATTATAGGAGAAAACGCAGAGCTGTTATCTTGGCAAAAGGAGATTGCAAAAAGTTTTTAATAAAAGGGCCAATATTTGTGGCCATAGTATTTTGGAGAAAAACATTTATTTCATAATGTGATTTCCCCCTCACTTTCAATTATTTTACTTCAATGAAAGGTACGATTTTTGCAAATTCTTTGAATGAAAGATCAAAAGGATAAACAACGCAGATTTATATCAGCCATTTTTTTTATCATATTTACCAGGGGTGCCATTAATTCGGACCACAAATGCATGACATAATGTCTAGTATTTGCCACTCTGCCTTGTCAGGACTGAACGGTGTCTGGGAGAAGGACATTGGTCAAACCATTAAAGAGAATGACTTGGCTGTTGTATGTAATAATGTGTACACTAAATATACCTTCCATGGGATCCATGAGCTCAATTTATTGCTCTGTCTAATAAATGATTCTAGGGTTTTAATGACTAGAGCGAAGACCAAAGGTGAAAGAAGGCAACCCTTTATCAACAGAGTTGAAGTGAGACCATTGGCAACCATGGTGGCTTTAGGATTAGAGTAAAGCAACTTAATCTGATACAATTATCCGCCAGGTTATATTTTTCTAGAGTGACTAAGAGAAAGTCCTACTCAACTCTGTTAAAAGCTTTTTCAGTATCAAGCGAGAGAACAATTAGAGGGTGCAACATTAATAACATTTAAGAGTATTTTGACTTTTAAAAGTCTTAAGTGTCCTGGTTGTTCCAAACTTCTTCCATTCAAGAATTATGGAGGACACTCTGCTCTTGGGAATCTTCATTTCAGCATAAATTGACCTCAGAAAATTACCTTATCATGTCTAATCAATTGATTTTGCCACAGGTGGACTCCAGTCAAAGTGACTTAAATTTCAAGTGTCATGTAAAGGGTCCAAATACTTATGTGACCCGTACTGGCAAAATGAGTCAGAATGTGCACAGGCTAATTACGAGCTATAAGCAAAACAAGTGAAAAATGTCAGTTTTATGTCAAATAGTAATTAAACATCTAGAATGGTCTTTATTTGTATGTTTTTTGAGAGGTGTACCTTCCTGTTATATGTCAGGTTGATTCTGGACTTCTTTCTGTGTCCATTGTGTTCAGTTTTCCGCCACTCCTTGTCTCCATGATCACCATCCTCATTAGTTAATTTAGTTCAGCTGTGTCTTGATAATTATCTCATTAATGTTCTATGTTTTACAGCTGTATATAGTGTTCTCCCTCTATCATTGTCGGTTCTCGTTAATGTTAGGTTGTGCTTCTCCTGCGTTTTCTCCTTGTTGCAGCATTTTTTGATAAATAAAGTCTTCCTTCCAACGTCCTTCCAAGACGTGAGCATTTCTGAGCACCACCAATGTAACACTTCCTAAATATTTCCTTCGTTTCAATAATACATGACAAATTGTGTTTTCTCTGTGGAGGGACGAGCGAGAATCGCTCCTCCGCGGAGCCCTCAGGAAATCGATTATTGTATCCAGCGTCATTTGCGCTTCGGGACACATCGGTTTTCAGCAAATGTGCGCTGCAGTGTCCGCCCCAAGGGTTTGCGGCCAGGCAGTGTTCGGCCATCAGAAATGGTTTTCAATTATTCCCTGCCGGTCCTCCGATTCAGGGTGTGGAAAAAGAAACCGGTAGAGCCTCCCCACAGGGGAGCCCTCAGGAAGTCGATGTCTGTATCTCGCTGTTAAGTGCGCTTCGGGACACATCGGTTTCCAGCGAATGCACGCTGCTCTGTCTGCCCCACAGGCACATCGAGAATCGTTTCGACCAAACCCTGCCAGAGATCCGCTTCAGGGGATCGAGAACGAATCTTGAATAATACCTGAAATCAGTCTTGAGAGGCTGGTTCCCTTAGTAGAATATTTCAAAGCATGGTAAGACCTGCCAAATATTTCTCCTTGCGTCCTGAGAAGGGTTACAGGCTGCAGTTCGATTCCACCCACCGAAATCACACGGTTTGGTGTGGACTGCAGTCGACCCAATGCAGGGAGTAAACTCTCTGCTGATAAAGAAGGCCATAGAGCGTGTTCCTCCGCCGGATAGGGAGTCAGGGTTCTACAGCCGCTACTTCATAGTTCTCAAGAAGGATGGAGGGTTGCGCCAATTTTAGATCTAAGACATTTGAATCGGTTTCTAAAGGAGATTCAGGATCAAGATGCTCACTATTCTGAGATCTCGCCCTCTATCCAGATTGGCGCATCAGATTCTCCTGTGGTCTCAGGGGAAGCTGTTATCTCAGAGCAATACACGTCCCAGGGACCAGAATCAGAGAGCAGACATCCTGTCGAGGCAGGGGCTGAGGCCGGGGGAATGGAGACTTCACACGGAGGTGGTGAAGTCGATATATGAGAGGTTCGGCCCAGTGGAAGTGGATTTGTTAGCGTCTCGAGTGAAGTCCCACTGTCCACTGTGGTGTTCTCTCACCCATCCAGCCCCATTGGGGTTGGATGCCATGGTACAGACGTGGCTGAGGCTACGCCTGTACGCTTTTCCCCCGATCGCTCTGCTCCCGGGAGTTCTGGAGAGGGTTCGTCGAGACGGAATCAGCCTTCTTCTAGTTGCCCCGTATTGGCTCGCCCGGATATGGTTTCCAGACATCATTGCACTCCTGGCAGGCCAGCCTTGGAAGATCCCTCTGTGGATCTGCTTCACAGGAAACTTTGGGCTTGGCCCCTGAGGGGGCTCAGTACCTAGAGGCTGGCCTGTCGGCTGGAGTGGTTGGGACCATACCCAGTTCCAGAGCTCCTTCCACGAGGAGATTGTACGGCCTAAAGTGGAATGTGTTTCCACTTGGTGTAGAGAGTGTGAGGTGGACCAAGGTAACGGCCCAGTTGGCTTCAGTGCTGGAGCTCCTCCAAGATCGCCCTTCGGCTGGTCTTACCCCGTTCACACTCAAGGTGTACGTGGCTGCCATTGCGGCTTTCCACGCTCCTCTGGGTGATGGGCCTCTGGGGAGACATCAGCTGCTCGTTCCCCAAGGTGTCGTAGTCGACGCAGTTCAAGTTCCCTCGAAATGGAACTTCACGGGTTACGATTGTAACCATTGTTCCTTGAGAAAGGAACAAGACACTGCGTCCCTCCGCCACGCCTTCCCCTGCCTGGGAGCGACTTGCTTCATCGCAGGAGCTAACTCCTCACAGGAGTTGTGTGCCGGCGTCGCTTTGTAGCTTCCGTGTATGCCGTCACATGTTACATCATGACGCAACACCAATCAGGATTGGATTAGTTTCATTCATACTTCAGATGCGTTACTCTAAGGGTGTTCCCCAAAGTGTCGTAGTCGACGCAGTGTCTCGTTCCCTTCTCAGGGAACAAGGGTTACAGTTGTAACTTGAGACGATTTTAAGGTATGGTAGCTAGGTGATTTTGTTTTGGAACCTAGATTTAGATTTAGAAATTTACTTTGCTGACTCTAATGACTTTCAATAGGTGTAGCTCAGTCATTTTGTGTCTGATTCCAACAAATCATACATCATTTGGAAGGTTTTTAATAGATAATGTGGAAATAACAAAATTTGCTCATTGTGATTAATTACGATTTTGTTAATACATTTGCAAAAATATCACAAATATAGTATTTGTTTTGACGTTATGAGATTTGGGAAGTAGATTAATGTGAAGAAAAACAACACAAATTTAAAGACTCTTGCGGGCTAATCCCTGAAGTCCCATGTACACAAATTAAGTGCTGAGCAGGCCTGAGCTTAGAGGATGAGTGGACAAGCTTAGGACATTGGTTGGCTTCAAAAACCTACCAGATGGGGTTTCAGTTTATATTACCACTTTGGGAGAGCTGGCAAATGAAGACTTGGATGATCGCAAGGAGAGATCCCTTTGTTCCCTAAGCAGAGTCTCCTTGTTGCCCAACAGTGTTGGAAGAACAACAGTCAGGGTATGCAACCTGATGCTTACTGAAGGGTGGCGATTAGTTAGTCCGCTGACTGGCCATGGGCTCTCCTCAATACAAAACGCTCAAGGCTAGATGAGAAATTCCTCCTCCTTACCACCTCGATTGCTAAAGTGGAATGTGTTTCCACTTGGTGTAGAGAGCGTGAGGTGGACCAAGGTAAGATTTAAATAAGAAGAAGAAGAAAACAATGGTGTTTGAGACTCACTGTATGTCATGTCCATGTACTGAACTCTTGTTATTTAACTATGCCAACATAAATTCAATTTCACATTCTAGGGCACCTTTAACCTCTAACCTCTAAGTGTGAAAATTATAGGCATAATTTGGGACATTCTACCACGATTTTTTTTTTCTTAGTTTACATTTGTGACCCGCTCTGGCGAAATGAGTCGGAAGTCGCAACGTTCTATTTTAAGATATGGGCCGATTATGTGGAAAAATAATGAAATAATAAAAAAAAAAACTTTTTTGGCTAATTTCATTCAAAAGACATTCAAAAATAATCTCCCGAAGTTTCATAGTCCATATAAATGAGTAAATGTATTTAAATGACTATTAAAGTTTACAAAGTTGTAGGCCTACTAAATTCGCTGGAAATTATTGCTTTTCTCAACTCCTCTCATCACTTCTGAGCATTTCCCGGGTATCCCCTGAAACGTCACTATCTCTGCTCTCCAAATATGGTGTTGCACGTTGTATACAACCAATCAAAAAGCTTAGAAAATGTACACAAACGCTGATCATTTGGCAATGGGAAGCCCCGTTTCGACTGACCGGCACGCGATCGGTCCAGCCACCCTCCTGTCAGACTCGCGCTCGGTGTAAACAAGCTAGCAGATCTCATCAGAAAGATTAAATATTAATTTGAGAAATGTCGCTGTCAAAAGAGAGCAAAGTCACCAACGCGTTGAACTCACTGGAGGCTTCTAACCTAAGCTCTGCTGCTGATCAGCAAGAGTGCACATACTCGTGTGCGGTGCGTTATGCGGTGCGGGAGCAGCACGCGCTATAGATAGTGCTCATGCTGCGTGCATTTGCTGTGCGCAACTGATCAGCGGCTGTACCACACACACATTTACTCACTATTTGTATTTCAAATCCAGAAATTATCATCAAGTTTTATTTTTAAAAAAGTTGTCACCAGTGCGATTCTCTTTTTACAGATATGCACTCTTAGACGTATTCATGTTAAAACACACTTTTAACATCGCATTATTAATGCATTAGCCTACTTAGGCCTACACACACACACACACACACACACACACACACACACACACACACACACACACACACACACACACACACACACACACACACACACACACACACACACACACACACACACACACAAGCAAAAATGTAGCACCTCTGTTCAATCTTTCTGATTTTTGTAAAAGTGCCTTTTAAATTATTTATTCAAATAAAAACTTTAAAATAATTTGAGCTTCAGTCTGGTTTAATAGCATTATATATGTCTTTGGTCAAATTAAGCTGTAAAATAAATAATTCATCTCTTTAAATGCAATGGATTTTGAAAGATATCAACAAAAAATGGGCAAAAAACTTTAAACGCAATTTTCTCAGGTTTTCAATTGGAAAAAGAGGGCAGACAACCATAATTCAAATGTGTATATCTTTACAACCATTTAAGGTATGACTTTGACTAGGATATCATTTTAAAGTGTATGGTCTCCTCTTTCCATTAATACCAAAATCTCAATTTTAAAATTTGGGTCACTGTGACTCATTTTGCTGGATCAGGTCACATTTATGTTATGTAAATCATCAGTTAACATCTTCTAAACAGTCTCTAAATTTTTTTTTTTTTTTTTATGCCAATCAACAATTTATCTTATCATATAGACGAGAAAATAAGTAGCATGCTGATCTCCCCATTGTGGGTTTTTCTTGTGGAGGACTCTGCTCATGTTTTTGCATAATAATATATTTCATAGTTCATGGATAAAGATATATTTTGCTATTGTGTACGGAAGCCCTGAACCGCAAGGTGAGAAAAAAAAGAAAGAAAACTTATCTCGTTATTTTGACTTTCATTTCAACATAATATCTCATTATTACGGCATAATATCTTGTTATTTCGACATAATATCTGGTTATTTCGACATAATATTTCGTTATTTCGACATAAGTCATTATTTCGACATAATATCGTCTCGGTTACGAATGTAACCCTCGTTCCCTGAGTAGGGAACGGAGACGTTCCGTCGGATGACGACGAATGGGGTTTCGCTTAGAAAGCCTATCAACTTCGAGTATACAAAATGAGCCAATGGCAAAGAAATGCCATGGGTCTGCGGAATTTGCATGACGTAACTCCACCCCACCTCGTGGGTATAAAAGGAGGAAGTCCAGCACAACGCAGGTATGTTTCTTCACTGAGGAGCGGTAACAGCGGAAGTGGTAGGAAGACGGAACGTCTCCGTTCCCTCACTCAGGGAACGAGGGTTACATTCGTAACCGAGACGTTCCCTTTCGTTCGTCACTCCGAGTCCTGTCGGATGACGACGAATGGGGTTACCAGTCTAATCACGCCACCTTCACAGCTGTCTTCCAGTGCCCTGCGTAAATCTGAGATCCCCGTCATGAGACAAGTAGGACTCCTATTTAACACAGGAATACCAAAGTACACTGGGGAGCATATCTCATAGTTTAGAGGAAATATGCAAAATATTGCCAGCCCAAACGAGGGGACTTAGAGAATACACATATGACCCGAAGGATGCATATGGGGAATACACTGGGGTATCCAGCCGCAGGTGGAAAAGTTTTAAACCCCAGGGTTGGCAAGGTGGCTTGCCAAGGGAAAGACACATGCTCAGAGAGACTTACAGTGGGAATACACATGTGGGGGTTGCTCCGGAGAGGGACCATGCACAGGGGAGGCACCTAGCCGACGCACAGGCAAGAGACACTGGGTCGATGTCAGGAGTGCAGGAGGAACTCAGGGCTTTCGGAAAAGCTCACCTGAGGAGAATATCGCACGCATCCAGTCCGTAGAGTGGAATGGCGAGCAAGCGAAGACACCTGAGCGGGTCCTAGTACCGGCTGGTTGAAGCGAGTACACGAGAGGACACAGGCTCCACTCGGAGATTATAGAATCTGGCGAATGTGTAAGGTGTCGCCCAGCCTGCAGCTCTGCAGATGTCTGTTAGCGAGGCGCCTTGCGCTAAAGCCCAAGAGGACGCCACACTCCGGGTGGAGTGGGCGGTCACACCAAGGGGGCACGGTCGACCTTGCTGCTGGTATGCCAAAGCAATGGTGTCCACTATCCAGTGAGACAACCTCTGCTTGGAGAGAGCCTTTCCCTTCAGCTTCCCACCATAACAGACAAGAGCTGGTCTGAGGTCCTGAAACACTGCGTCCTGTCTACATAGGTGCGGAAAGCACGTACTGGACAGAGCAGTGCCAAGGCTGGGTCTGCCTCCTCCGGGGGCAGCGCTTGCAGGTTCACCACCTGGTCCCGAAAGGGAGTGGTAGGAACCTTGGGCACATATCCAGACCGGGGTCTCAGGATCACGTGAGAGTAAGCCGGCCCGAATTCCAGGCACGCTTCGTCAACGGAGAATGCGTGCAGGTCCCATACCCTCTTGATAGAGGCCAATGCAACCAGGAGCACTGTCTTCATTGACAGGAGCTTGAGCTCCACTGTTTGCAAAGGCTCGAAGGGAGCATTCTGCAGGGCAGTTAGAACCACTGCGAGGTCCCAAGAGGAAACGAGAGGAGGGCGTGGAGGATGTAATCTCCTGGCTCCTCTAAGGAACCTGATGACCAGGTCGTGCTTTCCCACAGACTTACCTTCTATCAAGTCATGGTGTGCGGCGATAGCGGCAACATAGACTTTGAGGGTGGAGGGAGACAGCCTTCGCTCCAACCCATCCTGAAGGAAGGAAAGCACAACCCTGATCGGGCATTTCCGGGGGTCTTCTCGGTGAGAAGAGCACCAGCTGATGAAGAGGTTCCACTTCAACGCATAGAGGTGTCTCGTGGACGACGCTCTAGCGGAAGTGATGGTAGCCACCACCGGAGGTGGTAGGGTACTCAAACCTACCTGGTCCCGTCCAGGAGCCACACGTGGAGGCTCCACAGATCGGGATGAGGGTGCCACAGGGTGCCCCGTCCCTGAGAAAGAAGGTCCTTCCTCAGAGCTATGGGCCAAGGAGGTGCTGTCGCGAGGAGTATGAGTTCGGAGAACCAGGTCCGGGTGGGCCAGTAGGGCGCAACCAGAAGGACCTACTCCTCGTCCTCCTTGACCTTGCGCAAGAAATGCGCAAGAAGGCTCACTGGGGGAAACGCATACTTGCGGCCCCGCGGCCAGCTGTGCGCCAGTGCATCCGTGTCGAGCGTGCCCTCGGTCAGGGAATAATACAGGGCGCAGTGGGTCGAGTCGTGGGAGGCAAACAGATCTATCTGTGCGTCGCCGAACTGGTCCCAAATCAGCTGAACCGTCTGGGGATGGAGTCGCCATTCGCCAGGGAGGGGCTGAAACCGTGAGAGCTCGTCGGCTGCACAGTTCAGGACTCCGGGAATGTAAATAGCACGAAGGGACCTCAGATGCTTCTGACTCCATAAGAGGAGGTGCCGAGCGAGTTGCGACATACAGCGCGAGCGTAGACCACCTTGATGGTTGATGTACGCTACTGTGGCGGTATTGTCTGATCAGACTAGTATGTGTTGACCCCTGAGCAGCGCTCGAAAGCGGTGCGGTGCAGGGCAAGGCGTACGACCAGCAACTCGAGGCAATTGACATGCCACAGGCGCTGGGGTCCTGTCCAGGAGCCCGCGGCAGCATGACCATTGCACATGGCACCCCAGCCCGTGGCGGAGGCATCTGTCGATACAACAACATGCCTCGTAGCCTGTTCTAGGGGGACACCGGCCCTGAGAAAACTGAGGCTCAACCACGGGGTGAAGGTCTGACGGCAGCTCAAAGTAACTGGTACTCGGAGCGTGCCTTGTTGCCATGCCCACCTCGGTACTCGGTCGCGAAGCCAAAGCTGAAGCGGTCTCATATGAAGCAATCCGAGCGGTGTTGCCGCGGCTGCAGATGCCATATGCCCCAGAACCCTTTGAAAAAGTTTCAGTGGAGCCGCACTCTTGTCCTGGAACTGTCTCAGACAAGTCAGCAGTGACTGCGCGCGCTCGCTCGTAAGCTGCGCGGACATGGTGACCGAGTCGATGTCCATACCGAGAAAAGAGATCCTCTGCACGGGGCAAAGTTTGCTCTTTTCCCAGTTGACCCGAAGGCCCAAGCGAGCTAGGTGCCGGAGCACAAGGTCCCTGTGCTCGCAAACCTGGTCTCGAGAGTGGAGAGCGGAGCAGACTCCCCTGAAGCAGGGAGGAGACCGTGCGAACTGAATCGCATAGCCGAGCCTGATGGTGCGTGCGACCCAGCGGGACAGACGGGGAAGCTCTAGCCAGGCTCCCAGGTACTGAACCAGCGGGGTCATGTGGGCCACAGGCGTCCCCCCGGAGGGGCAGTGAAGCGGAGTAACTGGCCCGGACGTGGGTGGCATAGCGGCCCGATGTGGGGGCACAGTTAGACTCTGCGCCCGAACAGAGGAGGCCAGGGAAGGACCAGCGTTCCACGGGGGCGTGCTCTGTCGGGGGTCTGGCGACAGAGGGGGACAGGGCTGAGGCGGTCCGTGGACGACCCGCCGTGTCAACCGCCTCTGGGACAGAGGGGGACGAGGAGAGCGTGGCTTGTGGGTGGCACTCTGTGTTGTCCGAGAACTCTGTGAGCTCAGGGAAGAGGGGTTCGTTTCTTTCTTTAACCACATTAGGGTACTGCCCACCCGTGGGTGAGCAGCGGGGAGTGGAGAACAAAAGATTCTCCCCCGGCCCTCCACCGGGGGAAGAGGTGGTCCTGCTACCATCTCCTGAGAAACGAACATCATCCCTGAGCAGCCCGTCTCAGGAGCGCCGCTTAGCCTGGCGTTTAGCGGGGGGCGGGGCTGGAGAGGGCTGTGGCGCCTTCTTGCGACCTCCTCTGCGCCGGGGCCTGGGTGGAGGCTGCTGAGTAGGCCAGGCGGGAGGGGCGGGAGCCGCAGGAGGGCGCCCTCGGCGGCGAGCAGGCTGAGGATTCTGCCCGACCAGACGGGTGGAGGCAGCAGCGGGTCGGCGGGGCAGAATATGTTTGATTGCCACAGTCTGCTTCTGCGCAGTGGAGAACTGTTGGGCAAAGTCCTCCACCGCTCCGCCGAAGAGGCCGGCCTGGGACAGGGGCGCATCAAGCAGACGAGCATTTGGGCCTGATAGACTTGCAGAGTGGCCATCGCATGCAAAGAAGCAGCTGCCTGTCCCGCCGCTCTGTAAGATTTCGCCACCATGTTAGATGTGAATCTACAGGCTTTGGAGGGGTGCTTAAACTCGCCACGAGAAGAAGCACTCTGAGGACACAGTTGGATCTCAACAGAGCGTTCAATCGAGGGAAGTCCAGTGTACCCACGGGCAGCTGCCCCATCGAGGGGAGGAAAGGCACATGAGACCAGCGAGCGGTCACGGGAAGATAGCGGGGTCTTCCAGGACTTCGAGATCTCATCATACACATCCGGGAAGAATGGTATTGGGGCACATTCGTTGAATTCTGAATTTGCACATTTGAAAGCAATTTGTTTGAGGATAACCTATCTGCAACGTTTATCAAGTTCAAGGATAATTGTGCGTGCATTTCTTAATCAATATGATAGCCTACTAAAATCATAATTAAGTATTATAGCCTAGGCTACTACAAAATATCAGATAAGTCCAGAATATTAACGCAAAGAAACTCTGCTTTACTTGATTTGGCTTGCACTGCCTTAGCCTACAACTGCAAAGTATTATTATTATTAATAATAATAATATTAATATTAATTTAACTATTGTTGTTGTTGCACTGCATTCGTTGAATTCTGAATTTTGCACACATAATTAAAAGCAATTTGTTTGTGGATAGTAGCCTAAAACATATCTGCAACGTTTATCAAGCTCACAGATAATTGTGCGTGCATTTCTTAATCAATATGATACTAAACTCATAATAAAGTATACTACAAAAACCAGATAAGTCCAGAATATGAACGTAAAGCGTTTAATTTGACGTTAAGCATTTTCCTCCCATAGAAACTCATTATAAGAACGCTAAATGTAGCCTAGCTTGCATATTAGAATGCCCCTTATTATGTCGAAATAACGAGATATGTCGAAATAACGAGATGTTTTCTTTTTTTTTTCTCACCTTGCGGTTCAGGGCTTCCGTAATTGTGCTATGTGTATATTTATAAAAGTTAACCATGTTGTTGTAGATGGTTAAACTAAACTAAACTAAACATAACATGGCTAAAATAAAAAAAAATTTTTTCATCAGGTTAGATATTTATTAATCACTCAAACCCCTTTCTGTTCCTTGTCACTTGATGAGCTCTTCTGTGTCTTTGTCTGACCTTATAACAATAATTAATTTGTATTATTATTATTATTATTATTATTATTATTACACTTATGTGATGTTAAGTGATAAAGCACTGTCTGCAGGGCTTGACATTAACACCCGCCAACCCGCCAAATGCGGGTGGATTTCACCCGTGGCGGGTAACACAGTCACTCCCACTAGCCATTTTGGCGTGTTGAAAAATTGTAGTCATGTCAAAAAGGCATCTGAAATAACAAAACACGCGGACTGGCCGTCGGACTGAGGGCTGTTTTAGTCTGCCCTTAATTATCAACCTAACCAGCAGCAGCGATGATATAGCGATCTTTTTTAATAGCAGGAGAATCCAGACCACAGGCGCGTCTCGCGCTCTCCTGCAGTGCCGCTGCGCGAGGGTGCGCGCGCCAAATATGACATCCAGACTTTTGTCAAACGATAAAGTTGAATCTGTCA
This sequence comes from Chrosomus eos, assembly GCA_036326025.1. Classification (NCBI taxonomy): domain Eukaryota; kingdom Metazoa; phylum Chordata; class Actinopteri; order Cypriniformes; family Leuciscidae; genus Chrosomus; species Chrosomus eos. The sequence continues at coordinate 13,932,161 of CM070824.1, forward strand.
CAGGGCAGCCACAGTTCCTCAGACCTGTATACCGTCAGCCTCCCGCCTGATTTTAACCTGATGGTACGTATGATCTCTGTCATCACACGCGACTGGTCGCATGCACACACACATCAACACAGCGTTCAGTCAGTGCGTGAGTGTGCGTGGCCGAGCAGTGCGTAGAAAAAATGCGCTGGAGAATGAGGTAAAGAGAATAGGCAGAGCTGAGATAAAGAAAAAATTATCTTCATGATTAAGGGACACGGTGTAACTACTAACAGGGCTGCCCTTATGTCACGTATCACAACTATATTTCCAGAGTTAATTCTATGTTTTAATAAATTAATCATGCCATGAAAGAAAGCAGGAGAGGCGTTTGTGGGAATAATCTGGAAAATAAAGACCTGTAGGCCTATACTTTCAGGTGGACATATCTCCAGTCCAGTTACTCAGAGAGCTTCATGATGACTATTAAACCAGTCAGAGCTCTGAGGATATGCAGATGCAAAACAAACAATCCAAAGTCTCCAAAACGATCATAGGCCTATATAAAGATTTAATCATGTTGCCTTAGTGGATTTTTTTGTAGAAAAAATCATTTATTCTTTGCTCGTTGTTTCTAATGCAGATAATTATTACAGTATTTACTGATAAAAAAAACCTGATGCAAAACTGTACACACAACCTTATCAGAGCTAATGATATTAGTACATTTTAGTTTCAAGTTTTAAGCCCCATTGTCAATTTTAATCATATAAAACGTAATTTTCCAACAACAAAAATGTGGCTAGTAAAAATGCTGCGTGGCTAGTAATTTTGAAAAACCACTAGCCACATTGGCTAGTGAGCAAAAAAGTTACTGTCAAGCCCTGACTGTCTGTGTCACGAATGTTTATAGTTCTTTTTATTCATGTATGTGGTTCTGAAAAAAAAATCAAGAATCCTCCTCCAAAGCAAATATTACGTGGCAGTATTAGACAATAGAGTGTGCATGGATATACACTTTGAAAATTCACACAAAATAGCAGAGTATCCAAGTATCTGTGGGATACTCATTTCATGCTATGATTTGGGACACAACATCATAATCTCAATACTAATCTCTGATACTAATTAGGACAGATAATGTGTAAATTAGGATGCAAAATTGCAGGCTGAAGATGCTTGAGTTACACAGTCAACGCAATATCACATTCTCATTATTATCACATCATGCTTTTGTTCTGAATTATGACTTGTATGAGTGAAGAACCCTTTTGAAAAAAAAAATAATCCAAACACAACCAAAATATTACTGTACAGTATATTTTTTGGATAATGAGATCTTTAATGAGATTCAGTTAATAATTAAACACCTCAATCAAATTAGTATCTCTTGTGGAAAATGTCTTTTTTATGCAATTTAGAGACTCACAATATTTCCATAAGTGTATTGAAAAAGGTTTAGTTTTAATACTTTAATACTTTAATTAATGTGTGGCAAGAGGAATCCGCACTTAGTGGCACTAAGGCCTAATTACTTAGAACCAAATAAATGCAGCTTTAAGAAAACCGACTACGCCACTCTGACATCACACAGAGAATGATTGATAGACTTTATTTTAAGACACACAAGTTGGTTGCACTAGTAAGGAACAGAGACATGAATACGTACAAAAATAGTTCTTTATTACTAAAAATCACATTAAAACAAACGGAGCGTACCAGGCAAGACATGCCACAACATCTGAACATAAGATGTTAGATATCAGAAGAAATACAGTCCTCAAAGTAAGTCACTACAAAACTAACAGTAGAACATTACATTCAAAAGTTTTTGGCTGAGGGCTAAAGGACAAGGAATACAACCACACACTTTAGGGTATACATCACTCACACAGCAAATCCATGCGTCTCACTGCACACACCACCCCAGTGTTCAAACCACCACCAGCACGCAGAGGAAACAAGGGATGATTCCTGGCTGAAGCCGTCAGGATCTAGCGAAATAAAGATGTAATTGCACACACATACACATACACACAGAATGTTGGAGGATCAATACAAACTAAATTAAGTCAAAATAAACACAGCAAACAAAAGACAATAATAATAACAATAATGGTCCAAAAACAATCACTTAACTGAAAACTAATTCCCTCTAACAAATAATCTCAAAACAAAACAAATTAATAGCACCGTCCGTTAGCTCACACATAACGAACCATACTTACAAATCAGACTAAATAAAACAAATAAAAACCAACAAAACTTAGGTTGTAGAACAACGGCGATTTCTTGCATTAAATCCTAACAAAGAGGCAGAGGGGGACAACAGCTCGAACACCTTAGAAGGATAACACATGGTTAAACGCCTGCACAAATGCCCAATGCTCTCGACCCAATCAGGAAAAGCCTTACCCGAAGATAGAAGTCACGTCGATCGCTCGAAACAAACCACTTTAGATCACTTGATTGGTTTTGATCCTGCAGCGCCTCATTACTTGGTTTGTGTATGCCTGAAACAAGCTAAACATCATACCCACTTCCTCAATCAATGCCCAAACACACAGCACCCGTAACTTCCTATAGAGACTTACCCGACGATAGAATCAGTCAGACACTCTGAACCGTAACACTTTGATCACCGTCTCGTTTTAATCCTGCAGTGTTGCATAAACTGGTCTACATATGCCTGAAACAAGCTAAAGATCAAACCCACTCATCAGATTAAAGCCCAAACAGTTCCCAGAACTTACTGAAATAATCGCTTACCGAACTAACTAGCCATTTCAGGAGCACGCAAAAGCTGGCATACAGCAAGAGCACGCAAAAGCTGGCGTACAGCTACAGTCAAAACACCCGCAGGTTGGAAGCAAGTGGAAACCCCCGGGTCAATCGGAAATGACGTGTCTCCACAGCAATAAAAATAGGCCATTTATAGCCGGTCGGAAATGACATGTCACCGATCAAAAGGCAATTTGTCGGCGGCAAGCGCTAATTAATTCAATCATTTCTATTAAAATCACCTAGGAGGAGAGCATCCGGTCACAAATGCAAACTGTCATATTTGTAATTAAGGTTACACATTTCTTAGGACATAAACTCAGTAGACTTTTGTAACGAATCACACAATAATAATATACATAAAATGTATTTAAGGGGGCCGGAAGGCCAATTTAGCTCAAAGGGAATGATTGGTTAGTTCCACATGGTTTTGGTTTTGGCTTGAATCGTGTGTCAGGAATCTTCTCAGAATTATGATTATTATTAAAAATAATAACAGTTCAATTGTCTTTGGTGTGAGGCAGTCTGTAATAATAATATACATAAAATGTATTTAAGGGGGCCGGAAGGCCAATTTAGCTCAAAGGGAATGATTCATCGATTTGCAATGAATCATTGACCGAATCACTATGGAACCGAGCAAATGACTCGTTTAGAGTTCATTTGAACGGGCCGTAATTTTAACCTTGGCAACAGATATAAATATCCAATCTATAGTGAAACACTATGTATTAGCAAGGTAACTTTAGATCGACAGTACAAGACATTAAATGTGTAAGCACAACACAAGGCAAATATATTTTCAAATATATGGACGACTTTATTAACTATTCTAAACACATAAAACTAAGGTCTAAACCCAATCACACACACACATTCATTCAAGGCGCAGAGGAAGAGAGAGAAAGAGTGAGTTTTCAGAGTGAGATGCACTTTGTAAGACATAAACCTGAACGAACCACCAAGCATTAATTTAAACCTTCGTTTCTTAGACAGGTTATTCAATTTATATTAAAAACACCAGTTCAGCTAAGTCTGGAGGCTACTTGCTTGTCCTTTGCGTTGCTTTTGGGGGTTCCCCTTCCTTGGGTCTGAGGGGTTCCCGGCCGGGTCCGTGTGGTTGTCTTTGAAGTGCCTGGATGGAAGTTTCTGAACTGCCGGTCACGGGTGATGGGCAGGCGAACAAGAGTCTTTACAGTTCGAAGCGCGTTGCAGGAGAGACGTGTAAACGAACTTTACAGCAAACTTAACTTTGAACCGAGACTTTTACGAAAAAGAAAATAAAGGAAGAAATGAAAGTAAGATGAGTTGGATGGCTTGAATGAGCTGTTTTAACTCCGATCTTGATGGGTTTGTCTGCTGGCCTGGTCTAACTTGGTCTGGTCGATGTAGAAGCGTACGAACATGAACACTCTCTTGCTGTTTGTTGATAGAGAGAGGCACAACTTAATTTAACAGAACCGACTCAAAACCGAACTGAACCGAACCGAAAACTGAACTGCTCTCTGAACTGAACTGAACTCAACCCAACTGAACTGAACTCCTTTGTTCAGGTCTTTAACTTAAAGATAGTCCAACCTCTTTTGGAGAATTCTGACCAATGAGACAATGGCATCATTTTAGGAGGTGACTATTTTCTTCTTATCGTAAATCATGCGTTATCTGTGATCTCCTTGCTTTCCAGCACTAAGCAGAGAGAACAAAAGATCACAGTTTAAACATTTATAATCAGATTATTATAATCATACAAAGCATTTTACACAGATTTCATTCAAGCCATCTTTTGAATTAAGGACATACGATTCTTTTGATTGGAAGCATGATACTCTTTCATTCATACACACAGTTATATCACAATTATTCGATTTATATTTGATCTAAGCTTAATACAAACATGAATTGTATGAACACCAAGAGTTGTGATGTTTGATTACAAGTCCACTGAGCATTGTTCTGTGTGAGTTTTAATAGGTTTGAATGGGTTTCTAGACAATTTGGAGCCAGTCTTGTGACTTAGGAATGTGGTGTTAAAATCCGGAATGCTGAATCACATTTGAATGAAGCCCATGAGAGATTAGAAAGATTAATTTGTGTTTGGTTCATCCTTAAATTCTCTACACTTTAAACAATTTTTTTCAATAAAATATGTGTGTGTGAACCAGTAGTGACTAATAAACAAAAAATACAAAAAAAAAATTAAACCCAAAATGATAAACAGCCATTGAAATCATTTTTTATAAAATGTTCTACTTGTGCTTGAATATTGTCTCTTTTAATGTCCTTTTCTCTCTAGCGATGGACTGTATGATGTCAGATTGGTCTGAGTGGTCAGAGTGCAGTAAGTCCTGCGGGAAAGGTCACTTGATCCGCACGCGCATGATCACTCTGGAGCCTCAGTTTGGAGGAGATCCATGCCCTGAGACCATACAGAGAAAAACATGCAAGATCAAGAAGTGTAATCAAGGACGCTTAAACAGTGACGAGAGGAAGAAACGCAGAGAAGACCGTAAGAAGAGGAGGAACAAACAGGGAAGGGAAGAGAGCACAGATGAGCTTGAAGGTGAACATGCACGTCATCTCTGTTAAAGGGATAATCCACTGAAAACTGAAAATTCTCTCATCATTTATTCACTCTCATGGCATCCCATATTACTTTCTTTGTTCTATGGAACACAAACTGAGATTTTTTTTGAAAAATAATTCAGTTCTGTAAGTCCAACAAATGAAAGTGCCTCAAAGTTGACGCTTTAAAAACAAGGCAAAATGGACACTGATGTAATTCATGTCACCCCATTAGATTAGATTAAATTAAAAACAAATTGATTTGTTTGTCATTCCAGCCATATACAGGTATACAGTTGGATGAAATGTTACTAGATTGCATTACATCTACAGTGCAATTTACAAAACTTACAATTATAAGGACAGTTAATTAATTACTACACATACTTTGAAGTAATATAATTTATTCACTGTAATCAATACACTCTTAAACAATATACTTAAAATAAATAAGTGATGGAATCAAAAGTGGCAGGTGATTTTGCATTGATAGAAGCTGTGTGGTAAAAATACCGGAGGTATTAAAATGAAGATAACAATTATTGGGATCTTTTGTGATGCTGGGTCTTATTCACACAATGGGTCTCATTCATGAAACACGAGCAGAACGAATTTTTGTGTAAATCGTGTGTAAAGTGATTCTGGTGTAAATTTTCGGATTCAATAAAATGTTCGTATTTTCCAAATGTTAGTTGGTACGCAAGAAATCTACACCTGCTCCCAGCCACGTGTAAATAGTGCGCTTAACATCCAAACGTTTTGCTCATTAATAAGGCTGCATTTTAATTCACCTTAATCGGGTACATTTACACAGCATTTTGAAAAAATATTAGGCTATAGTAATTACATACGTTTTTTCTTTTTACTTTTATTGTTAGAGCCAGTAATAGCATCTGCGGTGGTGGTCCTCCTCCAGTTTGAATACGATTTTTCCGAAGTGAACTAATTCGTTTTTTGCAGTCAAGCAATTTCGTCGAATCATTTTCTTCTCACTTCTGGGACTGTTCGATTAACAGATGAAACTCTATGCATCTGTAATGCTTCCAAGCTTCCTTTTTTAGGACCTGATATGCCACTATGTACGCTTACAAATAAAAGGTGGCGTTTTGAATGAACTTCTGATAATAAAACTTCAATTTCTGCATCTGAGAAATTATTCTTTTTCAATTCGCATTCATGTCATAATATGCCCATATATAGTTGTCAGTCGGATTTAATGGGCGGGATGTATGGTAATTGAGAATGAACGTGCACGCGCGTCCCATTTACGACTGGTTGGAATTCATTAACACACACACACGTTTCACTATCACATCTGACGTTTACGAAGTATTTGTGAATCAGGTGAAGAGTTTTTGGGAAGATCTCTTTACGCGCAAATCACTCACATATTTACTCGTATATTTACAAATGTTTCATGAATGAGACCCAATGTGTTTTTCATAAATGTCTGAAATGGTAGTGAGAAATGTTCTAATAATCCTCTCTGCAGCCCTTACAATGTGTTGAATAGTCTGAAGCATTGCAACTGCCAAAACTAGACAGTGATGCATGTTAATAGTTAATATGCTGCCAATGGTTCCTTTGCAAAACATGCTAAGGACTGACGGGAGTTTGTTTGCCCATGTCAGTCAATGCAGAAAGTGGAGATGTTGCAGTGCTTTCTTGGCCAGTGAGGTGTCACTGAGGGACGAAGTTTGATCCGCTGTGATATGTAGACCCAACATCTTAGTGATAGTTTTAGAAATTACAGGTTTGTGTGAGAAAAGTAGTAAACTTTTAAACTATAAACCATCACTTCTGACCAACTGAGGATGCTGTGAAGTGTGATATAAGCAAATTGTGAAACTCTCCCAAGATGTGATGCAGAAGCACAGAAAGCCATCACTTTTCTCTCACACGCCTATCATTTTCCTTTTAGAAGACATTGATTCATCATCTGGGGATGTATGCATTAGCATTTGTTGTGTGATTTTTGAAGCCTGAACACTTGCATTATATGGAGCACAGCATTGCTGCTGATATTATCCATAAGTACTTATGAATCATCACATCACCACTAGAGATACTGAAGATCTCCTTAGACAGCATCAAAATATGAATATCACTTGCAGATGTCAATGAGTATCTTAACACTACACTCTCTGTTAGTAAATTAGCATTAATAACATAGACACTTCAGATGCAGACATTCTCCATTAGTAATTCTGTAGGCTATCATTACATTGACACTGTGGATACTGGGGCTCTTTATGCTCTTTTTTGCCCATCAGATTTATAACATTGGCATTCAATTTGCAATAAAGACTACAAATGCAGTTACTCTCTTGTTGGCAAATAAGCATCACAACATCACCACTGCAGATGCTAACCTTCTCTGATAGAAATTATGTTTAATAACATCACAAATACAGATGTAAAAGCTCTCCTTTACTAATTCAAAACATCATAACATCACCATTACAGACAATGTCACAGAAGATAATTTCAGATGACTAACTGATCTTATTGCCACTAACAGCATTTGTATCTGGTATGAATTTCTTCCAAAAGGATGCAAAATGAAGCCGTGGTCTGGATGGACTGACTGTACCAAGCTGTGTGGTGGGGGAATCCAGGAGCGGCTAATGACCGCCAGGAAGAGATTCAAAAATGCACAACTAAATAGCTGTAAAGACCGAAAGGAGATACGGGCCTGCAATGTCCACCCCTGCTAGGGCTGTACTGAAAGGGCTTGTGGGATGGGACCCAATCTAGGTTATGAACAGACTGTGACAATGTCTTGCAGTAATTTAATGCACTCTGTTCGGGGATGGAAAGCTGCAACAGGTAGTCTGTTATTTTCATTTCATATAGAATTTATAGTGACCCAGGCCTTGTCTAGCCTGTAAACAGATGAGAAACCAAGAAGGATGGAGCTCAGAGTTGCAATGTACTGTATAATTCAGATGTATTAAAATGCATTAATATTTAAAGAGTAGCAGCCCTTTGAGAAGCTTTAAAGTTATTTTAAAGATTGTTTTTTCACAAGCAGGACCATGGAATTAATGTGTTCTGACACACACACACACACACACACACACACACACACACACACACACACACACACACACACACACACACACACACACACACACACACACACACAGAAACAGAGATAGAGAAAAAAAAAAACATCCTTCCAAAATAAATTACTTCACTGAAATCAGTCACAAGAGTGAGTGGTTCAAAGACATCATTTGATATGAAACAACGTATATATATGTTTCACATCACACTGACTTTATTTTTTTTTTTTTTTTTGGCTATTACAAACAGACCAGAAGAAAAAATGTCAAGTACACATGTTCCCATTCAACCTGTAATCAAAGTGATCAGAAGAGCTATACATTTAGATGCAAGCAAAAATTTCATTCAAGAGATTTGAAATTCAATGTTAAAATGACCGTACATGTCCAGGGGTTTCTATTTTGTTCAGCCTGTTCTCATTTAAACAAAGGTATTAGTTTGTAACATTTAAAGAAAAGGTACAAACGAGTACAAAAACATACCATACTTTTTTTTTGGTACATTTGGATAGATACTGAAACTTACAATTTGTAACTATTGACAACATCTAAATAATGTTAATATTATTATGTATTTGCAGCTATAGGAATGTAAATTATTTACAAATACGTTATGTCATATATATATAAGTATAGTTACATTTTTACCATTTTATAGATTTTAGATCCCTTGAACCTACCACCAGACCTAAACATAATCACTTTTATAGAGTATACAAATAATATATAAAACATAACAGGCAGAGAAATGTATAACAACAAGTTTAGTTTCAATATACCATTAAATACATATTTAAAGGTCCCCTGACATGGGGTTATTTTATTATTTTATAATGTTTCCTGGGTTGTCCTTATAATGTTATATTTTTAGATCAAATAGTCATAATTTAGAAATAAAAGGCATTTTTCCTAGCCTGATTTTAGCCTCTGATTTGAACACTCTGTTTGAAGGGGCGTGTCTTCTGATAGACTTCAGTGTAACCGGTCACTGCTGTGATTGGCTGACATGCGTGCATATGAAATAGCTACGTACTACGTATGTGAAACTCTCTCGAATACTTTTACTACAGTCTACAGCTATTATACGTTTTTACTAATACAGCTATCGAGATCGCTTTCTCTATATAATTTGTTCACAATTTAAGTAAGATTATTTTCATTCTACTAAAAGAAACGACGTGAAGTTGATATTTTAGTCACTGGCTTGACTTACTGATGCATAAACAGTATTGAATGATTTTGAGAGAAAGATTAACTTACCTGTCTGAACTTGAAATTGAATTGTTGCTTGGTAACGTTAGCTCGATCGATTTATTTTCAGACGTTCATCGAGGCCAGCTCTGTATTGGCCCAAGTTGAGGAAACAGTCGTCGGTGAAATGTTTGGACCATACAAAACTTTGGGAAGTTGTGTCGGCGCATTTCCAGAGAAAATAAAATTAACCCATTGTTTCTTCAGAGGCTCGGATGAAGGAACTAAAAAATACTTTTGTGTTCATTTGTACATCCAGCCCAGTCTTATCCCAAGACGTCATATGTCTGACGCTTTTGACCATACGTCAACATCCGACGTTTTAGGGTACCCTTTAACGTCAGTATATGACGCTATCTAATCCTAACCCCCAGACCTAAACCTACCCGCATCATCTAACTGCTGCTAAAGGTAAAGCGTCACTCATATGACGCCCCGGGATCGTCATCTAACTGACGTAAAAGGGTACCCTAAAACGTCGGATGTTGACCTAATCATTTCTTACAAATATATAGCCTACAGTATAAAAAAAATGTAACGGACAGACAAGTGTAATCACCATAACAATTTATTTATTGCTAAAATGTCAAAAAGCAAAACCAAAATAGTCCAAATGACAATGTATTGCATTCAGTCATCTTAGAAATTTTATATATATATTATGGTCATTTTGAGTCACAGCAATTGAGAAAAAAATAGTTTGTGTCTAACAGCAAAACACAATGACATGACAAGTAAAGGTTAAATTATTACATAAATATTCATTTTAAGGTTTTAAAAAGTAGTCTTGTTTAAAATTATGTAATCCTTTGAAACAAGTTGGCACCAGAAATCACACAGAACATTACATTTTGTAAAATTTTCAAATAAGGGAAAAGGGGTCAACTGTGTTAAAGGGTACATATCATGCTTTTAAATCGTTCCTTTTTACGCATAAATCATACATTTGTGGTCTATATAAAGCAGAACTGCAATGCTTGGGTCAGAATTCCTCATTATTATATCTCCACAGCTCCTTTTCAACCCCTTTTCTGATCTGCGTCTGAGATCAACTCGTTTTGGTGCGGTCTCTTTAAATACAAATGCGACACTTCATACCCCGCCCCCTCTCCAGCTCGCAGAGGTGACACTCGGTTCAACTCCACCCCGTTCGGCAATTTTTGTAGTTTTATAGCAGAGAGATACGATTATCTAGCGGAACAGAAACTTTTTATTCACACGTTATTAACAAAATGTCAACAACGGAAGACTTGTCCATCAAGCCTTACATGTTCGAGCGGGCGATATAAAAATAAGGACGACGAGCCTGCAGAACAACGTCATATGGATGTATCGCAATGTTGTGTTACTGTATTTACAGTAAGTTCTCCATCCATTCCCACTACTACAATACTGCATGATTTACAACGACTATTTAATATTTAATACTAAAACAAAATCTAAGTTATATTATAAACAATTAAAGAAAAGTCGATTGTTTCTCTTGTTAAAACAAGCACACTAACAAGACAACTGCCAAACCATGACCACCGTGTGTTTTAAGAAAGTAGCAGCTAGTACTTTATTTTTATTAACGTTATTTACAGCTTACCGAAGTGCTTTGTTCGTCGTCTCCAAAGATAGAAGGAACTGACCCCTCAATCAGACGAAGTCTATCGGCAAATCCTTCTTTATACTGGCGGAGGTTGCTGAAGTAACGTTAGTGATCCATGAAGTGCTTCGCGCACACAAACATGACTCTACCCACAGATTTCCGTGAATCTGCTGATGCTGGGAGACGGTGTAATGAAGCGTGTGGGTTACTACATCCAACAACCGAACATTTTGACGTACCCTCTCGTAACTTCTGCATCCTTGAACTTGGACTACAAAATTGCAGCGAGAAATAATAATGGCGGATTGCTCAAAGTGTTTGGCCGGAAGTCGATGTCCTTATTTGGCAGTTCCGCTGCAAATAATGCGACGTAATAGTTAACAAAACGTCATAGATTACAGAAAAATCTAAACCGGTTGAAAAATGTGACCAAAACAGAATATAAAGATATCAACGAAGTTCCTGAAGAGACTAATTTCAACTTTTCTGTACTTATAAACACTCCAAATATACAACAAAAAGCATTTAAGGGCTAAAAAAGTAGATTTAGCATGATATGTCCCCTTTAAATGCATTTGAAAACGTTGTCTCATTGATCATAAATACACAATCAAAAGATGAATTCCAAGATTGGAATATTTATAAATAAGGATTTGTAGTGTGTCTATAAATTTGTTCATGCATCTATAATTTACATTTTAGATGTTGTCAATGTTGTACTTTTTATTGTCTATTCAAATGCAAGTTAATGAAACACACTTTTTCATAAAATACATAAGAGATTAGCTTTTACTTGCATCTAACGACTTCTATTCTGGTAGTTTTGACATCTTTAAAGACTATTATTTTTTGCTTTTAACTCCACTTAGCTCCTCAATATACAGTGGCCCAAATATCATTTCTATACTTAGTCTCACTTAAAATGAATGATTTTTTATTGCACTGGAAGATACATTATCAAACCAAATGGCATCCTCAAAATGTTTTTAGACCGTTTCTTAGAGCTTACTTCAATTTGAAATTTTTGTATTGACTTTTATCTAGCTGGTATCACACAAGTGTCCTAGCAAAGTACTCCAAGTTTAGTACCTCACAAAAAAAAAGGAGAGAAAAAAACGAACCACTAACATTTGAAAAACAGAAAGTATGCTAATACAAAACAATTTATTTAGTATGTGCATTATCTATTGTTTAATCATTTAAATTGCAAGAGACATGTTGAAAAGTGTGCTTGTACAATGTTTAAAATAAATAGTTCATGGTTTTATATATTGTATCTAATGCAATAACATTTGAGTTTAGGTATGTTTTCAGTGTCTTAATATTTTGGGGAAACATTGCAAGACTAAAAAATATTAACATTCACATATTGTTGAGTTGTTGGAACAGATCTTTGTTTTTCACAGCCAAATCCCTTCCAGCACAAACATTGGTGCACTATGAAAGAAAGAAAGGCCGCTCAAAAATGAAGACATAATTCACTTAAAGCCTATATGATATACAGTACAGGTAACATCTGCAGTTAAAGAGTCAGTCATTGGGAAAAAATAAATAAATAAAAATGTCAAGATCCAGTCAATTTCCCGTATAGAAGCTTTTTTGTAAACCAAGCCGTAGATCTGGCAATATGTTTGATTTTAACATGTTCTCTGCCCAGAAGTATTGCCATGTATGCAAACCAGCTGTACTTACTTTTGCAAGATTACTGTAAAATTGTTGTGGGGAAAATATACTATTCTTGAGTAATGATAATGGCTATAAGCCAATTCAAATAAGTAATGGCACTGTTGTCTCCAGTGATTAATTTTTGGTGTGTCATTTTCCTGAACTAAAGCACATATAACCAGCCATTCCAGGATTTTCTATGTTTCATGTTTGAAATGAATGCTGTCTAGGACCTATTTATCTGTTATTGTTTTTTTTCCCCAATGTAAGATGTAGATACCATTTAACTGAAATATATTCTTTTGTTGGATTTTGATTTGCTTTGGTTTTATCAGCCCTTCTGATTACCGTCTTTTATTATATACGAAATTGTTCTTACCAAAGTCTTGCGTAGATGTTTTGTAGTTGTCTCTCTTCCTTGTTGGTCCTCTGAAACGATTCATACTTTTTGAATATTTGCCCTTTACAATAAAAGGAAATGTTACAAAGTGCCTAATTCATTTATTTGTGCTAAAGGTTTTGTTATATAATCCCACTAATCATATAATCCCAAAAACAGTACAAGTGCATCTAAATAACACATATGTTGTGCCACGAGGCTTGGTATTGGGCCCTTTGTTGTTCTCTCTGTAAGTGATCTCTTTCAATACTGTCAATACAATTGTCAACAGGTACGAGGAAGCTAAGCGATTGTCGATGGCATTTGATTGTCGATGGAGTTAATTCCTCACCGCATCCAAGAGCCAGAGGCATCCACCAGCCGTTCCTAGCCATGACCTGGTTCCAGAAGGGACAAGCAGAAGGCTAGTGTAGCTGCTTGCTCATCTTCTCGAAGAGAAAGAGGGTCGGGCAGCATTCGCAAACATGTCTATCCAGGAGGAGAATCGATCTGGCGCCTGTGATCTCTGGTCGGGTGGCTAAAAAGAAGACCTGCCTGAAACCAGTTCACTGGGGGCGAGCCCTCTCGTGGTAGATCTGGGTACACAACAACATGTACCAGTCCTCCCATAATGCCATCAGAGGGTGTTTCTGCCAACCCCACTACCATTGGTGATTCAGAAGCAGAGACACTCTGTATTTTATCCACCCCATCTTCCCTCTCAGGCAATCTTTCTTCAGAGTTTGTTTTGGTTGTTCCCTGCCAGTTCTCTGATTGAGAGACCCGAACAGGTAGATCCTAGTGATTAAATGAACCCTCTGTCAGACTTTGTGGCAGCATGGCAACTTCTGCTTAATGTCTGTCAGTAGGTCCTGAATACTGAGGAAAGGTTACAGAACTTAGTTTGAATCCCACCACACTTCATTTCTAATTAATACATTAGAAACAGTGGTGAACCAATAACAAAATATTTTTCTGTAGCAAAAACTTAAGTCTCTCTTGGCAAAATGAGGTGTTTTTGGTGCCCTGGAGAAGTATTGATGCCCTGACATTTGTGCTTTTTTCAATTGCTTATTAAAACAAGGTATGTTGTTGTCAAGTCAAGTCATCCTCGTTTACAGAGGCAGACAGAGTACACAGCTTCATTACTTGAGTAAAAGTACAGATACCCCTTGCTAAATTTTACTCAAGTCCAAGTACAAGTACTACAGTCAGATGTCTACTTAAGTAAAAGTACTGAAGTACTTGTTTTTAAAAGTACTTGAGTATCAAGAGTACAAGAGTACATTTTCTAAATATTGCATTACTACTGCCAAATTTTTTGGCAGTGGTTTTTCGCTTAGGGGCGGCAGTGGCTGAAGTGGTTTCAACTTTTCTGTAAATAACTTCGCAGAGATCTTTGATTCAGAAACAATTAGACTTTATTCTGGAACGCCATTCCGTTCCATAGAACGGCGCTCCAACAAAGCCGAGTGACTCCTGCAGGGTCATCACTCCAGAAGAGTCCTCAGCTCTTCACCTATATGCCATTGATCCCTTCCAAAAATGGTCATACATTCTTAGATATTTTGAGAAATACTTTTGTACTATGTGACATACTGAAATAACACTCTCTGTTGTCTCAGCCTTCTCTTCTTACAAAGTCACCCCAGCATTTTAGGCCTTGCAGTCTTTCAAAGTCACTCCAAAGACACAGAGAAATAATGGTGTATTCTTATAAGGCTAAATGACTTGTTTTGTAAATAATAAAATCTTCAACATTCCCTCCTCTGGGGCTTACAAGCCCCACATTCACTATCCTTTTCCCAAGTGTAGTTTCAAAATCCAGCTCCTTCAGTTATGCTACCTAGTGACTCAATTTGAGTCACCCATTCTCCTTTCCAATGACTGAACTAAGCCACCACACTCCGGAGGAGCACTCAGAGCCAAACATCTTCTTCCATATATTTTTATTTCTTTCTTTTTTGTTTTACTGGAAGAAGTAAAAGACTTGATTTCTCCACAACAATTAAACATTGTTACATGCGCGAGGATGAAATTGGTTCAGTATTGTCATTTTTGTCACAGTTACGTAGAGTATGTCACACATAAAAGTCTCTTATACTGTTAAAAGTTTTCTTGCGGTGTAGATATCATCTAGGGTCTGGCTCATCAATCATCTTCTTTTGTCCTCCTTTGGGGTTCTTGAATCAACATCCAGGGGTTATAAATATCAATTTGGTTGCCCTCTCAAATTAGTTTTCTTTATCTTGTTTCCGCATTTCCATTCATTTAACCATGGTTTTGACTCTTAGTGATCTTAATATACAAGTACACAACAGAATAATAACCCACTTTCAATATTGCATCTCCAAAAAACATTTCTATTTGAGCCTAATTATGTCCAAGCTTTACATTAAGTTTTCCTTAACTTCTGCTCTTAAGTTTTCTTTAACTTAATCGTAATTACTGCGCAATATTATTTAGTAAAAGTGCAACAATGATTTCCTAAAATAAGTCATTCTACTTTTTTCATCTAATTGTTTTCCTCCTAATGCAGACAAAGCATTATAATAAATATCTGCTTATTGTAGTTGTCTAATTGATTTATTATGCATTTTAGTTTTGCATGATCCATATGACTTAATTCAAAATATGGCTGGGTTCATTTTTATCACTTTTAATCAAAGAATATCAATTCTTAAATTTAAAGAATCCCTCTTTTAGTCAGTCAATTTTTAGCTGATGAACGAACAGAACATTGTAGTGTACCTTTCTATTCAATAAATCACACTATGTTTTGCGTTTTTTTTTAAAGTTTTACATTTCCCATTCTGTCTATTTTATTTCCAAACAACTTAAACATTAAATACCATTTTGACTTTTTTAATTTCACGTGTTGCTTCCTATTCTCATTATATCTCTTCAGTTCAAGACTCCCTTAACTGAATACTTTGTCTTATTTTCTACTAATTTCTAAATAAATTATCATGAATAAACTAATTATCGGTATGTCTCATGTACTCTAACTAAGAAAGCTTCAGAGCAATGTTACATTTACCTCATAAAAGTCATTCAATAAACTCTTTAGACAATTAAAAAAATAACTCTAGAGAACAACTTTTTGCACTCTTACATATTGCTTAATGTACATTTCTTTTTCTGTATATCCAACAAGCTAACAGATTTTTATATCAACTATTTAAACCATTAGCATTATAACTTAATTATTATTAAAACTTTTCTTTATTATCAAAACTTCCTTGTGTTCGTATGCAACTTATTTTTAATCTTTAAATACTTCTGTTTAGCTGACTTTTTATCTGACCTTATTTCTGATAGACTTCCAATCTAAGGATTGCTTCTCTGTTAGAGATTTAATTTCTGTTTCTGTCCCTCCTCTGTTGATTTTATTGCTTTTACCCATCTATATCATGTCCACATCTGGTGCAATTTAAATTGTTTACAGGGGCCTGTTTGTTATCGTTTCAATAACTTCCTGTAAGTCTATAAACTTTCTATAACACTGCTTGATATATTTTTAGAATTAGTCAATAGCATATTGAATCAATTCATAATCGTATCAATTAATATCTCATTTTTTTTAATACCCAATGTTAACATTTGTTTCAATTTCAATTGTAGCCTTAAATTAATTTTGTATACCCTTGTATTGCCCAATTGCATATGAGTATCCATTAAGATTTATTTTATAATAGTTCTTTTTGGTTCTAATTTTTCCTTCATGTATTGTCTTAATTCCCACTATGCTATATCAATTTCCTAAATTAATCGTTATCATTATTTTAGTTTCTTTTCTTAACCTGTAATTTTCATTGTTTTTACGTTGCTTTAATATATTTTTCTCTTCAATCATTTTTATTTTGGTGGGGTTATTATTAAGTTGTTACTGACTTTTATTCAAGGGCTTAACATTCAATCATAGGAAAGTTTGGTTGATGTTGGCTATTGTTCAAGCTTTTACTCATCTCTGTTGCATCTTCTTTGCACAGCTCTTCTCATTGCTGCGTTTCTGGTCAAGCTTGTCTTCTTTACTTTTCATGATTTGATCATTCTGTTAGCTGTCTTGTCATCTTTACAGCTTTGGCCAGGTGATGGTGCCTTTGCAATGGACTTTTCTCTGTCATTGTCAGCATGTCCTTGATCCCTCACTCCCTGTTTGGGGGTTGCTGAAGTCGGTTGTTGTATTTTAAGTCGAGAGGTCAAGTGTCACCTGTTGATCACTTCTTCTGAAATTACAAAGCACAGTCAATGGTTCTTTTTGTTAAACTGTCCCAGAAACCGTCCTGGACTTGAGCTGCTGCTTTCTGTGAATTAAAGCTTACTTATTTTTGTTAGTGACAACAACATGTAATTTCAATCCTTTGCTCATCTGTCCCATTCTTCTTCTTGGTGTTCCCTGTAAAGGTCATGTGGGCTGAGTGGTGTCCTTTCTGCTTTCATTAACAGCAGTGCTTTAATCCATATATCCCCCTTGTTTTCATATAGTTCAGCTTTTTGCAATTTCTTTACATTTTTCTCATAATAAATTTCCTATGTACTTTTACAATTAGTTAATTCAACTTCAGTTATCTCTTCAGTTACCCACTTTGTTACAAGACAAAAGTTACCAGACAATATTTCATACTTTTGACAGAGACCAGCTCCTCTTGATATGCTGTAAAGAAAGTTAAGCATGTTATGCTGCAAATAAAGTCTATTATGCGCTGCGCAATTGTGGCACTGTTTGTTCAATTTTTATTTTCTTTTTCATATTTTTTCCCTTTTTCTTTTTCATTCTTTGTTTTTTCTCTCATTGCCACTATAGTTTCAACCAGGACATTTAATCAAATCCATCCATGGTCATTATTTTATTGGGCATAATTTGCCCTGTGGGCCCAATATTAAAGTTTCAATACAGCTGTATTGGCAAAATAATTGATTTGCCTTGGTATTTCTTCCACACCATCTCTCATTCCATTCATACTGTCATACGAGCTGGCCAGCATTCTTTCAGGTTGTGGTCTAAATTTTGCCACAAGGTCCAGTCAGGTCACCAGAAATATGTCAACCACTACTGAGAAGTGTCTTTGGGTTTAGTTAAAACATTTTTCCTTTTACAAATTCTAATAGACTAAGTGATTTAGATTAATAGGCCTGTCAATTGTATTTTTTCAAATGCATTTGTTCTTTTCTCATTTGTTGGTCTAATTTTTTCCTATTCTTTTTGATTTTTTGCTGAGCTGTTTTAGGAAGAAAATAGGAGATCTGTTCAGTTCAGTTCATTTATTTATAAAGCACATTTAAAACTACTCACATGACTGCCCAAAGTGCTGTACAGGTATACACTAAAAATCAAGGAGAAACTAAGAGACTAAGAGACTGCATGTATAGATATAGAAACAGAAGACAATGAAGTCAAATAAATAACGCACAGAGTATAGACGTTAACAAGTATTAAAAGCTAATGAAAACAAGTAGGTTTTCAGCAGAGATTTAAAAACAGATAGAGAAGAAGCTACTCTAAGTTGTGGTGGCAAGCTGTTCCACAAAAAAAGGCTCTATCTCCTCTACGTTTGAGTCTTGTATGAGGAACATTGAGGATATTTAGGTTACCTGATCTTAGGTCGCGAGAACATAGGAGTGTAGAAGTTCAGACAGGTAACTTGGGGCAAGATGATGCAGACATTTGTATACTAAAAGGAGAATTTTATAGTCAATCCTAAATTGGACTGGTAGCCAATGGAGAGCTCGCAGGATGGGAGTGACGTGATCAAATTTTCATTTTTTCTTGAGAAATTTGGCCACAGCGTTCTGGACCAATTGAAGACGAACGAGCTGGGACTTAGAAATGCCCCAGTACAGTGAATTACAGTAATCCAAGCGGGATGTTATAAAAGCATGGATCGCTGTCTCAAGGGATTTTTCGGGTAAGAAATGCTTAATTTTGGCAAGAAGGCGGAGTTGAAAAAAGCTAGTAGCGACAACAGAAGACACCTGTTTCTCTAGAGTTATTCGACTGTCCAGGAAAACTCCTAGGTTACGTACGCAGCTTGTATTAAATATAGATAAATTACCTAAAATATTGTTGTCAAACTCAAATTTGTCAGATGGGGCAAAAACTATAACCTCAGTCTTTGAATCGTTTAAAGTTAAAAAGTTACTTGCCAGCCAAAGCTTTACCTCATCGAGACAGTCCATTAGCGATTTAAATGCAGAGGGGTCATTTCTTTTTATCGGCAAATAGATCTGCGTATCGTCCGCATAAAAATGGAAAGAGATACCATGCCTTCTTATAATCGAGCCTAAAGGAAGCATGTACAGAGAGAAAAGTGAGGGCGATAAAATAGAGCCCTGGGGGAGTCCAGTTTCAAGGGGAGCAGCAGAAGAGGTGAAACTGCCAATCCTGACTGAGAAATATCTGTCGGTTAGGTAGGATTTAAACTATTTTAAGACTGAACCTTTCAGCCCCACATCTTTTAATCTAGATAGGAGAAGCAAATGATTGACAGTGTCAAATGCTGCAGTTAGGTCCAAAAGAATTAAAACCACAGAGTCACCAGCATCAGTAGCAACTAAAATATCATTTAGCACTCTCAGCAAAGCAGATTCTGTACTGTGGAAAGACTTAAAACCGGACTGAAAAATTTCTGCGATTTTTGACGTGTTTAGAAATGACTGAAGTTGGCACAATCTTTTCCAAAATCTTTGAGATAAATGGAATCACAGAGATGGGTCGATAATTGTTAAAAACAGAAATGTCTAAGGAAGGTTTCTTGAGAACTGGAGTGACAAAGGGCATTTTTAGGGATAAAGGGACAGAGCCGGTTAATAAACATTTGTTCACAAAAGATAGCAGTCCAGGCCCAATAGACTCTGTTAACATTTTAAAAAACCGAGGATGAATGTCATCAAAAGGGCAGAAAGAGGGTTTGAGGGTGGCAATAGTTTCAACCAAGGATTGTAGAGTAATGGGTTTAAAAACCTCCCATGGGATTAGCGGCATAGTCAAAGCATACGGAACATTATATGACACTATTGCCGGGGGCCTTAAATTAGCAATTTTCTCAATAAAGAAACTCAAGAAGCCCTCACATAGTGCATTCGATGGGTTTGGGAAAGTGTTGACAGGTTGATTTAAGGCAGTGTTTATAACAGAAAACAAGATCTTAGGTCTGTGATGGTTAGTAGAAATGATGTTAGAAAAAGAAGCAGCTTTTGCGGCCTTTGCAGCTGACTGGTATGCCACTAGGCAGGCCTTGAGCGACTTGGATGATGTTTGAAGTCTGTCTTTTTTCCATTTCCGCTCTGCTTTCCTACATGCTTGTCTTAATGTGCGGGTCTCAGGGGTTTGCCACAGATCAGTCCTAGTTTTAGGTTTAAAAACTTTCAGAGGGGCAGTTTCATTTAACACCTCCAGCCATGAGTCCTTAAGCAGCTCCAGATGTTGGTCGACATCTAGATCAGGAAGAACCGAATCTAGCGACAATTGAGAACTCAGGTCATTAAAGAGCAAATTAAAATTCACATGAAACTGAGATGAAAAGTGTCGAGCTTGAGTTTGAACATTTGCAGGTGAATAGAGCAGATTTGGGAGAGACATATTAAAAATACAATAGGCTTGTGGTCTGAGATCAGTGTATCCGATATTCCAATCTCAGAGATGGAAAAGGCATAAGTAAGCACTAAGTCCAAAGTGTGGCCATGGGTATGAGTAGGACAATTTATCCACTGCACAAGATTAAAAGAGTCAATAAGGCTTAAAAATTCCTTCGAAAGAGTAATTAATGGACAGCAAACATTAATATTAAAATCACCAATTATTAGAAAGCGATCAAAGTTAGTAGTGATGTCCCCCAATAATTATGTGAACTCAAGAATAAAGTCCTTTACAAGATGTGGGGGGCGATACAACACTGTTAGCAGAACAGGGCCATTCCACTCAAGCCTTAATAACTGCACTTCAAAACTAGAAAAAACCTTTACTGGAATCATTTTACAATGAGTGAGGAAAGACTGTTTTAAGACAGTCACCAAGCCACCCCCACGGCCGTTATGACGGGGAGAATTAAAAAACGAGCAGTCATTTGGGACCAGTTCAGAAAAGGGACTTAAATCTCCCACCTGTGTCCAAGATTCCGTGATAAACATGAAGTCCAGCTTGTGCAACGAGAAAAAATCATTCAACAAGAACGTCTTATTCACCAAGGAACGAGCGTTTATCAACGTCATTTTTGGAGGGGTGATGACATTAAGGGTGAGCGGAGCTCTGCTCAGCGGACGAAGGTTCGCGTGATTCACTCCTCCTTGGCGCGTACGAACGCGGAAGTGGGCAGAGTCTAACCATGGTCCAGATGACGAGCAGGAAGGTTGAATGGGGTGGAGCCAGCGCGGGGCGAGATCCAGCGAACGGCAGCCGACAGCATAATCGCGGACCGACTTCCATGCCGACGACGCGCGGCTAGATTCAAAACTAGCCTGCAGATGTTTCTTCCATCGGATGGTGATCCCAGCCCGTTTCCCACGTTTCCTCCTGCGCTTTATCCGTGCAAGATCGAGAGGCCAACGGCATATACAGTCCGGTATATCCAAGGGCATAGACCCATAAGGTTCGTAAATAAAGCGATCTGCTTCGGCCTTTTTGGCAACGTTTGGCGGTTATATGTCAAAAATGCACAACAATTTGAGAGCAAAACAACTAGTAGGAAGAGTGACAGACGGCAAGCCATCCACAACGGCGCCATCTTGATCATCAAACCTGTTTTCAAGACTATGAAGAGATCTCTTCATAGTTTTGGATCCATGGCCAATAACATTTGCCATCTCATTATCCCAGTTTTTTTACAGCATTTGTGTTTTCATAATTTTGGACTTTTGGAGTGATTTTTTCTCCAATCTATCTCTAGAACAGTAATTCTCAAAGTGTGGTCTGCCATCGCCCCCTAGTGGTCCGCGAAAAGATGACCTAAACTAGGCAAGTGTTTACAAAATCGTCACTTAGCAAAAAGTTAGAGTAATTTACATTTCTGGAATGTGGAAGAACAGTATATGTCCAGCTAATGTGGAATAACAGTATAAGTCCAATTCATCGTATCACTTTAAACCACTGGAGATTTGATTCCTTTATCTTAGTTTTAATACAGTAACAGAACTTTAAAGAAAATATTAAACATTTCTTTCTTTCAATTTCTTTTATTTTTTGCCAACGTAAATCACAGAACAAAAACACGGACAATACAGTACGAACAATGAACAATACATAGGCCTACTTATAGTACAGAAAACAAATGTCAGTACAAACAATAAACCGTACATACAATCAACAATACATACAAACAATAAACAACAGTAATAACTGTAAACAATACATATTTACAATACAGACATACATCACCATCATTCCATATGCTAGTTAACCATTTTATAATACATTTCATAAATCACCCCATTTATTCATTTACTAAAAAAATAACTATATATTCCTATTATACAACATAAGATAAGGCATACAAGATAAGCTACAACTACAATTATGATTAATTTTACACAATATACACAATATACACAATATACCCCACCTTACCCTGCACATGACACATACCAGGCTACTCTTCGCATTCTAATGTCTTATAAAATGATTGGGCCTCTGCTGGCATGTAGGCTAGCATTTTCATAAGATCCCGGTGCTTCTCCTTCTTGATGGGCAGAGGGTCCTCATAAGCACGAGCATACATGGTGGAGAACAAGGGAGCTGGAGGTGGTTGATTCTTCCTCTGTTTGGTGATCAGCCAGGTCTTCCATCCCTCGTAGAGGCTGTGGCTCCCTTTTGTGTGGACACACCATGGATCAGCAGCTAAAATCATGATTCAACAAGAAATTCAATAAAGATTATTCTTTCACGCACATATCCCCAACACTGTCAATCTCAGAAAACCAACTCTTTAGTTTTTTACCTGTCACTTTCAACCACATCATGGATGTGATTAGCAAGCCAGGTGGACGCTTTAATGTTGCATCAGGGAGCTGCCTGAAGTCCGGACACTTCATCTCAATGACTTTAAATGGATGCTGCTGCCTGGCTCCACGGATCATCTCGGCGACATCGCTGGGGGTGTGGAGTGTGGACACCTTACGCCTCTTGTCCAGCGTGGCAAAGGAACGGTCACAGGGAAGGAAGGAGTGACCAGACACCATGAACTTCTGCTCTATCTGACTGAAATACCCTCTAGATACGAGCAGGGCCATGAGGTTTAGGACTCGCCAGTTGTTGTTCTGCCCACAGCATCGGTCACTATAGATGACAAGCTTCCGTTCCTTTGCCTGGACTAGGGGAGCGAAAGATGTTTCTGCCCACTTCAAAAGACAGCTTGCCACCTCGATGGAACCTCTGTGAGCGATGCCCTCATGCCAGAGGCACATTGTAGGAGGATCGTCAGTGCCCATCTCCTGGATACAGAGGTTGTAGTTGGCCAGCTGCCGTTGATAGTACACGTTGGAGTGTGTCAGGTTTGGTGTGAACACTACCCCCTGCATGTCGATACAAATGACATGGCAGTCATCATTGGCTTTGGCCTACTCTGTGTCAGCCTGCAACTGGGTGTACGCTTTTTCAGCTTTCCGGTGGTGTAGCTCACTCTCGGCTGCGATCTTCAACCTTTCTCCATCTGTTGTAGCAGCTGATAATTTTGAGAACAGGGCGTCACATTTCGCACAAGTGTCACTTCTTGGCTGCCCAAAACTGAGGTTCTGCTGCTTGAAGAGGTCCCTATAGAGCCAGAACTTTGCAGTGGATGTTGGATTGTTTTCCTTGTACAAGCAGAACATGCGGAGCAGGTTTAAATCAGGGCTCAGGTACTCCCTCTCCACATCTCCCTTCATCCGTGAGTAGTGGTTCGGTTGGCGTGGGAAGCTCAAGATATGCTCTCTTATCCCCTCTCTCACTGCAGGATCAATGCTATGAGGCCTAAAAAATAAACACAACTCATGAACAAGGGAAATATAATAAACTATGCTGGTATGTTTTGCACAATTGCATTGTTTCTGTGACCATAAATTTGCAATCCTAAACATTCCTCTAAACTGCAGGATTATGTTTTTCACATACAGTCATTAAAGGGATACTTCAGGATTTAGCATAAAGCTTTGTATCATTAGAAGGCCGAATTATTTTTAGTATTTTCGAATTGCCATGCTTTTCTCCCTTATATCCCCCTGAGATGAGAGATTTATGTATTTTTTGTCTGGAAAAAATCCTCCGATGACGCAAAAATCGTCATTGTTTACATGCACACCTTTTGTTTCAATCTAACTGAATTAATTCCGATTTGTGAATCTGAATGTAGTGTTTACATGGATGCTAAACATGTGATTGATTGATGTGTGCGTTTTAGCATTGCAATCTGGGAGTTGTTGTCTTTCATCCCCATAAATCAAAAATACATTTTCTGGCTTTTAGAAGGCTCCATTCAAAAATAATTTCACATTTCTACTACATAAATTACCCATTTTAAATACATTAATCTTTCCAGAGCTGAAGTATCCCTTTAAGATCCACATGTTGTAATGATACAAAGAATAATCATACATTACATTTGCATAGCACTTTATCTCTGATATCGATCTCAAAGTGCAAAAATATGTTTCCTGGCTGGGCAACAACAGTGAGCTGAATCCTAACCATTACGGTACGTGCACACTGGCGTTATAGGGTGGCAAAGGCACCCAACGCTCTATAATGCCAGCGTCCAGTGCTCCATTAGACCAGGGGATGTTGTAGGGCAATGAATGCTGACAATCGTGCAGCTTTAAAAACTAACAGGACGAGAGCATGAGGTCCTTCAAGATTTTTTTTTTTTTTACTTACCTGTTCTTATGTTTTCCTCTGAAGTCCTCTAATGGAGACCTGACTTTAGCTATCTGCTCTGTTCCCTCAGACTGACTGCCTAACTTTTCTTGAATAACCTTTTCAAAGATAAGTAACTTTAAATAAATATGTTATGGACAATGTATCTAATTAAAATCATGCATGTAATAAAAATTTAACAAACGGAGAACACTAGGCTATATAAAACTTGCCTGTAGGCGACTGTTGGTCAGTTGAATGACTGACATAAATGTGAGTTTACAAACAGCAAGTCTTTGGCCTCCTTGTTGCACATGGTACTTGAAGGTGTACTTCCTCTTAGTAATCTCAGTGTCAGGCCCACGTGGTCGTCTGCGACTCACCTTGTGCTAGAAGTAAAAAGACATGAAGTAAAAAGACATTTACCATAGCGTAGCAGGCTAGCCGTTGTGTAGAGCTGTCAAGTTAAGGTCATTAAGTACGTGAGTAGGCTTTGGTTAGGATAATGAATAAGCCATGTGTATGCCTTTTAGGGCACCAAAGCGCTGTGGTCTGTAATGCACTTGGTGGCCTACTTGATGCCGATCCTCCTTCATCCATCCTCACAAAATTTAACATTTACAGTGATCAGGCACATGTGCAGTCTTAGTGAATTGAAGGCATACAGTAGTATTCAATTCACTGGTTATTTCATGGGCTTACATTGTGATGCATTGCATCTGTTGACATGATATGGTCATGAGAGACAGCATAAAACTCTGTGAAGAGCTGGAGTTTCCTTTGTTCTGTTAGTGTTCTGTTAGGCTTGAACACTGCCTGGGACATGTCTCTTTGCACACCTTGCCCTTAACAAAAACAAAGTCACATTAGCGTTTTTTTTTTTTTTTTTTTTTTTATAGCTATAGAACACTAGAGCTATTAGCAGCTATTAAGGTTACTAGCTATAATATATAACAGCTTACACAATCAATGCATTTTTTATTATTACCTTTTATTTTTTTTATTTATTTTATTAAATAATGAGTAACAAACAAACATAGCATAGCATATACATATACATATATTACAAAACAAAGTGTTGCATTAAATGGTAACAGGGGATCCAAAAAATATATCAAAATATTTTAAACACGTCAATGACTTTTTTTTTTTTTTACCAATTTCAGTGAAGACATAAAGCAATCAAAGTCTCATTTTCTCAGCTTTCATTTCGACCCATTCGTGACTTGATTCGCTAAACAGTCCGAGCTGTATGAACATTAGTAAAGTTAGACGCCCAGTAATATGCCCCCTGACTGTAACCAGCTAACGTTACGTTACAAAGTAACTGGCTAGCCAGACATCAAACGCAGCTAAAATGTTTCGATTAATCTATCCGTGGTTATAAGGAGTAGTAGCCTAACTTACAGCATTAATTTCGACCCATTCATGAACTGATCCGTTAAACAGGGTGAACTATATGAATGAACTGTAGTAGACGACGCGCAGTAGCCTACACGCCCCTCTGACTGTAACAGCTAACGTTAAGTAGATACTTTGTATACGGTTCTTTCACTCACCTCTTTCGGTGGACTTTTTCCTTTTTTTGCTCTCCTCTCCGGTTCACATATGGTTTCCCAGCATCCCTCAAAGACTTCCTTGCTCTGTCCTTCCATTCATTCATGTTCGCTCTCCTTTTTTTGCCGAGGTTTTGCCTTTTAATGTCCGCAGCGGACATGAAAGCACCCGGCGTCTCCATTTTTCGTTAGTGGACATAAACGGTTTTTCCGCGTGAGACTATTTTAAATGTTAAAATACAGAGTTTTGGTCGCGCGAACACAACCCAAAGTGATTCTGCATACAAAGTGGCACACATACATTCAAGTCACATGGTTATCTCAATTTTTGTTTTTTTGGACTTATATGGTTGTTCGTCGCATGAACCCAAAGTGCTTTCGCGCGTTGGCTGGCGCTGAGCCAGAGACAGACGCACTCAGTGCTGTCATATATCACAACTATTCAGTGTTTTCAACCACATAATGTTTATTTTAGGTTTCAGGCATTTAAATACACATAAATACTAGCAAAACAATGATTTTGAGTTTGTAAAATACACACTGATGTCTATGGAAGCGGCAATAATAATCATTTCCATCATAAAAAGACGACACGTTTTATTCATATCAGATATACATTGTGTAAGTAGCTTTACATTTGACCCTATTCTTCTCCCAGATCACCGGCCTCTTACTTTCATGTATTTCGTGAGAAGTTGAGGAATTGACGCGTTGTAAACTAACATGGCGCCGCCCATCGCACATACAGCTCAACTAACGCGATCGTTATAAAGGTGTTTAAACAACAAAACACATCCACGTGCACATATTTGACAATCGGAATATCAGTGTTTCATGTTATAGCTTATAAATTTGTGAATATTTTGAATAAAAACGGAAAAATGACATAAAAGCAGATCATCATTCATTCAGCGCTGTGTTATGTTTGCGCTGTCTCACGTGACAAGCAATGACGCGTCACCATGGAAACATTAAAGCGACACAAAACTGTGTTCTTGGTCAGGGGATCTCTGGATAATCCGTAATTCGTTTGTAATAATAAAACGAAAATACCGTTTTTCTGTTTTTTGTTTCAAAACGAAAAACCAAATAACCGTTTTTGGTGTCAGAATCAAAAAACGAAAAACCAATTAAAACCGACCCGTTTTCCGTTTTTTGCGATCATTTTTATCGTTATTCCTTTATGAACAAAGAATGAAGAGAGTCTTTGAACTTCAGTCAATTCGTTTTTCGTTTATAAACCAAAAACGGAAGTCACGTGGTCTATTCCTTTTTTGGAAGCAAAAGTAACCGGAAACACTTTCAAAATAAAAGTTATAGTTAGCAAGGTGATTGTAGACTAAAACTGAACTAATATAACGTTTTTTAGTACAACTAAAGTAGCACTGGGTGTGAAAAAACACTTTAGTTAACTGAAATAAAAATTAAAACTAATAAAATAATAACTCTGGCTGTTAGGGAGAATTAAACATTTGTAAGACCATTGGTCTGGGTCAATGCACTGCATTGACCAGATAACAACTCTGCGGATTATCCTGGAACAGTCTTTGGAGTGGAACTCACCTCTCTATGTCAATTTTATTGACTACGAGAAGGCTTTTGACAGCGTGGATAGGCAGACCACCTGGAGTCTGTTGAGACACTATGGGGTACCAGAAAAAATCACTAACATCATCAGGAACTCATACAAGGGAATGACCTGCAGAGTGGTACATAGCCAGCAGCTTACCGATGCCTTCCAAGTGCGAACAGGGGTGAGACAAGGATGCCTATTGTCACCCTTTCTTTTCCTGTTGGTAATAGATTGGGTAATGAAGACATCAACTGCCCAGAAGAGAAATGGCATCCAATGGACACCTTGGACAAAATTGGATGACCTCGACTTTGCTGATGACCTGGCACTTCTTTCCCATACCCAGCAACAAATGCAAGAGAAGACCAACATCATCGCAACTCATTCAGCAAGCCTTGGACTCATTATACACAAAGGGAAGAGCAAGATCCTCAAAGTCAACAACAACAACACGGCTCCCATCAGGCTAGGAGGAGAAGCACTAGAGGAAGTGGAAAGCTTCACCTATCTTGGCAGCGTAGTCGACAAGTGGGGAGGGACAGAGGCAGATGTGAAGGTGCGGATTGGGAAGGCAAGGGCAGCTTTCCATCAGCTGAAGAATGTCTGGGGATCCTCTGAGCTGCCTAGGAACACCAAGATCAGGATCTTTAACTCCATGATAAAGCCTGTTCTACTGTACGGTGCAGAGACATGGAGAACAACAGTCACTACCATAAAGAAAATCCAGTCCTTTATTAACACCTGTCTCAGACGAATCCTAAGGGTACGCTGGCCAAACATCATCAGTAACCTGGAGATGTGGCAGCAAACAGGACAGCAGCCGATTGAGGAAGAGATCCTCCAAAGACGTTGGAGATGGGTTGGCCATACCCTTCGCAAGCCTGCATTAAGCATAGTAAGACACGCCCTCTTTTGGAACCCACAAGGGAAAAGGAAGAGAGGCAGGCCAAAGAACAGCTGGCGCCGCAACCTGGAGGCAGAGGTGAAGAGGTCTGGCCACACATGGGGACAGTTAGAGAAGTTGGCCCAGGATCGGGATGACTGGAGAGCCCTTGTTCGTGGCCTATGCCCAAAGCTGGGCGGAAGGCGTAAGTAGTAAGTAAGTAAGACCATTGGTGACCTGTAACTTCAGATTAAGACAAGTGAACTAATTTTATATGTATCGTAGGATAGCAGGTAGCCTATTTATGTATAGGTTTCTATTATTTAATTCACATTTTAGTTTTGTAACATATTTATAGCCCTTCTTGCTATGTGGAAGCTCAACTAGCAGAGGTCACTCTATACTCCTTTGTTTTATTATTTATTTAATTATAAATTGATTTGGGGATGGGGGCCACAAACACCACACAACAGACACCACAGAGAAAGGACAACACCAGTAAGAGAACAGAATAAGCAAATTATTCTTCGGATGTTCATGCCTATTCCACAAGGCAGTGTGGAAACTTTTATCTTCATTTTTATATAACTATATACATATACTGTATACAGCCAATCAATCTACACTGAAATATAGAGGGCCTTCCCTCTGGAATCATTTAAAGACTAAAATCACTTTAAACTCTTTCAAAAGAGAGCTGAAAAAATGTTAACATATAATTAAGTTTATCCTGTTAATTTGTTATATTAAAATGATTGATGTATTGATTGTATTGTCTTGCTTGATCATGTAATTTTATGTCCATTTAATCAGACTTTGGGGAGGTGGTTTTATAAGACCTCATGGTCTTCTCACTCTCTCACAGTATGTTTTTTTTTTTTCGTTACTGGATTTGTAAAGTTGTATTTTAAATGTTATATGTGCAAAAAAAAAAAAAAAAAAAAAAACTGGGATGGGGGCTTGAGACAGAGAAAAGACAAACAAACACAAAACCAAGAGACAACCAGCCAAATAAGAGCCATAAACAGCTAACGTAAGAAAAAAACTGAGGGAGAATCAAAAGAAAAAACAGTCAAGCATATTAAATAAACACAGCATAGCCGTGAGAACTAGAATAACAACAATACATTTAAATAAGTAACTTAATGAAAAGCATGAAGAATACTACATGTGACAACTAAAAAAAAAATTGTTTGGGTGAATGTTAAATTTTTACCATAAACATAATAGTAGTATTGTTTGTTGGGCTGGTGATAAAGGAAAATCAACCACTAATTTGTGCCCTGGGGCCTCATTTATAAAACTTTGCGTAGGATTTGCGTCAGAAGTGGCGTACGGATGAAACATAGGACGTGCGTACATACAAAAATATTCGGATTTATAAAACCGTGCGCACGCACATCCTACGCAGATTTCCCTTAATAAATCACAATCAATTCTAAATGTAGCGCAGCTTTTGCGGCTTCATGTCACGCCCATAGCTGCCCATAAATAGTCCGTGAAACGCCCATAGTTGCCCATAAATAGTCCGTGAAATGCCCACAATTTAATATGCATCGATTGCGAAATCATGGCAAATACAGAGAGGAAAAACCAAGAAACTTAACTTCACTCAATGTCAAGTAGAAATTATCGTTGGCGAGGTGGAAAAGAGGAGTAAAATGTTGTTTGGAGGGCACAGTGTGGGCTTTACTAATGCCAAAAAGGCACAAGAGTGGCAAAAGGTTGCAGACGCCGTTAATGCTGCAGCCTCACAACCTCGGACCGTGGCCGAAATAAAACAGAAATGGTCGGACATCAAAGTCGATGCAAAAAAGCGTCTAGCGCTCCATTATTGTGATGGCATAGGCCTAATGGCATTTTATTTCCATCCATTTGATTGCATCTGACAAGCTACAGATGTGTTATGAGGATGAATTGCATAACATGCCAATATTATTGCAGAACATATTTCACTTTTCTTTTTGCAAATATGTGTTAATTTGCATTTCTGTAATCTTCGTTTGATTTTGTTTGTTTTACACTGCAGATCGATCAAACGGGTGTTCGTGTAGTAGGCTGTTAATTGTAGGCTAATACTTGCTTTGTGAAGTCTTCATTTTATTTATGAGAGGCAGTATTGCCATTTCTTTTACATTAACAGTCTACACTCTCTCACACTTTCACGTGTTTCTTCCATCTGCCGACAGTGTCGCCATTTCTCATTTCAGTCGTTTTTGTGCGTACGCCTGGGTCAGAGCGTGCGTGAAGGACCGCACATTTTCCCGTCAAGTTTGCTTTTTATAAATACCAATTATTGCGTAGAGAGCGGCGTACGCCTTCTTTTGTGCGCACGCAACGTTTATAAATGAGGCCCCTGGTCACTCCTTTTAACAGTTTCTATTACACTCCATTTAGTGGCACTTGTGTCCCTGTTACGGTGTGGGTTTTGTGTCATGTTAAGTGGTTCCCTGTCTTGTCATTTAGTTATCCCAGGTGTTTCTTGTTATCTCCGCCCCTTGTTATCCCTCGTTGTCCTGATTATTAACCCTGTGTTTCTGCCCTGTCTTCGTGATGTTCTTGTTGATTGTTTTAACGTAATGTTGGTTGTTCCTGCTGTCCTGTATCATAGTTTAGTTTATCTGTAAAATAAAAGTGTGTGCTGCATTTGGATCTTCGCCTCCTCTCTGCTTCAACCGCACCTACGTTACAGAAGAACTCACCGCTTCGTGATCCAGCAGCCATGCCTTACTGGAGTCCAGTCGACGTCCAGATTCTCCGTCTTCGCCAAGAGAATCGTGCCATCGAGGATTATGTCGCAGAATTCCTCGAGCTGGCGCACCTCGCGCAAATGGATACACAGTGCTTGAAGATCTTCATCCGCGGGGGTTTATCGGAACCACTCGGTTCTCAGATGCCCAAACCTGATCCGCACGGGTCTTTAGAGTGGTATATCGATCTGGCCCTGTTGTGGAGCGGCTCTTCGTTTACCGTGGGCGCGGAGGAGAAGCTTCGAGAGCCTGCGCTTCACGTCAGCCCGGTCGCGCCTGCGCTTCGCCCCAGCTCTCCCGAGCCCACGCTCCACAAGCCCGCGCTTCACGTCTGCCTAGCCGAGCCCTCGACTCACATCTGCCCAGTCGAACCCGCGCTCCACGTGAGCCCCGTCGAGCCCGCGACTCACGTCAGCCCCGCTGAGCCCTCGACTCACGTCTGCCCAGTCGAGCCCGCGCTCCACGTGAGCCCAGCCGAGTCCGCGACTCACGTCAGCCCTGCCGAGTCCGCACTTCGCGTGAGCCCTGCCGAGTCAAGCACCGAGTCAAGTGAGTCAAGTGAGTCAAGCACCGAGTCAAGTGAGTCAAGCACCGAGTCAAGTGAGTCAAGCACCGAGTCAAGTGAGTCAAGCACCGAGTCAAGTGAGTCAAGCACCGAGTCAAGTGAGTCAAGCACCGAGTCAAGTGAGTCAAGCACCGAGTCAAGTGAGTCAAGCACCGAGTCAAGTGAGTCAAGCACCGAGTCAAGTGAGTCAAGCACCGAGTCAAGTGAGTCAAGCACCGAGTCAAGTGAGTCAAGCACCGAGTCAAGTGAGTCAAGCACCGAGTCAAGTGAGTCAAGCACCGAGTCAAGTGAGTCAAGCACCGAGTCAAGTGAGTCAAGCACCGAGTCAAGTGAGTCAAGCACCGAGTCAAGTGAGTCAAGCACCGAGTCAAGTGAGTCAAGCACCGAGTCAAGTGAGTCAAGCACCGAGTCAAGTGAGTCAAGCACCGAGTCAAGTGAGTCAAGCACCGAGTCAAGTGAGTCAAGCACTGAGTCAAGTGAGTCAAGCACTGAGTCAAGTGCATCGTCCAGTGAGTCAAGTGCATCGTCAAGTGCATCGTCCAGTGAGTCAAGTGCATCGTCAAGTGCATCGTCCAGTGAGTCAAGTGCATCGTCAAGTGCATCGTCCAGTGAGTCAAGTGCATCGTCCAGTGAGGGGGGGGCGCTATGTTACGGTGTGGGTTTTTGTGTCATGTTAAGTGGTTCCCTGTCTTGTCATTTAGTTATCCCAGGTGTTTCTTGTTATCTCCGCCCCCTTGTTATCCCTCGTTTGTCCCTGATTATTTAACCCTCTGGGGTCGGCCGTCACGCGGCCGTGATCTGCTCACTTTTTTTCTCATCAGTGCAAAAGAGACTCAAATTACTCTGTTGATTTTGATCTTACATGTAAGTGTTATACATCATTCAAAACTGTTAAATGTCTTCTTTTATTTGTGTACACTCATAATAAAAACAAAATGTTGTGTTTTTCGTAAAATAAAGAAAACGAACATGATGCGCGTTCTGCCGTCTCTCTAAATGTAAAGCTCATTCTGAAACGCGACAGAACATGACCTGTAACTCAGCTAATACTTGTCACTGTGACATGAAACATATGTCTTTACAACACTTTGAGTCTCTATTTTTAAATGATGTAAATCATATCAAAAACAAATATTCTCTGTTTAAGTAATTCGTATGAAAGCAAGGACGTACAGTTTCTCCAGCCTGACCTCATTAAAGTTAATGTGACCACGCCCGCGCGCAACAGCTGCTCGCATACTAATGAGCCATGTGGAGGAACGCAAACTGTTAACGACCTCAAAACAGATAATCCGCGACTTCAGTCTTCAGTCCTGCTCTTCACGTGTGCTGTGCTGTTTATCTTGGATTTACATCAGACGAGTTAGAAGAACACAATTTGATTATAAGAAGGATTTATAAGGTAAGACATGTCTTTGTTAGTAGCATGTTAGCAGCATGTTATTGTTGCATAAACTTGTAGCTACTAGTTAAACTGGTGCCAGACTAAAATGTACGTTATGAAATGTGATTGGAGTAAAACATGAAGCCTAATGCTAAATGTATATACATAAAAACATATGTTTGATAATTAAACAGCACGATACAGAAGGCTCGTATGATTGTGAATATTATGTTTAGACTTGTGTTTATTGTGTTTGTGGATATCTGCTCACACGAAGGTATGTATAATTATGTAAGAATATGCGATCGAGCCGGACCAAAAAACTATGAAACGTTATATAATATAACGTTTCATAGTTTGGTCCGGCTCGATCGCATTCAGTAAATGTTTGCACGCGCTGAGTTTGAGTCACGCGCGCTGTGGGTTTGAAAAGCAAAACAAACCAATCATTAGGCTTTATGGTTTTACTCCAGCAATCTCATCTCATAACGTTGTAACGAATGGAAACGTTTTAAGTAACATGATAATCCATATAGTTTTCTCTAATGTAGTGTTACTGAACTTTTTAGTGATTTATAGGCTGCCTAGCTGCTACAGGCTATTGTTATTATTTCATGCAGCCCTACATATGCCTACAACTACAAGGCACAACATATATTGGGAGTTCATATATGTAGTATATGTATGTATTTAGTAAATTTCATAATTTGAACCAGACAAATCTAAAATAGTTTCTCCTAATATCAGCATGTTCACAGCTGTTTTTGTTTTCTAAAAAAGGTTTTTACAGGGACCAGCACTGATGAGTCCAGCTGACATTCACGTGAGTCTCTGTACATGAACATGGTGAAAAATCAAACACCTTGGAGATGACAGGTATGTAACCTATATGTTTTAGGAATGGCACAAAGCTGTGTGACTGTCCAAGTCTCTGTCTTTAGATCAGTGTGTTTTACTAATGTGCTTTTTTTGCGAACAATCCGTTCATTGTGTAGCCTATCCCTAAATGCGTGCTGTCTATATGGGCCATAGATACTCGCAAATGTTCAGTTTTAGTTAGCCTATGACACTAATTATCATGCTTACTGCCTTATGCACTGTGAATACAGGTGTAAATGTTTGAAATGTAGCGATGTGTCGATCGCGAACGATCCGTTCATTGAGTGTACATAATAAATGCGTGCGTTCTATATGGGCCATCAACAGATACTCTGTTGTATACATAATGTATGCTAACAGTTATTTTGTTTTGTTTTTAGGAATGTGGCATCATGCTCTCCTTCTCCAGCACCTCGCAGAGGGACACGCAGGTCTCGTTCAGTTCTCAGTGCGATCGAGAATAATACTGAGTAAGTGCATAGACGTAATATCGTTTACATCGTCATAATGTAAAAGTTCCTATTATTGTGTGAAATTAATCCATGGTAATTAGTGATTGATAAGCGTAATAATAATACAGTTTCTTTGATTGTGTTATCAGCATGCATTCTATATGGGCCATCAACAGATGTTGTTGTTGTTGTTGATACTTTATTGATCCTTTGCAGGAAATTATATTGTCACGGCAGCTTTAACACTCAATAACAAAACATAATACAAAAAAAAAACAATAATACCTATATAGAATATTCAGTAACAGATGCATATTCAGTACAGAATATTCAATAACTCTGTTGTATACATAATGTATGCTAACAGTTATTTTGTTTTGTTTTTTAGGAAATTGGCTGCATCACGTTCTCCTTCTCCAGCACCTCGCAGAGGGACACGCAGGTGTCGTTCAGTTCTCAGTGCGATCGAGAATAATACTGAGTAAGTGCATAGACGTTATATTTTACAGATGAAATGTAGCCTAATTGTGTTTACATCATCATAATGTAAAAGTTCCCATTCTTGTGTGAAATTACAAATATGTCTTTTTTAAATCCATGGTAATTAGTGATTGATAATGATAATAATACAGTTTCTTTGATTGTCTTATCAGCATGCTCACACTTTTTCTTTCTTCTTTTTTTATAACAGATGTGACAATGTCCAAGCACCAGTTCCGAAGAGAGCCAAGGCAAACAAGCAGACGAGCAACATGCAGTCCACGCTGTCATGGAAAACAGAGACCGATGTTGACATGGTTCCACAGACACTGCGATTTCTTCCTGCACGGGAAACTGGACCGCAACTGAGCTCTGTAGACTCGCATTCGCCCATGAGTCTATTCAAACAGTTTTTTAAACCTGCGGTAGTTTTTTTTTAGTATTCTTTGAATAAAAATATTTTTTTTATAAAAAAAACAAGTTTGGTATTTTTATGTTTGTTTTTTTGAAAGGATGTGTTAAGTGATAGTAATGACTTTAAGTCTTTACATTCTTAGGAAAGAACGTAAATTCTATTTTGAATAAATGCTGTTCTTTTTAACTTTTTGTTCACCAGTGAATCATTCTTTGTTCAGGCTGCCTCAAAGCACCTTGATGGCCCATTAGCCATTGGGGGAGTGTCTTTAGTCTTCCCAGGTGTAAATCACATTAATATTCATGGGCATTAACACTCCCACGCATACAGCACTGCTGACCCAAAAACTGATGTAAGAAATTCAAATCGTTATATTGATGTTTCTGAAAGAGTGGTCAGAATGATTTTCACTTCATTTTGAAGTAAAAATTCTAGCCTACAAGAATAGTAACTCAACAGTATTGTTTTCAACTATTCATTATGTGTTAAATGGCCTTATTGCAGTGACATTTTTTTTTCCAAAACGTACTAACCACGCATATTATTTTTTTTCTATAAAATGCAAACAAGTACATCAATTTTGCTCACATATTATTGTAGCAGAGTTTGTGCTGAATACAGCAAATTTATATGTTGGCAAATGGTATGTTTTAAGTAGCTGAAATAAGCACAAATGTCAGGGCATATCAAAACACCGAAAGAGCCCCAAAACAGCTCAGACCTCAGAGGGTTAATCCCTGTGTTTCTGCCCTGTCTTCGTGAGTTCTTGTCGAATGTTTAACGTAATGTTGGTTGTTCCTGCTGTCCTGTATCATAGTTTAGTTTATCTGTAAAATAAAAGTGTGTGCTGCATTTGGATCTTCGCCTCCTCTCTGCTTCAACCGCACCTACGTTACAGTCCCACTATTTCCAACAGAAGCATTACTAGTGACACTGGGTGCCGCACTTGTAGCACCAAAGTCACAATTAGTCTTAGTAAACACTTATTTCAATATCCAATTCCACAAAAGTAGTGCCACTTCCTGCTCAGCTACTGTTCGGACGTTCTTGCTTACTGCTCCGCGCTTTGCTCTATCGCTTTTATTTTTATATTGCTTATCGTGTTTATATTTTCATATTTTATTTCCTTTTATCACCTAATTTTAACTTCAGCAAATCAGCACAGTGCTCAAACGCTTGATTACTAGAAAAAAGCGGAATACTTTTCTTCGACCAGCCTCCCACTGAAAGCTTACATTCCGGGAAGAGAAAACACAACTGCCTACATTCATAAGGATAAGAGAAAATGCCTCTTCTGGAATCTACTTGCTGCACTAACTGCCAGAGACTTTTACAAAGGATTGCAGTTCTTGAAACAAAGTTACTTATGGGACCTCCAAACCAGACAGAACACACAACAGAGCTTCATCATGGACGCCCTCAGCATACAGCCGGTGAGTCCCATGAATCTAGTGCTCCAATACAGGCCATACTAAGTGTAGAGAAACAAGCCGATCGACTTACAAATCGATGGCACAAACAGGGAGCGAGACCCAAAGGCACTCGAGACATCAGATTGTCACGAGCATCACACATTGCCGCAGTAGCATCCTCTACCCCAGATACGGCTCTGACAAGGATTGCAAACACTGGTCTCCTACCACCGCCTATACATCTTGAGAACAGATTTGCAGTATTAATGAATGAGGAATCCCTGAATGTGATGAATGTGATCGAACACAGACTGAATCAGCCAGTAGCTAACACTGCTAACAGGCGCTCAAGGTCGAGCAGACAGCGGCACTCAGCTCAGAGCGCAGCCGAGCCCAGGACTCTGATAGTGGGTGACTCTATAATCAGAAACATTAGTAGCAGGGACACAACAACATGCTGCCTTCCACAAGCAACAACTTCTGATGTAAACAGGGAACTTCAGAACATTCTGATGAAACATAAGACTGCAAATCGACTCATTGTTCATGTGGGGAAGAATGATATTCATAAAGGGCAGTCAGAACTCCTTAAGAAGGATTTCAATGAACTTTTTGAAACACTTAAAAGACTGAAAGTTCAGACATTCATCAGTGGACCACTCCCAGCAAGAGGAACAAACAGGTTTTCACGGTTGCTTGGGCTTAACACATGGCTGCAAAAAACCTGCAATATAAAAGGACTGAACTTCATTGACAACTTCAATCTTTTCTGGAATCAGAGGCAACTGTTTCAACAGGATGGGCTCCACCCAAACAAACTTGGTTCAAGAGTGCTAAAGGACAATATCTTCTTTTCAATCCATCATCCTTCTGCAGTATGTGCCAATCCACTCAACCTGAATGGCACACACACACCTGGACACAGTATTAATGACCACAGGACTTCACTTCTGCACCTGAATGGACATGCGGCTGACATATCACACAAGGACAATGATAACACCACTCAGCCACAACAACCTCTGCTGACGGACACAATCTCAGCTGAGTCCTGCCCACAGAGCTCACCACAGACAGACTGTGACATACTAGAACTGCTAGAAGATTCAGCACCCAAGGACGACTTTCTGGAAAACAGCCAGGAAATCCAGGACAGCATATTACAGCCTCCGATAACACCAGAGCAACAGCAAACACCAGACACGTTATCCCTCTCTCCAGCAACTCCACTTCTGTGCTTCTCAGAGAAAATGGACTGGTGTATGCTGGAACCAGACTATCCCACTCTTTTGCAAGCCCCCAGATGTCAACCAAAAAACGGCAGGCCCCACAACCACCAAAGCCTGCGGGCCCAGCTCGCCCTCCCCCTCCTCCTGTGAGAGCTCTTCGGCCTCTGCCACAGCGCCAGGGCCCGCACCCTCCTCCAGCGGCTCGCTGTGTACCAAAAACAACTGATACCAGCTCTCAGTGATATGTGTCGGGTCCCCGCTATGATAACAGTAACTTTCTTAAATGTTTACAAAACAAGCGGGAACCCAGTGTGCCTGAATCTTTCCCTATTGCTGTTCAACTACATGATAGAAAATCTAAGGCCTTCAAAAGCCGTACAGCAAACCCATCTAATCTGGTGCCTATTACACGCCAAACTAAGATCGCTGTGGGGACAAAAAGTAAGACTGTTAAGTTAGCACTTTTAAACATCCGCTCACTTAAAAATAAATCACTTCTAGTCAACGACTTAATAACCACATACAACCTGGACTTTATGCTTCTAAATGAAACTTGGCTAGAAGACAGCTGCAGTGCAACAGTCCTCAATGAAACATCCCCTCCTAACTTTACTTTTATGAGTGCTTGCAGAGCGGGTAAGAGAGGCGGGGGCTTAGCTGCTCTTTTTAAAGATGTCTATCAATGTAAGCAAATATCACTTGGGAATTACCCATCTTTTGAATATCTGGGTATTGTGTTAAAAGGTGCTCCACGTATTTTACTTATCATTGTTTACAGGCCTCCAAAATACTCTCCAGCCTTTGCTGAGGACTTTACAGAACTGTTATCAACAATTTCCTCTGAGTTTAACTGTTTTGCCATTGCTGGAGATTTTAACATTCACATAGATAATGCAGAAACCAATATGGCAAAAGAAATCAAAACTGTTTTAAAAACTTTTGATCTGACACAGCATGTAAATGGACCCACACATAATCGTGGACACACTCTAGATCTACTTATCAGTACGGGTCTAAACATCTCATCGATTGTTATTAAGGATGTAGCACTGTCTGATCATTTCTGTATTTTCTTTGAT
This sequence comes from Chrosomus eos, assembly GCA_036326025.1. NCBI lineage: Eukaryota > Metazoa > Chordata > Actinopteri > Cypriniformes > Leuciscidae > Chrosomus > Chrosomus eos. Next base: position 13,971,906 of record CM070824.1, read on the forward strand.
ATTTTGATCTCTCCTGCCATTGAAGCTAGATCTGTGTCTGTCAAGAAGAGATGCTTAAATGAGAACACTAGTGTGCTATTTATGAAGGCTATATCATTAAAACCAAGCATATCTGCTGACTCTGTTGATTTTCTCCTTGAATCTTTTAACTCAAAAATTAAAAGTGTAATTGATGATATTGCTCCTGCGAAAGTCAGGAAGAATAGTGGTAGACAAAAAGCACCTTGGAGAAACTCAACAGCAGTGCAAAATATGAAAAGACAATGCAGAAGAGCAGAGCGCATGTGGCGGAAGACAAAACTTGTAGTCCATTATAACATCTACAAAGACAGCATCCATGCTTTTAATATGGAACTAGGCAAAGCTAGACAGACTTTCTTCTCAAATATTATAAACAGCACTTAAACAACACACGCACTCTTTTTGCTACTGTAGAGAGACTGACAAACCCCCCAAGCCAGATTCCCAGTGAAATGCTCTCAGACAGCAAGTGCAGTGAGTTTGCTTCTTTCTTCTCTGAGAAAATCAATAATATCAGAAAGGTGATCAGCTCATCCTTGAGTTGTGCTGGGGTCAAACAGATCCGACCACTACCTGAGAAAGTAGTTACTATGTCTGTTTTCGAAGAAATTGATGGCAAAATTTTGGAAGAAACCGTACAGCACCTTAAAACATCAACCTGCGCCCTTGACACACTTCCCACATCTTTTTTCAAAAGTGTGTTAAACAGTTTAGAAGCAGATCTCCTAGAAGTGGTAAATGCCTCACTTCTCTCTGGGAGTTTTCCAAACTCCCTAAAAACTGCAGTTGTCAAGCCCCTCCTGAAAAAGAGCAATCTAGATAAGACCATATTAAGCAATTATAGACCGATCTCAAATCTTCCCTTCATAGGCAAGATCATTGAAAAAGTTGTCTTCAATCAGCTGAACAAATTCTTAAGCTTGAATGGTTACTTTGACAATTTTCAATCTGGTTTCCGATCGCATCACAGCACAGAGACAGCGCTCATAAAGATAATAAATGATATTCGCTTAAATACTGATACAGGCAAATTATCAGTGCTGGTACTACTCGACCTCAGTGCTGCATTTGACACTGTCGATCACAACATACTTATTGACAGGCTTGAAAACTGGGTGGGGCTTTCTGGGATAGTCCTAAAATGGTTCAGGTCTTACTTAGAAGGGAGAGGTTATTATGTGAGTATAGGAGACCATAAGTCTGAGTGGACATCCATGACATGCGGAGTCCCCCAAGGCTCAATTCTTGCACCACTCCTATTCAACCTGTATATGCTCCCAATGAGCCAAATAATGAGAAAGAACCGAATCTCTTACCACAGCTATGCAGACGACACACAGCTCTACTTAGCCCTATCGCCTAACGATTACAGCCCCATTGACTCCCTGTGCCAATGCATTGATGAAGTAAATGGTTGGATGTGCCAAAACTATCTTCAGTTAAACAAAGACAAAACTGAAGTCATTGCGTTTGGAAACAAAGATGAAGTTCTCAAGGTGAATGCATACCTTCACTCTAGAGGTCTAACAACTAAAAATCAAGTCAGGAATCTTGGTGTGTCTCTAGAGTCAGACCTTAGTTTCAGTAGTCATGTCAAAGCAATAACTAAATCAGCATACTATCATTTGAAAAATATTGCAAGAATTAGATGCTTTGTTTCCAGTCAAGACTTAGAGAAACTTGTGCATGCTTTCATCACCAGCAGGGTGGATTATTGTAATGGACTCCTCACTGGCCTTCCTAAAAAGACCATAAGACAGTTGCAGCTCATACAGAACGCTGCTGCTAGGATTCTGAGCAGAACCAGAAAATATGAACATATCACACCAGTCCTCAGGTCTTTACACTGGCTCCCAGTTACATTTAGGATTGATTTTAAAGTATTATTACTGGTATATAAATCATTCAATGGGCTAGGACCTCAATATATTGCAGATATGCTCACTGAATATAAACCCAACAGATCACTCAGATCATTAGGATCACATCAGTTAGAAATACCAAGGGTTCACTCTAAGCAAGGAGAGTCTGCTTTTAGCTACTATGCCAGCCGCAGCTGGAACCAGCTTCCAGAAGAGATCAGATGTGCTCCTACAGTAGTCGCATTCAAATCCAGACTCAAAACACATCTGTTTAGCTATGCTTTTACTGAATGAGCACTGTGCCACTGTTCGTCCGACTGTTTTTACTGTACTTTATTTCTTATTCTAAAATGTTTTAATTATTCTTATTTGTTTTGATTATTTTATTTTCTCCTATGTAAAGCACTTTGAATTACCATTGTGTATGAAATGTGCTATATAAATAAACTTGCCTTGCCTTGCCTTGCCTTGCCTTGCCACAATTCAAATATGTGGCTCACCATAAACCATGATGTAAATATCTGAAAGTGACAACAAGGCCCTTTTCTGGTGCCGGAGGAAGGAGTGGTGTGCTGCTTTGTCCTGTAAGTCCAGCATTTATTTGAAGAGAGAGAGAGATGGTGACTGCGGCCAGTCTTGATACTATCATCAGTCCTTAAACCCTGCACACAGTGCACAGCACAGGCTCACATCCTCCAGGTATTGGGTCAAATCTGGAAGGTCCTGAGATGAGTAGGCTACCAGGGAGAAAAACTAAATGATTTAACTTCACTTTTATTTTACTTTACACAAGTACCAAGAGTACAGAGCACTGCCTTTCCCTGGTGGTTCATCAAACAGAATTAAACCCAAAAAAAGAATTAAACCCAAAAAAAGCACTTAAAGATCTGAAAGTCCAAGAGCTAGAGATCATTTTAGACTAAGTAATGCTAGGTTTCACACACAAGTCTACATAACTATGAGAACTACAAGCTGCATACAAATAATTAATCTACTTAACTAACATAATAAGTAGGCTGTATTACACTGGAGAAAAATGCAAAGGAAAATAAAAAGAATACAACTTTATAGATTTGTTTTGACACAGAAGGTGTAACAGTAGAGGGTGGAAGCTGAGAGTGTTTAGCAGTGCCATATAAAGAGGAGCTGGAAGGCAGGTGAAGTTCTGCACACCCTTCAAACTCAGTGATCAGCTTCTGTTGGTAGCAGTGCTTGAAGGAGGTAGAGAAGGGGGTAGAGTGACCTCTGCTGGTTGAGCTTCCACATAGCAAGAAGGGATAATATGTTACAAAACTAAAATGTGAATTAAATAATAGAAACTTATAAATAAATAGGCTACCTGCTATCCTAAGATACATATAAAATGAGTTCACTTGTCTTAATCTGAAGTTACAGGTCACCAATGGTCTTACAAATGTTTAATTCTCACTAACAGTCAGAGTTATTATTTTATTAGTTTTAATTTTTATTTTAGTTAACTAAAGTGTTTTTTTTCACACCCAGTGCTACTGTACTTGTACTAAAAAATGTTATTAGCTCAGTTTTAGTCTACAATCACCTCACTAACTATAGTTACTTTTATTTTGAAAGTGTTTCCGGTTACTGTCGCTTCCAAAAAAGGAATAGACCACGTGACTTCCGTTTTTGGTCCATAAACGAAAAACGAATTAACTTAAGTTCAAAGACTCTCTTCATTATTTGTTCAAAAAGGAATAACGATCAAATGATCGCCAAAAACGAAAAAACGGGCCGTTTTTAATTGGTTTTTCGTTTTGAAACAAAAAACAGAAAAACGGTATTTTCATTTTTTAATTACAAACAAATTACGGATTATCCAGAGATCCCCTGACCGTTCTTGCCATTCTGTTTTAATAACGTAAAAATGGATCGATGGCTAAACCAAAGAGGAGTCAAAAGAAAAGACCAAGCGTCCACTGAAAGCAGCAAGACTACAGCACCACAAAATGTTAAGTTTTAGATGGAAATCTCAAAATATAAAATCTACAGATCTATTACTTTTGTAATGTACTAGTTTTTGTTTCATGTGTAAAATCCCAGTAATTTCAGTGATATTGGACATTAAGGGTAAATTTTTTTTCAGCATTTTATTGTTACCATAGTTACAACCATATCCTTCGTATACCCACCACCTCAGTTTTAAACTAATGGCTCTTTGGAATGACATTAGGTGGGACCTAGGCTGTTGCTGTTACAGTATGTTTCATTGCAGTTTTTTCCACATGTGCAGTTTGTTGTTCAAATTAAGCTGCAGCTCATTTCACATTTACTTTTTCAAATTAAATAAAATTCATATAATAATTTCTGATCATATTATTGCATTTGTGTTTGAATAACTAGTTTTTGACTTGAAACAGTTGCATATTAAACTTAAGTTCCCTATCGAGGGAACTCCACAATGCATCGAGAAATCGATACTTTGGGGACGCTCCCTTAGCGTGCGCCTCTGAAGTTAAAATGAAACTAATCCAATCCTGATTGGTGTTGCGTCGTGACGTAACATGTGACGGCATAACCGGAAGCATAAAGGTGACGCTGACGCATAGAATGCCAGCTATCGCTCTTCAGCAAGCGCTCTCTGTGAAACTGTCTGTCTTATTTGATGTTGTTTGTCTGTGTTAAGCCCTATATTGGCGAGTAAACAATACACTAAGTGTGTGCACCCCTGCCCAAGATTATATGCCACGGGTGGGGACACGCATCTGCTGTGTGTGTGTGTGTGTATTGTTTAGGGGCGCAGCACGCACAGTCAGCGCCTCGAGAGGGCTGCCTGTGATACTGTGAAGCACTTCCTATTAGAGTGCTGCGCTCCCGCTTGGCTATATTATTTCACTGATGATGGCCAGGCTCGCGATCCCCGCGATTCGGGTCCCGCGTCCGTTGAGGCGGCGCGACGGCTAAGATCGCGGAGATCGCAAAAGGATCTCGCGGATGAGAACGAGACTGCTGAGGCACCTTTTCTCTCATCATCCACAGATTCTATGACACTCGTTCACGACGCAGAAGCCCGCGATGCGGCTTCTTCTGCCCGTGACGAGTGCCAAGTGCTCGAGCTATCTGTTTATAAGAAAAAAAAAAAAAAAAAAAAAGTAAATGTGCTCAGCACCGTGAACGAGCAACATGAGTCACACTCGCCGGCTTATGTTTCTGCTTATGTAGAGCTCGTGTTGTTGTGATGAGTGCTGTGGCCAGTATTAAATAAATAAATATATTTAAATATATCAGCTGGCCACAAAATAAGCAGGATGATCCCTGTCAAAATGAACTAGACGAGAGATTCCTGCAGCACCGTTCACAAACTCAGAGCCGGGGCTTACTGTTTTTTTCCAGATCTTTATAAATTTTTATATATATATATATATATATATATATATATATATATATATATATATATATATATATAATGTGTGTATGTGTGTGTAGATCCTGGGAGAAACCCCACACTTTACGTATCTCACCACATTCATTATATGTTTATTCGAATGTGGTGGGTGCGAGAGAGTCGGGTTATGGCAAGATGCCGCAGATGGAGGAAGCTTTAGTGAGTTATCTTTCTCCTGATCTGGCATCTTCGCTTTAAGCCCGGTGCTGCCCAACAAACCGTGCAGGGACACCTCTGCACTGGTTGGCTGGGCTTATATGGTGCAGGAAATCGATGTTGCTCTTCCCCCGTTAAAAACGTTTCGGGACACATCGGTTTGCAGGCTGCACTGTCCGCCCCACAGGCTTTGCGGCCAGGCAGCTTTCGCGTTCGCCCATCGAGAATCGTTTTTCGGTCCAGCCCTGCCGGAAACCCGCTTCAGGGGGTCAGGAACGAATCCCGATTAATACCCGAAGCCAGGCTCGAGGGGCTGTTTCCCTTATTAGATTTTGTAGAAGAATGGCAACGCCTTCCAAACATATATCTATATGGGTCCTGTATATTATAAAATATGGGTACAGATTGCAGTTTGGTCATCGACCTCCCTAGTTTGCTGGGGTGGTACCGACTGCAGTGGTTCCAGAACAGGCTCGGGTTATGGAACAAGAGGTACAGACTCTACTGGAATTAAGGGGCCATAGAATGTGTTCCCCTACCAGACAGGGAGTCAAGGTTTTACAGCCGGTACTTTATAGTTCCAAAGAAGGATGGCGGACTGAGGCCTATTTTAGATCTAGGGCTTTTTGAATCGTTCTTTGAGGAGATTCAGGTTCAAAATGCTTACTGTTACCATTATCGTGAACCAAATCAGATCCGAGGACTGGTTTGTCACAATGGATCTAAAAGACGCTTATTTCATGTCTCCGTCCTTCCATGTCACAGGAGGTTCCTGAGGTTGCTTTCGGGGGCGAAGCATACCAATATCGGGTTCTTCCGTTCGGCCTAGCACTCTCTCCCCGCACGTTCACAAAGTGTATGGATGCGGCTCTGGCTCTACTGAGGCTTCAGGGCATCCGTATACTGAATTATATCCACGACTGGCTCATATTGACCCAGTCTCAGGAAATGGCAGTTCGGCATCGAGATGTCGTCCTTGGCCACATTCAGAACCGGGGGTTGAGGCTCAACACTAAGAAAAGGTGTTGGACCCAGCTCAGAAGACTACTCTTCTGGGCGTGGTACGGAATTCGGTTACGATGCGGGCACGCATGTCTCCCGCTCGTATCGAATCCATCCTGGCCATGGTGTCCAGGATAAAGCTAGGCCAGGCCATCATTGTAAAGCAATTTCAAAGACTGCTGGTCCTCATAACAGCGGCATCCAACGTAATTCCTTTGGGCCTGCTTCTCATGAGGCCCCTTCAATGATGGCTCAAAAGCCAAGGGTTTTTTCCCCAAGGGGAATCTGTTCCGTATAATAAAGGTTACGCGCAAATGCCTTCGTTCCCTATTAATATGGAAGAAACCTTGGTTCTTGTCCCAAGGTCCAGTGTTAGGGGTGTCATGTCGCCGGGAATCTGTTTCGACAGACGCTTCCCTCGCTGGCTGGGGCGCGGTCTCGGACGGCCGCTTTGCCAGGGGTCTGTGGCAGGACCATCATCATTCTTGGCATGTAAATTGCCTAGAGATGTTGGCTGTGTTCAGGGCTCTGAGGAGCTTCCTCACAGACATCAAAGGTTACCACGTCTCAGTGGTATCTTATCTGAACCGACAAAGGACACTCAGATTGTGCCCTCTATCCAGATTGGCGCATCTGATCATTTTATGGTCCCAAGGGAAATATTATCTATAAGAACAATATATGTCCCGGGGGTTCTGAATTAGGGAGCAGACATCCTGTCGAGGCAGGGGCTGAGGCCCGGGAATTGAGACTCCATCCAGAGGTGGTGGAGTTGATATGGCAGAGGTTTGGACCAGTGGAAGTGGATCTGTTTGCGTCTCGAGGGACGTCCGTCCAACTATCCACTTTGGTTCTCCCTCACTCATCCAGCCCCGCTGGGGCTTGGATGCCATGGTACAGGCCTGGCCGAGGCTTCGCCTGTACGCTTTTTCCCCGATCGCTCTGCTCCCGGGAGTCCTGGAGAGGGTCAGTCAGGAGGGCATCAGTCTTCTTCTGGTAGCCCTGTGTTGGCAAGCCCGAGTATGGTTTTCAGACTTAATTTCACTCCTAATAGCTCCGCCATGGCAGATTCCTCTGAGGAGGGATCTGTTGTCTCAGGCGGAGGGCACTATATTCCATCCTCATCCAGAGCTGTGGAAATTGTGGGTCTAGCCTCTGAGGGGGCTCAGTACCTAGATGCTGGTCTATTATCTGGGGTGGTCGAAACCATACTTATCTCTAGGGCTCCGTCTACTAGGAGATTATATGGCCTCAAGTGGAATGTTTTTCCACTTGGTGTAGAGAACTTGAGTTAGGCCCAGTTAACTGCCCAATGGCTTCAGTTCTGGAGTTTCTCTGCGAATCTCTCCCCATCCACACGTAGAGTGTACGTGGCTGCCATTGCGGCATTCCATGCACCACTAAATGTTGGGCCTTTTGGGAGGCACCAACTGGTCATACTATTTCTCCATGGTATTGGAGGATGAGACCGACAGTTAGGTCCAGGGTTCCTTCCTGGGACCTGGCGGTGGTTCTCGAAGGGCTATTCCTGCCTCCCTTCGAATACCTCCAGTCGGCTTTGCCTAGGACCTCACGTTCAAGATAGCCTTTCTCTTAGCTTTTTCTTTAAGCAGACTGGGAGATCTCCAAGCCCTGGCATTATCGGGATTGCTTGCTTGGGATGTGCCCCCGGCGGAGTTAAGGCCATCCTGCATCTGAGACCCAGCTATGTGCCTTAAGTGCAATTTATCATGGCTAGGTCCATGGTCCTGCAAGTATTTCATCCTCCACCTCATGTGTTGGCAGAAAAGGAGAGGTTCCTTGCTCTGCCAGTCAGAGTTCCGAGTATTTACCTTGAGAGGTCCTCTTCTTGGAGGAGGTCGAACCTACTGTAGTGTGTTTTGGATCACCTATTAGGGGCTCCCGGCTTTACAAACCATAAGTAGGCCTACAAGGTGCGCAATTTGCCCTCACCTTGGGCCGTTAGGGCTCTTTTTACTAGAGGCATGGTGTCCTCTAGGGCCCTCCTTTCGGGAGTTCCCATCCAGGAGATCTGTGAGGCAGCCGGTTGGGCTACCCCACACACTTTTGTTAGGTTCTATATTCTGCACCTCCCTAGTACGCCTGGCGCACATGTGGTCTCGTCCTAGCTGAGTGCCTGAATCAGTTTCACTCCGGGACAGGCCTATTTGATGCGTGGCCTAGTGGGCATTTGTTCCCCAAAGTATCGATTTCTCGATGCATTGTGGAGTTCCCTCGATAGGGAACGTCTCGGGTTATGACTATAACCCTTGTTCCCTGAGAAGGGAACGAGACAATGCATCGCTCTGCCACGCCCCTCGAGGCCTTAGAGCGTCTTGCTTCATCGCGAGGCTGGCATTCTATGCGTCAGCGTCACCTTTATGCTTCCGGTTATGCCGTCACATGTTACGTCACGACGCAACACCAATCAGGATTGGATTAGTTTCATTTTTACTTCAGAGGCGCACGCTAAGGGAACGTCCCCAAAGAATCGATTTCTCGATGCATTGTCTCGTTCCCTTCTCAGGGAACAAGGGTTATATTCATAACCCGAGACGTTTAGCTTATCCTTAGAATTTTGGTTTTTTTTGGGAGTGTGTTAGAGTGGGATTTTGTTAGGTGGTCCTCAGAAAAAAATTGGAAGATAAAGTGGTCCTTGGGCTGAAAAAGTTTGAGAAACACTGCTCTAGAATATTACCAAACAAAATGGAGTGACCAGTATCATTGTTTTGCCATCAATAAGTATCGTTCTTTGACATTTTTCCCTATTTTTTTTCTTTGCTATATAATAATTATATCATGCTTTTTGCCCTAGTTGTTTCATATAGCCCTCACTATACCAAATCCAGCCTCAGTTTGATCTATTTATTGAGTTGAGCATTCACTTGTCTCTTGCAGTGTATTTTCTTTCTTTTTTATAGGGCTGGACTTAACCTACTGTGAAAGCAGAGATGGTTAATTAGCAGCAGAGAATATAAAGAAATGCTTATGAGACCAGTGAATAATCAGAATGAATAAAGTTAATCTAATAATTAACTAAATTAGAAGCAGTCTCTATAGAGGGGTCTTTAGTTGCCGCACCTGTGTTGCCCGTTAAGGGAAGGTGTCAGTCAGTTTCTCTGTTTTTTGAATCTCAGGCCATGTCCACACGGACACGGGTATTTTTATAACCGGAGTTTTTCCTCCAGCGTTTTTAAAAAAAATCCCGTCCACATGAAAACGCAAAAACACGCTATCAAGCGCGGTCAAGAGCATGCCACGCCAGCAGGCGGCGAAATAACCTTAACCGTAAAGCCACGTTGGCCAATCAGAAGCCTAACAAAAAGTTATTACCGGTTCCGGTAGGCGCAAATCTGACGTCAAACACAGCGGATAACGACGCCTGTCTGACGTCGCAAGGCAAAAACCCCGGTTTCACTGTCTACACGACAACACGTAACCGGCGTTTCTGAAAATACTTACCCTCAGCAGGGGTTTTCAAAAATGTTCGGTTTCAGTGCGTTTTCGTGTGGACGAACGGCCGAACCGCGTTTAAAAAGTCCCGGTTTTAAAAATACCCGTGTCCGTGTGGACGGGGCCTCAGTCTGTTGAAGATACATGGCTCTCGCTCTGCATGTGTCATTAGCTGTCACTCAAAGTCTTGATGTTGCAGACTGGAATTTAGGCTCTGTTTCTTTGATTCTTCTGAGTTCAGGCTTTTGATAGATTTTGCCGTCTCAGGATTTTCCTCTTTGTCCTGAGGAAAAAGTCTCTAGTGAAATAGTGAGAGTTTCACCTTTTCCAGCTTTAATCAGTCTTTCTCCATGTTGAGTTTCCAGAAAGTCATCTTCAGGAGGGAGATGAAGCCCACTCTTCTCTCTGCAGTCTCTCTTTCTGTGGTCGTCTCTTTGACCTTTGCCCTCTTGTTGCTTCCATTCGACACTGTCAGTGAAGCCATCTGTAATTTGAACACTCAGAGATCTGCATGAATCAAATTAACTTTTTAAATATTTGTTCCTGAGCAATTAGCTCTTTATCTAAAGTCTTTATCTCTTTATTCCACTTTTTAACCATCTTTTTCACTAGTTCTTTAATATAAAAATCACTGGTTGACAACCGCAGTTCTTCTATTCTGTTTTTAGTAAAGCAGTTCTTCGTTGCAGCAGGAAAAAGCAAGCTATTTCTTTTATGCAATATCAGCAATAATCTAACTTTAATTATCTGAGTATAATCCAATTAAATATTTTTTCCTATCATAAAATCAGCCTTCAATCTTTCTCCTATATGCATGCTGTGCTCAAGTAATCTCACATGGTGAACAAACTTTTTCCTCACCCATTTTCAACAATTCCTATTTACTACTACATTTCTAAGATTACTGTAAATCATTTATGCCTTTTGGAAATTGGTCACCCAATCCTGTTCACTTTTAGCACACAAGTTATTTTTTCTTAACTCAAACTTAATCTACAATGGAATCACTTTTCTCACTTTGTCTTCAGGGATAATGAGATACAAATTTTAGACGTCTTCAGATATAAGATATAATATATTAAGCACGTGCATTTTTCTCTTTCTTTTATCTATTAATATCTTTCATTTATTCATTCATTAAATAAATATATTTTATAACTTTAACTTATTTTATACCACAATAATCTCAAGATTAATATCGTGAAACAATTGTTGTCCTTGTACTATTTCCTTAACTTTTAATCATTCATCATTCATGCTTGTCCCTCAAGCTCACACACATTCCTTGTCACCTATATATTTAACCACAGGCACAGTCAGGCACACACACAACAGAGGTTCCTACAGACAGAGCTATGTTCTACTCACAGTGTTTCTCACTGTTTTTACAAACAATACTTCACTGATACACTTCCCCAACACAGTGAAAAACGCATCACTGATACACTTCCCCAACACAGTGAAACTATATAATACTGTTTACCTTGAACAGCGGTAACCATAGGCTAATCTTCATCTGTGCACATGCTAGACTTGTATCCATCCAGGCCCACTTACAAGTAAACCAGAGTCGGCTCCAGAGCAGATCTACTGGAGGGGCATTGGGTCATCAGCGGGGGGGCACTGCCGTTTGAGAAATATTTTGATGCAAAAAAACGAAACACCTTTTATTATTATTATTAATAATTATTTTTATTTGCAAATTTCCCCACCACTTTTTGCCAGGGTCGATATTGTCACCATTTTTAAACATCTCGCGGTACGGATGTACCAATACAAATAAAAAAAACATATCCAGTTAAGTAGCAGAGCATTCATTTGTTATCTATAAGAGACGATCTAGCATGCTGAAATGTATTGTTTTTGAAATGAAGTGATCAAAATGCTCGTTGACTGCGATCAGTGGTGCTTATAAAGTGTTCTCTTGTGGCTCGCGCTGCCACGCACAGTCTTCACACGGATGCGCATTTTAATCCGTTGCGGAGAAATCTCTATTCGTTCCGGTGAAATCACAAAGTAAAATGCACACAAACGTGTCCCTGCTTGATATACAACCACTGATAAACATAATCGGTGTAATGAGGAAAAAAAACGATACGAGTGCGGATTAGAACCCAGAACCTCTGACACGCTTGGCAAAAGTTCTGCCCCTGGACCATTAAAACACATACAAAAATAGTCGGACTGGATATATCTATTTCTTCACGTGAAAATTCTTGGCTTAGATCTCATTAAATGACCAATTAAACACAATGTACTATTTAAATAGATTGCTGGACATCGGTATTGTATAGCCTACATCTGATTTATGATTTAGCATTGTATTAGCAACTGTGGTAGGAGGGGCATCAATGACCGCTAGGGGGGGCACGGCCCTCGAATGCCCCATCATAGCGCCGACCCTGAAGTAAACACAGATAAACACTGATTATCCTTAATCAGTACTCTTGTCATCTATCAAAGCCCTCTTGACAAGATATCCTTATCAGTAAGTATAATCCTCTGTGTACATGCTATCTTATTATCCATCCAGGCCCTCTTAATAAGAAACACAGATACTATACTTCATCTGTGTACATGCTAACCCATTATCCATCGAGGCCCTCTTAATGGGAAACACAGATCCTTGCATACGTACGACAAAAGTTTTGCGCTAAATCAGCAGTACCAGTGATCATACAATCCACCCAGAATTGTCTGAGCACTATAGCAAATACTATTGGGAGCTCCCCCGCGCTACATTACTTGATATCATCAACAACAATACATGCACTTGTTTCTGGAAATCAAAGATCCTTTTATTCAATTGTTTTAGTTCTTTAAATTTGGAGAAGCTTTTAAAGGGGCTTACCACTCTGGCTCACCGGTGACAACACACACTATTTCCAAAAGCAAAAATTTGCTCACCTCAAAGTTCAGTGGCCACTGTTGTCTGTGTCAGTCACCAGTGTGCCTTTCGTGGTTCCTTCAGCTCCTAAGCCAGTCCTGCCGGGGTCGCCATTTGAAGTGGTTTCAACTTTTCTGTAAATAACTTCGCAGAGATATTTGATTCAGAAACAATTAGACTTTATTCTGGAACGTCATTCCATTCCATAGAACGGCGCTCCAACAAAGCCGAGTGACTCCTGCAGGGTCATCACTCCAGAAGAGTCCTCAGCTCTTCACCTATATGCCATTGATCCCTTCCAAAAATGGTCATACATTCTTAGATATTTTGAGAAATACTTTTGTACCATGTGACATACTGAAATAACACTCTCTGTTGTCTCAGCCTTCTCTTCTTACAAAGTCACCCCAGCATTTAGGCTTTGCAGTCTTTCAAAGTCACTCCAAAGACACAGAGAAATAATGGTGTATTCTTATAAGGCTAAATTACTTGTTTTGTAAATAATACAATCTTCAACATGGCTCAGTGGTTCATATAGGTTGTCTACAAACCGAAAGGTTGGTGGTTCAATCCCTGGTTCCACCTGACCAAGTGTCGAGGTGTCCATGAGCAAGACACCTAACCCCAGCTGCTCCCGACGAGCTGGATGGCGCCTTGCACGGCTGACACCACCGTCGGTGTATGAATGAGTGAGTGAATGGGTGATTGTGAGGCAATGTAAAGTGCTTTGGTGGCCATGGTCTGTGAAAGCGCTCTATATAAATGCAGTCCAAAGTGCTTACATTTATGTACAGAAATGTCCTACGGGGAGTTATGAAAAATGTTAATGGTAATACATTAGTGAATGTAAAAGAAATTGAAAGTAAAATCAAGTCATTTTCATCTTTTTACCATGTTGCTTTATTTAACATTTAAGAAAATTTCAGAAAATTCTGAAAATTTAACCCTTAGGGGTCTGAGCTGTTTTGGGGCTCTTTCGGTGTTTTGATATGCCCTGACATTTGTGCTTATTTCAGCTACTTAAAACATACCATTTGCCAACATATAAATTTGCTGTATTCAGCACAAACTCTGCTACAATAATATGTGAGCAAAATGGATGTACATGTTTGCATTTTATAGAAAAAAAATAATATGCGTGGTTAGTACGTTTTGGGAAAAAAAATGTCACCGCAATAAGGCCATTTAACACATACTGAATAGTTGTAAACAATACTGTTGAGTTACTATTCTTGTAGGCTAGAATTTTTACTTCAAAATGAAGTGAAAATCATTCTGACCACTCTTTCAGAAAGATCAATATAACGATTTGAATTTCTTACATCAGTTTTTGGGTCAGCAGTGCTGTATGCGTGGGAGTGTTAATGCCCATGAATATTAATGCGATTTACACCTGGGAAGACTAAAGACACTCCCCCAATGTCTAATGGCCCATCAAGGTGCTGTGAGGCAGCCTGAACTAAGAATGATTCACTAATGAATAAAAAGTTAAAAAGAACAGCATTTATTCAAAATAGAAATCTTTCCTAAGAACATAAAGACTTAAAGTCATTCATATCACTTAACACTTCCTTTCAAAAAAAAAAAAAAACATAAAAAGACCAAACTTGTTTTTTTATATATAAAAACATATTGCTTATATAGTGGTTATATAAATAAAATAAAAAAGTGCATTCAAAGAATCCTAAAAAACTATCACAGGTTAAAAAAAATTAAGCAGCACAGCTGTTTACAACATTGATTTAAAAAAAAAAAAGTATATCAGAATGATTTCTGAAGACTGATGGTGACGATGTAAACACAACAAAACAAAAGCAAAAAACTCTTAGCACATTATCCAAAGTAAACTGATGGACAATTATGATAATAGATGCACAATGTATTTGTTGATGGACAGAGAAACATCTATTTATGGGTAGACCGCGTAACCGCGAGTATCTGTTTATGGCCCATATAGACCGCACGCATTTACTGATACACTCAATGAACGGCTGTACCTAATACAAATAAAACATCCCCAGTTAACTAGCAGAGCATTCATTTAGTCCGCTCTTAAATAAGAGATCTAGAGCTAAAATGTTTTGTTTTTGAACTCAAGCTGAGCGCTCGTGTCCTGCTATCAGTGTCATGGATACAGTCTCTTGTGGCGACGCGCGCGCAGTCTTCACTCGCTCTTAGGACGTGCTCTTCAATCTATTGCCATTGCGGACACTATTCATTCCGGTGAAATCACAAAATAAAATGCACACAAACGGGTGTCCTATATACGTGTGTGCTTGATATAGACTGTACCACTGATGAACATATTCGGTTTTGATGAGAGAAAAAAATATGCCAGGGGCAGTTTCGAACTCGGAACTCTGACACGGTTGGCGAGTGACCTAACCACTAGACCACAGAAGAACTCAAACAACACTCGCAGATCGATATATTTCACTAAATCATTATAACCTAAGCAGTTATTTAAAAAGTTTACACGAGCGTATAGGCCTAGCTGCTACACGAATGTTGTGTTGAGGTAATTACTATGCAGAATATGAAAATGCTTTTGAGCTCTATGATCAGAAAAGGAATTATAAAACACTATAAACAACTTACTCCGAACTTGAATCCTCGGGGTTAATTCGTTCTTCAAAATGGAACGTTCTTCGTCTGAGTTTCAAATTCCACTGAGAAAAAGGTGAATTATTCCCATTTGTCCATAATCCTCTGAAGGAGTAACGTTAGCGTGCTTCCATCCCTAAAACGCGATGAACTATCTGTGAATCTCTGATGAAGAATCTGTGTTTGGCATTGATCGGGGGGCGTGCCGCGTGTGATGCATAGATTTACCATGTCAAAAGCGCTGGGGGTGTGGCGGGCTCACCTAATTATCTATAATGAAGGGAGGGCGAAAAAACTGTAACTCTCCTTTGTTTCAAACGGATTACATAAACTGTAAATATATATATTTTAAATAAATTACTTCATTTAGGGTGTACTCACACTAGGCACGGTTGCCATGAACCGGGCCCGAGTACGATTGTCCCCCCTCCCCACTCCCCCTCTGGCCTGCACTCACATAGGGTTTCAGCATTCGTGCCGGAGCACGCTTACGTCATTATGGTGCGACGGTTTCGGGATAAACAAGAAGAGCGGCGCTCTCTGAACACAATGGAGTCCATCGCACTGTTTTCTTTGTGGATAATTATTTTGAGTCGTTTGGTCCACGGTGGTCCACAGCCCTCTCACAGCCTGTTATTAAACAGATGTGTCGCCTTAGTGGCGCGAAAATTTTCACGCAATCGTGCTGCTCGTATGAGGAGGTTTGCAAGGTACCAGCTGAAGTGCAGCAAGGACTTTGCAGCTTTGATTACGGACTACAGTTCCCTTACATCGACAAGGTAAGAATTAATATACTGAAATGTCATTAAATACAATTGAAAAGTGTATTGTGAAATTTGAAATACAATATGTGTATAATGTTTTTTTTTCGTAATTATGACAGTAGCATTCTAAAGCTAATAATCATGTAACTTAATATCATTTGCTGGTTAATATTAGCTACATTCTTGTATTAAGACACCTGTATTCAACGGGACACATAACTGTTATGTATGCACTGGAGTAGTAGTTTGTTGTTTTTTAATTACACTTCAAAGTGATGTAAGATAATTGTGTATGCATAAACTATATACAGTTAACAATATTTCTCCATTCTGCTGCAGGACCATATGGATTCGGCAGAGATCTGGTGTGTGGTGGCAGCATGTTCTCAACAGCTGGACAGAGTGTGAGTGGAAGGCTAATTTCAGAATGAGAAGGACATCATTCTTGCTGTTGTGCAACAGCCTGCAGCCGCACCTTCAAAGACAGACCACTTCATTCAGAAAACCAGTGCCCGTGGACCAACGTGTTGCAATATGCATATGGAGACTGGCCACAAATGTAGAGTTCAGAACCATCTCCCATTTATTTGGGATTGGTCAATCAACTGCTGTTAGCATTACCAACCATGTAGCCTCTGCAATTGTGAAAAATTTGCTTTCCCTTTTCATCAGAACACCATCTGAACAGGAATTTGAAAGCATAATTAAGGGATTCAGAGACAGATGGGGCTTCCCACAATGTGGTGGAGCTATTGATGGCACTCACATTGGGATTTTGGCTCCACCTGTTAGCTCTGCAGACTACTACAACCGGAAAGGTTTCTACTCTGTTATTCTGCAAGGTGTGGTTGACAACCGACTTATGTTCTGGGACATTAATGTGGGATGGCCGGGCAAGGTTCATGATGCAAGAGTTTTTGCCAATTCATCCTTGTTTGAGAGGGGTCAGAGTAATACACTGTTCCCTCGGATAACAGAGAGGTTTGAAGGAGTAGATGTGCCAGTGGTGATTTTGGGGGATGCTGCATATCCATTACTGCCATGGTTGATGAAACCATATCCAGAAAATCAACAAACAACCCCTGCACAGGCCACCTTCAACAACCGCCTCAGCAAGGCACGGATGAGTGTGGAAAGGGCATTTGGCCTCCTGAAAGGAAGGTGGAGATGCTTAATGAAGAGGTGTGATTGCCGCATAGACAACATAAACACCATTATCAGCGCATGTTGCGTTCTGCACAATTTTTGTCTAGTAAATGGTGAGGAATGTGAGGAGATTGCCACAGAAGAGGAAAATGTGAACAGTCAATGGATTCCTCATAATTCAGCCACTAGTTCAAATGCCACCAGAGATGCATTGTGTTCATATTTCTCAAATTTGTAGAGAGATAGTGAATATTTCAGGAGGATGGTTTTCATTACATACTTCTGTGTCATGCCGCTACTACAGTCAGTGCATGTATGTTTATTGTACTTATTGGTTTACTATGACTTATTTTCGTGCTGTTGTCAATAAAGTCATATTGTTCATTTCAAGAACAGTGCAGGAGTTATTTGCGAATAACACACAAAACATAAGATGATGCCGAAAAAAGTTTTAATCATAAACTCAGGAGCACTTCTCACAGGAAAAAAAAAAACAGTACTTCACAGAACACGACCATGTGCAGTGGTAGGCTACCTAGTGTGTGTGGTGTATAATTTATGGAACTGTGTGGTATATATTGTAGAGGTTCGAGGTAGAATTATAAAGTGTAGAGGTTTGAGTAGTGCATAGTGTTAGGTTAAAGTGCATAGTAAATATATGCTACAGGAAAATAAACAACTTTTGGTCATATTTACCTATTACAAACATGTTATTAATAAAAAAAAAACAAGATACAACTTAAATAACCCTTATAATGAAAGGCAACGTCCAAATACAATAACAACATAAAAACATGGACGTAAACAACTGTGCCTTTACAGGTTGCGATAAACATGTGTAGAGTTATCAAGCTCAGAGTAGGATGATGATGTCTCAGCATGGTAGGGATACTGCAGATGAGGAGGAAGAGGAGGAGGAGTATCAGAAGGAGGAGGTGTAGGAGGAGGAGCATGAGGAGAGGGCTGGTGATGAGAGTGTGAGGGAATCATGGCATCAAACAGTCTGTTCATGGTTTGCAGGAACATCATGTTTGTTTCTTGGCGTTCCTCCCTCTGCTGTTGCAGTCGACGCTCCTCCATCTGTACTTGAGCCTTCATCCAGTTATCAAGCATTTCTTTTTCTTGCTGGTAACGCAAGTGCTCCCCTTGCATGAATTCTTCATGCTGTTTTTTCTGCATATCTAGAAAGGCAGTCATCGTGTCACTCACTTCTACCTTTCTCTTTCTCTTTTTGCCTTGTTCTGAAGGTATTGTCTCAATGTTATCTGATGTGTCCTGTGTCTCATCACCAGTGTTTGAAGCGATTGTTGAGTCTGCATTGACCGATGTAACTACAGAAATAAAAGCAAAATAAACACAAAAGGTAATCATTTTAATAATAACATTAAACAAACATCCCTTATGTAAACTATTTTTTTTCTTTTTGTAGTAAAACCCAGTTTTAACAGCATACCCATGGTCAGTTTGTGGAAAACAAGATTTTACTACAGTAACCATGGTTTCTTGGTTGGATTCGTAGTAAAACCTTGCGTAATTTACTTTAGGGACATGCACATACTGATTTAACAGAATATCTATCAAATGGAACTGGTATGTATGTTAACGTTACTCACAGCTCTGTGATCTCTCCAGTCCTGTGTTCTCCGTATCAGATGACGTAGAATCCAGCGATCTTCGTGGATGGGACTCCAGCACATTCGGTTGGCTAGAAGGTTTGCTGCCAATTATACTGTCGACAGCGTCATACCATTGAAATTTTTCCTTTTCTTCTGCAGAGCTGCCCGATTTACGGAGTGCATCCCGTACCTTTAAATACTGTGCCCGCAGTTTTTTTACCTTGTCTCTACACTGCTCGGTAGTTCTTTGATACCCATGACGAAGAAGATAGTCACGGATTTTTCTAAATATATCTGAGTTTTTATGCGTTTTGTCCAACTGTTCTTGTATGCTCTCATCTGCCCAAATTTCCAACAAGCATTGCACCTCTTCCGTAGACCAAAGCGACCCTTTCCCCGCCATGTTGGTTTTGGAGCGTCGCAAAACCATGACGTCACGCGTCCTGTTCCGTGCTCCAGCACGGTTAGCGCTCACACTGCATGCGAACCGCGCCCGAGTCCAACTGAACCGTGCTCTGGCCCACCTCTTCCAAGCGGGCCAGGGCCGGCTAATCGAGCCGCGCCCGGGCACGGTTCGGAGCACTCACACTAGTCAAACGAACCGCGCAAACGCACTCGGGCACGGTTCAAACGGCTAGTGTGAGTACACCCTTAAAAGAAGAGAATCTCAGCTTCATAAAGAGACATATCTCGTATCTCTGTGACAAGTATTGAGAGAGTTAAAGTTAATATTTCGGACGCGTTTCAGAACGGACCTCACTGACAGAGACAAGTTAAAACGCGCATCATGTTTATTTTTCTTTATTTGACGAAAAGCACAACACTTTGTTTTTATTGTGAGTATCCACAAAAAAAAATAGAAACTTAACAGGATCTAATGATGTACAACACTTATATTTAAGATCAAAATCAACAGAGTAATTTGATTCTCTTTTGCACTGATAAGGAAAAAATCCAGCAAAACGCGTGGATGCGGTTTTCGACCCCTAAGGGTTAAATAGCCTGGCGAGGAGGGGCCACGGGTCGGCACATTCCCGGGATGGACCTGCTGCGTCTTCATCCATTGTTTCGTCCATGGTTTCGTCTCTTATCTAAATCTGACCATGGAGTTGACTTTGGCGGAAAGCTGAGGGTGATTGCTGATAGGCTGTCCCAATCCAATCCCAATCCCTGCACAATCCAATCACATTTGAGAGGGAAATAACAAATTGAGGGTTTCCGAGATTTTTCTTTTTTCCTTTTTTTTTAAGTAGTAGTAACGGGTACTCACGGTTATGGATAGAAATGTAGTGGAGTAAAGAGTACAATATTTGCCTCTCAAATGTACTTGAGTAAAGTCATGAGTACTCACCAAAAATGATACTCGAGTAAAGTACAGATCCATCAAAATTGTACTTAAAGGTGCATAACGCAGGTCTCTGAGTTTTTGCAGAACTACACCCCCTTTGGCGACAAGCGAAACTGCAACCAGAGGTGTGCACGCTCATGGAGCACACGCACGCTTGCACGAGCACGAGCTGTTCATTCATAACCAAAGGAGCATCAGCCGCACAAATCTTTTGTTTACACAGTCATAATGTCTTCAGAGGTTATAAAGTTATAAATCTGCAAGTCATTTTACATATATGAAAGGAAAGGCATTTGAGTAGGACTACTCTCCCTCAAACTCGGTTTTGCTGTTTGCGGTCGCACTGGCCAGTGGCCAGAACCGATGAGTAAGGGAGTGACGCGAGCACGGCGGCGGCGGCGCCACATACAACAACAACAAACCAGCATGGAGGAGCCGAGGAGGCTATCGCAATGTTCCCGTTCTGCCTACCTGGACCTTAATAACGGAGTACGAACGGCGGCGTTTAAAGACTATGGTGGAAAGTCTAAAGTAATATGATGGAAGAAGATAGAAGAGCAGAGCGCAGGCAAAGGACACAAGGCTACCGGTAGGCCATACACAAAAACATAGTTATATCTTTTATGGGACATGTTTTATGTTTCATGTTGTACTATTCTTCCGAAGACAATTCCTAGTTTATGAACCTGTTCACTGACAATGGTAACGTTAGTCAAATCAATTCTGATTGTACATTTATCTAGCTTAGGCTAAAGCATTACACATTTTACGCATCGTCATTTGTTGTCATAGATTTGCCGCATCAGACATTAGAGACTGGGCTATATCTTACCGTTTTATCAAGAAAACAGCCAACTGATGATCCCGTTTGAGCCCTAGAGCACACCGGAGATCTATCCATTTGTTGAAAGCCTTCCCAATGCTGACTCTCGTCTCGTCTTATTCCGACGCCTGACTCCAATTTGGCCCTTTTGGTCAATAACTAGACAAAAGTTTTCTTTTCTTTGTCTTACGTGGAGTTTGCGTTGGGGTTTGGAATGAACTACAAGCCGGTCTCTTTGAATCCATCTTCTACTTTTGACGAAAGTTGACTAAAGTTTTGTCGCTCGAGTTGTCTTCGCTGATACGGAGAATGGCGGCGAATACACAAACCTCCGAGACATCGCCTGGTGAGCGTGAACGCGCATGACGTCACGCCCAGTCTCAGATTCGAGCCCGAATCCCTCTTATTTATTTTACTGTACAGCACTATAGAGGCAATCTCAGTGATCAGAGAAGGGCTCATTCAGCCCATCAGGCAATTGTTTACGCATGTATGGGTTAAAAAACGGGTATTTTTAACATGAAATGTTGCGCAATGCACCTTTAAGTACTGTACTCAAGTAAATGTACTCTGTTACTGTCCGGCTCTGCTCATTTATATAGCACTTTTAACAATGTAGATTGT
The DNA here is from genome assembly GCA_036326025.1 of Chrosomus eos. Taxonomy (NCBI): domain Eukaryota; kingdom Metazoa; phylum Chordata; class Actinopteri; order Cypriniformes; family Leuciscidae; genus Chrosomus; species Chrosomus eos. The sequence goes on from CM070824.1 coordinate 13,993,612, forward strand.
GTCAAAGCAGCTTTACAGAGACAAACATAATTTAAGGTAACAGAGAATGGTTTGGTTTTATAGCGGTTCTTGAATAATGTTGTTTCCAGCTAATGTTAGTTTTGATTGATTCACTTCCGTCGAAATGATAATTTGTTATTAAATTAGGGGCCGCTAAGACGATGCCGTTCTCTCTAAACAGACTTTAAACGCAAACCTGTGATAAACGCTGATGGCGTTTACATGCGCATTAAGAATTGAATCTATAGTTATGTGCATTTGAATATATGTGCGCAGGTTTGTAATTTGCTACAAACCATGCCTAAACAAACTACTTTTCTTGCCTATAAATTTTGATGCAGAATTTCTTTATCTGTAGAGTGGAATAGGGATCCTCCACAGAGGCTAGTTGGCACTTCAGCACTGCGTTGTCATCGGGTCCAGGCGAAGGTCCTTTGTCAGATCTGGAAACGGCCTGGATACAGCAGGCTGCAGGAAAACCTTGGGATAAACAACGACACTAAATTAGCGTAGATGCCATTCTTCTTATGATGTAACGAGTACAGCAGGATTTAAGGGAAGTGTTCCCAGTTCCGGCTCACCTAATCTATGCAGCCTAACATTGAATTATAGAAGTCAATAATGTATTATGTGAATGCTAGATCAAAGAGATGTGTTTTTAGTCTAGCTTTAAACTGACAGACTGTATCTGCTTCCCGGACAATGTTAGGAAGATTGTTCCAAAGTTTTGGTGCTAAAAAAGGAAAAAGATCTACCGCCAGCAGTCGATTTTGATATTCTAGGTATTATCAACTGGCCAGAACTTTGAGATCGCAATAGACGTGAAGGACTATAATGAGGTAAGAGCTCGCTCAAGTACTGCGGAGCTAAACCATTTGGTGCTTTGTAAGTAATCAGTAATATTTTAAAATGTATACGATGTTTAATAGGCAGCCAATGCAGTGTTGACAGAACCGGGCTAATATGGTCATACTTCCTGGTTCTGGTAATAATTCTAGCGGCTGCGTTTTGTACTAGCTGTAGTTTGTTTATTAAGCGTGCAGTGCAACCACCCAGTAGAGCATTACAATAATCTAGCCTTGAGGTCATGTAAGCATGAAGTAATTGTTCCGCATTTTTCAGTGAGAGCATATGACGTAATTTAGATATATTTTTAAGATGGAAAAATGCTGTTTTACAGATACTAGACACGCGACTTTCATATGAAAGATGGTATCAAAGAGCACACACAGGTTCCTAACTGACAACAAAGAGCAGCCATCAAGTGTTAAACAGTATTCTAGGTTAGGTGAGGAAGTTTTATGTCCAATAATTAGAATCTCTGTTTTTTCAGAATTTAGTAGTAGGAAATTACTAGTCATCCAATTTTTTATATCAGCTATGCATTCCGTTAATTTTGTGAATTGGTAAGTTTCATTAGGTTTTGAAGAAATATACAGCTGAGTATCATCAGCATAACAGTGAAAGCTAATTCCATGTTTCCTAATTATATCTCCTAATGATAGCATGTACAGAGTGAACAGCAGCGGTCCTAGTACTGAGCCTTGTGGTACACCATACTGAACTTGTGATCGATAAGACATCTCTTCATTTACTGCTGCAAACTGATAACGGTCAGATAAGTATGATTGCTAGTTCAGTTCCACTAATGCTATCATAGTTTTCTTGTCTATTTAAAAGAATGTTGTGTTCGATAGTATCAAATGCAGCACTAAGATCGAGTAACACTAATAGAGAGATGATAAGAGCAAATCATTTGTGACCCGTTACAGAAACCAGGGACGCAAGTCGGCAGCACAACTTGCGAGAAAAATGAGAAACAAGCGTTTTTTTTCCAAAATTTGTGATTTCCGCTTTTTTGCAGAATCTGTTAGTTGAAATCACGAAGAAGCTACTCTCCATGTTTGAGTTAGCAGTATTGATATATTTAAAAGCTTACATTTTGAGGTTGAAATCGTTTTCGTAGATTCTAGCACGCAGTAGGGGCGTGGTGTGTTATTGTCTGTGTGTATTTCCATACTGAATATGGCGCTTTTGTCCCCGCCCTCCAAGTGAACCGCATGGCTACTTATTATGCTGTGCTCTGGTCGGCTCAATTCAATTCAATGAAGATGGACGCCGCAAAGATTGTCGCAGATGAGCTGAACCGTGGCAGTTACCGGTACACTGAAAATGTTTTCGCCGCACTTTGTGGGCTCGGGAAACTGAAATCCGCGCGCGCACGTGTTTTTGCCTCCTGCATAAACTTTAATATTGTTGACATTTTGGGCACACGCGCGTTGCGCACTATTTGCGTTATATGTAGGCCTTTGGCATATTGGTCTTTGTGTGTTGTTGCTGGTTTTGCGTTATATCGTGGCATATTGGTCTTTGTGTGTTGTTGCTGGTTTTGTGTTATATGTATGGCATAACGATATTGGTCTTTGTGTGTTGTTGCTGGTTTTGCGTTATATATATGCCATATATCATCCACTGCTCAGCTACTGTTCGGACGCTCTTGCTTACTGCTCCGCGCTTTGCTCTATCGCTTTTATATTTTTTATTGCTCTATCGTGTTTATATTTTTATATTTTATTTCCTTTTATCACCTAATTTTAACTTCAGCAAATCAGCACAGTGCTCAAATGCTTGATTACTAGAAAAAAGCAGAATTATTTTCTCCGACCAGCCTCCCACTGAAAGCTTACATTACGGGGAAGAGAAAACACAACTGCCTACATTCATAAGGATAAGAGAAAATGCCTCTTCTGGAATCTATTTGCTGCACTAACTGCCAGAGACTTTTACAAAGGATTGCAGTTCTTGAAACAAAGTTACTTGTGGGACCACCAAACCAGACGGAACACACAACAGAGCTTCATCATGGACGCCCTCAGCATACAGTCGGTGAGTCCCATGAATCTAGTGCTCTAATACAGGCCATACTGAGTGTAGAGAAACAAGCTGATCGACTAACAAATCGAAGGCACAAACAGGGAGCGAGACCCAAAGGCACTCGAGACATCAGATTGTCACGAGCATCACACATTGCCGCAGTAGCATCCTCTACCCCAGATACGGCTCTGGCAAGGATTGCAAACACTGGTCTCCTACCACCGCCTATACATCTTGAGAACAGATTTGAAGTATTAATGAATGAGGAATCCCTGAATGTGATGAATGTGATCGAACACAGACTGAATCAGCCAGTAGCTAACCCTGCTAACTGGCGCTCAAGGTCGAGCAGACAGCGGCACTCAGCTCAGAGCGCAGCCGAGCCCAGGACTCTGATAGTGGGTGACTCCATAATCAGAAACATTAGTAGCAGGGACACAACTACATGCTGCCTTCCACAAGCAACAACTTCTGATGTAAATAGGGAACTTCAGAACATTTTGATGAAACATAAGACTGCAAATCGACTCATTGTTCATGTGGGGAAGAATGATATTCATAAAGAGCAGTCAGAACTCCTTAAGAAGGATTTCAATGAACTTTTTGAAACACTTAAAATACTGAAAGTTCAGACATTCATCAGTGGACCACTACCAGCAAGAGGAACAAACAGGTTTTCACGGTTGCTTGGGCTTAACACTTGGCTGCAAAAAACCTGCAATATAAAAGGAGTGAACTTCATTGACAACTTCAATCTTTTCTGGAGTCAGAGGCAACTGTTTCAACAGGATGGGCTCCACCCAAACAAACTCAAGAGTGCTAAAGGACAATATCTACTTCTCCCTCCATCATCTTTCTGCAGTGTGTGCCAATCCACTCAACCTGAATGGCACACACACACCTGGACACATTATGCATGACCACAGGACTTCACTTCTGCACCTGAATGGACATGCGGCTGACACATCACACAAGGACAATGATAACACCACTCAGCCACAACAACCTCTGCTCACGGACACAATCTCAGCTGAGCCCTGCCCACAGAGCTCACCACAGACAGACTGTGACATACTAGAACTGCTAGAAGATTCAGCACCCAAGGACGACTTTCTGGAAAACAGCCAGGAAATTCAGGACAGCATATTACAGCCTCCGATAACACCAGAGCAACACCCCCCCTCCCCAGACACGTTAACCCTCTCTCCAGCATCTCCACTTCTGTGCTTCTCAGAGAAAATGGAACAACTGGTGTATGCTGGAACTAGACTATCCCACTCTTTTGCTGCAAGCCCCCAGATGTCAACCAAAAAACGGCAGGCCCTACAACCACCAAAGCCTGCGGGCCCAGCTCGCCCTCCCCCTCCTCCTGTGAGAGCTCTTCGGCCTCTGCCACAGCGCCAGGGATCACACCCTCCTCCAGCGGCTCGCGGTGAACCAAAAACAACTGATACCAGCTCTCAGTGATATGCGTCGGGTCCCCGCTATGATAACAGTAACTCTCTTAAATGTTTACAAAACAAGCGGGAACCCAGTGTGCCTGAATCTTTCTCTATTGCTGTTCAATTACATGATAGAAAATCTAAGGCCTTCAAAAGCCGTACAGCAAACCCATCTAATCTGGTGCCTTTTACACGGCAAACTAAGATCGCTGTGGGGACAAAAAGTAAGACTGTTAAGTTAGCACTTTTAAACATCCGCTCACTTAAAAATAAATCACTTCTAGTCAATGACTTAATAACCACATACAACCTGGACTTTATGTTTCTAAATGAAACTTGGCTAGAAGACAGCTGCAGTGCAACAGTCCTCAATGAAACATCCCCTCCTAACTTTACTTTTATGAGTGTTTGCAGAGCGGGTAAGAGAGGCGGGGGCTTAGCTGCTCTTTTTAAAGATGTCTATCAATGTAAGCAAATATCATTTGGGAATTACCCGTCTTTCGAGTATCTGGGTATTGTGTTAAAAGGTGCTCCACGTATTTTACTTATCATTATTTACAGGCCTCCAAAATACTCTCCAGCCTTTGCCGAGGATTTTACAGAACTGTTATCAACAATTTCCTCTGAGTTTGACTGTTTTGCCATTGCTGGAGATTTTAACATTCACATAGATAATGCAGAAACTAATATGGCAAAAGAAATCAAAACTGTTTTAAAAACTTTTGATCTGACTCAGCATGTACATGGACCCACACATAATCGTGGACACACTCTAGATTTACTTATCAGTAAGGGTCTAAACATCTCATCGATTGTTATTAAGGATGTAGCACTGTCTGATCATTTCTGTATTTTCTTTGATATATTGATCTCTCCTGCCATTGAAGCTAGATCTGTGTCTGTCAAGAAGAGATGCTTAAACGAGAACATTAGTGTGCTATTTATGAAGGCTATATCTTTAAAACCAAGCATATCTGCTGACTCTGTTGATTTTCTCCTTGAATCTTTTAACTCAAAAATTAAAAGTGTAATTGATGATATTGCTCCTGTGAGAGTCAGGAAGAATAGTGGTAGACACAAAGCACCTTGGAGAAACTCAACAGCTGTGCAAAACATGAAAAGACAATGCAGTCTCAATCTCAGAGCGCATGTGGCGGAAGACAAAACTTATAGTCCATTATAACATCTACAAAGACAGCATCCATGCTTTTAATATGGAACTAGGCAAAGCTAGACAGATTTTCTTCTCGAATATTATAAACAGCAACTTAAACAACACACGCAATCTTTTTGCTACTGTAGAGAGACTGACAAACCCCCCAAGCCAGATTCCCAGTGAAATGCTCTCAGACAGCAAGTGCAGTGAGTTTGCTTCTTTCTTCTCTGAGAAAATCAATAATATCAGAAAGGTGATCAGCTCATCCTTGAGTTGCGCTGGGGTCAAACAGATCAGACCACTACCTGAGAAAGTAGTTACTATGTCTGTTTTCGAAAAAATTGATGGCAAAATTTTGAAAGAAACCGTACAGCACCTTAAAACATCAACCTGCGCCCTTGACGCACTTCCCACATCTTTTTTCAAAATGTGTTTAAACAGCTTAGAAGCAGATCTCCTAGAAGTGGTAAATACCTCACTTCTCTCTGGGAGTTTTCCAAACTCCCTGAAAACTGCAGTTGTCAAGCCCCTCCTGAAAAAGAGCAATCTAGATAAGACCATCTTAAGCAATTATAGACCGATCTCAAATCTTCCTTTCATAGGCAAGATCATTGAAAAAGTTGTCTTCAATCAGCTGAACAAATCCTTAAGCTTAAATGGATACTTTGACAATTTTCAATCTGGTTTCCGATCGCATCACAGCACAGAGACAGCGAGACAGCTCTCATAAAGATAATAAACGATATTCGCTTAAATACTGATACAGGCAAATTATCAGTGCTGGTACTACTTGACCTCAGTGCTGCATTTGACACTGTCGATCACAACATACTTCTTGCAGGGATGTGATTTTTCCGGATTAATCCGGAATTCCGGATTTTCCGACCTGAAAATGTGACCTACGTGAATCATGCAGATCTGTAAAAAAATAAAAAAGAAGGGGGTAGTGGGGTGTCAAGCGAAAAGGAGAGCATAAGATGAAATCTACAGGCTGACGTAGTAGTAATACTATATGAAGCTATAGTATAATGTGAGATAGAAATGTATATTTAAGTCGTTAAATTCAAGTTCACGTAAACTTATATATATTCCCTCAGCTGCGGCTGTCAGTCATTCTTCATTCAGCGTCAAACAGCGCGTCGCGTTCGGTTACAACAGTCAACAATGATGAAACTCTCTCCAAGATGATTCAATGTTATTAATATTATTATAATTGGTCTTTAGATAAAGCTCTATGGTTTCGGATAAAATGACTATCGTGCTGGATTGTATTGCTGTACCTTAATCATCTTCCTTTCTACCGTATGTCTGTTAACTTGGATCACAACACTGGGGAGCACTATAGCCTCCACTTGTTCTTCACGCGCGCACAGTAAAATTTAAAACCCTTAAAAGAAAAGGCTCAATAAACTATTGCATAGATAGATACTGTATAATACACTACGCATCAATATGTATTTCCTTTGTGCTGTTAACTTTTCAATGTGGACTCGGAGAGCTGCGCGCTGTGACTCCGTATTGTTTCAAGCGCATCATTCTCCGCTTGGGATGCGCATAAGCGCTTTGTGCCGCACTGTATCGGAGCCTTTCATAATCACATCATCATAATACTTTTGTGCAATGAAAGATTATTAATAGCCTTTTTTTGTTCTGTCCTATCTATCATATGTTGCTGCCTCATTAAACAGCTGTGATATACATTTAAAAAATGTCTTAATTTTATAGTAGACATTATAGGCCATTATATATATAGACATTATATATATATATATATATATATATATATATATATATATATATATATATATATATATATATATAGTTTCTCTCCCCAGGTTGGCAAAAAATGCATCTCAAAATGCATCAGATTGATGCTTTAAAATATGTAATATTTAAAATTTTCTTATGGGGGAGCATGCCCCCGAACCCCCCTACAGGGGTAATATCCTTCTAACCTTTTTCACCCCTGACCCTTTTTATGCCTGAACAGCACTCTTTTAAGCTGATGATACACCAGGGCAACTTTTGCCAGCCTCTTGCCCAGCAACATTGCTGCCAAGTCTGTCTATGTTTTGAATGTATAGCAGCGGTCAAGGCGGGTGGCGGAGTGGTGGGGGAAGAGTAAAATATATATTTTATTTTTTAAATTCAAATAAGTTGTTGTCATGTGTCATAAAAATTGGCTTTTGCACATTTAGCAGTATAGGTTTGGTAAAAAAGATATTATTTTTTAAAAATTAAAATAAGTTATTGTCATTGATTCAATTCAGTTCAAATCAATTCAAGTTTATTTGTATAGCGCTTTTCACAATACACATTGTCTCAAAGCAGCTTTACAGAGAGTGCATTTCAGAAATGTACAAAGAAGAATACTGTTAGTTAATCATGTATAAATTTAGGCATAACATATCGCCGGTGTTTAGTCGTCTCTTCACAGGCGTCGAGTCGTCTCTCCACAGGCGTTTAGTCGTCTCATCACAGGTGTTGGGGCATCTGAAGTCTCCGTGACAGGCTGGATACAAACTGGAGCTGACGAACGCTATTTACCTCGGGACTAGCGTCCCGAGATAACAGCAGAAAGGCAGATGGGAAATAATTAGCATAGCTGATGTTCATAATATTAATGCATTCGAACTGATTCAGAAGTAGTATAAAAGGTAAGCATTAAGTGAATGCTTGGTTAAAGAGATGCGTCTTTAATCTAGTTTTAAACTGGGACAGCGAGTCTGAGTCTCGAACAATATCAGGAAGGCTATTCCAGAGTTTAGGAGATAAATGTGAGAACGCCCTCCCTCCTTTAGTAGACTTAGATATCCTAGGAACGACCAGAAGCCTCGAATTTTGTGATCTTAAAGAGCGCGATGGATTGTAGGGCGATAGAAGGTCTGTTAAATACACAGGAGCTAAACCATTTAGAGCTTTATAAGTCAATAGTAATACTTTGTAATTGATACGGAACTTAATAGGTAACCAGTGTAGAGATGATAAAATTGGTGTTATATGATCATATTTTCTTGATCTAGTAAGAACTCTAGCGGCTGCATTTTGGACTAACTGTAGCTTGTTTATTGAGGATGCAGGACAACCAGCTAATAAAGCATTACAGTAATCTAGTCTCGAGGTCATGAATGCATGAACTAACTTTTCTGCATCTGAAACAGATAGCGTGTTACGTAGCTTAGCAATGTTTCTAAGGTGGAAAAAGGCTGTTCTTGTAACATATGAAATATGATTTTCGAAAGTCAAGTTGCGGTCTAGTATAACACCCAGGTCTTTTACTGTAGTGGATAGAGTAACAGGACATCCTTCTAAATTAAAGTTGTATTGTAAGGGATTTTGTGGGTAGTTTTTTAGACCAATAAGTAATACCTCCGTTTTATCTGAATTTAATAGCAGGAAATTACACACTCTGTCAAGTTAGATAAGTTAGTGTTTTCATCTGGTCGTGATGAGATATATAATTGAGTGTCATCAGCATAACAGTGAAAATTAATTCCATGTTTTCTTATAATATTACCAAGTGGCAGCATATATATTGAGAATAGCAGAGGGCCTAGGACAGATCCTTGCGGCACTCCATAGTCTACTGATGTTATCTTTGATTTTTCCCCATTTAAACAGACAAAATGGTAACGGTCTGATAAGTACGATCTAAACCAGCTTAATGCCTGTCCCTGAACACCAGTGTAGTTTTGTAGTCGATCTAAGAGTATTTTATGATCTATAGTGTCGAACGCAGCACTAAGATCAAGTAGAACTAGTATTGAGATACAGCCTTGGTCAGAGGCTAAGAGTAAATCATTTGTAATTTTAACTAGCGCAGTTTCTGTGCTATGATGCGGTCTGAATCCCGACTGAAATTTTTCATAGATATCATTTTCTTGCAAGAAAGAGCACAATTGAGCGGACACAATTTTTTCTAGTATTTTAGACATAAATGGAAGATTTGAGATGGGTCTGTAATTTGCTAGGTTATTTGGATCTAATTGCGGTTTCTTAATGAGAGGTTTTATTACTGCCAGCTTGAATATTTTTGGAACGTGACCTAAAAATAAAGACGAGTTAATAATATTGAGAAGAGGCTCTTCCACTACAGGTAACACTTCTTTAAGTAGTTTAGTGGGTATTGGATCTAATAAACATGTTGTTGGTTTAGATGCAATGATAAGTTTATTTAGTTCTTCCTGTCCTATAGTTGTAAAGCGGTTTAGTTGTTCTAGAGGGGCCATAATTGAGGCCGAGTCATAAGACACCATAGAGGATTGTATATTTACAATAGTTTTTCGGATGCTTTCTATTTTCTCATTGAAGTAATTCATAAAATCATTACTACTATATTGTAACGGAATATTTTGCTCTGGAGATGTCTGATTATTTGTTAGTCTGGCCACGGTGTTAAATAAAAACCTTGGATTATTTTGGTTATTTTCAATTAGTTTGCGGATATGCTCAGCCCTGGCTGATTTTAGAGCTCTTTTATAACGTGACATACTGTCTTTCCACGCGATTCTGAAGACCTCTAAATTAGTTCGTTTCCATTTACGCTCTAAGTTACGAGTTTCTTTCTTGATAGCATGCGTAGCACTGTTGTACCATGGTGTTTTAGTTTTCTCTCTAACCTTTTTTAATCTAATTGGTGCAACAATATCTAGTGTACTAGAGAAAATGTTGCTCATACTGCTAGTCATTTCCTCTAGTTCATCTGTTTGTTTGGGTTTACTGAGCAGCTGAGATAGATCAGGTAAGCTATTTGAGAATCTTTCTATAGTGGTTGGAAGGATTGTTCTGCCTGGTCTATAACGTGGTGCAACATGACAAATTTCAGCAGTGCGTATTATGCATGTTACCAAGGGCGCCGTAAAGGGGTGGAAGGTTAGGACGATTCTAAGGGCCCAGGATGATTTAGGGCCCAGAAGAGCAGTCCCCCTTTTTCTTTTCTTATTTCTTTTCTCTTTTTATACATACATTAAATGTGCTAGGGCCTCTCATGCACTAAATGTGTATTTTGTCCGTTTTGACCATAGATTTAATATTTAAAAAACAAATAATGTATTTACTGTTTTCAGTCACACCCCTCCCTCCCACAATGGTTCATTCCACCTGCGCTGTCCGAGCTACGATCGCTAGTGTAGCGTCTCTTGCTTATTGCACTTGCTATGATGTAGTGCAGACAGTGACACACGCAGGCATGTCACATCAAAAGTCAGGGCATTAAAAACGGAAAGAAATGAAGGATAGAGAAGACAGAGAACGTCGAAGTCGACAGTATGTGTCACAGTTTTTCAAAAAGAAAGGTAGCTTGCCCTATTTCTGTATTCCATAACTTTCAGAGTTAGCCTACTTATTTTTGTTGCTACATGACCCGCTTTTATCTAGCTAGCTTAGTAAAATAATTACTGAATTATGAAACACAGATTCAGCGGCTGCTGCACACGTCCTCCTCCCCCCACGTCCCCCGTCCCCGTCTCAGCCGAACAAGGTGAGCCTGAGCACGAAACTTCACGAAGATTGAAGCCTCTAAACACGTCTTATCTACTGTGTTCGCCACATGATGATAACTTTACAAAACAAAAAGTTCTTCAAAAATTACAAAATCAGTTTGCCGTGCCTATGTATGTGTCGTGTGCTCCAACGCAGTCTCATAAAAGTGCGTATCAATACCACGAATGTTATTTCTCGTGCCATTTATACGCCAAAAATGGTTTTTGCGTGCATGCTACGCACTGAAACCCCTTGGGTAGGATTAAGGGGAGGGGGTGCGTATTACACGCCATAAAATGCGTATCATATGCACGCGAATATACACACAAAAACTATTTTTGGCGTATAAATGGCGCGAGAAATAACATTCGTGGTATTGATACGCACTTTCATGAGATCGGGCTCTGTGTTCTGTGAAGTCACAGTGCTGCTGCTACTACGATCGATGCTGTCAAACTTGACATTCTTAATGTGAATAAAATGCCCCAGAAAAAAATTATATAAAATTGAATAAAACATGTGTCTGTAGTAACCATTGGCTATAAGTTTACAAAATAGATATATTAATATTTTACATTAAGAAAACTAAATAGGGCAATAAAAATAATATGGTTATTATTACGTGTGTGTGTGTGTGTGTTTGACTTATACAGATGCAGAGTCAGCAATTGAGATAATAAATGTTCTCCCTTTTATGTAAACAAGTACATATTTCTAAAAAAAAATTCTTGTTTTTTTGTACTCATCTTTAGACATTTTAACTATGCAGTGTGCTAAGTATCCTTTTTAAAGTATACTGGGCATGTTTATTGGGTTAAATTTTATCTGTAAAAAATGTAGGGGGCCCAGAAATTTTGGTTTCCATAGGGCCCAGAATTTCTGGCGGCACCCCTGCATGTTACCATGTAATGATCAGTGAGATCGTCACTTTGCGGTATAATATCTATATCGGTTGGATCGGTTCCATATGATATAATTAAATCTAGTGTATGATTTAGACGATGAGTGGGACCACTGACGTTTTGCTTCACCCCAAAAGAGTTTAATAGATCTGTAAACGCAGCCCCTAACGCATCATTTGTATTATCTACGTGTATGTTAAAGTCGCCAATAATTATTGCTTTATCGACATTGACCAATAGGTCTGAGAGAAAGTCTGCAAAATCTTTTAGGAAATCAGCATATGGCCCTGGAGGTCTATATACGGTAGCCAATGCTAGAGATAATAAGGATTTCTTTCTTACATCTAAGAGCGTAACATTTAGCACAAGTACTTCAAACGAATTAAACCTATGACAAGTTTTCTGAGTAACATTAAGAATATCTCTATAGATTGTTGCAACACCGCCGCCACGACCGATCAGACGGGGTTCATGCTTATAACAGTATCCTGGTGGAGTAGACTCATTTAGACCGAAATAATCATTTGGTTTAAGCCAGGTTTCAGTAAGGCACAGAACATCGAAATTATTATCTGTGACCATTTCATTTACAATAACCGCCTTAGGTGTAAGCGATCTAATGTTTAGAAGACCTAGCTTTAGAAATTGTTTTTGTTCACTGATATTTAGATTTTCTGGTTTAATTACAATAATATTCTTGCTAGATCTTACAGTAGATTTGTTGTTTGGCTTCACTAAGCGAGGAATAGACACAGTTTATATATAATGTTCTACATTGGTACTTATATCAATTAAGTTGGGACAGCAAAGACTATGATTTGGACTTTGACTTACTAGTCAGATGGTGTGTAGCGTCTTGGAGATGTTGTCCGACAGAACAGCCGCTCCGACTCTGCTGGGGTGCAGACCATCAGGACGGAAGAGCCTAGGTCGCTCCCAAAACAGATTCCAATTATTTACAAAGAGCAGTTTCTGTTCATTACACCATGACATTAACCATTCATTTAAAGCAAATAATCTACTGAGCCTTTCTTGTCCAAGTCGGTAAGTGGGAAGCGGTCCAGACACGACGATTGTTGCTCTAGGCGATGTGCTGCGTACCGTCTCGATCAGGCTCCTGTAGTCCTTCTTCAGAACCTCCGTCTGCCGCAGCCTGATGTCATTCGTCCCCGCGTGCAGCACGACAGCTCCGACGCGCTCGTCACCGTTCAGGATCTCGGGAACCTGCGCAGCGACATCAAGAACACGAGCACCAGGAAAGCAGTGAGTGCGCACCTTACCTTTACCCGAGGTAGCACGGACATGGCGGACCATGGAAGTGCCGATGATCACGGTGTCATCGCGTTCCGACTCGCGAAGAGGGGAGAAGCGGTTCCGGGTGGAGATCTCGAAGACCGGGAGGGGCGGAGAGGTTCTTGCTCTGGTCCTGGCTCGTGTCGTGACCCAGGGTGCAGGAGTGATTGAAGGCAGAGATGATCGCGTCCTCCTGGGCAGAGAAACGCACGGAGTAGACGAAGTCGGAGTCAAAGTCAAAAAGTTACTAACCACTGACTTGTGAGCATCGGCGCGTGACGTTTCAAGCGCTGATCGCCGATCTCGCAGCTCGGCTTGCTTCTCCAGCAGAACACGAATCTGCTTCTCCACCGACTCCAGCTCCAGTCGTACCGAAATCAGCTCGAATGTGTCCTCACCTGCACTCAGAGGTAACGTTAGACACACATCCGATATGTTCGCCATTATAAAAGATGAACAGTAAATTAGTAGTAACAGTAAACAGTAAAGCAATCCGATTGGTTTATTTTTTTTATAAGGAATAGTATCTAGGATAAGTTCACATGATATAAAAATAGAAAGTGCCTGTTTACAATTGAGTGGTAAAGAAGAAAATCAAGGATTAATGAATCAATTCGACGGAGCTCCAAACACAAACACAGACCGCACGCGCATGTGCTTATGCCCCGTTGATGCGGGCTCTAAGCACAATCAACGTGTGTCTGTACTTTCAGAGAAGCTTTCAGAGAAACGGGTGTAAAAGATGAGACGACGCTCGATAGGCGCGAGGCCACGCGTGAAATGCTAGCGGGCTAAAGGCTAGTAGCCGAGATTCGGAAAGTTGGATCTAAGTAGTGATATCAAAGCAATCCGATTGTTTTTTACAAGGAATATTATCGAGGATAAGTTCACACGATATAAAAATAGAAAGTGCCTGTTTATAATTCCTAGTTTAGTGAAAACTGGTTTGTTATAATTATTGTTGTTATAATTATTATTACTACTATTATTATAGAATGGTGTTGATGGCGCAGTGGATTAGACACTTGGCTTTGATTTCCACTGTGACACATCCACCAAATAAGTTGTCACTTGTCCTACTGTACAAAAAATGTGCATGTTGCACATCTAGCTTTAAAATAAATTAAAATGTATTATTTGTTGAAATAAGTTATGGGTCCTGCTTTACTATCCATATATATCCGCCACTAGTTTGAGGGGGGGGGGGGGGGGGGGGGGGGGGTCTCTCAGTATATTTTCCTGCTTTTTTGTCCTTAGCCAATCACATGCCTGTTCTTGACAGGCTGGAAAACTGGGTGAGGCTTTCTGGAATAGCCCTTAAATGGTTCAGGTCATACTTAGGAGGGAGAGGTTATTACGTGAGTATAGGAGACCATAAGTCTGATTGGACATCCATGACATGCGGAGTCCCCCAGGGCTCAATTCTTGCACCACTGCTATTCAACCTGTATATGCTCCCAATGAGCCAAATAATGAGAAAGAACCAAATCTCTTACCACAGCTATGCAGACGACACACAGCTCTACTTAGCCCTATCGCCTAATGATTACAGCCCTATTGACTCCCTGTGCCAATGCATTGATGAAGTAAACAGTTGGATGTGCCAAAACTTTCTTCAGTTAAACAAAGACAAAACTGAAGTCATTGCGTTTGGAAACAAAGATGAAGTTCTCAAGGTGAATGCATACCTTCACTCTAGGGGTCTAACAACTACAAATCAAGTCAGGAATCTTGGTGTGTCTCTAGAGTCAGACCTTAGCTTCAGTAGTCATGTCAAAGCAATTACTAAATCAGCATACTATCATCTGAAAAATATTGCAATAATTAGATGCTTTGTTTCCAGTCAAGACTTAGAGAAACTAGTGCATGTTTTCATCACCAGCAGGGTGGATTATTGTAATGGACTCCTCACTGGCCTTCCTAAAAAGACCATAAGACAGTTGCAGCTCATACAGAACGCTGCTGCCAGTATTCTGAGCAGAACCAGAAAATATGAACATATCACACCAGTCCTCAGGTCTTTACACTGGCTCCCAGTTACATTTTAGGATTGATTTTAAAGTATTACTACTGGTATATAAATCATTCAATGGGCTAGGACCTCAATATATTGCAGATATGGTCACTGAATATAAACCCAACACATCACTCAGATCATTAGGATCACATCAGTTAGAAATACCAATGGTTCACTCTAAGCAAGGAGAGTCTGCTTTTAGCTACTATGCCAGCCGCAGCTGGAACCAGCTTCCAGAAGAGATCAGATGTGCTCCTACAGTAGTCACATTCAAATCCAGACTCAAAACACTTCTGTTTAGTCATGCATTTACTGAATGAGCACTGTGCCAATGTTCGTCCGACTGTTTTTACTGTACCTTATTTTATTTTTTATTCTAAACTGTTTTAATTATTCTTATTTGTTTTGATTATTTTATTTTCTCCTATGTAAAGCACTTTGAATTGCCATTGTGTATGAAATGTGCTATATAAATAAACTTGCCTTGCCTTGCCTTGCATATTGGGCTTTGTGTGTTGTTGCTGGTTTTGCGTTATGTATGGCATAACGTTATTGGTCTTCGTGTGTTGTTGCTGGTTTTGCGTTATATGTATGGCATATTGGTCTTTGTGTGTTGTTGCTGGTATACGTTTCAAAGAGAGGGGCAGCACAATTGTTTTTCGCCTAGAGCGGCAGAAGTGCATTCGCCGTTCCTGAGGTTGAGTTTCCATAAACATTAAAGTTTTTTGTTTTGTGTTCATTCTAAGAACACGTACACGTTATCTCATGTTTAGTCTGTTTAGACCTTCCCATACCTACTATTGTTATTAGCTAGCAGGAAAGATGGTTCCTTCAAATGGCCACAACTTCTCAAAATATTATCAGATTTCCATGTGTTACACATCGTTGGAAAGCTTGGAGACTACACTTTCAGAATCTGTGAATAACTCAAAATGCCCCAGAACCGACTTGTGTCCCTAGTTTCCGTAACTGGTCACATTTGTGACTCTAATGAGAGCAGTCTCAGTACTATGGTACGGTCTAAATCCGGACTGAAATCCTTGCAGATATTATTTCTTTCAAGAAAGGAACACAGTTGTGAGGATACTGCTTTTTCTAGTATCTTTCACAGAAAAGGCAGATTCGAGATCGGCCTGTAATTGACTAATTCTGTAGGATCAAGTTGCGTTTTTTAACAAGCGATTTAATCATAGCCAGCTTAAAGGTTTTTGGTACGTATCCTAGAGACAAAGATGAATTAATGATATTTAGAAGAGGATCTATGACCTCTGGAAGCATCTCTTTCAGTAGTTAAGTCGGTATAGGGTCTAACATACAAGTTGTCGATTTAGATGATTTAACGAGTTTGCAAAATTTTTTCATCATGGAGACTACACTGCACTCCCTGAGGCGATACTGTAGTAGACGTTTGCGGTATAATTTTGTCCCTGATATTATCTATCTTATAAGAGAAGAAGTTCATAAAGTCATTACTGCTGTGTTTCTTGGAAACTTCTAGGCTTGAAGCTTTATTTTTCGTTAGTTT
Source organism: Chrosomus eos (assembly GCA_036326025.1). NCBI lineage: Eukaryota > Metazoa > Chordata > Actinopteri > Cypriniformes > Leuciscidae > Chrosomus > Chrosomus eos. The sequence continues at coordinate 14,010,302 of CM070824.1, forward strand.
AGTCACTTTTTCAAATAAATACCTAGGATTATGTTTATTCTCTTCTAATAGGTTTTAAAAATAAGCAGATCTAGCAGCTTTTAAAGCCTCTCTGTAAGCAATCGAGCTTTCCTTCCATGCAATCCGAAATACCTCTAGTTTTGTTTTCTTCCAGTTTCGCTCCATTTTTCTGGCTGCTCTCTTAAAGTGTAAATTGCAGGTTAACCACCACAACCAGTTAATGTGTAAATTAAAGTGCTCAATATGTATATATTCAAAAATTTCTGTCTTAAAATGCGTTAAAATAACATTTATTGGGGTTTCTTCAAAGGTAGCCTGTTTTTTACAGTAACTGGGTGATGGCGTCATAAAAGGGAGCGCGGGCGGTAATGCACTCACTCTGTATGTGCGGGTTGAGGGAGAATATACGATTCGCGAGACTCCTGCAAACTAGAAATATCTATGAATAAAACATAAAAACTAATACATTTTTATTCATCTGTTGCAGAAAAGCAATAAGAACAACTAAAACAAAATAGAAACGATTTACAGGCATAGTTTCTATTTCTAACATGTCTGCAGTGTTGAGCGATGTAGCCAATCACAGACATATGTGTTGATTTCAAGAACGCAATAATGGCCAATCAGAAGCATTTACGATAGACTCCCCTCACCGCTCAAAACAGACAGTGAGAAAACAGTGCGAGATCGCAATGAACTGATGTCAGCTTTTTAGGAATTATAATGGGAGCGGACTTTGCGTGCAGTCATGCCAAACCATGCACGCAGTAGCTGCTTGCTTTTATGTTATAACAGTGGTTTGTGTGTTAATGCTTTATAACAAATAATTTATCAGGAGCATAAATTGTGTATGGTGGCGACACGTAGACTAACTTGAAAGTATTTGGAGATACAGAAAAAAAGTCTTTTTGCGGGCAGGAGCGGGACAAAACATAAATGTTGCGGGTGGGAGAAAGTAATATAGAAAGTAGTTGAGAACGTCAGTTATAACGACCCACGTATTAAAAAATAGTCGGGTTTAAACCAGGCTCGGGCTCATAATTACAGTTAATATGTCGGGCAGGGCCAGCCTGGGCTCGGACACAGCCACATAAAGCTCTACCTCGGGTAAGTTATGCTAACACTTACAGGCACGAATCAGCCGTTTGTCCTTGGAGAACTTGTGGAGCCTCTCCCCCGTTTTTGATGTATTCGTACATCCCGCACAAACACAATAGTTAACCATTTTTGCTAGCTAGGTCTCCAATATAACGGAACTCTAGGCTTGTAGCATAGACAGTAAAAGCTTGGAGTCCCTTTTATGACGTCATGCCCAGCCTAGTGGAAGGGAGGGGGCGTGCTTAAAAACACTTTAAAACGTACCTGTCAGGGTTGGGTGCAGGTGGCTGAAGACGAGGACACGGAATTTCAAAGATAATAGATTTTAATAACAAAAATGAAACTTTCCAAAATGAAACAAGAACAAAACTCCAGGACTTTCAGGGTTTACACACAACCATACATAGACGACGATCGACAAACACTGGGAGAAAACACAGGGCTTAAATACACATGGAATGATTGAATAATTAACAGAACACAGGTGATGAAACTGAACACAAACGAGGAGCGGGAAAACTTAACGGGGCTAAACCAAAAACCACAAAGACAGGGGAAACCAAGATCACAAAAACAGAACTCAAACACATTGAATTGTTACAGTACCTCCCCCCTCCCCGAAGGCGCGTCCTTGCGCCGTATAACATCCAAAGGGGTGGGAGGGTGGGCGCCCTGGAGGGTGACGAGGGCATGGTGCAGGTCCAGGAAGCCTCCAGGGCGGAGCAGGCTGTGGGCGTGGCCACGACAGTGCAGGCTGTGGGCGTGGCCAAGGCGGAGCAGGCTGTGGGCGTGACCAAGGCGGAGCAGGCTGTGGGCGTGGCCACGACGGTGCAGGCTGAACCTCGGGCGTCCAGGGCGGAGCTGTGGGACCCTCGGGCGTCCAGGCCGGAGCTGTGGGACCCTCGGGCGTCCAGGGCGGAGCTGTGGGACCCTCGGGCGTCCAGGGCGGAGCTGTGGGACCCTCGGGCGTCCAGGGCGGAGCTGTGGGACCCTCGGGCGTCCAGGGCGGTGCTGTGGGACCCTCGGGTGGCCATGGCGGTGCAGGCTCTTCAGGTGGCCATGGCGGTGCAGGCTCTTCAGGTGGCCACGGCGGTGAGGACCCTTCGGGTGGCCGTGGCGGTGAGGACCCTTCAGGTGGCCGTGGTGGTGAAGACCCTTCAGGTGGCCATGGCGGTGAGGACCCTTCGGGTGGCCATGGCGGTGAGGACCCTTCGGGTGGCCATGGCGGTGAGGACCCTTCGGGTGGCCATGGCGGTGAGGACCCTTCGGGTGGCCATGGCGGTGTTATTTTTCCGGGCCTCCGTGGATCTTTGGCCGGCCTCGGCGAAGGCGTATAGCCCCCCCCCAAAATTTTCTTGGGGAGAAGGACAGGTTCAGGAACGGGAACAGAAACGGGAATGACATCAGGCTGCGGCAGACGGAGGTTCTGAAGAAGGACTACAGGAGCCTGATCGAGACGGTACGCAGCACATCGCCTAGAGCAACGATCGTCGTGTCTGGACCGCTTCCCACTTACCGACTTGGACAAGAAAGGTTCAGTAGATTATTTGCTTTAAATGAATGGTTAATGTCATGGTGTAATGAACAGAAACTGCTCTTTGTAAATAATTGGAATCTGTTTTGGGAGCGACCTAGGCTCTTCCGTCCTGATGGTCTGCACCCCAGCAGAGTCGGAGCGGCTGTTCTGTTGGACAACATCTCCAAGACGCTACACACCATCTGACTAGTAAGTCAAAGTCCAAATCATAGTCTTTGCTGTCCCAACTTAATTGATATAAGTACCAATGTAGAACATTATATAGAAACTGTGTCTATTCCTCGCTTAGTGAAGCCAAACAACAAATCTACTGTAAGATCTAGCAAGAATATTATTGTAATTAAACCAGAAAATCTAAATATCAGTGAACAAAAACAATTTCTAAAGCTAGGTCTTCTAAACATTAGATCGCTCACACCTAAGGCGGTTATTGTAAATGAAATGGTCACAGATAATAATTTCGATGTTCTGTGCCTTACTGAAACCTGGCTTAAACCAAATGATTATTTCGGTCTAAATGAGTCTACTCCACCAGGATACTGTTATAAGCATGAGCCTCGTCTGATCGGTCGTGGCGGCGGTGTTGCAACAATCTATAGAGATATTCTTAATGTTACTCAGAAAACTTGTCATAGGTTTAATTCGTTTGAAGTACTTGTGCTAAATGTTACGCTCTTAGATGTAAGAAAGAAATCCTTATTATCTCTAGCATTGGCTACAGTATATAGACCTCCAGGGCCATATACTGATTTCCTAAAAGATTTTGCAGACTTTCTCTCAGACCTATTGGTCAATGTAGATAAAGCAATAATTATTGGCGACTTTAACATACACGTAGATAATACAAATGATGCGTTAGGGGCTGCGTTTAGAGATCTATTAAACTCTTTTGGGGTGAAGCAAAACGTCAGTGGTCCCACTCATCGGCTAAATCATACACTAGATTTAATTATTTCATATGGAACCGATCCAACCGATATAGATATTATACCGCAAAGTGACGATCTCACTGATCATTACATGGTAACTTGCATAATACGCACTGCTGAAATTTGTCATGTTGCACCACGTTATAGACCAGGCAGAACAATCCTTCCAACCACTATAGATAGATTCTCAAATAGCTTACCTGATCTATCTCAGCTGCTCAGTAAACCCAAACAAACAGATGAACTAGAGGAAATGACTAGCAGTATGAGCAACATTTTCTCTAGTACACTAGATATTGTTGCACCAATTAGATTAAAAAAGGTTAGAGAGAAAACTAAAACACCATGGTACAACAGTGCTACGCATGCTATCAAGAGAGAAACTCGTAACTTAGAGCGTAAATGGAAACGAACTAATTTAGAGGTCTTCAGAATCGCGTGGAAAGACAGTATGTCACGTTATAAAAGGGCTCTAAAATCAGCCAGGGCTGAGCATATCCGCAAATTAATTGAAAATAACCAAAATAATCCAAGGTTTTTATTTAACACCGTGGCTAGACTAACAAATAATCAGACATCTCCAGAGCAAAATATTCCGTTACAATATAGTAGTAATGATTTTATGAATTACTTCAATGAGAAAATAGAAAGCATCCGAAACACAATTGTAAATGTACAATCCTCTATGGTGTCTTATGACTCGGCCTCAATTATGGCCCCTTTAGAACAACTACACCGCTTTACAACTATAGGACAGGAAGAACTAAATAAACTAATCATTGCATCTAAACCAACAACATGTTTATTAGATCCAATACCCACTAAACTACTGAAAGAAGTGTTACCTGTAGTGGAAGAGCCTCTTCTCAATATTATTAACTCGTCTTTATTTTTAGGTCACGTTCCAAAAATATTCAAACTGGCAGTAATAAAACCTCTCATTAAGAAACCGCAATTAGATCCAAATAACCTAGCAAATTACAGACCCATCTCAAATCTTCCATTTATGTCTAAAATACTAGAAAAAATTGTGTCCGCTCAATTGTACTCTTTCTTGCAAAAAAATGATATCTACGAAAAATTTCAGTCGGGATTCAGACCGCATCATAGCACAGAAACTGCGCTAGTTAAAATTACAAATGATTTACTCTTAGCCTCTGACCAAGGCTGTATCTCAATACTAGTTCTACTTGATCTTAGCGCCGCGTTCGACACTATAGATCATAAAATACTCTTAGATCGACTACAAAACTACACTGGTGTTCAGGGACAGGCATTAAGCTGGTTTAGATCGTACTTATCAGACCGTTACCATTTTGTCTGTTTAAATGGGGAAAAATCAAAGATAACATCAGTAGACTATGGAGTGCCGCAAGGATCTGTCCTAGGCCCTCTGCTATTCTCAATATATATGATGCCACTTGGTAATATTATAAGAAAACATGGAATTAGTTTTCACTGTTATGCTGATGACACTCAATTATATATCTCATCACGACCAGATGAAAACACTAACTTATCTAACTTGACAGAGTGTCTAAAAGATATAAAATGCTGGATGACGTGTAATTTCCTGCTATTAAATTCAGATAAAACGGAGGTATTACTTATTGGTCCAAAAAACTACCCACAAAATCCCTTACAATACAACTTTAATTTAGAAGGATGTCCTGTTACTTTATCCACTACAGTAAAAGACCTGGGTGTTATACTAGACCGCAACTTGACTTTCGAAAATCATATCTCATATGTTACAAGAACAGCCTTTTTCCACCTTAGAAACATTGCTAAGCTACGTAACATGCTATCTGTTTCAGATGCAGAAAAGTTAGTTCATGCATTCATGACCTCGAGACTAGATTACTGTAATGCTTTATTAGCTGGTTGTCCTGCATTCTCAATAAACAAACTACAGTTAGTGCAAAATGCAGCCGCTAGAGTTCTTACTAGATCAAGAAAATATGATCATATAACACCAATTTTATCATCTCTACACTGGTTACCTATTAAGTTCCGTATCAATTACAAAGTATTACTATTGACTTATAAAGCTCTAAATGGTTTAGCTCCTGTGTATTTAACAGACCTTCTATCGCCCTACAATCCATCGCGCTCTTTAAGATCACAAAATTCGAGGCTTCTGGTCGTTCCTAGGATATCTAAGTCTACTAAAGGAGGGAGGGCGTTCTCACATTTATCTCCTAAACTCTGGAATAGCCTTCCTGATATTGTTCGAGACTCAGACTCGCTGTCCCAGTTTAAAACTAGATTAAAGACGCATCTCTTTAACCAAGCATTCACTTAATGCTTACCTTTTATACTACTTCTGAATCAGTTCGAATGCATTAATATTATGAACATCAGCTATGCTAATTATTTCCCATCTGTCTTTCTGCTGTTATCTCGGGACGCTAGTCCCGAGGTAAATAGCGTTCGTCAGCTCCAGTTTGTATCCAGCCTCTCACGAAGACTTCAGATGCCCCAACACCTGTGGAGAGACGACTAAACGCCGGTGGAGAGACGACTCGACGCCTGTGAAGAGACGACTAAACACCGGCGATATGTTATGCCTAAATTTATACATGATTAACTAACTGTATTTTTCTTTGTACATTTCTGAAATGCACTTTCTGTAAAGCTGCTTTGAGACAATGTGTATTGTGAAAAGCGCTATACAAATAAACTTGAATTGAATTGACATCAACGGGCGCTGGGTCAACGGGGTCTGGGTCAACGGGCTCTGGGTCTGGGTCTACGGGCTCTGGCGCTGGGTCAACGGGCTCTGGCTCTGGCGCTGGGTCAACGGGCTCTGGCTCTGGCGCTGGGTCAACGGGCTCTGGCTCTGGTGCATCATGGGACTCGGAACTGGACGGGGCCAGCACATCATGGGACTCGGAACTGGACGTGGCCAGCACATCAAGGGACTCGGAACTGGACGGGGCCAGCACCTCATGGGACTCGGAACTGGATGGGGCCAGCAAATCAAGAGACTCGGAACTGGACGGGGCCAGCACATCAGGGGACTCGGAACTGGACGGGGCCAGCACATCAGGGAGCTTGGGGCTGGGTTCATGCTCTGGCGGGCAGGTGACGGTCTCTGGCTGGACGGTCTCTGGCTGGACGGTCTCTGGCTGGACGGTCTCTGGCTGGACGGTCTCTGGCTGGACGGTCTCTGGCTGGACGGTCTCTGGCTGGATGTGGCTGACGTGAACCCCAGCCTCGGCAGCCATCTTTTTGGCTAACCGCACTGATATCAGCGGGGGATCAGTCAGACTGGATATCATCCAGGGAAATCCAGGGACAGATCTGGTGGCAGGGCTGATGCGGTGTGCAGGTTCTGGTGGGCAGGCGATGGGCTCAGGCTCTGGCGGGCATGCGATGGGCTCAGGCGCTGGCGTGCAGGTGATGGGCTCAGGGGCTGGCGGGCTTGGTACTGACTGGAGTGGGAGATCCTCCACGAGGTATGTGGATCCACACGCCCACAGTGTGTGATCCACAAACTCCAGGAAGGATAGATGGAGGTCCCTTACCAGAATTATCTGGGCTAGTGGGTCTTTCAGTCCACCCCAGAAACTCTTTGTTAGTTCCTCTTCCTCCATCGACACATCATCATAAAGGTCTAAATAGAGCCCCGCATACTCTTCGAGGGAGCGTTCGCCTTGAAAGAGGATTGGTGTGTGAATTGGGTTCACCTCTCTCCTCTGGTTACGTCTCCTCTGGCTCATCTTCTGTTTTCGGTTGATCGTTCTGTCAGGGTTGGGTGCAGGTGGCTGAAGACGAGGACACGGAATTTCAAAGATAATAGATTTTAATAACAAAAATGAAACTTTCCAAAATGAAACAAGAACAAAACTCCAGGACTTTCAGGGTTTACACACAACCATACATAGACGACGATCGACAAACACTGGGAGAAAACACAGGGCTTAAATACACATGGAATGATTGAATAATTAACAGAACACAGGTGATGAAACTGAACACAAACGAGGAGCGGGAAAACTTAACGGGGCTAAACCAAAAACCACAAAGACAGGGGAAACCAAGATCACAAAAACAGAACTCAAACACATTGAATTGTTACAGTACCAACTTTTCATGTTATATTCAGCATTTTGGTATAAAAAACATAAAAAAACAATGGTGGGCGGTTCTTATCTTTATGTTTAGTAAGCACATTGCATTATCTTCGTGAAAAATTTTACCTGCAATTTACACTTTAACGGCCTGAGTGTGCTCATTGTACCACGGCGTTGGACTATTTTCTTCAATCTTTAAAGGGCACCTATTATGGCATTTAAAATGTTCCTAATATTGTTCTGGGAGTCCCCAGCAACAGTTTTACATGCATGCAATGACAAAAAACACTTTTGTGTTCTTATAATATGCATTTGTAGCCCAGCTAGGGTTATTTATTATCTCCTAAATGCATAATTCATAATATGTAAATATGTTTCTGACATTCATGGGTTAAATAGGCATACGTGCTATGTGGTTATATATTTGCATTTTATTTCACTTGTTCTAATGTTATAGAGTTTACGGTAAATGTTTATGTGAGGGGTACTCATAAAAACTTTGTGTTTGACCAGTATGTATGTTTTATTTGTGACTGGTCATTCGTTTACTTGCTCCTGCCCAGATCGGAGGCAGATCGGAAAGTGATGTTGCACTTTATTTTCTGGTGATTGAAAGAAAGGAAAACTAAAATAACAAGATATCTAGTGAACGCCAAACGTGTGAAAGAATGTTTCTTTATTTTGTTTATTTTGTTATACTCTGACTAAGTGTGTAAACAGACTTAATAGGTTAATGCTGCTGAACGCGCTGTAGGCCTACTCTCCTTTTCTTTTACGGCTAGTAAAAAACTTTCACGTGCGGCTGGATCTGAGTGTTGATCGGATCGAGGAAGATGACAATGGAGGAACCAGATAGTGTTCTAAATCCCCTCGCGGTTTAGAATTCCTCTGGCATCGCGGGATTCATAATCAATCAGCGGACAGCTGGTGAGACTGCAGACACATACGGAGTGAACGTGATCGGTGGACAGCGCGCGTGTCGAAGCGGGAAAAGGTACACTTGTTTGTTTATTTAGCTCTTTGGAGCGAAGAGGCCATTTGTTGGTTTTCACGGCCACACCGCTCTCAAGCAACGACACAGGCCTGCAACAGGTTGGGGTTATTGAAACTAAGAGTGTGTGTGGGCCCACATTACTGATTTGTTGTCTACTTTGTTCATTTAATTTATGCTGAGTGTTTTTGCATTTTGATTTCTGATATTATTGTAGCCTACTATAGTTACAAAGGGAATTATATTACTGGTTTCTTGCTGATACAAAAATGATTCATATTTGAGTATCTTATTGGCATTTCTGATCTAAGAGGATCAAAAAGTGATTTGTGTGTGAAAGAAAATACACAACAGACATTTGATCATCTAATTTAATTCTTTTATTTTTGATTTACAACATTTTTATCATTTCACCTGTCTTTGTTAAATAAAATGACTTGTTAATTGATAAGAACCCACCTTTTGTGGTTTTAATTACAGTTATCCAGAAAGACAATCATCTAACATTTTCTTTTAAGTAAAGTGATTAAAGGGGAAAAGGGGAAGGAAGTAGATTAGTTAAGTCGAGAGACACATCATTAGAACCTGGTGCTCCGCCCATCAAAGAAGAGGGTAGGGGGCGCTACATAATTTGGGGGCTCGTCCAGGATCATCTACATCCTGTCATCAGCTGACCCTAAAAAACAAGAACTGAATTAAATATTAAGCTTATTTGAGTGAATTGACCATCACTAACCAGAGCTCCAAGCATGGCTTTTGCACAGGATCCAATTCTGCTTGCTGAATTGTCCAAATGGTGTAAGGAAAAGGACATTGAGGAGAATCGTGGCTTACTGTTAATAGGAGTGCCTGCTCAGACTGATGTGATGTTTATCAAAGAGACAGTGGAAACTTGGAAGGTAGTAGTGGCTTCAGCTGAGGTTCCTGTTTTAGAATTCTCACAGAAACTGTCCACTTTCTTAAGTGAAGAGGGAAAATCTATGTCTGACTTGCAAGCTCTATTCACTCAGTCTGGCTCTACCACTGGTTCTCCTGAGTCTATCATACGTGCCGTGGGTGAACTATTGGAGAAAACCTCTAAACCATCGACTGATGCTAGTGCTTATCGCCGATTACGTACCATTTCGGGTACTGTTCCTACTCCTACAGGGGAGGAAAGTTTGGAAAACTGGATGGAACAAGCTAGGTTGATGACTGCAGAGTGTGAATGTTCTGAAAGGGAAAAAAGATATTGTTATTGGATATTGTTAAGGCTGTCCGATTTTCAAGTCCTGATGCTAGTGCTTTGCAATATCTGGATGCTTTGGAGAATACTTTTGGAACATTTGAATCTGGAGAGGATCTCTACTTTGCTTTCCGTCTTCCTCGACAATCACCAGGAGAGGCGTTGTCTGATTTTCTAAGGCGATTAGAGAAATCTTTAAATAAAGTGGTCCAAAGAGGAGGATTGGCACCACAGTTGATGGACCAAGTGAGGATTGAACAACTGATCCGTGGAGCTGTGGAAGCGGACCTTATGCTGCTGCAGTTGAGACTCAGGGACAGGAAAGAACAACCTCCTAATTTCTTAGCATTACTGAACGAAATTAAGGAAGCAGAGGAGAATGAAGCTACCCATCATAAGATCAAAACTTCAGTAAAGCCCATTCATCTGAAAACTGATGACAAACTGAGCTCTTCTGTGGTGAAGCAACTACGAGAGGAAATACAGGATTTAAGGTCCAGATTGGAAGGCGATTCTGAGAAAAACCCTGTTGCCTCATTGAGAGTGGAGTCTAGAGACCAACAAGTCAAGAAAAGTGTGGAAACTCAGGAAGTGTCGGAGGTGCAACTGTTAAAAAAACAGGTTCAGAAGTTACAAGAGCAACTGTCAGTGATGAATGTGAGCTCTACTACGCAGTCATCACAGGACATTTCGAATCCGAAGCCAGTCCAGTTTCGAAATCAGGGAAGATCCTCAAAGAATCGAGAAGATTTCTTCTGCTACCGCTGCGGAGAGGATGGGCACATTGCGACCAAGTGTAAAGCGCCAGAAAATACCACACTAGTGATACAGAAACTGGTTCGCTCTCTCCGTCAAGCTAGATCTGATAGAAGTAGATCGACTGGAAACACTGTTTCTGCCAATAGTCTTAATTGTTCCTTTGATCAGAGTCAAATGACCATCAATGAAGAAAATTCTCTCCCCAGAGGACTAGTGGGTCCTGTTTCTAACATTCCTGTGAAGGTGAATGGATGGCCGTGTACAGCCCTTCTTGATAGTGGATCGCAGGTCACTATCGTTTTTGAACAATGGTATTCCAAATACCTATCTTAAGTTCCGATTCAACTGCTAACTGGATTGTCTATTTGGGGACTTAGTGAATCAAGTTATCCTTATAAGGGCTACATAGTGGTAGATGTCTCCCATCTTGGCATTGGTTTGTCCAGAAACGCAAGGAACTCAGCAGGTTCCACTTATCATTGGAACTAATTCAAATTTCTTTCAGCAACTGACTGCGCTCACTCCAGCCTCTAGTGTCTCCAATCAAGCCTACTCCTTGTGAATTCAATCAGAAGTGCTTAAACTACCTGTGCCACAGATCAAAGGAAAAGTGGAGGTCACTGAATCAGATGAGGGACAAATATTGTGGACAGGACCAGGAGGGTTAACCATACCATCAAGATTTCAGCAGTATGCGGTGTGCAAGGTAGAAATGGAGACACAACAGAGGAAAGAGATTTTTCTTCTTGAAGCATCAGAGGATGGCCAACTTCCAGCTGGAATTCTTTTTCCACCTGCTGTTCTTCATTCTGATGATATGGATGTAAATAGTTTCAAACTGCTGGTGTGTAATGACACCTCCCGAGATATCACCATACCCGTAGGAACGGTGATAGCCAAAGTATCCCCCACTGACACTGTCACAGTAGCGCAAGGAGTTCAGAATGCTTCCAGAAGATTAGACCCAAAAATCTTTAAGTTTGGTGACTCGCCAGTTCCATCCAATTGGAAAGCAAGGTTGCGAGAAGCTGTCAGAGCGAGGAATGGTGTTTTCTGTGACTGAATGGGAAGTGGGGAGAGCTAAAGACGTGAAACATACCATAAGACTAAATGATTGGCGACCCTTTCGCGAGCGATCTAGAAGAATTGCACCAGCAAACATCGCTGATGTTAGGTGACATTTGAAAGATCTGCTGGCAGCCGGGATCATAACTGAATCCAAATGTCCGTATGCTTCACCTATAGTCATTGCCAGGAAAAAGAATGGAGCCATCCAGATGTGCATTGACTATCGGACTTTGAACGTCAGAACCATCCCTGACCAATACACCACCCCTAGGATAGAGGTTTTCTGTCTTAGAATTACGCAGTGGATATTACCAAATTGAAATGGCTGATGAAGACAAAGAAAAGACTGCATTCATCTGCCCTCTGGGCTTCTATCAATTTGAACGTATGCCACAGGGTGTGACTGGGGCTCCCACCACTTTTCAACGACTAATGGAAAAGGCTGTGGGAGACATGAATCTCCACCAAGTTATTGTCTACTTTGATGATATAATTGTCTTTGGTTGGACGTTGGAAGAACATGAAGAGAGGCTGTTGAAAGTGCTGGATAGAATGCAAGAGTACGGTTTAAAAGTGTCCATTGACAAGTGTCAATTCTGTCAGCCGAAAGTAAATTATGTGGGGCACGTTGTATCTGCGGCAGGAGTATCTCCAGATCCTGAAAAGGTGAAGGCTGTCATTAACCCTCTGAGGTCCACGAACGCACCCGTGCGTTTTGCTCGTTTTTTTTTTTTTTAGCAATGCAAAATAAACTCAAACTGCTCGGTTAATTTTGATCTTTCATTTTCGTGTTATACATCAATCGATCCTGTTCAGTTTCTATTTTTTTCTGTATACTCACAATAAAAATAAAGTCTTTTGCTTTTTGCCAAATAAAGAAAAATGAACATGATGTGAGTTCTGCCCTCTCTCTGTCAGTGAACTCCAATTTGAAACGCGTTCGGAAATCATCTGTAACTCCATGAAAAATTCAGTCAAACATACAAACATACCCACAGGCATAAAGCTAGAGATCGCATCTTTTAAATGAAGTAATTTATATTAAAAACAAATATTCTCAGCTTCTGTAATCTGTATGAAAATAGAGCGATTCCAGTCGAGCTCATTACGAGCTCATTCACTTTAATTCGTTCACGCCTACTCCCGGAGCGTGCTATTCACAAGATAATGTGTTAAGCCATCTATGGAAAACAGGTAAACGCCCCCAAGCAAATGAATGAAAGGCTTCAAGTTTCATCATTCAGTTTACCTGCGCGTTGCGACGATGGCACGATACACCAGTGTAGAAGCTCTAAAGCTCGTCCTGGATACTAGCACGAAGAATGTACAGTATTTTCCTCAGAAGAAGAAGAGCGCGACTGACGGCCGTTTATATTTTGAAGAGCGACTTGATCCAGCCGTCAATTGAAATTCGGGTGAGTAAATATTTAGTCTTACTTCCATTTGTTGACAAGCTATTTAATATAAACATGTAGCTAACATACTGTGTGGACTATTTTCCACTTGCCATCCATTGACATTGAGTATTGACATTTGATATATTCAACACGATCTAATGAAAGTGCATATCTATACCATGAATTTAATATCTCATGTAATATCTCAATATACCATTTCAAAGTCAAAAATGTTTATTTTTTTTTGTTTTTTTTGTTTTTAGTGCATATGCTACGCACTGTAAACCCCAGTTAGGAAATTTGTATGTGTAAATGATATGTTTATCTTTATGAAAGCTATAATTTAGAAGTTATTTTAGAAAATAGGCCTACTAGATGTTTAGATTATATTTTGACTAGTTTAAATGCTGCCTCATTATTATCTTTGACGATGCATGCTCGCATATATCAGTTGTAAATGTGTGTAAATGTGCTGAAATGTGTAAATATACCCAGTTAATGAATTGCGCAAATGTGTTTGTTTGCAGTGTGCCTCTCCGGTAATGGCCCATTGACAACCATATAGGCTTACTGCACGTGTCTAAAACTATTTATGTAATAATATTCCTCAACTTTTTTAAAAGGAATGTAGCTTCATCACTACCTCCGCCTGCAACTCTGAGTGTGCTTAGCAACAGAGTCCGAAATCAGAAAGAGTAAGTACATATTTACCTACAATTTTACAGATGTTAGTTCAATTTTGTTTATACTTAGTGTTAAGGCATTAAGATTTTTTATTCCTCTTTTTAGTCAATTTTAGCATGGGTGTGTTCACTTATTCTAAGCTGTGTGTGTGTGTGTGTGTGTGTGTGTGTGTGTGTGTGTGTGTGTGTGTGTGTGTGTGTGTGTGTGTGTGTGTGTGTGTGTGTGTAATTAAATCGCAATTTTAACTAGAAAAATCTACAATGCATGCCCAAAGTCGTGCAGCCATATAGTTTCTCTTGATATCAGCATGTTCACAGGTGTTTATTTATTTTTTTACAGGGACGAGATGCCACTGTCTACTGATGAGTCCTGCTGACGTCAACATTCACAGGAGACTGTACATGGTAAAATGAAAAATCAAACACCTTGAATGACAGGTATGTACAATGTTTCAGGAATGGGACAATGCTGTGTGACTGTGCAAGCCTCTGTCTTTAGATCAGTGTGTTTGCTAATGTGCTTTTTTGACCTTTGTTGTGTATCTTTGGATTATGTTGTGTTGTACATAAATCCAAACAATCTAAAAGCCATTTTTTTTTAAAATCTCCTCATTCTTTGTGCAAGGCTCCTAATGATATGACTGATAGCTCCTAATAGGGCCATTATGGGAGGGTCTTTGTCTTTCTCAGGTGTGAAATGCCACACATATTAATGAGAGATCACGCCTCCTAGCATAAAGCTCTCTCAAACAAAACACGTCATACACAATCTAAAATACTTTTTATGACTTATCTGAATGAGTAGTCAGTATGATTCTCACATAGTTTTGGAGCAAATATTCTTATCAAAAGTCTTGTGAAGAAATAATCAATATGTGTTTTGTGGCCTTATTTCAGGAACTTTTTTTTTTTTTTCAATAACCATGCATAAATAATTTTCTCTCAAAAATACAAACATGTACATACATTTTGCTCACATATTATGATAGCCCCGTCTGTGCTATATAGAGTGAATTTACACCCGTGCCATTAACATGTTTATAAATAACTGAAAAAAGCACAAATGTCAGTGAATGTCAAAACACCCCAAAGGCCCCAAAAACAGCCTGGTCCCCAGAGGGTTAACTGGAAAATGCCCACTGATTTAAAGTCTTTGAGATCTTTTCTTGGATTTTGCGGGTTTTACCGTAGATTCATCAAGAACTACTCTGCGATTGTAAGTGTAACACCTGCTGTACCAGATTGGTATAATTACCTTTACAGGTTTTCTCAAAGATGTTGATTCAATATCACTCGAACGTGTGATCAACAAGTTCAATGGACCAATCAGAAGTCACCAGGATCGAAGGAGACAAAGGTGCACACACATAAACTTTTCCAACCACACTTTTATGTATTTAGGAGAAGCACATGATAATTAGAATTTAGTAAATAAAAATAAAACAACCAAATAAAGTTTTGACAAAATCAATATTCCTTAAAGAAAGAAATTATACACAAGTCAATGGCGTATTAAATTCAATTACCAAATAAAACTATTTCCCAAAATAGTTCTGTATCAGCAAAAGATAAGTATCAAATGTAACCCTTCAATTCCACTTCTCTTTAACTAATTTGGGTTTAGTTCTGAATTGGCTTATTATTTTCCTCACTGACTTTTGACTCTATTTAATTCACTTAATTGACTGGGATCATTTGTTATATTCTTAGGTTTTGAATATACACTTTTCAGTTTTGTTAGGAATTTTCCTTTCTTCAACCAAAATATCAATTACGGTTCCCCGATGAAGTGTAAATTAACTCAATGAATGTACAAAACTTTTCTTCACCACATTAATAATGAAAGAAAAGCAAATATTCAGAAAGGTAAATATCTTGTCAGATCAAATTACTTTCAGTTCACAGATATCAGTTCAAACAATAACAGAATGTAACTTCTCTCTTTCCTTCTTGCTCTTAGAACTGTCCAGTCCAAAGAGAACCAAATACCTCAATCCTTAATTCAACAGAGAACAAAATCCTCCAGATGAATGAACTGTTGAACTGTTGCAAATCCAAAGGAAAGTGAGAAACAAATCCAAGTTCGGTTTGTTTACGGGTGGCTCGCCATCTTCTTCCTTAACTCTTCACGCGACTCGATGCATCCGCACCAAAGAACGAAGTCCACAGTATAGAACAAATACATGCAAAAACTGGCCTGCACACAACAGTGCAATATCCTTAGTGATTTCTCTTTACAATTCGCATCAATCAGCAAACTTACAAACAACAATTTACAATGTAATCTAACTCCACACATAGTGAAAATTAGTTCTGTTTCATTCTTACTGACCGCCAGAGGCAGTGTAAACACTATGGATTAGCAGCGCCAGCTAGATAGGTCGAGAGAATATACCAACAAAGTCACGTGGCGTGACGTATGCTGAGCCCTGGAGGGTAAAGCTACAGTAAGCTCAGCACTCTACCTCTTTCGCTTTCTCGCCTGGTTGAGATAGGTTGTATTGATTGAATGATTATTCGCGCTGTCAAGTGCAGCTTACAAGAGCAGCGAGATTCGTCCTCACAAGCTGTGACAGCGCGTATCTACGCCATTTAAGGATTGGAATACATTTTGGTGAGTTTATATTGCTTCGTCGGTGACACTCTGTGCCTCTCGGTGCTATCCGGTGGCTTGTGTTTTCCGCGCCTATGAGTTAACGGTCTCCTGTGACTCTATTTTGAGTGTTTTTTTCTCGAATCCATTTTTCACTTTTTGTCCCGCTGTTCAATCCGCCGGCCATTTTAGACACTTTATCTTTTTCGTGTGATATTTGTCGGTATTACCTGTCGGTTCTCCAGAGGTAATCGTTTAATTTTATTTTTATTATTTTTCATCCCGCTTAACTTAACCTTACGGTGCTATCCGAGGGTGTTATTAGCGAGTAACTATGGCTCACGGCTCGATCGCCACTGGTTTTCCACTGACTTGTAAGCTGTGCCCTAATAATCTTCTCCCTGACGACGGTCATGACATCTGCCCGTCGTGTTTGGGTATTCAACATCTGCAAGAGGCTCTCACGGACCCGTGCGTGCACTGCAGCCTTTTGCCTATGTCGGAACGACGGCTCCGTCTTGCCGAATTAGACCCTAATTCAACAGTGAAACTTGGGCAGTTAGATGTACCCCCTTCGCGCTCTCGGAAGCGCAGGGCGTCAGCGGCAGCTGGTGCTCCTCTCCCAGCTAAGAAGGCCAAATCGCGAGGTGATGAACATTCACATGTTGAGAAAGGTTCACTTTCTATGACGGTGTCGATGCTTTCTTCGGAAATGGCAGAGCTGAAACGCCTGCTTCATTCGCTTCAGCCTGTCACATCTACGACACCTGTGAGAATGACACAGGAGGATGAGAATGTTCAGAATCAAGGAGCCGGGGAAGAGTCTCTTGATTTCCCTTGTTTTTCTCATCGTTCAGAGTTTTATGTGCTTTCTACAAGTGCTTCAGATTACTTTTTTCATGATCATGGGGATACTATGGATGTTGCTGCGCAACCATCACCTCAGGCTGTTTTCACTGGTTACCCAGCAGCGGAGGGGTCTAGTGGGGGATCAGTTCAGTCGTCTGGACAAGCCCAGTCCTCCTCCGATGATACTTTGGCTGTGCTTCGAATGGCAGCTGCTCGTCTAGGACTTGATGAGTCACCTGTCCAATCTGCCCAAACGAATGTGTTTTTCAGACAGACCACAGCTGCAACTTCTTTTGCCATGCCACCATGTAAGGATTTTGTGGCTGAATTCTCAAACGCTCTCACTGGTTCTGGTCCGCCGAAGCGGCGCTCTAAGATTGCTCGAACGCTAGCATCTATGGCTGAAGCAGATTCTATCGGGGTGTGTCATGCTCCGGAAATAGAGCAGCCTGTGGCAGCTTTGGTGGTGTCTCCTGATGAGGCTCTACGAGGAAATGTGCGATGTCCCAGTGCGCAATGCGGCCGTACGGATTCCTTGCTAAAGAAGGCATATGAGTCTGTTGCCTACATTACTCGAGCAGAAAACACAATCTGCCAGTTACTTCTTGCTGCCACCAGTACGCTGGAACCTGCAAATGCGGACCCATCTGTTTCACAATTCCTGCAAACTGCTCTGTTGGCAACGGGCCATGTGACCCGCGAGCTGGGTAGTCTTATAGCCACGCTTCTGGCAGCCCGCCGCCAAGTGTGGCTTGCCCAAGCACGACTGCCGGAGGACTGTAAGAAAACCTTGAGAGATCTTCCATTTGTTCCCGGGCATCTTTTTGGTCCGAATGTTCCAGAACTGTTGGAAAAGAGGGTAAAGCTGTCTGAAGCCACTCGTCAACTGACACAGGTGCAGCGCAACCCTACCTTTAGGATGCCAGCGGTTCAGACCCGACATCACTATGCCACATCGGAGCAACGTTTCCGCCGGCACGCTACACCTCAGTCACAGCCCCCACAAAGACCTCGTGTTCCTGAAGATGCGAGAGTTTTTCGCCCACCTCATCGTCAGTTCCCGGGAGGACCCCGTCAGCGCCCCCCGCGACCACTAAAAATCGTACACACAAAGCCTGAGACAGTCAGGCCGGCGGTCGATCGTTTTACTGTAGATCAACTGGAGTACTGGAGATCCAACACAACAGACCCCTGGGTGTTGGCAACTCTGAGCAGGGGATATACTCTACAATTTCGACGCCGGCCTCCCAGATTTTCAAGAATCGTTCCTACGATTGTCAGAGACACAGTTCGTGCAGTGGCTCTCTCTCTGGAAATTTGTTCACTCCTAGAGAAGGGAGCCATAGAAAAAGTTCATCCCCTCGTTCAGGGAGACGGGTTCTATTCAACATATTTTCTTGTTCCAAAGAAGGACGGTGGTTTCCGCCCAATTCTCGATTTGAGGCTTCTGAATTTGTACCTGAAGGTCCTTCCTTTTCGAATGCTGCGCACAGCCGATGTTCTCCGGTCTGTGACAGCAGGCGATTGGTTTGTAAGTGTCGACCTGAAGGATGCATACTTTCACGTCCCAATTGCTGTGCATCACAGAAAGTTTCTGCGTTTCAGTTTCCTGAATCATGCTTATCAGTTCAAGGTGCTACCCTTCGGCCTCTCCCTTGCTCCTCGAGTCTTCACAAGGTGTGTGAGTGCAGCTCTGTCCCCTCTTTGGATGAGAGGACTGCGTATTCTTCCTTATTTGGACGACTGGCTTCTCTGTGCCCCCACAGAGCAGCAGGCTGTACAAGACTCCAGAATTCTTTTGAGACACGTGCAGAAGCTGGGTTTTTCTGTGAACGAGAAAAAGAGCCGTCTGATTCCATCACAGACCACTACGTTCATAGGAATGACCCTGAATTCCTGCCTAATGTCTGCCTCCCTGTCTCAGGAACGTGTGGTGAACATTCTGCATCTTTTGGCTCGCTTTCGCCTGGGTGTGTCCTTGCAGTATGAGGTGATCCTACGACTGATAGGGATGTTAACAGCGGCTACAGTGGTGATCCCCCTGGGTTTACTCCACCTCAGACCACTCCAGTTATGGAACAACAGTTTGCGGCTAGATCCCACCAGACATCGCCATCGACTGGTGATGATTTCTCACCGTTGCATATGTGCGTTGAGGCGGTGGAGACAGTTAGAGTTCCTAAAGGCAGGAGTGCCCCTGGGTGTTGTTCCCTCTCGTCGGGAGTTGGTCACAACAGACGCTTCCCTCACAGGATGGGGGGCAACTTGGAATCGGAGGGGTATTTGCGGGCGCTGGACCCCAATCCAGGCCACAGAACATATCAACCTGCTGGAACTAAGGGCAGTGTTCTTGGCTCTAAAGTACTTCATGCCGGTTCTGACAGGCCGCCATGTCCTTGTTCGATCGGACAATACCTCGACGGTGTTCCATCTGAACCACCAGGGCGGCACGAGATCCCTCAGGTCTCTATTGCTGACTCACGAGATTCTGACATGGTGTCAGCCACGACTCGCTTCACTGAGGGCAGCTCATATTCCAGGAGCGTGCAATAAGACAGCAGATGCTCTTTCCAGGGATCAAGTACATCCAGGAGAATGGAGGCTTCATCCAGATGTAGTGCAGGAGATCTGGCTACGATTTGGAAGAGCAGAAGTGGATCTTTTTGCTTCAGAGATGACCACTCACTGTCACTTATGGTTCGCAAGGACAGAAGTATCCAGCCCCCTGGGCCAGGATGCACTGTCTCACGAATGGCCGAACTGCCTGCTCTATGCGTTTCCACCTATCCCTCTGTTATGGGAGACGTTGCACAGGATCTCCCTGTGCAAGCACAGAGTGTTACTCGTGGCACCACGATGGCCAGCCAGACCGTGGTTTCCTTTATTGCTGAGACTTCTGACAGGCAATCCATGGAAGCTTCCCCCCAGGAAGGACCTCCTCTCCCAGCTGGAGGCCAGTGTCTGGCACCCGGACCCGACTCATCTGCAGCTTTGGGTCTGGCCATTGGGTTAACCCCTTCCCTGGAGCGTTGTGACCCTGCTGTTATTCACACCATCTCCAATGCTAGGGCTTCTTCCACACGACAGATTTATGCTTCCCGTTGGAAGCTTTTTTTCTGCATGGTGTGAGGAACGGGGGCTCGTTCCTGCAACATGCGATATTCCAAGTATCTTAAGCTTTCTTCAGCATTTACTGGAGCAAGGAAAAGCAGCTTCCACATTGAAAGTGTACGTTGCTGCCATTTCTGCATATCATGTTCCATTTGGTGGCTCTTCTCTTGGCTCTCACAGTCTTGTCTGCAGTTTTCTTAAGGGCGCGCGCCGTCTGAACCCTGCTCGGAATCCTCATTTTCCTGTGTGGGATTTGTCGCTCGTGCTTGCATTCCTGTGCTCACCCCAATTTGAGCCCTTGCAAAGCATTGACATTAAATGGTTGTCCTTAAAGACTTCTTTTTTGTTAGCTATTGCTACTGCGAAACGAGTCAGTGAGTTGCACGCATTGTCTGTTAGTGAACTGTGCTTGCGTTGGTTACCAGATGACTCCGGGTGGGTTCTACGACCTAATCCTTCTTTTCTTCCGAAGGTCCTTCTTCCTCAGTTCATAAATCAGCACATTGAACTGGCCTCCTTTCAGACTTCTTCAGGGTCTGATTCAAGTGCCCAACTTTTGTGTCCTGTTCGGGCATTGAAGTGTTATGTGAACTCTACTGTTCAATTTAGACAGTCAGACCAGTTATTTGTCTGCCATGGTGGTGTGAAGAAAGGTGCTCCAGTGTCGAAGCAGAGGTTGTCGAACTGGATAGTAGAGACCATTACGCTGGCTTACAAGGCAGCAGGGAGACCACTGCCCTGGAGACTAACTTGCCATTCCACTAGGGCCATTTCATCTTCATGGGCTGTTTTTAGGGGAGTTTCCCTGGTGGATATCTGCACTGCCGCTACCTGGGCTTCTCCATGCACGTTTGCCCGGTTCTATAAGGTCAACATTGCTGCTGCTCATGCCGTTAGTTCTGCGGTTCTTCTGGAGCAGCCTTGATTTCTTCAGGTGGGTGGCATTCCTCATGACTATGTTGGTATGTGTCATCCATAGTGTTTACACTGCCTCTGGCGGTCAGTAAGAATGAAACAGAACGCTAGTTACGCATGTAACTGTGGTTCTGTGAATTCTGGATGACCGCCAGAGTTCTCAGTCACTCGGAATGCGCGAGAAAGGCGTACCGAGGTAGAGTGCTGAGCTTACTGTAGCTTTACCCTCCAGGGCTCAGCATACGTCACGCCACGTGACTTTGTTGGTATATTCTCTCGACCTATCTAGCTGGCGCTGCGATAATCCATAGTGTTTACACTGCCTCTGGCGCTCATCCAGAATTCACAGAACCACAGTTACATGCGTAACTAGCGTTTCTTTTCTGCTTAGTCTCACATTAGTATTGTACATAAACAGTTAATCAGATTAATCAGAATAAACATTTAACTCACCGATTCCTCTTTTAATTAACTGTTCTTGTTCATGTGTTTATCTTTCCAGGTTTCACCTAATAAACCACGATGAGCTGCTTCATTAGCGTTAGCTTAATCTCCAGCATCTACAGATTCAACCGGACTTCACGCACGGTAAGTATCCAAACAAAGTTTCTCAATCTATGTAATTATAACAAACTTATTCTCAAATGAAAACTCTAAGATTTCTTGTAAATATTTCACCATTAATCTTTTAAAACACTTCCTCCTCTCTGTGTTCTATTTCCGTCTTTTTCTCTTGATCTGCGTCTCTGTATTTTTCAATCTGCGTTGCTCACAGGGCGGAGTTAATGCTGCGGCCTGTTTTCCTGATTGGAGGCCTAACATCTGTAGTGCTATTCCCAATTCTCATTAGTTGAAATCTGCTGCAATAATTTACATATCACTATATGAATAATAAAATGTATGATTTGCATATTAAAATAAACTTGTACATTATCACAAGATTTCGTTTTATTTGCTGTCCACTCACATACATATTTAATTAAATATGTAATTAAATATATTTATATTTGGAGTTTCTTTAATTGTTTTAGAACAATTTAATTTAATATAGACTGCAAATGTACTAATTTGTGTCTGGGTTACATAAGACCATTGACTGAGTTAAAGGAGAACTCCGGCGCAAAATGAAATTTGGTCAAATTACACATTGTTACCTAGTCAACCGTTATCTGAGATTTGTTTTTATGATTATTGAATGTAAATAGTTTTATCTCTAAAAACAGTTTAGCCTATAATGCTAGTATAACGCTAGTATATGGGGCATAGAGTAATGACAAATAAAAATCGCTAGTTAATACCACTAACAAGGCTCAAAATAGCCCAACACTAACACGGTAGCATAATCAGGGTCCCTACATACAAACCGAAGCATTGAGAACAGTGTAAGTGTCCAGACAGTTTAATAAGAAGATATTTTATACATACAGTCAACTTCGCGAAAACAGGCAGAAGCCATCTTTGAAAAACAGTCTCTACAAGTCGATCTACGAACGCCGATCCAAGTGCGCTGGTGAGATGTGAATGATGTGATAAAGGCCTATAAGTTGTGATAAATTGAGCGCGCGAACAGTAGGCTACGTGTACATATTGAAGAGAAGAAAATGGTTTGTGTTTGTGCTTTTCACGGCTGCGATAAGAAAATGAAACGCTACAATCCGGAAAGTTTTCACACACTTCCTCTGCACAATAGTGATATGTTGAAGCAGTGGCTGGTCGTATTACATGTTGATGTCGAAACACCGGTAGAAACGCTTCGAGAGATGGACTACCGCGTCTGCAATAACCATTTCGACAGGGACGACTTCATCTTATCCAGAAGAGCCTCCAACCCTCCCAGAAGAAAATACCTCAAGAAAAGTGCTGTACCAAGAGCCGAAATACCTGTTGATGATAATTTGGATGAGGTAATGTGTGAATTTTTATTTATTTTTTTTATTTTTTTGTGGGGGGGATTGACGCAGTTGGTCGCTAAACAAGAGCGTATGCCAGTACAGACCACAACAAACACTATGACACAATTACTGTTTTTAAAAACGGATTTAAAACTTATACAAGATTGCTCATAGATTGACTGACTTATATTTTTTATTTTTACGATTGACTATAATTTTAAACCACCTTTTGTTAACGAAGTGAACATTTGGTGCATAAAAGGACCTTTTAAATAAAATGTAGTATTATTTTTTATTATTTTATCCTGAAATAAGTTGTGGTGTTTTTCAATATCTGTAGTATCTTGTTTTGTGTAGCGTACATTTGTTTAATTAGCAATGATTTATATAATTAGTGCGTTAGGATGTGTGTGCTGATGAATGTACTTTTATATATTTTAGGCAAGTGTTTCTGAACCCTGTACTCACGAAAATACTTCAGAACTAGCTGCACTCCCACAGTCTACACCAAAGAGGTTCCATCACACGGAAACAGCTCAGTCACAGAGGTCTGGTCAACCACCAGCTTTTAGACTATCGCTATCAACTCCTGAGCATGCTACAGTCAGGCCACGTACAACACCAACATCCTCTGGAATGTATCTTGCACTGCCTCCAACATGGCAACTGTCAGAGGTAAACTGTACATCATGTTAATATTCAAGTAGTGTTGACATTCACCCATGGCAACAATGAAGTCACACTGTTTCTAAAATTGCCTGTATTAGTGTGCAGGATCAATTTCACATTGGAGTCCTATCCATGCAGGCAGTGGAGCTATGTCACAAGTCAGTTGAATGGCTTCCTGTATTTTTTGCACTCTTGGCTTTAGTGATAATGTCATTCCAATCCAAAGTAAAAGCTTGATTATTTTATTTTATTTATTTATTTATTTAACTATGCCATGTCATACGAACAGGAAGACATGGATGAAGGTTCAAAATCATCTGTTCATGATATGAGTGTTAGCTTTGGTGAGATGGAGATGGAAGATCCTGTTGATGTAAGCTTTCAGCCATTGAGTGACACTACTCCTTCCAGCCAAGAATCAGGTTCGGGCACTGCTTCTGACCAAGGGAAAACCAATGGATGGGCAGGAAAAAAGTGGATAGTGGATGAATCCAACTTGCTGTAGCTCTTCAAGACCTGCCACACATGTGGTACACTAATTGAAGATAAAAGGATGGTGACACGAGCCAGCCAACTTAAAATCTACTGGACATGCCTGCATGGACATTCAGGGGAGTGGGCATCATGTCCAGACGAAAGAGCCATGGGACGAAACAATCTCCTAACCTGTGCGGCGACACTGTTTACAGGAGCATTTTTCTGTGAACGAGAAAAAGAGCCGTCTGATTCCATCACAGACCACTACGTTCATAGGAATGACCCTGAATTCCTGCCTAATGTCTGCCTCCCTGTCTCAGGAACGTGTGGTGAACATTCTGCATCTTTTGGCTCGCTTTCGCCTGGGTGTGTCCTTGCAGTATGAGGTGATCCTACGACTGATAGGGATGTTAACAGCGGCTACAGTGGTGATCCCCCTGGGTTTACTCCACCTCAGACCACTCCAGTTATGGAACAACAGTTTGCGGCTAGATCCCACCAGACATCGCCATCGACTGGTGATGATTTCTCACCGTTGCATATGTGCGTTGAGGCGGTGGAGACAGTTAGAGTTCCTAAAGGCAGGAGTGCCCCTGGGTGTTGTTCCCTCTCGTCGGGAGTTGGTCACAACAGACGCTTCCCTCACAGGATGGGGGGCAACTTGGAATCGGAGGGGTATTTGCGGGCGCTGGACCCCAATCCAGGCCACAGAACATATCAACCTGCTGGAACTAAGGGCAGTGTTCTTGGCTCTAAAGTACTTCATGCCGGTTCTGACAGGCCGCCATGTCCTTGTTCGATCGGACAATACCTCGACGGTGTTCCATCTGAACCACCAGGGCGGCACGAGATCCCTCAGGTCTCTATTGCTGACTCACGAGATTCTGACATGGTGTCAGCCACGACTCGCTTCACTGAGGGCAGCTCATATTCCAGGAGCGTGCAATAAGACAGCAGATGCTCTTTCCAGGGATCAAGTACATCCAGGAGAATGGAGGCTTCATCCAGATGTAGTGCAGGAGATCTGGCTACGATTTGGAAGAGCAGAAGTGGATCTTTTTGCTTCAGAGATGACCACTCACTGTCACTTATGGTTCGCAAGGACAGAAGTATCCAGCCCCCTGGGCCAGGATGCACTGTCTCACGAATGGCCGAACTGCCTGCTCTATGCGTTTCCACCTATCCCTCTGTTATGGGAGACGTTGCACAGGATCTCCCTGTGCAAGCACAGAGTGTTACTCGTGGCACCACGATGGCCAGCCAGACCGTGGTTTCCTTTATTGCTGAGACTTCTGACAGGCAATCCATGGAAGCTTCCCCCCAGGAAGGACCTCCTCTCCCAGCTGGAGGCCAGTGTCTGGCACCCGGACCCGACTCATCTGCAGCTTTGGGTCTGGCCATTGGGTTAACCCCTTCCCTGGAGCGTTGTGACCCTGCTGTTATTCACACCATCTCCAATGCTAGGGCTTCTTCCACACGACAGATTTATGCTTCCCGTTGGAAGCTTTTTTTCTGCATGGTGTGAGGAACGGGGGCTCGTTCCTGCAACATGCGATATTCCAAGTATCTTAAGCTTTCTTCAGCATTTACTGGAGCAAGGAAAAGCAGCTTCCACATTGAAAGTGTACGTTGCTGCCATTTCTGCATATCATGTTCCATTTGGTGGCTCTTCTCTTGGCTCTCACAGTCTTGTCTGCAGTTTTCTTAAGGGCGCGCGCCGTCTGAACCCTGCTCGGAATCCTCATTTTCCTGTGTGGGATTTGTCGCTCGTGCTTGCATTCCTGTGCTCACCCCAATTTGAGCCCTTGCAAAGCATTGACATTAAATGGTTGTCCTTAAAGACTTCTTTTTTGTTAGCTATTGCTACTGCGAAACGAGTCAGTGAGTTGCACGCATTGTCTGTTAGTGAACTGTGCTTGCGTTGGTTACCAGATGACTCCGGGGTGGTTCTACGACCTAATCCTTCTTTTCTTCCGAAGGTCCTTCTTCCTCAGTTCATAAATCAGCACATTGAACTGGCCTCCTTTCAGACTTCTTCAGGGTCTGATTCAAGTGCCCAACTTTTGTGTCCTGTTCGGGCATTGAAGTGTTATGTGAACTCTACTGTTCAATTTAGACAGTCAGACCAGTTATTTGTCTGCCATGGTGGTGTGAAGAAAGGTGCTCCAGTGTCGAAGCAGAGGTTGTCGAACTGGATAGTAGAGACCATTACGCTGGCTTACAAGGCAGCAGGGAGACCACTGCCCTGGAGACTAACTTGCCATTCCACTAGGGCCATTTCATCTTCATGGGCTGTTTTTAGGGGAGTTTCCCTGGTGGATATCTGCACTGCCGCTACCTGGGCTTCTCCATGCACGTTTGCCCGGTTCTATAAGGTCAACATTGCTGCTGCTCATGCCGTTAGTTCTGCGGTTCTTCTGGAGCAGCCTTGATTTCTTCAGGTGGGTGGCATTCCTCATGACTATGTTGGTATGTGTCATCCATAGTGTTTACACTGCCTCTGGCGGTCAGTAAGAATGAAACAGAACGCTAGTTACGCATGTAACTGTGGTTCTGTGAATTCTGGATGACCGCCAGAGTTCTCAGTCACTCGGAATGCGCGAGAAAGGCGTACCGAGGTAGAGTGCTGAGCTTACTGTAGCTTTACCCTCCAGGGCTCAGCATACGTCACGCCACGTGACTTTGTTGGTATATTCTCTCGACCTATCTAGCTGGCGCTGCGATAATCCATAGTGTTTACACTGCCTCTGGCGCTCATCCAGAATTCACAGAACCACAGTTACATGCGTAACTAGCGTTTCTTTTCTGCTTAGTCTCACATTAGTATTGTACATAAACAGTTAATCAGATTAATCAGAATAAACATTTAACTCACCGATTCCTCTTTTAATTAACTGTTCTTGTTCATGTGTTTATCTTTCCAGGTTTCACCTAATAAACCACGATGAGCTGCTTCATTAGCGTTAGCTTAATCTCCAGCATCTACAGATTCAACCGGACTTCACGCACGGTAAGTATCCAAACAAAGTTTCTCAATCTATGTAATTATAACAAACTTATTCTCAAATGAAAACTCTAAGATTTCTTGTAAATATTTCACCATTAATCTTTTAAAACACTTCCTCCTCTCTGTGTTCTATTTCCGTCTTTTTCTCTTGATCTGCGTCTCTGTATTTTTCAATCTGCGTTGCTCACAGGGCGGAGTTAATGCTGCGGCCTGTTTTCCTGATTGGAGGCCTAACATCTGTAGTGCTATTCCCAATTCTCATTAGTTGAAATCTGCTGCAATAATTTACATATCACTATATGAATAATAAAATGTATGATTTGCATATTAAAATAAACTTGTACATTATCACAAGATTTCGTTTTATTTGCTGTCCACTCACATACATATTTAATTAAATATGTAATTAAATATATTTATATTTGGAGTTTCTTTAATTGTTTTAGAACAATTTAATTTAATATAGACTGCAAATGTACTAATTTGTGTCTGGGTTACATAAGACCATTGACTGAGTTAAAGGAGAACTCCGGCGCAAAATGAAATTTGGTCAAATTACACATTGTTACCTAGTCAACCGTTATCTGAGATTTGTTTTTATGATTATTGAATGTAAATAGTTTTATCTCTAAAAACAGTTTAGCCTATAATGCTAGTATAACGCTAGTATATGGGGCATAGAGTAATGACAAATAAAAATCGCTAGTTAATACCACTAACAAGGCTCAAAATAGCCCAACACTAACACGGTAGCATAATCAGGGTCCCTACATACAAACCGAAGCATTGAGAACAGTGTAAGTGTCCAGACAGTTTAATAAGAAGATATTTTATACATACAGTCAACTTCGCGAAAACAGGCAGAAGCCATCTTTGAAAAACAGTCTCTACAAGTCGATCTACGAACGCCGATCCAAGTGCGCTGGTGAGATGTGAATGATGTGATAAAGGCCTATAAGTTGTGATAAATTGAGCGCGCGAACAGTAGGCTACGTGTACATATTGAAGAGAAGAAAATGGTTTGTGTTTGTGCTTTTCCCGGCTGCGATAAGAAAATGAAACGCTACAATCCGGAAAGTTTTCACACACTTCCTCTGCACAATAGTGATATGTTGAAGCAGTGGCTGGTCGTATTACATGTTGATGTCGAAACACCGGTAGAAACGCTTCGAGAGATGGACTACCGCGTCTGCAATAACCATTTCGACAGGGACGACTTCATCTTATCCAGAAGAGCCTCCAACCCTCCCAGAAGAAAATACCTCAAGAAAAGTGCTGTACCAAGAGCCGAAATACCTGTTGATGATAATTTGGATGAGGTAATGTGTGAATTTTTATTTATTTTTTTTATTTTTTTGTGGGGGGGATTGACGCAGTTGGTCGCTAAACAAGAGCGTATGCCAGTACAGACCACAACAAACACTATGACACAATTACTGTTTTTAAAAACGGATTTAAAACTTATACAAGATTGCTCATAGATTGACTGACTTATATTTTTTATTTTTACGATTGACTATAATTTTAAACCACCTTTTGTTAACGAAGTGAACATTTGGTGCATAAAAGGACCTTTTAAATAAAATGTAGTATTATTTTTTATTATTTTATCCTGAAATAAGTTGTGGTGTTTTTCAATATCTGTAGTATCTTGTTTTGTGTAGCGTACATTTGTTTAATTAGCAATGATTTATATATTTAGTGCGTTAGGATGTGTGTGCTGATGAATGTACTTTTATATATTTTAGGCAAGTGTTTCTGAACCCTGTACTCACGAAAATACTTCAGAACTAGCTGCACTCCCACAGTCTACACCAAAGAGGTTCCATCACACGGAAACAGCTCAGTCACAGAGGTCTGGTCAACCACCAGCTTTTAGACTATCGCTATCAACTCCTGAGCATGCTACAGTCAGGCCACGTACAACACCAACATCCTCTGGAATGTATCTTGCACTGCCTCCAACATGGCAACTGTCAGAGGTAAACTGTACATCATGTTAATATTCAAGTAGTGTTGACATTCACCCATGGCAACAATGAAGTCACACTGTTTCTAAAATTGCCTGTATTAGTGTGCAGGATCAATTTCACATTGGAGTCCTATCCATGCAGGCAGTGGAGCTATGTCACAAGTCAGTTGAATGGCTTCCTGTATTTTTTGCACTCTTGGCTTTAGTGATAATGTCATTCCAATCCAAAGTAAAAGCTTGATTATTTTATTTTATTTATTTATTTATTTAACTATGCCATGTCATACGAACAGGAAGACATGGATGAAGGTTCAAAATCATCTGTTCATGATATGAGTGTTAGCTTTGGTGAGATGGAGATGGAAGATCCTGTTGATGTAAGCTTTCAGCCATTGAGTGACACTACTCCTTCCAGCCAAGAATCAGGTTCGGGCACTGCTTCTGACCAAGGGAAAACCAATGGATGGGCAGGAAAAAAGTGGATAGTGGATGAATCCAACTTGCTGTAGCTCTTCAAGACCTGCCACACATGTGGTACACTAATTGAAGATAAAAGGATGGTGACACGAGCCAGCCAACTTAAAATCTACTGGACATGCCTGCATGGACATTCAGGGGAGTGGGCATCATGTCCAGACGAAAGAGCCATGGGACGAAACAATCTCCTAACCTGTGCGGCGACACTGTTTACAGGAGCATTTTTCTGTGAACGAGAAAAAGAGCCGTCTGATTCCATCACAGACCACTACGTTCATAGGAATGACCCTGAATTCCTGCCTAATGTCTGCCTCCCTGTCTCAGGAACGTGTGGTGAACATTCTGCATCTTTTGGCTCGCTTTCGCCTGGGTGTGTCCTTGCAGTATGAGGTGATCCTACGACTGATAGGGATGTTAACAGCGGCTACAGTGGTGATCCCCCTGGGTTTACTCCACCTCAGACCACTCCAGTTATGGAACAACAGTTTGCGGCTAGATCCCACCAGACATCGCCATCGACTGGTGATGATTTCTCACCGTTGCATATGTGCGTTGAGGCGGTGGAGACAGTTAGAGTTCCTAAAGGCAGGAGTGCCCCTGGGTGTTGTTCCCTCTCGTCGGGAGTTGGTCACAACAGACGCTTCCCTCACAGGATGGGGGGCAACTTGGAATCGGAGGGGTATTTGCGGGCGCTGGACCCCAATCCAGGCCACAGAACATATCAACCTGCTGGAACTAAGGGCAGTGTTCTTGGCTCTAAAGTACTTCATGCCGGTTCTGACAGGCCGCCATGTCCTTGTTCGATCGGACAATACCTCGACGGTGTTCCATCTGAACCACCAGGGCGGCACGAGATCCCTCAGGTCTCTATTGCTGACTCACGAGATTCTGACATGGTGTCAGCCACGACTCGCTTCACTGAGGGCAGCTCATATTCCAGGAGCGTGCAATAAGACAGCAGATGCTCTTTCCAGGGATCAAGTACATCCAGGAGAATGGAGGCTTCATCCAGATGTAGTGCAGGAGATCTGGCTACGATTTGGAAGAGCAGAAGTGGATCTTTTTGCTTCAGAGATGACCACTCACTGTCACTTATGGTTCGCAAGGACAGAAGTATCCAGCCCCCTGGGCCAGGATGCACTGTCTCACGAATGGCCGAACTGCCTGCTCTATGCGTTTCCACCTATCCCTCTGTTATGGGAGACGTTGCACAGGATCTCCCTGTGCAAGCACAGAGTGTTACTCGTGGCACCACGATGGCCAGCCAGACCGTGGTTTCCTTTATTGCTGAGACTTCTGACAGGCAATCCATGGAAGCTTCCCCCCAGGAAGGACCTCCTCTCCCAGCTGGAGGCCAGTGTCTGGCACCCGGACCCGACTCATCTGCAGCTTTGGGTCTGGCCATTGGGTTAACCCCTTCCCTGGAGCGTTGTGACCCTGCTGTTATTCACACCATCTCCAATGCTAGGGCTTCTTCCACACGACAGATTTATGCTTCCCGTTGGAAGCTTTTTTTCTGCATGGTGTGAGGAACGGGGGCTCGTTCCTGCAACATGCGATATTCCAAGTATCTTAAGCTTTCTTCAGCATTTACTGGAGCAAGGAAAAGCAGCTTCCACATTGAAAGTGTACGTTGCTGCCATTTCTGCATATCATGTTCCATTTGGTGGCTCTTCTCTTGGCTCTCACAGTCTTGTCTGCAGTTTTCTTAAGGGCGCGCGCCGTCTGAACCCTGCTCGGAATCCTCATTTTCCTGTGTGGGATTTGTCGCTCGTGCTTGCATTCCTGTGCTCACCCCAATTTGAGCCCTTGCAAAGCATTGACATTAAATGGTTGTCCTTAAAGACTTCTTTTTTGTTAGCTATTGCTACTGCGAAACGAGTCAGTGAGTTGCACGCATTGTCTGTTAGTGAACTGTGCTTGCGTTGGTTACCAGATGACTCCGGGGTGGTTCTACGACCTAATCCTTCTTTTCTTCCGAAGGTCCTTCTTCCTCAGTTCATAAATCAGCACATTGAACTGGCCTCCTTTCAGACTTCTTCAGGGTCTGATTCAAGTGCCCAACTTTTGTGTCCTGTTCGGGCATTGAAGTGTTATGTGAACTCTACTGTTCAATTTAGACAGTCAGACCAGTTATTTGTCTGCCATGGTGGTGTGAAGAAAGGTGCTCCAGTGTCGAAGCAGAGGTTGTCGAACTGGATAGTAGAGACCATTACGCTGGCTTACAAGGCAGCAGGGAGACCACTGCCCTGGAGACTAACTTGCCATTCCACTAGGGCCATTTCATCTTCATGGGCTGTTTTTAGGGGAGTTTCCCTGGTGGATATCTGCACTGCCGCTACCTGGGCTTCTCCATGCACGTTTGCCCGGTTCTATAAGGTCAACATTGCTGCTGCTCATGCCGTTAGTTCTGCGGTTCTTCTGGAGCAGCCTTGATTTCTTCAGGTGGGTGGCATTCCTCATGACTATGTTGGTATGTGTCATCCATAGTGTTTACACTGCCTCTGGCGGTCAGTAAGAATGAAACAGAACGCTAGTTACGCATGTAACTGTGGTTCTGTGAATTCTGGATGACCGCCAGAGTTCTCAGTCACTCGGAATGCGCGAGAAAGGCGTACCGAGGTAGAGTGCTGAGCTTACTGTAGCTTTACCCTCCAGGGCTCAGCATACGTCACGCCACGTGACTTTGTTGGTATATTCTCTCGACCTATCTAGCTGGCGCTGCGATAATCCATAGTGTTTACACTGCCTCTGGCGCTCATCCAGAATTCACAGAACCACAGTTACATGCGTAACTAGCGTTTCTTTTCTGCTTAGTCTCACATTAGTATTGTACATAAACAGTTAATCAGATTAATCAGAATAAACATTTAACTCACCGATTCCTCTTTTAATTAACTGTTCTTGTTCATGTGTTTATCTTTCCAGGTTTCACCTAATAAACCACGATGAGCTGCTTCATTAGCGTTAGCTTAATCTCCAGCATCTACAGATTCAACCGGACTTCACGCACGGTAAGTATCCAAA
The DNA here is from genome assembly GCA_036326025.1 of Chrosomus eos. NCBI lineage: Eukaryota > Metazoa > Chordata > Actinopteri > Cypriniformes > Leuciscidae > Chrosomus > Chrosomus eos. The sequence continues at coordinate 14,043,057 of CM070824.1, forward strand.
CAAAGTTTCTCAATCTATGTAATTATAACAAACTTATTCTCAAATGAAAACTCTAAGATTTCTTGTAAATATTTCACCATTAATCTTTTAAAACACTTCCTCCTCTCTGTGTTCTATTTCCGTCTTTTTCTCTTGATCTGCGTCTCTGTATTTTTCAATCTGCGTTGCTCACAGGGCGGAGTTAATGCTGCGGCCTGTTTTCCTGATTGGAGGCCTAACATCTGTAGTGCTATTCCCAATTCTCATTAGTTGAAATCTGCTGCAATAATTTACATATCACTATATGAATAATAAAATGTATGATTTGCATATTAAAATAAACTTGTACATTATCACAAGATTTCGTTTTATTTGCTGTCCACTCACATACATATTTAATTAAATATGTAATTAAATATATTTATATTTGGAGTTTCTTTAATTGTTTTAGAACAATTTAATTTAATATAGACTGCAAATGTACTAATTTGTGTCTGGGTTACATAAGACCATTGACTGAGTTAAAGGAGAACTCCGGCGCAAAATGAAATTTGGTCAAATTACACATTGTTACCTAGTCAACCGTTATCTGAGATTTGTTTTTATGATTATTGAATGTAAATAGTTTTATCTCTAAAAACAGTTTAGCCTATAATGCTAGTATAACGCTAGTATATGGGGCATAGAGTAATGACAAATAAAAATCGCTAGTTAATACCACTAACAAGGCTCAAAATAGCCCAACACTAACACGGTAGCATAATCAGGGTCCCTACATACAAACCGAAGCATTGAGAACAGTGTAAGTGTCCAGACAGTTTAATAAGAAGATATTTTATACATACAGTCAACTTCGCGAAAACAGGCAGAAGCCATCTTTGAAAAACAGTCTCTACAAGTCGATCTACGAACGCCGATCCAAGTGCGCTGGTGAGATGTGAATGATGTGATAAAGGCCTATAAGTTGTGATAAATTGAGCGCGCGAACAGTAGGCTACGTGTACATATTGAAGAGAAGAAAATGGTTTGTGTTTGTGCTTTTCCCGGCTGCGATAAGAAAATGAAACGCTACAATCCGGAAAGTTTTCACACACTTCCTCTGCACAATAGTGATATGTTGAAGCAGTGGCTGGTCGTATTACATGTTGATGTCGAAACACCGGTAGAAACGCTTCGAGAGATGGACTACCGCGTCTGCAATAACCATTTCGACAGGGACGACTTCATCTTATCCAGAAGAGCCTCCAACCCTCCCAGAAGAAAATACCTCAAGAAAAGTGCTGTACCAAGAGCCGAAATACCTGTTGATGATAATTTGGATGAGGTAATGTGTGAATTTTTATTTATTTTTTTTATTTTTTTGTGGGGGGGATTGACGCAGTTGGTCGCTAAACAAGAGCGTATGCCAGTACAGACCACAACAAACACTATGACACAATTACTGTTTTTAAAAACGGATTTAAAACTTATACAAGATTGCTCATAGATTGACTGACTTATATTTTTTATTTTTACGATTGACTATAATTTTAAACCACCTTTTGTTAACGAAGTGAACATTTGGTGCATAAAAGGACCTTTTAAATAAAATGTAGTATTATTTTTTATTATTTTATCCTGAAATAAGTTGTGGTGTTTTTCAATATCTGTAGTATCTTGTTTTGTGTAGCGTACATTTGTTTAATTAGCAATGATTTATATATTTAGTGCGTTAGGATGTGTGTGCTGATGAATGTACTTTTATATATTTTAGGCAAGTGTTTCTGAACCCTGTACTCACGAAAATACTTCAGAACTAGCTGCACTCCCACAGTCTACACCAAAGAGGTTCCATCACACGGAAACAGCTCAGTCACAGAGGTCTGGTCAACCACCAGCTTTTAGACTATCGCTATCAACTCCTGAGCATGCTACAGTCAGGCCACGTACAACACCAACATCCTCTGGAATGTATCTTGCACTGCCTCCAACATGGCAACTGTCAGAGGTAAACTGTACATCATGTTAATATTCAAGTAGTGTTGACATTCACCCATGGCAACAATGAAGTCACACTGTTTCTAAAATTGCCTGTATTAGTGTGCAGGATCAATTTCACATTGGAGTCCTATCCATGCAGGCAGTGGAGCTATGTCACAAGTCAGTTGAATGGCTTCCTGTATTTTTTGCACTCTTGGCTTTAGTGATAATGTCATTCCAATCCAAAGTAAAAGCTTGATTATTTTATTTTATTTATTTATTTATTTAACTATGCCATGTCATACGAACAGGAAGACATGGATGAAGGTTCAAAATCATCTGTTCATGATATGAGTGTTAGCTTTGGTGAGATGGAGATGGAAGATCCTGTTGATGTAAGCTTTCAGCCATTGAGTGACACTACTCCTTCCAGCCAAGAATCAGGTTCGGGCACTGCTTCTGACCAAGGGAAAACCAATGGATGGGCAGGAAAAAAGTGGATAGTGGATGAATCCAACTTGCTGTAGCTCTTCAAGACCTGCCACACATGTGGTACACTAATTGAAGATAAAAGGATGGTGACACGAGCCAGCCAACTTAAAATCTACTGGACATGCCTGCATGGACATTCAGGGGAGTGGGCATCATGTCCAGACGAAAGAGCCATGGGACGAAACAATCTCCTAACCTGTGCGGCGACACTGTTTACAGGAGCATTTTTCTGTGAACGAGAAAAAGAGCCGTCTGATTCCATCACAGACCACTACGTTCATAGGAATGACCCTGAATTCCTGCCTAATGTCTGCCTCCCTGTCTCAGGAACGTGTGGTGAACATTCTGCATCTTTTGGCTCGCTTTCGCCTGGGTGTGTCCTTGCAGTATGAGGTGATCCTACGACTGATAGGGATGTTAACAGCGGCTACAGTGGTGATCCCCCTGGGTTTACTCCACCTCAGACCACTCCAGTTATGGAACAACAGTTTGCGGCTAGATCCCACCAGACATCGCCATCGACTGGTGATGATTTCTCACCGTTGCATATGTGCGTTGAGGCGGTGGAGACAGTTAGAGTTCCTAAAGGCAGGAGTGCCCCTGGGTGTTGTTCCCTCTCGTCGGGAGTTGGTCACAACAGACGCTTCCCTCACAGGATGGGGGGCAACTTGGAATCGGAGGGGTATTTGCGGGCGCTGGACCCCAATCCAGGCCACAGAACATATCAACCTGCTGGAACTAAGGGCAGTGTTCTTGGCTCTAAAGTACTTCATGCCGGTTCTGACAGGCCGCCATGTCCTTGTTCGATCGGACAATACCTCGACGGTGTTCCATCTGAACCACCAGGGCGGCACGAGATCCCTCAGGTCTCTATTGCTGACTCACGAGATTCTGACATGGTGTCAGCCACGACTCGCTTCACTGAGGGCAGCTCATATTCCAGGAGCGTGCAATAAGACAGCAGATGCTCTTTCCAGGGATCAAGTACATCCAGGAGAATGGAGGCTTCATCCAGATGTAGTGCAGGAGATCTGGCTACGATTTGGAAGAGCAGAAGTGGATCTTTTTGCTTCAGAGATGACCACTCACTGTCACTTATGGTTCGCAAGGACAGAAGTATCCAGCCCCCTGGGCCAGGATGCACTGTCTCACGAATGGCCGAACTGCCTGCTCTATGCGTTTCCACCTATCCCTCTGTTATGGGAGACGTTGCACAGGATCTCCCTGTGCAAGCACAGAGTGTTACTCGTGGCACCACGATGGCCAGCCAGACCGTGGTTTCCTTTATTGCTGAGACTTCTGACAGGCAATCCATGGAAGCTTCCCCCCAGGAAGGACCTCCTCTCCCAGCTGGAGGCCAGTGTCTGGCACCCGGACCCGACTCATCTGCAGCTTTGGGTCTGGCCATTGGGTTAACCCCTTCCCTGGAGCGTTGTGACCCTGCTGTTATTCACACCATCTCCAATGCTAGGGCTTCTTCCACACGACAGATTTATGCTTCCCGTTGGAAGCTTTTTTTCTGCATGGTGTGAGGAACGGGGGCTCGTTCCTGCAACATGCGATATTCCAAGTATCTTAAGCTTTCTTCAGCATTTACTGGAGCAAGGAAAAGCAGCTTCCACATTGAAAGTGTACGTTGCTGCCATTTCTGCATATCATGTTCCATTTGGTGGCTCTTCTCTTGGCTCTCACAGTCTTGTCTGCAGTTTTCTTAAGGGCGCGCGCCGTCTGAACCCTGCTCGGAATCCTCATTTTCCTGTGTGGGATTTGTCGCTCGTGCTTGCATTCCTGTGCTCACCCCAATTTGAGCCCTTGCAAAGCATTGACATTAAATGGTTGTCCTTAAAGACTTCTTTTTTGTTAGCTATTGCTACTGCGAAACGAGTCAGTGAGTTGCACGCATTGTCTGTTAGTGAACTGTGCTTGCGTTGGTTACCAGATGACTCCGGGGTGGTTCTACGACCTAATCCTTCTTTTCTTCCGAAGGTCCTTCTTCCTCAGTTCATAAATCAGCACATTGAACTGGCCTCCTTTCAGACTTCTTCAGGGTCTGATTCAAGTGCCCAACTTTTGTGTCCTGTTCGGGCATTGAAGTGTTATGTGAACTCTACTGTTCAATTTAGACAGTCAGACCAGTTATTTGTCTGCCATGGTGGTGTGAAGAAAGGTGCTCCAGTGTCGAAGCAGAGGTTGTCGAACTGGATAGTAGAGACCATTACGCTGGCTTACAAGGCAGCAGGGAGACCACTGCCCTGGAGACTAACTTGCCATTCCACTAGGGCCATTTCATCTTCATGGGCTGTTTTTAGGGGAGTTTCCCTGGTGGATATCTGCACTGCCGCTACCTGGGCTTCTCCATGCACGTTTGCCCGGTTCTATAAGGTCAACATTGCTGCTGCTCATGCCGTTAGTTCTGCGGTTCTTCTGGAGCAGCCTTGATTTCTTCAGGTGGGTGGCATTCCTCATGACTATGTTGGTATGTGTCATCCATAGTGTTTACACTGCCTCTGGCGGTCAGTAAGAATGAAACAGAACGCTAGTTACGCATGTAACTGTGGTTCTGTGAATTCTGGATGACCGCCAGAGTTCTCAGTCACTCGGAATGCGCGAGAAAGGCGTACCGAGGTAGAGTGCTGAGCTTACTGTAGCTTTACCCTCCAGGGCTCAGCATACGTCACGCCACGTGACTTTGTTGGTATATTCTCTCGACCTATCTAGCTGGCGCTGCGATAATCCATAGTGTTTACACTGCCTCTGGCGCTCATCCAGAATTCACAGAACCACAGTTACATGCGTAACTAGCGTTTCTTTTCTGCTTAGTCTCACATTAGTATTGTACATAAACAGTTAATCAGATTAATCAGAATAAACATTTAACTCACCGATTCCTCTTTTAATTAACTGTTCTTGTTCATGTGTTTATCTTTCCAGGTTTCACCTAATAAACCACGATGAGCTGCTTCATTAGCGTTAGCTTAATCTCCAGCATCTACAGATTCAACCGGACTTCACGCACGGTAAGTATCCAAACAAAGTTTCTCAATCTATGTAATTATAACAAACTTATTCTCAAATGAAAACTCTAAGATTTCTTGTAAATATTTCACCATTAATCTTTTAAAACACTTCCTCCTCTCTGTGTTCTATTTCCGTCTTTTTCTCTTGATCTGCGTCTCTGTATTTTTCAATCTGCGTTGCTCACAGGGCGGAGTTAATGCTGCGGCCTGTTTTCCTGATTGGAGGCCTAACATCTGTAGTGCTATTCCCAATTCTCATTAGTTGAAATCTGCTGCAATAATTTACATATCACTATATGAATAATAAAATGTATGATTTGCATATTAAAATAAACTTGTACATTATCACAAGATTTCGTTTTATTTGCTGTCCACTCACATACATATTTAATTAAATATGTAATTAAATATATTTATATTTGGAGTTTCTTTAATTGTTTTAGAACAATTTAATTTAATATAGACTGCAAATGTACTAATTTGTGTCTGGGTTACATAAGACCATTGACTGAGTTAAAGGAGAACTCCGGCGCAAAATGAAATTTGGTCAAATTACACATTGTTACCTAGTCAACCGTTATCTGAGATTTGTTTTTATGATTATTGAATGTAAATAGTTTTATCTCTAAAAACAGTTTAGCCTATAATGCTAGTATAACGCTAGTATATGGGGCATAGAGTAATGACAAATAAAAATCGCTAGTTAATACCACTAACAAGGCTCAAAATAGCCCAACACTAACACGGTAGCATAATCAGGGTCCCTACATACAAACCGAAGCATTGAGAACAGTGTAAGTGTCCAGACAGTTTAATAAGAAGATATTTTATACATACAGTCAACTTCGCGAAAACAGGCAGAAGCCATCTTTGAAAAACAGTCTCTACAAGTCGATCTACGAACGCCGATCCAAGTGCGCTGGTGAGATGTGAATGATGTGATAAAGGCCTATAAGTTGTGATAAATTGAGCGCGCGAACAGTAGGCTACGTGTACATATTGAAGAGAAGAAAATGGTTTGTGTTTGTGCTTTTCACGGCTGCGATAAGAAAATGAAACGCTACAATCCGGAAAGTTTTCACACACTTCCTCTGCACAATAGTGATATGTTGAAGCAGTGGCTGGTCGTATTACATGTTGATGTCGAAACACCGGTAGAAACGCTTCGAGAGATGGACTACCGCGTCTGCAATAACCATTTCGACAGGGACGACTTCATCTTATCCAGAAGAGCCTCCAACCCTCCCAGAAGAAAATACCTCAAGAAAAGTGCTGTACCAAGAGCCGAAATACCTGTTGATGATAATTTGGATGAGGTAATGTGTGAATTTTTATTTATTTTTTTTATTTTTTTGTGGGGGGGATTGACGCAGTTGGTCGCTAAACAAGAGCGTATGCCAGTACAGACCACAACAAACACTATGACACAATTACTGTTTTTAAAAACGGATTTAAAACTTATACAAGATTGCTCATAGATTGACTGACTTATATTTTTTATTTTTACGATTGACTATAATTTTAAACCACCTTTTGTTAACGAAGTGAACATTTGGTGCATAAAAGGACCTTTTAAATAAAATGTAGTATTATTTTTTATTATTTTATCCTGAAATAAGTTGTGGTGTTTTTCAATATCTGTAGTATCTTGTTTTGTGTAGCGTACATTTGTTTAATTAGCAATGATTTATATAATTAGTGCGTTAGGATGTGTGTGCTGATGAATGTACTTTTATATATTTTAGGCAAGTGTTTCTGAACCCTGTACTCACGAAAATACTTCAGAACTAGCTGCACTCCCACAGTCTACACCAAAGAGGTTCCATCACACGGAAACAGCTCAGTCACAGAGGTCTGGTCAACCACCAGCTTTTAGACTATCGCTATCAACTCCTGAGCATGCTACAGTCAGGCCACGTACAACACCAACATCCTCTGGAATGTATCTTGCACTGCCTCCAACATGGCAACTGTCAGAGGTAAACTGTACATCATGTTAATATTCAAGTAGTGTTGACATTCACCCATGGCAACAATGAAGTCACACTGTTTCTAAAATTGCCTGTATTAGTGTGCAGGATCAATTTCACATTGGAGTCCTATCCATGCAGGCAGTGGAGCTATGTCACAAGTCAGTTGAATGGCTTCCTGTATTTTTTGCACTCTTGGCTTTAGTGATAATGTCATTCCAATCCAAAGTAAAAGCTTGATTATTTTATTTTATTTATTTATTTATTTAACTATGCCATGTCATACGAACAGGAAGACATGGATGAAGGTTCAAAATCATCTGTTCATGATATGAGTGTTAGCTTTGGTGAGATGGAGATGGAAGATCCTGTTGATGTAAGCTTTCAGCCATTGAGTGACACTACTCCTTCCAGCCAAGAATCAGGTTCGGGCACTGCTTCTGACCAAGGGAAAACCAATGGATGGGCAGGAAAAAAGTGGATAGTGGATGAATCCAACTTGCTGTAGCTCTTCAAGACCTGCCACACATGTGGTACACTAATTGAAGATAAAAGGATGGTGACACGAGCCAGCCAACTTAAAATCTACTGGACATGCCTGCATGGACATTCAGGGGAGTGGGCATCATGTCCAGACGAAAGAGCCATGGGACGAAACAATCTCCTAACCTGTGCGGCGACACTGTTTACAGGAGCATCATACACTGACATAAAGGACTGGGCGGATCTTATGAACATTCAGATTCCTGCAAAAACACATTACTACAACATACAATCTGCATATTTAATTCCTGTCATAAACTATGCCTACAAAGTTCAACAGCAAAAAATAATGGAGCGACTCACTCAGCTGTCTGCCTCAGGAGAGAGGATTGACTTATGTGGCGATGCGCGGTGTGACAGTCCAGGTAAACAGCATCACTAATTGAACTTTGGTTGGACTACTAAACATGTTTATTGATTTAAATTTATGAAGGTAAATGTTTTTTTTTCCAACAGGATTCAGCAGTAAATATTCGACCTACTCTTTCCAAGATGATGCCTCGAAAGAAATTGTCCATTATGAGTTGATCCAGGTAAAAAGGGATGCATAATTCTTGTGTATAATGACATTATCATGGCTATGACAAAGCAATTGGTTGCTTGAGACAATGCACATATTATGACAAATAAGATCATGTTGTACTATAGCTTACAGAAGCATCCAGTTCTGTAGCAATGGAGGCAATGGGGTTTCAAAGAGGCCTGGACCATCTGATCTCCAAGGGAGTTGATGTTGGAGTCATGACAACAGACAGATCTCCATCCATTCGGAAAATATTGAAGGACAACTACACCAACATAAGGCATGAATTTGATTCGTGGCATGTCAATAAGAGTAAGTATCACATCTTCAATATGAACACATAATAACACAAACACATTTTAATGTTTGTAGTTTATGGCATTGAAAATGCCCCCCTCACCCCCTCTCTTCATCATTTTGTTGTTGGTGATCATAGGTGTAAAGAAGAAGCTTGTTAAGGTTTCAAATAAAGCCGAAAACAGAGTGCTGCAGCCATGGATCCGATCGATCAGCAATCACCTGTATTGGTCTTGCAGCTCAAGCCATGGTGATGAGGAGGTAACAATGAGATTGTGTACTGGTTGACATGACATACTTTTGTAAATATTGTGTATTGTATATATCATAAAACATATTTTGTTAGGCCGAAGGCATTGTCTCATACTAAAATAATTAGGGTATTATTTTTTTTTAAACGTGACCAGATAAATAAAAAAATGTTACTATATTTTTTTATCAGGAATGTATGCGACGGTGGACATCACTGCAGTACCACGTTTGTGGTGTTCATAGATTGGAGGAGGATGGCGGCTTAGAATACCATTGTCTTCACCCATCACTCACAGAGGAGGAGCAAACAAGGAAGAAATGGCTTACAAAGGATTCTACTGCTTTCCGTGCTTTGAGGGGCATCATTATGGATAAAAATCTCATCCGTGATCTAAGGTAAATGTCGCTTTTTAAACACACAGGTATGCCCTCATGCTAAATGATTTTTTTTTTAAATCCTTTATTTTATTCTCAAAATGATAGGAAGTTCACTTCTGTGAAAATTAGTAGCACTATTCTCCAGTTCTATTTCACTAACAACAAAGGCATAATAGCAAATGTAGTACATTAAACTTTGTATCCTATCTATCATCATTATAAATTGCTATTTCTTTTTGAGTAATGTATTTCTATTGTACACTTGCAGGATCACTTGAAGTCTATCACAATGTTACACTCAAGTATGCACCAAAGCGACTGCACTTCGGCTATGACTCAATGAGGGCCCGCACTGAATTAGCCATCATAGACCACAATATGAATGTTGGCTGGGAACTGAAAAAAAACGCAAGAAGGTAACAAAAAATATATTTGACTCTGATTATATAACTATGCTGTACTGTTCTGCCCTACAAAGGCTAAGTGCAGTAACTACGCCAACATTGAAACTGAGAAAAATGCCTCTAAAGTTTTCATACTGGCCAGTCCAACATGTAGCAGGTCCAATAGTGTTGATACTTTCAATTAATACCTTTTTAGGAAGGAAAATTATATATATATAAAAAAAGACCAATGATATGACCTTTGACCCCAAAAATGTAGATACTGCACTCTGCCTTTGAATTACCTTGATCAACTAGAGCACTATTACAAAAGCAAAGTGCAGTATCTACAATTTAGATGTGTTCAGACTTCCACATTTTTTGTATTCCTTATGTCTTTTAATCTGTTTTGTGGTTTGTTTATCGATGTTTATAATAGGTTGAGAGTATTGAAATTGCTTGTAACCTTCAATAATAATTTGTTGTCCTAATGTCCCTGTCACATCGCAGTCCTAAACATTTTTTTGTGATCAACATTGTAATTTTTCCAAAAATCCTTAACATTTTACACACAATCAATGGTATTTTGGTTTGTGGATTTTCATTTTAATAGAAAATTCATTCATTAAATACCAAAACAGAACAATAAACAGAACAACAAGCATTTAGAGAGAAACTGAGGCAGGCTCAGTGCTCTCAGGGTCAAACATCCTTAACATTTTGCTCACAATCAATGGTATTTTGGTTTGTCGATTTTCATTTTAATAGCAAATTAATTCATGTACCAAATAATTCATTATATATATATATATATATATATATATATATATATATATATATATATATATATATATATATATATATATATATATATATATATATATATATATATAAATAATTAATTAAAAATTAATTCAAATACCAAAACAGCACTTAAAAATATTAACAATTTAAATAAGTTAAAAAGAACAACTGCAGAACAACAAGCATTTAGAGAGAAACTGAGGCAGGCTCAGTGCTCTCAGGGGCTGTGTGTGTGTGTGTGTGTGTGTGTGTGTGTGTGTGTGTGTGTGTGTGTGTGTGTGTGTGTGTGTGTGTGTGTGTGTGTGTGTGTGTGTGTGTAATATCTTAATATCTAATTCTAGGGAATTAGAATTCTATCTACTTATGCACATAGATATACAGGATGAATACAATATCTGCATACTAAGGCTTTATGAGAATCAATTCTTCTTTTATGATTTAGCAGTATGTCATGCCTGGGGGAGGGGGGGGGGGGGGCTGTTGTAAGTGAGAATATATTTTTCACTCCTTTTCACTCCTCCTCAGCCAGATTCTCCCAAAAGTGACGGCGGTGTGGGGGCATCATTGGGCAGAGCTTAGAGATGATGTCCATCTTCTTCTCCCTCTCTACCCCCTTGTCTCCAAGTCTCATCTGCCCAGGATACTCCAAGGTCACCTATCAACCAAAATGTGTCTATAATTGCACGTTTTACCATGTTTATAGGTTTTCATGTTATATATCTTATGCTTTCTTACCTTCTTCATGAGGAAGTCACATTCCATGTACTCCTCTTCATCATGAGTCAGTTTGACAAACATGTTCCTGGAGCCCCTTCTCAGCTGGATGATGGCCATTCCAGACAGATTTGGCAACTTTTTCAGTTTGGTCACTGAGTGGCCGCTGCTCCAGGCAAAAATATTTGTGCACTTGAGGTCCACTACGTTCACTCTGCCAGAATTGGATGATGCAATTACTTCCTTGAAGTCTTCAATGTCCAGGACCACACCTCCAGGTTTTTTCCGCATTGCTTTTTCCACTCCATGGTGGAAGCTATCCGCACTCATGAATGTGTGTCCTGGTTCAAAAAACTTCAAGGTTATTGCTTGGATGTTATTCATGGAGTGATTTACAACTTTAACCAAGGTGGTCAACAGGGTCCAGTTTTTATTCTGCGCTGTGCAGTTGTCCATCCAGTATGTCACAAGGTGTGCATCCCGCTCCTGATGAAGGGAGATGACAAACGCAGATGCCACTTCTGCTGCTGATCTGCCTGCAATCCCCTCATGCCATATCACAGACAGTGTCTTCTTCTTCGAAGGTGTGAATTTGCCAACACTGGCGAAGGTCTCATGGTAAGCAGTGATTCTACGAGTGAAGACGGCTGTCTTCACTCCTGGCATTCGGGGCAACATGATGACTTTTTGTAAGTCGACACTACGGATTACCTCATCTACCTGTTCCTTTTCTGCATCCAATCGATAGTGACTCCTTGCACTCTCTGCTCTTTCCTTATGGGCCTGCCAGTGTAGACAAGGTTGGCATTCAGTTATGGCATCCGCCTGGTGCTCTTCCTTGAGGTGGACATCATGCCGCAGGCAGTGTTCACACTCCTCCTCCCCCAGCTTTGTGAAGCTGATGTTTAGCTCCTTCACAGCCTTCCTGTATGTTTCGTAAGAGCCGTTTGAGAATTTCTGCCTGTAATCTTCAAACATTGACCGTATGTTAAGGTCACTGGGCAGATACCTCCTGTTTGGGGCATGCTCCCACCTATAATGGCTTATTGACGGATGGAATGACTCTATGTGTTTGAACATGGGAGTCAAGTCCATCTTATTGCTAGGGGCATGCCTTCCCCTCCGCTCTTGTGGTGGGGCTATACCTGAGGAGTCAGTACTACCAAAAATAGTCGTGATCAGCCGATCATTCTTTGGGTGGTATCCTAAGGTGGATAAAAACATAAATTTGCAGACCTCATGTCGCTGGCCCTGGTCATCATGAAGGTGATATTTGTGTGACCGCTTGTGCCTGCTTGGGCCCCCTGTGGTGTGTCGCTTAGTCTGCTCTTGTGATAGCATGTGGAAAATAAAGCTTTTCCTATCTGAGTAGGTCATCTTCCAGTATGCATCACAAATTACTCTCCTCTGGCTCTCTGTTATTTTACTTGTGAATTTTTTTCTGCACATTAGGCCACAAGGCTGTGGGGCCTTTTGGTTGTCAGCCAAAGATGCCTCTTGAAAATTAATGCTGCTTCTAACATCATCATCATCACCACCATCCTCATCCTCTTCCTCATCACATTCATCTTCTGGCACATAGGTCACATCACATTCATCCCCTTCATCCACATCATCATCCTCCTCCTCATCACAGTTTTCCTCAACTTCTGCCTCCATTGAGGCAAACAAGCTTTGGAGGTACTCTTTCCTCAACGTCTCATCCTCACTATCTGAAGGTTTGTGGGCTCTCTCATGACATACTGCTAAATCATAAAAGAAGAATATAATTTTCTCATAAAGCCTTAGTATGCAGATATTGTATTCATCCTGTATATCTATGTGCATAAGTAGATAGAATTCTAATTCCCTAGAATTAGATATTAAGATATTATATAATAGGCTGTAGGCTATCAATGAGATATTACTATGTAGGCAATTGTTAACATTTATTAGAATAGAATATACTCTTTGTGTCGCCTGCTCCCATGAAGTTAAACCATAAACCCTGAATCCATCAGAAAGTATCTGCATATTAAACACGGCATGCTGGTAATGTGCGCTCCTGGTCCTGCAGGAAGCGCTATTGCAATTTGAAACGGTAGGATATGCGCATCACAGTGAGTAGCCTAAACGTTGTACGAGTAGCCTATGGCTTGTGCGGACTAGGCCTAGAGTGTAAGAAATTCAGGGTTACCATTTTATTATATCAATATATCAGAAAAAGTAAACTTAGCCTATGCGTTTGCATGAGAAAAAAGTTATGTTGTTGCATGAGATCGTGTGCCCTGGGTCACGGTCAGTGACTTGAGACCCACCCCTCTGGCTGTCAGTGACATTCAATTTATTATAATTTTATCCTACAGTGACAACTACAAAGCACATATTGGAAACGTAGCCTATCTACACAGAAAAAAATACTCGGTAACACTTTACAATAAGGTTCGTTAGTTAACATTAGTTAACTACATTAGTTAACATGAACTAATAATGAACTACACTTATACAGCATTTATTGATCTTTGTTCATGTTAATTTCAACATTTACTAATACTTTATTAAAATCTTGTTAACATTAGTTCATGCTCTGTGAACTAACATGAACAAACAATGAATAGCTCTATTTATATTAACTAACGTTAACAAAGATTAACAAATACAGTAACAAATGTATTGCTCATGGTTACTTAATGTTAGTTAATGCATTAACTAATGAACCTTATTGTAAAGTGTTACCAAATACTCTTGCCAATTAAATCCCAGCCTAGATCTAACTGTTAATTATTAACGTCAAAATAAGTGACTGCCAATGTAATCATTGAGAGTAGAAGATATGAACGGAAAAAGTCGACTGATCTCGATGGTTATTTCACAACCCATGACTTTCAGCTTGAACTTCATTGGCTATTAAACAACGCGATATTTTACCTAAACCATGTGATGTAGCGTGTGTAATGAGAAGTAAACAACCAAGATAAAGTGACATTTAATTGAAGACCGTCCTTGCGGCTGCAGGTGCTACACGGCTCTCCTCAGGAGATCGGCTAACGTTAGCACTAGAATGCTAAACTAACAGTGACTTTGCTCCAGTCGACTAACTAAATGTAATCTTGTTAACTTCACAACAATTGGACTAGCTGCCTGAAACGAAAATAGCTTAAGAAGAAATGAAGGCAAGAAACAGAACAGTGACGGGATCGTATTTGGATTATGACAGCATTTCCAGACTGGATAGATGTTACAGTCTTCAAGGGAGCAGGTAGGCTAAAATGGTTTAATATGCTAGCGGCTCGCTATTAAACCGGCTTATGATAATTAATAGATTTAGATGTTATTTGACTGGTTAGTTGTTCATATGTTATCCATCTTCCTACCGTTGTTTGGATACTTGCGTTTCAAAGCAAGTTCCACCATGGTTTTTCCTCGGGATTGTGCCATGATATTTGTGTCAGTTTTACCATATATTTCTAGCAGCTATCGTGTTTGTGGTGTGTGTGATGGAATGTTTTGGATGGGGCTACTAGGCAGACCGCAGTATCTGCGTCAAAGCCAGGTAAACACAGGCAGAACGTAGTATCTACACTTACTGCGGTTAGCCTCGGTATTAGGTTGGATTTCGTAGTTACTGCAAATTTGACATAGTGATTTCTCTAAAACGGGACCCAGTTGGACCAAGAGCTTTTGTCACAAGACAAAGGAGGTGTTATGAAGCCCATTTTCAGTCTAAACTCAATTTTGACCAAATATGTAGTTACTGCACTTAGCCTTTGTAGGGCAGTGTACCCAACTGTTTATTGATTAGTAGAGTTGTAAGTTTGATTTACAGGCTCAACCAGCAGTAACATTTATTCTAGTGGAACAGGTGATTATGGTAACCTACATTGTGGGAAATAATTTATTTATCAATATTTTTTTGTGTGTGTTTGTTAGGAGACCCTCAATTCAAGTACACCTACACCAAAGCAAGCCATCAGTGGGTGGCCAAACCCATCTATGAAAAAACATCACAGGCTTTTAGAAAAGACCTTATGGAAGCGGTTTTGAGGATGAGGCAGGAACATACTCTTGAGCATAGGCCCCGTCCTCGATCAGGCCAAAGGCGTTTATTGATGAATATAGCCCCAGTTTCAAGGCCAGACAAATCAGAGATGCAGGCACAAAGACTATCACGCTTCAAGCATTCCTAAATTGAATAAATTTTCTTACGGTGAACCAGGCCCCTGGACCCTCCGAGGATTGGGTTGTTTGTTGTGTCCTTCACAACCTTTTTTACCCCCAGATTTGTTTGCCTGCCTGTAAATTTGTGTAACTTATCACATTCTAAACATACTTTTGTATATAGTTTTGACAATGAATAAATAGAAGGAAAAAAATGTGGTGATTGTGTATTGTTATTATTTTAATAAATAGTTGTTATGAACATTATGTACAATATTTGCACTGTAAGAAACAATTAGGCTATTTACATAAAATATTCACTAGAAAATCCTTGAAAGTTCTTCTGCTTCCTGGAAACCTTGGTAAATTCCGCTGGGGGAAGGGTACTTATTTCGTATAGCTGTAACAACACAGCTTGGCAGAACTCTTCTTTGTTTACGTCCAAGACGCTCTCCTTTCAGTCCCCACTCCAGAACCACCCGGTAAGCCACAAGTCTGCACTGTCTGGGGAGAGGGAGGGCAAGAGGTTTTTCGGTCATTCTTGCTGATCAATGAGGAAGACATACAGATGGCGATGCAAACTAAAATCACACAATATTTGCTCTATAACACTATATCAGACATATTAGCACCGATATAAAACATAACTTGTCTAGTGTACTTACTCAGTAGATAACTGTCCATTTGGTCCCTCCGGTATGGGTCGCCGCCTCCAATTGATTTTCGGGACATGGAAAAAAGTTTCAAGTACAGCCTTATTTATTAAAGCGGGGAAATCTTCAGACTGTACAAAACAATGGTTCTCTTGGGTGTCGCGACTCAAAAGGTCCCACTCCGTGCAACACAGGCACTCCTGTTCGTTGTCCATAGCTTTACAATGTCCGCAAAGAACACCACCAGTTTCCAGAAATACGAGGCTGTGTTGCGGCATTGACCACTGGTAGCTCTCTCTCTCTCGTAGCCCTTTCACGGAGCTCCTGCAGCTCTTCGTCGGTATATTCCGGCTCGAAAAGATAAGACCGTCCATCAAACATAAACGGATCGTCTGTCGAATAATCCGCCATTTCTGTGTATCTTGTGTAAGAACTAAGTCTCTTTTTTTTTTTATTATTTTTATTTATTCATTTTCTCTGTTGCGTTCAGTGCTTCTCTTATGCGCTCAGTGCTTTCTTCCGGAAACAACGGACCATATGAGATTCTACACAGTTCAGCGCACTTGGATCGGCGTTCATAGATCGACTAGTAGAGACTGTTTTTCAAAGATGGCTTCTGCCTGTTTTCGCGAAGTTGACTGTATGTATAAAATATCTTCTTATTAAACTGTCTGGACACTTACAACGATCTCAATGCCTCGGTTTGTATGTAGGGACCCTGATTATGCTACCGTGTTAGTGTTGGGCTATTTTGAGCCTTGTTAGTGGTATTAACTAGCGATTTTTATTTGTCATTACTCTATGCCCCATATACTAGCGTTATACTAGCATTATAGGCTAAACTGTTTTTAGAGATAAAACTATTTACATTCAATAATCATGAAAACAAATCTCAGATAATGGTTGACTAGGTAACAATGTGTAATTTGACCAAATTTCATTTTGCGCCGGAGTTCTCCTTTAACTAAAGGGTATCCTCCTGCGAAGGGTCAGCGCAAAACTGTACCAAAGGGGAAATACTACCAGGAATCTGAGCCGTTTGGTGAAAGATGGGACAAGGCCTGCACAGATGCTTTCCATCACATCATTCATTGCCTTACACATGCTCCAGTGCTTGTGTATGCGGATCCAGTTAAGCCATACGTGTTACATGTGGACGCAAGTTTGAGAGGACTGGGTGCTGTGCTGAACCAGGAATACCCAGAAGGGTTAAGGCCAGTTGCATATGCAAGCCGAAAACTGAGTACAGCTGAACGGCATTACCCAATACACCAGTTGGAGTTTCTCGCATTAAAATGGGCAATAGTTGACAAATTTCATGATCATTTGTACGGTGCAAAATTCACAGTTAAGACTGATAACAACCCCTTGACTTACGTGTTAACAAGTGCTAAACTAAATGCCACGGGTCATAGGTGGTTGGCTGCCCTAGCCACTTACGATTTTGATCTCCAGTACAAACCTGGTCGTCACAACATTGATCCTGACGCCTTGTCAAAATATCCTATGTCCACAGATGTGCCAGCTGAATGGATTGACATTCCAAGGTCAGGAGTGAAGGCTATCTGTCAGCTTGCAGATACTACTTCTGATTTAGAATCGTGCGGTAGGCTAGTAGATCAGTTAGGGATTCCTTCGGAAAGTATCCCCTCTGCATATGTTTGCCCCATACAGTTGGAACTGGAACATAAGCAGTGTTGGGCAGTAACGCGTTACTGTAACGCAGTTACTTTTGACAGTAACTAATACTGTAAGGCATTACTTTTAAAAATAAATTAACTCCGTTACCGTTACCATATGGTTTGTTGTCCGTTACTTTTTTTAATTAATTTGCTAGTTGCTGGAGCGGCTGAGAAGTGTGCGCTGTCATTACGAGAGCACTGAAGAGACTACTAGCATTATATACACGGAGCGAGAGGACACATCACTGGCTGAGTTGTTTACGTTAACACGTGAGGCAGCGTGAGCACGGAGATTACAAGCTGCACGGAGAGCGCTGACACTTCAGATGCCCATTTAAAACACAGACAGCGAAACGGTATGAATACAGAACACTAAAGTACACATTACCATATAATTATAAAGTAATTTTTTTTTTTAATAAAAACTAGATGCTGCATCAGCAGAGAAAGAACGGAAGCTTGCCGTAGAGTCTGAGAGGAATAACATTAGTAACGGCTATTTACCTCAAGCGATTAAAGAAATGTGACAAAAACACAAGCAGACCTGACCCAAGTGTTGTATGTCGCAATTGTTATCATCTAGTTTATATCCAGCTGGTCACTTTTATGCATTCATTAGCCGGCGAAGTACATTTATATAATTTTAATGCTCTGGCCTTTGCAGATATTTAAATATATGGCCATCTTCTTTAAGCTTGAATCATATAAACTGGTAATACTTTACAATAAGACTACAATTTTAGCATTAAATATGGTTAATAAATGTTGTAGATCAGTATCATTCATTGTTAGTTTTTTGTATTTCAAAATTGTATACATTTTAAATTGAGTTTAAATTGTATTGTACCTGTTATTACCTTAGTTAATGTACTTTGAACTAACAAGAATGATCAAATTGTATTGCTCAAATATTCATACATGCAGTAAAAACATATATATAGGCTACTGTCAGCTGCATGAACATATCAATGTTGAGAAAGCAATCACGTCACTAGCTTTAAAAATACTTGTTTTGTTATTTATTTCAGAAATCCTTGTGATATAGCTATTCAGTTTGTGTTGGTCTGACTTAAATAAAATAGTGTTTAAAACTTTCTGTTTAAGTCAGTTTTGTGTTTGTATAGACCATAATGCATAAAATGGCATTAATGGGAACATTAAAGAACTTTCTTTAAAAAAGTAACTAAAGTAACTTTTAACAGTAACGCATTAATTTTTGGTGTAAGTAATCAACAAAGTAATTGAGTTACTTTTTGAACGAAGTAACTAGTAACTGTAACTAGTTACTATTTCTTAGTAACTAGCACAACACTGAACATAAGACACAGTTGTCCAACATAGACTTGAAAGTTGCTCAAGAGCAAGACCTCGTCATTGGACCTGTGAGACAAGAAGTCAAAAAGGGAAAAATTCTTACAGCTACTAAGAACTCAACTCTTCCTGAATCTCTGTTGAGGCAACAGGGAGACAAATTAGTAATTCGCTACAATCTGTTGTACAGAGTCATTAAGAGTCCCTGCGGAAGGGAGATTCAACAGTTAGTCCTCCCAAAAGAATACAGATCTCAAGTATTGCATTCTCTTCATGATGAGTGTGGCCATCTTGGAATTGAGAAGGCCACAGAACTATGTAGAAATCGGTTTTACTGGCCACGTATGAGCACAGAAGTGGAGCAGTACGTTAAAAATTGTGGATGATGCATTGCAAGGAAAACCTTACCCCAAAGATCTGCTTACCTGAATCACATCACCAGTAGTGGACCGATGGACCTAGTTTGCATCGACTTCCTTTCCATTGAACCAGACTCTAAGGGGATTTGCAATGTTTTGGTTATGACCGATCATTTCACTCGCTATGCCCAAGCGTATCCAGCAAAAGACCAGAAAGCATTGACCATAGCCAAAATTCATGTTGAGAATTGTTTTGTGCATTATGGTCTGCCTGCCCGCATTCATTCCGACCAAGGTCGTGATTTTGAGAGCAAGCTTATCAAAGAGTTGCTGGGAATCTTGGGAATTCGTAAGTCCAGAACATCCCCTTACCATCCCCAGGGAGACCCACAGCCTGAGCGGTTTAACCGCACTCTTCTTTCTATGCTGGGAACACTAAGATTCAGCTAAGAAAAGCAAATGGAGTCAGAGTATCAGCCAATTAGTACACATGTATAACAGTACTAAAAATGAAACAACTGGGTACTCACCGTATTATCTGCTTTTTGAAAGAGAGGCTCGTCTTCCTGTAAACGTACAATTTGGGACTTCATCGGAAGATGAAAGTGGTCTGAAACATCACCAGTATGATGAGGGTGTGAAAAAAGACTTACAACAGGAGACTTGAAGGTCTAGGATTAGGAGCTGAAGACAATCCGTCCAGAAGTACACCAAGAGTAGAGGAAAGTGAGAGAAGGAAACTTCGTACCAGGAGAGAAGTGAAACCTGTGAAGAAACTAAGCTATGATGAACTGGGACAGCACAGCGACGGTGAAGCAGATTTTGTACATTTACAAAGATGGATGCCGCCGTGGAACTAGAGGTGTGACGGTTATAGTTGAACACCGTCATTAGAACTCTATAACCGCCAAAACCATGTTATTAAAGTATTTTTTTCACAAACATTTATCATAGAGTTAAACACTAATATCAGCTTACAAGGGAAACGGAGGCGGAGTTGGTGGTGCTTCTGCTCCTGCTGGAGATGATTCGGGAGTGTCTGTGGTGGCTGTGCCCTTTTACCGATCAGAGCGGACACGGAGTAAAGGCTTGTTTATACTCGACGCGTCCACACGAGCGCGAAGGTGCGCTGGGCAAAAAATGACGCGTTGGGTGCGCAAGACCGGCAAGACCCCATTCCGCTTGCCTGTGTGCACGGGTTTTTTGTAACAGCGAGCGCAGCGCAGCATCCGAGGGTGAACGACTTCAAGCCGAATCTGCCCGAGCTGTAGGCTACGTCTCTCACCGCACTGACACAGTTTGCGCGTCTAAATTGCAAAGTTCATTAGGTTTTGTTTACTGTGTGTGAATTATTTATTGGAAAGCACATTCACTTCCAGTTGTTTTCCTGTTAATTTTAAATAAACGTAGAGCAAGTAGCTAATCAGTGTCTGCTCGTTTATTCAAACTAAGTTGTTCTATAACAGACGAACGTCGCTCTGTTTATGTCATCTCCTTCATCGCTCTGATTGGTTTTAGGTCTATCCAATTGCGCCAAGAGGCATTTGAGCGACGTCCGTTGGTGACGCCCCTTTGGAAATGATTTGTCTATGAAGGTTTGCCAGACCCTAACTCAGTTACAACTGAGAAGGGTCTGGTTTTAACCAGGCTAGCATCCTTGCAGAATAAACATCAATTTCTTTCCAAAAAAGACATTTGAAAAAACATTTGAAGGTGATGTATATGTTATAAAATATTTCTATTTTAGAAATTTTTTTTCTATTTTTAAAACTTTTTATTCATCTAAGAATCCTGAAAAAAAACTGTTTCAACATTGATAATACTAATAAATAATTCTTGAGCAGCACATCAGCATCTTAGAATGATTACTAGAGTGATGATGCTGAAAATTCAGCTTTGATCACAGCAATAAATTGCATTTTATAATATATTCAAATAGAAAACAGTTTTAAAATTGCAATAATCTCTATAGTCATCTCGGCCAGTTCTTCAGGAATTTGCCGCTGGCTCTTATGTAGATAGTGGTTAAACATGAGATATAATTAATTTGGGGTATATTAAATGGGCAAACATTGGTCTTACTAATATATTACTTGTTCCAAAGCAAATGATGGGTTAAGGTGAAATTTAGGTTTCATAACTTTACATTTAGGCTATATTTAACTTAATCATGAACAAGAGCACTGCTTTTGTATGTTTGACTGAATTGTTTGCTTGTGTTTATTTCCTATTGTCTTTTATAATGGCTATTGTTGTTAATTTAAATATTATTGTTCAATAAATATTATTTTATATAAATAGTATGCTGTATTTGGTATTGAAAAGGGGTCCATTAGTGATTGTGACATGGACTTCAGTGGAAGTTATTAAGCCATTAAAAGGCAGCAAATACTGATTGTAAACAAGGAATTTGTTTTAGAGCTGTTATGGGGAATCCCCTTAATTTTTAAAAGGACAAAGACAAAGATATTTCTTTCCTCAGTGGACATTCAAACTGACTTTTTATAATGGATATAATGTTATGGACAAGAATGAATGCTATATCAGATGCAGATAGTACACTCGTTGAGTCAATCTCTCTCTCATAATACCATAATACTCTACATAAAACAATAAGCTTCAATAAAGCGACTCAAAGTTCCTTCGTTACTAGTTCTAAACTGACATTTTAGAATTAGTCACAGAGGCTTGGCCTCAACTGTTAAACTGTTAACAGTTAAGGAGTTTTATTCAACTCCTAACAGGCACTGAGTTATTCCCTTAGAACTGTTAGTTCTGCACAAAAGAGGGTTTTTAAAGACACTCCGTTGTTGTTTCTCATTTATTTACTCGCGTGTGCCGTCAAACTGTTGTATAAACGCTATATCACCCTCGTATAGCTGTGCGATATAG
Organism: Chrosomus eos; assembly: GCA_036326025.1. NCBI lineage: Eukaryota > Metazoa > Chordata > Actinopteri > Cypriniformes > Leuciscidae > Chrosomus > Chrosomus eos. The sequence goes on from CM070824.1 coordinate 14,065,402, forward strand.
CTGTTTATCAGCACACTGTGATTACCTGGGCCCAGGCCCGGCTGCAGGATGAAATGACTGAGGTGGCATGTGAAATGGGGGCTAATGGGGGCTTAACTTTATACCATCAATGGTATCGCTTTTATTTCCTTTTTTATACACAAACTTGCTTACCATGTCATCAACTATCTGATATTCCGATTCTCAAAAATGTGTAAGTGAGTGTGTTTGGTCGTTTAAAAACCTTCATAAATAATCTTGATCTATAACGTGAGATGACCGCCACCATGTTTCTTTGCGCTGCAGTTTTGAGAGTCCTGTCAGTCATCAGTTTCTCCCGAAATACAGTTTGTGGCCGGGGAACTGTGAGAAGAATAGAGTGAACTTTATAGTTACTTCCACTGTTTGTTGGATTTGAATAACACAAATTATATTTAAATAGATTGTTATTGCTTCACCCACAGACAGAGTCCATGAGACTCTGCTCCAGGTACAGTTGGTACTCAACCAGAATAATACTTTTACCGCCGCCTGTACTTTTACTTAATTAAGTTTTGCTTTCGTTAAATTTAACTGAATCTGTTGTAGGCTAAATTATTTTTATTTTTATTATTTTTTGTTCTAAAAGCTTGTTCTATTCTGTTTTTCGTTTGTTTATTTTTATTTTATTTTTTACATAGGCCTATTCAATCAGTCTCATTCTTGTTTTTTTTTTTTACAAGACCGTGTGCTGTGTTTTTTAATAAACAGATACAAACAGAGATATCCTAATAGTTCGTACAAATAAACGTCTATATGTATAGGCTACTACTATGTATACTATAAATTGTATGATCGTTTGTTTAAATAACATTAACAAAATTGTCTGTCTTTAATTAATAATAAAATTATTACTTTAACATGCAGTTTCAACTTCACCAAATCTTTGTTTGTTTCATTATTGTACAGAAAATTCAAATAGCTCTTTTTTTAATTTTTCATGTTTGTTGCTTATTTGGAAATTGCCATAGTTGTAGTATTTCATCCTTACTGTTAATTGACATTAGCCCCGCACTTACGTTTCAAAATGCGGCAATTGCGGCTGTTTTGCTAAATGCCCCTTTGCGCAACCTGGCGGTCATTTCGCGAACGACTTTGAAATGCGACTAGTTTATTTTTTCCACTGTGGATTTGCTCGTGCCGCGGCGGTAATAGGCATTCTGGTTGAGTACCTACTGTAGGCGCGCGCACTAGGGCTAAGGTCAATCGCCACAGGTCAAGGCCCCCCCTATACGTCGTTGGTTAAAATGTTTGGCTTTCAACTAAAACATTCCGCTCCACTCCGTTTCCAACAAGTTAGCTCCCAAATTCATCGGCCAGTTCACTGTCACCAAAGTCATTATTCTGGTGGCAGTCCGACTCAAACTTCCTCCTGCGTACAGGATAATTCCTTCCGTTTTTCATGTCTCTAAATTAAAACCCATGTTTCATTCTCACATTAATCTGCTGGCTCTGGTTTCCCCACCGCCGCGACTCGTAGATAGGGAACCTACTTATTCTGTCAATCGTATCCTGGACTGGAGACGGAGGGGAAGCGGATTTCAGTACCTGGTGGACTGGGAAGGTTACGGTCTGGAGGAGAGAAGTTGGGTTCCTGCTAGGGACATTCTGGATCACTCCCTTATTGATGATTACAATCAATGGTTAAGTTCTTCAGGGAGCACCAGGAGGAGCTCCTAGGGGGAGGAGTACTGTCACAGTTCAGGAATTCACTGACTCTTTCTCGCCTTGTGTGTGTGCATGGTCACTGATCAGTGGCTCCTATTTATGCTCACAGTTTTCGTCTTGTCTTTGTCAGATCGTTGTGGAGTTGTTCCCGGTGTGTTTCTCGTCTTCTGCCTGTCCCCGAGTTTCCAGTGTTTCACAGTGGATTTAGCGCACCAGTCCGTTCCCTCTGCCGTCTTCTACTGAAGTCTTCCCTTCGAGTTTCTGTGGAAAATTCAGAGTTCCAGTTGAACTACCTTCGCGCCTTCATCCTCCTCGTAGGATCGGGTTGCTCATCAGCGTCGCCAAGAGAGACTGTTCCGGGCACTTGCGTCATCCCACTACTCATCCCATTCCATCATTTTGTCATCAATAAACACTATTTTACTTGCTTTTGAATCCGTTGTTTCTATCCCATCACACAAATGTATTGTTTTACTGGTGCTTATGTGTATTTAACCGTCCCACCCCATGAAAAAATTTCATAATCAAATTACTAAGCAACCACTGAATGTAATAACACAAAATAGGTATCATTTTAAAGATTAGAATCTCAGCCTTTCATTGCATTTTATTCAACTCCTAACAGGCGCTGAATTATTCCCTTAGAACAGAGTGTACCACCGGGGGGCGCCACCTAGCTATGAAAAAAATTAACTGTCATATTTTTTAAAACTACTACATTGATAAACACAAAATATGCATCATTTGAAAGCTAAACTAAACTTTACAATGAATGTAGCCATTATGATATATATGACATATCTCCAAATTAGTTGTAGCGGGTGACATAAATTATATGATAAGGAAAAAAATGTCTGTATTAATTAGTAGACTCCTATAATAAAACCATATTTAAAGTATTTGCACTTTGGGCTATATATACATATATATATATAGGCTATATATATAAACGGACCAATTGCACACCAGAAAATCACAGGAACGGCTACTGGAGGTAGTGTGTATATTCACTGAAAACACAGGAGTCAACGATACGGTAAGTACTTTACTTTGAATAAATTCCCCAAATAAAAAATAGGCCTTCTTAAAAGAAAAACAATTAGATCAACAATAGGAAAATAAAAACAAGAAATGAATCACAATTTTCCAATGTAAAACAAATTAAACACTCTTCAAATATAGTCAGTTATCACTGGTTTACAGTCACCTGTTACCGTCACAGTGAATTAAACCTAGTAGTAACACCAGATTCACTGTTTAAAAGATAATCCTCTTCACTCAAAGAAAACACTTTGAAAGCGAATCAGAGTTCAGTTCACTGATATCAGATTTCGTTCAGTTCGTTCATTCACTTATCTCAAATCCAACGATGCATCTGTCAATTCACAGTTCCATTCAGAAAAAGGGGAAAAAAACATTCTTTCAGAAGAAAAGAATGAAAAACAACTTGGTTTCAGTCTCTGTTGTCCTCTTGATAACTTCCTTCTCCTAGCGTTCGATTGGGTAGCTCGCCATCAACGGAACAGTCCGATGAATTCAAAAAACCTGACCTATTAAAAAGCCAGAGATCGCAACACAATATATATTTATCTATGTTCAATATCCCTCAGGTAAGTAATTTCCTCATATTACAATCAACATTAACATAATAACATGTTTACAATAATTTTACATCAACTCCTCTCTCTTTTTCAGGCTCACGTGTATCATGTCAAAGCCACATGAACTACAGCTCCGTGTGAGACTAATTAACTCAACGATTAAACGTATACATTGCAAAATCACATACAAATAACACTTACAGTTTCAATAAACATTTCTATTCACAATTGTCTTGTGCTTATTTCAAAATAAACAGCAATCAATCAATAACTCACCACATCCAGTATTTCCACACGATAATACTTCAAGATTGACATCCACACGAACATAAAATTAACTGGATTCTTTCAACATAACTGTCTCTTCATGACAGGGGCGTAGCAAGCTTTTCAAAAGTGTGGGGGATGGATGTGAAATTAAAATTTTGGCATTAACAGCTATTAATGACTAAAAGCTTAAAAGGAACTTTGTTGTATATGCTGGGGCACAATTTATAAATGATTGTTCTTTCCCACTTGATTTTGTAAAACTATGTTGTGTGAACCTCTGTCCCCCGCAATTTTTTTTGTACATTTTAAGGTTAAATGCTCAATCTGATGCACCTTGAGAGCTCAAAATTAAGAGCTTCAACCGGGTTCGACCCTTGACCTGTGCACATTGAACAAAGAAAAAGCATTGTCTTGTACCTAAAGAGGGCTCAAACATCTTTTTAGTTATGATATAGACTAGAGTCTCAGTCTACATTACATTATCACTGGTGTTTTAGAATGCCAAACATTTATTATAATAGTATAATGATTTATATAATTATTCCTATGATGGAAAATCCATATAGCGCATAAATGTATGCTACTGTATGAAAATGAATATTTCAAAAGTATATTTTATATTACGCTATAGAATAGGAAAATTACAATACTTTTGTCCTAATTTCTTCACTTAAACCCTTGAGCTTTTATTTTGGAGAAAAGTGTGAGCAAAGTGCACACTTTTCTTTAAATCACGCAACACAAACAGAATGCCTTACTTAATTAAAGTCTTGTGCTGTTTAGTAGTCTAAAAAACGAAATATAATACCGAAAACACTCGACATGTCAACAAAACATAAACATAACATCTTCCCAGACACATATCAAGCTTATTTAAAAACATCGAAAGCATACAGACTAGGGAGAAAAGGGAGATGTAAATAACCATAAGTTCCCGCCTCCTCAGCGCGAGCTGACAGATAAATCTAACACACCAAGAGAGGCGGGACTTAAGGCAGAACAGCCAATCATCAGACGGTCTCACTGAAAGCCGGTGTCATTTTTGAGAGGGAGGGGGAGAGGAGGCAGCCGCAGCAAGCGCACACACAGAGCAGCCAGAGAAATGACTGAACAATAACGACTGTAAGGCGTTTGTGCAAAACTGCAGAAAAAGTGCGGGTGTTGAACCCTCTCACCGGGAAAAGTGTGGGTGTTAAAACGTACTCGGTTACTAACGTAACCTCGGTTCTCTCTAGAGAGGGAACGAGTACTGCGTAATATCTTACGCTATGGGGAAATACTCTTTCCTCGAGATATTGAAGCCAAAAATTTTACTTAATTTTTTAAACATGCAAAACGCTTTTGCAGCAGCAAGCAGACAAGGGCGAGACAGCTCGCGCGCCCATTGGCTGCCTCGCTGGAAAAGCTGCAGCCTATCGAGTGAGGCACTGCGTGACGTAATGACGAATGAGGACGCTTCGCGCTCATTTCGTCATGTCCCGCCAGTATAGGCGTGGTCTCGCCTCTATAAATACCCCCTCGATAGCTGTATTTCCTCTGATTTTGTACGCCGAAGCGAACCAGAGCATATTCCAAGCACGGCAAGATACGCAGTACTCGTTCCCTCTCTAGAGAGAACCGAGGTTACGTTAGTAACCGAGTACGTTCTCTTACGAGAGTATCTCTCGTACTGCGTAATATCTTACGCTATGGGGAACCCCATGCAACACGCCGTGCGGACAGGGATCCAACACCAGAGTCCCGGGGCCAAGCCCGGGGCGCATCTAGTGCACAATCACCACAACTCACACAGAGTAGAGGAGGAGAGGCTAGAAGCATCACTCCTTCATAAAAGTCCCGTAGGGGTACAGACCCGTAGGGGTACACATAGCCGCATTGGCGGCCGATAAGCCCGAAGTTCAGACCGCCAGAAGCTTAGCTTGTAAGGCGGGCACCTCCAGGTTATAGTACTTGATAAATGTAGACGGCGAGGCCCAGCCCGCAGCCGTACAGATATCCTGCAGGGAGACCCCGCTATACCATGCCCACGACGAGGCCACGCCTCTCGTGGAGTGCGCTTTGACACCCAATGGGCACCGCAGGCCCCTCGAAGTGTAAGCCAGCGCTATGGCATCCACTATCCATCTGGATAGGCTCTGTTTTGAAGCGGCGAGTCCCTTAGAACGGCCGCCAAACAACACGAAAAGCTGCCGGTCTGTCTGAACTCAGCCGAGCGGGACACATAAGCCCTTAACGCCCTGACAGGGCAAAGGAGACTCGCGTCCCTCTCCTCATTGAGAACCGGAAGGGCTGACAGGGAAATTACCTGGGCCCTAAACGGTGTATTGAGGGATTTCGGCACGTAGCCGTGCCTCGGTTTGAGTACGACCTTTGAGTCGTTAGGCCCAAACTCCAGACATGACGCGCTTACAGAAAGCGCCTGTAAGTCCCCTACACGCTTCACTGAAGCGAGAGCCAATAGAAACACCGTCTTAAGGGACAGGTGCTTCATGTCCGACAGCTGGATCGGCTCAAACGGGGCGCCTTTCATGGCCTCCAAGACCGTGGAAAGGTCCCAAGCCGGGACTGAAGGGGGCCTGGGAGGGTTTAACCTCCGAGCTCCTCGTAGGAAACGCACGACTAAGTCGTTTTTCCCCAGTGACTGGCCAGACACCGGTTTAGCAAACGTTGCTATGGCCGCCACGTAAACTTTGAACGTGGATGGGGTCCTACCCTTATCCATCAGCTCCTGAAGGAAGGCAAGCACTTCCTTAACCCCGCAGTCCACAGGTGAAAAGCCACGGGCTCGACACCAAGTAGAGAACACCGACCATTTCGAGGCATAGAGCCGTCTGGTAGACGGAGGTCTAGCCTGCGCGATCGTGTTTAGCACTCCTTCCGGGAGGCTAGCGGGTACCCGTTGATGGCCCATGCGCGCAGGGACCACAGTTCCGGGCGAGGATGCCAAATCGAGCCCTCCGCCTGAGAGAGGAGATCTCTCCTCAACGGTACAGGCCACGGGGCAGTGCTGGCCATCCGCATCAGGACCGGAAACCAAGCCTGGTTCGTCCAGAGCGGAGCTACAAGCAGCACTGGGCATCCATTTTCCCTGATCCGCTCCAACACCTGAGGCAGGAGCGAGACAGGGGGAAAAGCATACAGGGGACCGCTGGGCCAAGCATGGGCCAGCGCGTCCCTGCTTTTCGAGAAGAATACTGGGCAGTGAGCGTTCTCGCGGGACGCGAACAGGTCCACCTGCGCTCTGCCAAACGTTTCCCACAGCAGCTGGACCGTCTGCGGATGCAGCGACCATTCTCCTGTCGGGACGTTGTCTCTGGACAGCATGTCTGGACCCGTATTCAGGTGCCCAGGCACATGCGCCGCTTTCAGAGAAAGGAGGTTGCGCTGGGCCCAGACCAAGAGGGGTTCCGTCAGCCTGCAAAGGCGTGCGGACCCGAGGCCGCCCTGGCGATTTATGTACGCCACCACTGACTTGTTGTCCGACCGGACCAAGACGTGGTGGCCCTTTATCAGGGGACGGAAGCGCCGTAGCGCTTTGTCGACTGCTATCAATTCCAAGCAGTTTATGTGAAGGAGCTTCTCCTGCTCTGACCATAGGCCAGCCAGCGGTCTGCCCTCGAGCAGCGCTCCCCACCCCGTGGTGGAGGCGTCCGTAGACACCACTTTCACCCTTGAGGCGGTCCCCAGACTCACACCAGACTGATACCAGCTGGTTACTTTCCATGGTTTCAGAGCCAAAACGCACCATTGGTCGACCCTGAAGCGACACCGGCCCGTGGTCCATGTCCACGGCGGGACCCGTGCCTTCAGCCACCTCTGCAGTGGGCGCATGCGAAGCAGGCCCAGCTGGAGTACAGGGGATGCTGAGGCCATCAGGCCCAGCATTTTCTGAAACCGTCTGAGCGGGACTATAGAGCCGTGGCGGAAGGATTCCGCGACGCGCTGAATACTTAGTACGCGCTACGGTGACAGGCGTGCCGTCATGGATAGCGAGTCCAACACTGTTCCCAGGAAAGAAATTCTCTGGCTGGGACACAGCGAGCTCTTTTCCCAGTTGACTGTCAGGCCCAGTTTCTCGAGGTGCTCGAGCAGTGTGGCCCTGTGTTCTATGAGCTCTGACCGTGATCGAGCTAGAATCAGCCAATCGTCCAAGTAGTTCATAACTCGCATGCCCTGAAGTCTCAGGGGTGCGAGAGCCGCGTCCATGCACTTCGTAAATGTACAGGGTGCCAAGGACAGGCCGAACGGCAGGACTGTGTATTGATAAGCCTGGCCCTCGAACGCGAATCTCAAGAATCGCCTGTGATGGGACGCTATTTGTATTTGGAAATAGGCGTCTTTCAGATCTATTGACATAAACCAGTCCCCTTGGCGCACTTGCGCGAGGATTCCCCTGGTCGTAAGCATCCTGAACTGGCGCTTCACAAGCGCTTTGTTCAGCTGTCTCAGATCTAGAATGGGTCTGAAGCCCCCATCTTTTTTCGGTACCAGAAAATATCTGCTGTATAAGCCCCCTTCGCTCTGAGCCTGAGAAAGGGGCTCTATGGCCCCCTTGCTCAGCAATTTCGCTATCTCAGCTCGAAGTAGATGAGATACTTCGTTTCTCACCGTAGTCTCGACGGGCGCCGTATAACGGCGGGGACGTCGTGCGAATTGTAGCGAGTAGCCTCTCTTTATAGTGTTCAGCACCCAGTCTGATACCCCGGGTAGCTTTGACCACGCTTCTGCGTGAATAGCTAGAGGTAGGATGCAGACCGGGCTCTGGCCGTGACCAGGCAACGGCTCGAGAGCTCCGGTACCCTGGGAACACAACGCCGTGCTTACAGCGTTCGAGGCGGGGGGCGCGCTGAACACAGCGGGCAGCCTGGCCGCGCTCAGATTCTCTACGGCGGGACGCACAGCGAGAGTGAGCGGGGCGAATCCCGTGGGATTCGGCGTGATTGCGGGAGGATGTGGGCACAAACCTACGGGCACATCTACTGCACTGTACACGCTTTCGGCCGGAGCCGATAAATTGTGTGTTGGTTTCGTTTTTACAGAAACCAAGGGACACGCGGCATGCAGCGTGAGCGGGCATTGTATGGGCGCATTCACTACATTGTTTGCACAATCGACCTGAGTCAGATTTATGTGTGCTAGCCTCGCACCGTGGCGGGCTGTGTCTGGGTGTGGGAATGGGCACTGGGGCGTGGGCATTCTTACAACACTCATAACACCATCGGCCGTGGCCGGCATACCAGAAAATACACTCTTTATTGGATTTATCTGGGTAGCCATAAAAACGGCTTTTTTGTGCAGGCAAGCGGGCTGAAACACCGGCTGCTTCACTGCTAAATACACTGGCACAGTCACATCGCAAGGAACTGAACGAGCGAATCATTTCGGTGGGGAACCGGCCGCAGCGGGATCCGAACACCGTCGCTTTCTTAGAGTGGCTAGGAAAGCTTCGAGGCCTCGGGCTTGAGCTCAATCTTCGGCCGGGGCCCGCGCTGAGCGGGGCGGCGTCCAGCAGAGCGAGAGCGCGGTCTCTGATCCCGGGCCTGGCGGCGCTGTGTAGCGGCGGCTGCGGGCGATGCAGGCCGAGGCTGCGAGCTGCGAGCAGACGGCTGCTTAGAGCGACCTGCAGCGGAGCTCGAGCGCTTCGGGAGGAAGTGCTTCATGGCCTGCGAAGTCTTCTGCTCCTCAGAGAATCTGTCCGCGAAATCCTTGACGGCAGATCCGAAGAGGCCCGCAGGGGAAATGGGCGCGTCGAGGAATACAGAGCGCTCAGCTTCCGTCATCTCAGACAGCGTCAACCACAGATGTCTCTCGGCAACGGTGAGAGAGGCCATATTCCGCCCCATGGCCTGAGCAGCGGCTTTAGCGGCGCGTAGAGCAAGGTCCGTAGCGCCTCGTAAATCCGCCACATTGACAGCACCCGGACCTTCCTCGTCCAATTTAAGGAGAAGGTCGGCCTGGTAAATCTGCAAGATCGCCATAGTATGCAGCGCTGAGACCGCCTGTCCAGCGGCTGTGTAAGCACGCCCGTGCAGCGATGAAGTCACCCGGCAGGCTTTATAGGGAAGCGTCGTCTGCGCGCGCCGTCCCGCAGAGGGCGGGCAGAGATGCGACCCGACCGCCGCCTCCACAGGAGGAATGGAGAGATATCCTTTATCTCCCGCGCCGGTGACAGAAGAAAAGGCCGCAGAGGTGGAAGTGTGCAGCCTGGCGGAGAACGGGGCGGTCCATGACTTGGCGACTTCGTCGTGGAGCTCAGGGAGGAAGGGGGCGGCCCTAGACTTAGACGGGGCTTCGTCCTTCTTGAGAAAGCGCCCGTCGAGTCTGTTGCACGGCGGCAAGGCAGGCGCCTCCCACTCGAGGCCGATGCTCTCCACGGCCTGGGTGAGCAGACGCATCAGCTCAGCCTCAATGCCGGGTCTCTTCCCAGAGGGTTGGCTAGACACGTCAGCGGGGGGGAGGTCCACAGAGCTCGCCCAATCCTCGCTATCAGAAGCCACAAGAGAGCATACCTCAGCAGGCTCGTCCAGCTCGGGAGCGGAAGCGGCGGCAGACGGCGGGCGCTGTCCGTCCGGGAGCGACTCAAGTGAAGCCGGCGAAGCAGGCGGGCGAACCGGCGAGCTTTGGCGGGCTGGAGAAGGCTCGGGAGCGCGCTGGGCGCGACGCTTCTTACGGCGCGGCACAGAAGGCTGGGACGCGGGCTCAGAGAACGACGCCAGGCGAGTCCTCAGAGTCACCATAGGCAGAAGTTCGCAGTGCGGGCATCCACCATCCGCGAGCGCGATAGCCGCGTGCTCATGACCCAGGCAGGACACACAGATGACGTGACGGTCCTCATCACTGAGTTGGGAGCGGCACGAGCCACAGAAAGGCATCTTTAAAAAGACGCAGCTCTTTTAGAACAGATAAATGGGTGTTGCGTCACGTAAGCAAACACACACACACTTAGCAGAGTAAAAGGATATAGTACGCCGGAAAGCGCAGCAGGTACGGCAGTTGAAGGCGGCTGGGCCAGCGACTTCAGAAGATGGCACGTCCCGCTGAGAAGGCTACAAGTCAACGGCGCGGCTTCTCACTCTGGATCCCGCGATGCGTGAGCTTCGCGTGAAGAATAAAAAATCAGAGGAAATACAGCTATCGAGGGGGTATTTATAGGGCGAGACCACGCCTATACTGGCGGGACATGACGAAATGAGCGCGAAGCGTCCTCATTCGTCATTACGTCACGCAGTGCCTCACTCGATAGGCTGCAGCTTTTCCAGCGAGGCAGCCAATGGGCGCGCGAGCTGTCTCGCCCTTGTCTGCTTGCTGCTGCAAAAGCGTTTTGCATGTTTAAAAAATTAAGGATAATTTTTGGCTTCAATATCTCGAGGAAAGAGTATTTCCCCATAGCGTAAGATATTACGCAGTACGAGAGATACTCTCGTAAGAGAACCCCCACATCCCCCACGGGTGCGACGCCCCTGCTTCATGACATCCAAAACTTTTTAAACAAAATCAATAGTTTACACTTATATTTCCTTCTTTTTAGAATATAATTGCTCTAGCTAGCTTTTTGCTTCCTTCTCGGTTGCTTCGTTAAATCCCGCTGCTTCTAGTGACTCAACGGGGCGGAGTTTCTCAGTCTTCTCTCATTGGTCAATTCTATTATACATCTTATTCAAATTATTCCTTTTCCACATTTATTTATTTTTCCCTACTACATTATATTTCAGTCAACAATCATATAAGCATAAGTTATAATTGATTTAAACTATATACAATTCGTATTATTAATCCTGAAATTAAGTCAGGGTTACATCCTCCCCTCCTAACTGTGAACGTCCTCGGAACACAAGTTAAGGTGAAATAACCCTCACACAATCTGTGTTTGAGATATTTCGGTCAACTCACTAGAATTTGCAATACCACTCAAGGCAGTTACAAAAGCAGTATTCAATCCTTGGAACAAAGATTGGGGTACTTGGATCAAGGGATTTCCAAGACTTGGATAGGTAAGTATCTTAGGTTTTGTCCTTTCCCTAGTAGAACGTCTGCACTCAGTTTCCACAACAGCGTTGCCTTCATTCAAAGGGCTGTTATCCTCACTGCTCTCTCCTCCAACATTGTCTCCTCCATTAACATTTTCTGTTTCAGGCGTATGGGTTGACTCACCGGATGCCGCAACATCAGGTGAGTTTTCAGCGGAAACTTCCTCAGGATAGTGTTCTTCAACCATTTCAGGTGATTGAACTTCTTCTGCGTTACCCATAGGTAAATAACTTCCTGAAGTTATAGCAGGTAAGACATCCCTTTGTCTAGGAAGGTCATGGTAAGTTATGAACTTTGTTTCCTCAACTGGATAATTTCGAGATGCATACTCAGAGATTGCATAGTCCATGTCTGAATTAACAGTCAGCTCCTCTTGTTCTTGCACACCAAGACTCGACCTAGTCCTAGGCTTCGAGACAGGCTGTGGTACAATAGGATCCACAGTTTCAGGAACAGGCAAAAATCCGCAAGGAAGTAGTAAGTCTCTATGCAGAGTACGAACTGGACCATCCTTCATCTCCGGACGAATTGTATAGACAGGTAAATTGTCCGCTCGCTTCATCACTACATAGACTTCAGACTCCCACTTATCAGCGAGTTTATGTTTCCCACGAATCCTAACATTTCGCACCAACACACGGTCTCCCACCTCTAAGGTAGACTCAGTCACACGCTTATCAAAGCGAACTTTGTTCCTTTCCGCAAGCTTTAGTGCATTGCGTGTAGCAACCTCATAGCTCTCTTTTAAGTGTGACTTCAAGTGTTGCACATACTGGGAATGTGATATCTGTGAAATTCCTTCTCTAGGCAACCCAAATGCCAAATCAAGTGGCAACCGAGGTTGTCGCCCAAACATTAATTCATACGGAGAAAATCCTGTACTCTCATGCTTAGTACAGTTATACGCATGAACTAAAGGTTTGACAAATTCCTTCCAACGACTCTTATCTTTCTCCTCCAGAGTTCCCAGCATACCTAAGAGTGTGCGATTGAATCGCTCCACCGGATTCCCTCGAGGGTGATAAGGTGTAGTGCGAATTTTCTGAATTCCAGCTATTGCACAGAGCTCTTTGATCGTATGCGACTCGAAGTCTGGTCCTTGATCACTGTGCAAACGTTCTGGAAAACCGTAATGCACAATAAACTGATCCCATAAGCTTTTTGCAACAGTCCTGGCTTTTTGGTTGAGTGTTGGTATAGCAACAGCATATTTAGTGAAAAAATCTGTAATTACAAGGATATCCCGAGTGTTGCTTTTATCAGGCTCGAGGGAAAGAAAATCCATACAGACAAGTTCAAGTGGTCGTGATGCTCGAATATTCACCAAAGGTGCGGCTCTCTGGGGTAAGGCTTTCCTCCGCACACAGCGATTACAGGTCTTTATTCTGTGTTCTACCTCAGAACCCATTCTCGGCCAATAAAACCGTGCTCGGACCAAATCCAGGGTCCTTTCTATGCCCATATGACCCATCTGATCATGTAATTGGTTTATGGCATAGGATCGGATTTGCTCGGGCAACACCAACTGGTACGTGATAAAATCTCCATCCTGTCGCCGTCTGTGCAAAACTCCCTCTTTCATCTCTAGACGATCCCACTCTCGCAGGTAAAAAGGGAAATCTGGAATTTCCTTCCTAACTACAGGAGGAGGTTTCTCATCAGATTCCAGATACATTAGCACTTCCCTAATTACTGGATCAGATCTCTGCTTTTCGGCTAGCTCTTCTTTTGTCAAATGCTGTATAACTGATGACCCATTTAGAACATCCTCTTGCACATAACAGTCCGGTACTGCATTGGGATGAATAGCAAGAGACATGACCAAGGGGTAAGCAGGATCGTTGTTCTGCTGTACAAGGTGTTTTTCACAAATAGCCTTGACCACATCAGGATCAGTCATACAGGAGGCGTTGGCATCAGCCGTGTGATACTGAACAAACTTTTCAATCCTTTCAAGTTCCTTTGTTGACAGTTGATCATCTGACAACTCCCCGTGCGGTCGTCTGGACAAACTGTCCGCATCAACATTCTGCTTACCAGCTCGGTACTGGAGTGTGAATGAGAATGTGGATAAAGCAGCAAGCCATCGGTAGCTGACAGCATCTAACTTGGCCGTCGTCAACAGGTAAGTCAACGGATTGCTGTCAGTAACAACCGTGAATGAAGTGCCGTAAAGGTAGTCATGGAATTTGTCCGTTACCGCCCACTTGAGCGCTAAGAATTCAAGTTTATGCGCTGGGTAACGAGATTCACTCCGGGACAGCCCCCTGCTGGCAAAAGCAATGACTCGTTGCTGCCCGTCCTGCTCCTGATACAGCGCAGCCCCCAATCCTGAGGTGCTAGCATCTGTATGAAGAATGTAAGGAAGCTTAGGGTTAGCGAAACCCAAGACAGGAGCAGTAGAGAGCTTGATGATCAAGGTTTCAAACGCTGTTTGACAAGAAGGGGTCCAACGACCACCAAATGGCTCTTTGGGGTTGTGGTACTGATCTTCTTTACCAAGCTTTTTGACACCTTTCCTCAACGGAGGATATCCAGAGGTCAGTTCATTCAAGGGCTTCACAATCTGGGAATAGTCCTTTATAAATCTCCGGTAGTAACCAGAAAACCCTAAAAATGACCTTAACTCTTTAAGGGTTTTAGGACGTGGCCAGGTCTTTATGGCTTCTATCTTCTCCGGATCAGTTTCTACTCCACGCTCGGACACAATGTGACCCAAGTACTTCACAGAAGTTTGGAAAAACCGACACTTCTCTGGTGATAGCTTCAATCCGTATTCCCTCAATCGAGTAAGCACTTGTAGTAAACGCCTTTCGTGTTCCTCCAGGGTCTTGGAAAATACAATCAAGTCGTCTAGAAACACGAGTACTTCCTTCAAGTTGATATCTCCCATACACTTCTCCATTAACCGTTGGAAGGTACTCGGTGCGTTGGTCACTCATTGAGGCATCCTGTTGAATTCCCAAAATCCTAAGGGACACACAAAAGCAGTTTTGGGTTTATCAGCTTCCTCTACCTCAATTTGATAGTATCCCGACTTTAAGTCAAGCACGGTGAACCATTTTGAACCATTCAGAGCTGCAAATGTCTCTTCCAAGTTCGGCAAGGCATATGCGTCCTTTATCGTCTGCAGATTCAATTTCCTGTAATCAATACAAAGTCGGACGTCACCATTCTTCTTCCTAACTACCACTATGGGTGAAGAAAAAGGAGACTCTGATTCACGGATAATACCGCTCGACAGAAGCTCTTGAAGATGTTTGCGCACAGCTTCAAAATCATGCGGGTGAATGGGTCGTGCTCTTTGCTTAAAGGGGGTCTCGTTATTCAGCTTGATGCGGTGCTTTACTTTCTGAGTCCATCCAAAGTCTAGTTCATGGTGGGCAAAGACCTCAGGCATTTCGTTAAGCTGCTTAGTAATCCGATCTTTCCACTCTTGTGACAATGGTGAATTACCAAAGTCCAAAGTCACCCTTGGCTCTTTACTCATCTCAGGTTCAATGCTCTGCGAGTCAGACTTGGATAAGGCTCTGTTAGATGAAAGCACGGACTCCATCGCATGAATTTCAGCGATGATGCACCGTTGTGGGATAATCACATCATGATCGGCCTCATTAGTGAGGACCACAGGAAGACATCCTGACTTCTCAGAAGGAAGGGTAAGTAAACCACACTTTACTACAACTCCCCCTGGTAAGGATGATACAGTCGGGTGCTCCACCACAACCCATTTGTCAACTGGAGTCTCCAATACGTGAACGGCACACTCCAAGACAACTGTTTGACCAGCGGTCAAGACTTCAGGTGTCCGACTCTTCAGTCTGACATGACCAAGAATACCAGTTTCACAGCGTTTGTGCTGCAGTTCAAGAGTGTATAGGACAGCCCTATAACCATACGAATCTGGAAGGAAAGGGAAGGATCTCAGTTTCAGATGTTCTTCATACAGAATATCCAGAGTGTTTGTTCCGACTAGAACCAAAGGTTGGGTGTGAGACTTAATGTCCGGCACCACCAAAGCAACGGTGGGAACCACAGTTCTGACGCCGACAAATTCTGCTGGAAAGGTTATGTTCAGGTGCACATATCCAAGGTACGGCACAGAATTTGCTCCTTCTACCTCTAGTAGGTCGGAGAGAGGATGAATGGGGTGATCCGAAAGATACTGTGCATGAAAGGAAAAAGGAACAGTGGTTACTTGCGAACCAGTATCAATCAAGCAACGACATTTTTGCCCTGATATATCAACTAGTGCATTGCACTTAGCGCCAACTAAACCTTTGGGGAGTTTAGCTTTCAAGTTTGGATTCTTAGGGCATTGGCTGCAAGTAGAAGCTTTAATCTTGGTGGGACTAGTAAGTATTTCAGTTCCGATTCGCCCCTCAATAGGAACCGGTTCTAGTTTAAAGCCTCTTTCATGACAGCATTGTGGGACTCCCATTTGGACTGTCTCTCTTTCAGCAACTTGCGTTTCTCTGCCACAAGTTTCGGATTTGGTTCGGAGCTGCAAGAGATTGCTATGTGGCCGTCTTCTCCACACTTGAAGCAATACCATGGCCTGGGCTTTTCAACTTGATTCCTCATTTCAATCGCAGTAGCTTCAAAATTTGAATTCTGGGGTTTCTTTTCCACTACAGGGGTTTTCCGAGCTTTGACTGGCAGAGTAGTTTTCTTGACAGCTCCAGCATTAGTAGTCAGTCTTGCCAGCTGACTCTGAAGACTGGCTATTTGCTTCCTTAGCTCCTTAGTCTCAGATGCGACTGACAGCACATCAGGACTGCCTGATTGATCAGTCTCATCAACCACCCATGTTCTTTGAGTGTGAACTTGAACACGCTGCTTAACTCCAGCCAAATGTTGTCTCATGCGCTTTGCTTTGGTCGCATATTTGTCTTCTTCAATTCGCAGCATCAGTAACAACTGTGCAAAAGAAGGAGGATTCTCCCGTTTTTGTTCCAGACCCAGGTCTGCTATTAGGTTGTTATCCCAGCAGCCCCTACAGAACTGTTTCAACAGATGCCGGTCTGCTTCACTGGGCAAGACACCACCCCTCTTAACAGCTATACTCAACGCAGCTTGAAGTCTAGACAAATACGCTGAAGGTTTTTCACCTGCATTCTGTAAAGTATTCATGAACTTAGCCAAAAGCTCGTCACCATCCTCTACAGTGCCAAAAGCTGAATCAAGTAATTGCAGATAATCGGATGGAGAGGCTTCAGGGCCCAAATGCTTCACGATGTCAGCAGCCGGGGGTAGAAGGCTGTCTAAAATCTTCCGTGACCCATGAAAGTTAGATATGGCAGGGTCTTGCAGGATGAAGTCAACACTTGTGCGCCACGTGTCATATTCTACCTCATTCACAGGCCTGGGAATCCTCCCAGAGAAAGCTCTGAGCCTTATGGTTGTGATCGCTTGAGAATTTGCTTCCTCGGTCCGCACCACATGCTCAACAACTAATCTTTGTACATCAGGTGGGTTCAGTACAGTAGGTGAAGTAAGAATTGAGTTACTCACACAAGTAGCAGCAGATGTCGCTTGCTGGCCTCCTGCTGAAAGTGGCTCACCCATTGCTGACGTGGTTTTCTCCAGTTGATCCTGATTAACATTAGTTTCAGGATGTTTGTCAGCAGTGCCTGTCTCAGCACACAAGGGAAAAACTTCAGAGGTCATCTCAGTTAGCATTTCACTTAGCATGGTCTCAAAGTTAACTCCGCTAAGCATTGCTATTTCTCTCAACCCTTTAAGATAAGACCTGGTGGCATCCCCTCCAAACTGTTTGGTATACACACTGGATAGAGACCTCACTACGTAGCTGATTTCAGGGTTGTCAATCAACTTGTGGGTGAAAGGTAATTCAGGCTCTAAAGTTTGCATAGCGTTCCCACTACTAAACTCAACAATCAAGTTTTGGTGAAATTCAGATTCAGGATCTTCAACCTTAGTTATTTTAGCTATAGACCCATATTTCTTCAAGACTTCTAGTAACTTCTCATCATCTTCAGTTCCAGTTACTCCACTAATTATCACTGCATTAGGGACCTTGATACCTTCAGTGACAATTACTTCCATTTTATCAAGGGCCTTGAATGACTCACCCTGTGTGTCTTCAGTAATAGAACACCACCTCCTGGCTGTGCTCGCCAAAGTTTATGTAGCGGGTGACATAAATTATATGATAAGGAAAAAAAATGTCTGTATTAATTAGCAGACTCTAATAATAAAACCGTATTTAAAGTATTTGCACTTTGGGCTATATATACATATATATATAGGCTATATATATAAACGGACCAATTGCACACCAGAAAATCACAGGAACGGCTACTGGAGGTAGTGTGTATATTCACTGAAAACACAGGAGTCAACGATACGGTAAGTACTTTACTTTGAATAAATTCCCCAAATAAAAAATAGGCCTTCTTAAAAGAAAACAATTAGATCAACAATAGGAAAATAAAAACAAGAAATGAATCACAATTTTCCAATGTAAAACAAATTAAACACTCTTCAAATATAGTCAGTTATCACTGGTTTACAGTCACCTGTTACTGTCACAGTGAATTAAACCTAGTAGTAACACCAGATTCACTGTTTAAAAGATAATCCTCTTCACTCAAAGAAAACACTTTGAAAGCGAATCACAGTTCAGTTCACTATCAGATTTCGTTCAGTTCGTTCATTCACTTATCTCAAATCCAACGATGCATCTGTCAATTCACAGTTCCATTCAGAAAAAGGGGAAAAAACATTCTTTCAGAAGAAAAGAATGAAAAACAACTTGGTTTCAGTCTCTGTTGTCCTCTTGATAACTTCCTTCTCCTAGCGTTCGATTGGGTAGCTCGCCATCAACGGAACAGTCCGATGAATTCAAAAAACCTGACCTATTAAAAAGCCAGAGATCGCAACACAATATATATTTATCTATGTTCAATATCCCTCAGGTAAGTAATTTCCTCATATTACAATCAACATTAACATAATAACATGTTTACAATAATTTTACATCAACTCCTCTCTCTTTTTCAGGCTCACGTGTATCATGTCAAAGCCACGTGAACTACAGCTCCGTGTGAGACTAATTAACTCAACGATTAAACGTATACATTGCAAAATCACATACAAATAACACTTACAGTTTCAATAAACATTTGTATTCACAATTGTCTTGTGCTTATTTCAAAATAAACAGCAATCAATCAATAACTCACCACATCCAGTATTTCCACACGATAATAATTCAAGATTGACATCCACACGAACATAAAATTAACTGGATTCTTTCAACATAACTGTCTCTTCATGACATCCAAAACTTTTTAAACAAAATCAATAGTTTACACTTATATTTCCTTCTTTTTAGAATATAATTGCTCTAGCTAGCTTTTTGCTTCCTTCTCGGTTGCTTCGTTAAATCCCGCTGCTTCTAGTGACTCAACGGGGCGGAGTTTCTCAGTCTTCTCTCATTGGTCAATTCTATTATACATCTTATTCAAATTATTCCTTTTCCACATTTATTTATTTTTCCCTACTACATTATATTTCAGTCAACAATCATATAACCATAAGTTCTAATTGATTTAAACTATATACAATTCGTATTATTAATCCTGAATTTAAGTCAGGGTTACATAGTGCTGAGTTATTTGCTGATAAAATGAAAAATAAATAAATTATAATTTATGAGGAAGGGAAAATTATGTACCGCAATGTGTCAAAAACATCATACAGCTCAGATAGTCATGTGTCATATGTCATTTGAAAGGTCTAATGGAGTAGAACACAACAAGCCCAATTATTTTGGGCTTTGACTTAACTTGAGTGAGTTTTTGTTAGTTAAGCCCTGCAAGACCAATAATGTAAATACTATACTGATGTGGCATTCACATGGCGTTTTTCACTCGTAACTTCATGAAACATGGAAAATTGCACATCCTTATTTAAAGCAGATTTTCACGATTAAAAGGAGCCTAAATACACCATAATCCATCACTCAGATCTAAATATATTCCTTGTTATGTTATAACACACAAAAAACAGCACAGATGCACATGAGTAAAAAAGTTGCTTAGACTTGGCGTTTTTGCGGGTACAAAAATTTAACTGAGGGGGCACAAATCAGATCTGAATCAGGCCGAATCACAGCCGTGCTGATATACAGCTATATCGCACTTCTATACTTGTGTGATATTGCTCATACATTATCTCACAAAAGTGAGTACACCCCTCACATTTTAGCAAACATTTTAGGATATCTTCTCAAGGGACAATACTATAATTAATCTTGTAGTTAATGTGCTGCTTGTATAGCACTATTATTTACTTTCCTCTGAAAATAACTCAACATACAGCCATTGTTTTGTAGTAACCGATGTGGCTCGGGTTAAAATTAATTACTGTGGTACGTCTGGTCAGGACGCAATGAAGATGCACATAGGTTTCGTTGAAGATTTATTGGGTGCACTGTGTGTGTGTGTGTGTGTGTGTGTGTGTGTGTGTGTGTGTGTGTGTGTGTGTGTGTGTGTGTGTGTGTGTGTGTGTGTGTGTGTGTGTGTGTGTGTGTGTGTGTGTGTGTGTGTGTGTGTGTGTGCGTTTGTGCGTGTGTGGTTCTATAAGACAAATAAAAAAACAATATATCAATACTTAAAGGGGTCATATAATGGTACTTGCACTTTTACAAGTTGATTGTACTGAAATGTGTGTTGGCAGTGCCTGTACACAGCCATCATATAATGATAAAAATCTATCCAGTAGTTTTGTTTTAATCTCCTTATATGTTTTTCCCTGCCTCAAATCAAGCCGTTCGAGCCTGTGACGTCACAAGCTCGCACGCCCCTCCCACGACTGTTGATTGACAGCAGCGTTTCAACACAGACCCGCCCTCGCTCGTGAGTGAGATGTCAATCATAGTTCGTCATTGTTTACACTGGAGCAGAATGGCGGCCGTCTAAGCGATTGTGGTGTCCTGTTCTTTGGTGTAATAAGGAACACAGCAGTCATTTTAATGTTCCTAAATCCGAACCGCTGAAGACGCAGTGGCTGAGTTTTGTTTATGAAGGAAATATTCACAACGAGCAATGTCAATGCGCTCATGTTTGCGCAAATCATTTCTCACCAGACTGCTTTTTAAACGAGGCGAGGGTCAATATAAATCAGGTTTAGCTAAGAAGCTGCTACTGAAAAAGGAATCGGTACCAACTATTCGTGTTCCTGCTGGACCTCCAGAAGAAGTGAGTGTAACGTTTTATTTATAAACCTTTATATGAATCTTTGCAAATCCCTTGCACGCTTCACGATGAATGTGGCTAATGTTTACACTCAGGGTGCATTACGGCATGTGTTCTATGTAACGTTACGACGTTCTCAATATAATTCATAATCCCACGTTTATAATGAAAAACGCGTTAGAGGTGTTGTGTTATTAAAAACTGTGTAAGTTACGCAGTGTTACAGTTAACGTAACAGGAATATTAACAGGAATATCAATGCAGTTACAAAACTATAGATGTACTTAAAAGTTTTCTTAAAACATAAAACATTTTCGTACTGCACTAAACATAAACATACAGCAAATTCTTAGTTATCCTTCAAATACTGCTAGAATCATTACTGACATGACCTCATGTCAGTTTCAGTCACGAGTTGTACCTAAAGCCCCGTTCACACCGCCAGCGATTATGTCGCTACATGTCGCTATCTCTGTACTGTGAAGTCGCTTGTGGGCGTTCGTAGTGCTGCCGCTCTACTGTTATTGGTAGACTACACGTCTGGCCATATCTATACAAAATACCATCAGAAGTGATATATATATATATATATATATATATATATATATATATATATTATATATATATATATATATATATATATATATATATAATATATATATATATATACAACTATATATTTTTTTATTTCACTAGGAATTAGGCTCAAAAGAAACAGTATGTTGTTGGGAGAGTTTTTTTATATTACCACAGCAGTGTTCAGTGGATTAAACAAGATTAACGATCGATCAATCAACAAATTAAACTCACTCATTCTGTCATATATTACTAAAACGTCATTTGAATTTGACAAATAATCAATTTTCTTGTCCCTAATAGTCAACATAATGCAGGGGAAACTGTAAAATGAACTGCAGCAGTGCTAAACGTAAACGTGCATCATAAAATTACAACACTCGAACTAGGGCTGCACGATTATGGCCAAAATGATAATCACGATTATTTTGATCAAAATTGAGATCACGATTAATTATCACGATTATTTGTTGATTAACCAAAACAAATTTTATTGTCTAATTATAACTGCATTCACATCCATTTTGTGCTACATTCCTGCTGCTGAACAAATATGTGCATTAAAATAAAATAGGTCTTCTTATTTACCAAAATTCAGCGCATCTCCTTAAAGAATAAATAAAAACAAAATAAAACCATAAAGAAAATGTAAAAAAAAAAAAAAATTCAACAGGGCACTATTTTCCATTGTGTAAATATACAGTATTTAAGGAAGTAAAATATTAACTTGCATTGTACCTGCAATGGATGTGAATAAAACACAAAATATACAGTCGATAAAAAACAAATATAACATAACAGAATGTAAACAAATGAGAACATTTTACGGCAGAACTATGAAGAAAAGACTAGTTTACAGGTTTTTGGAAAGAAACACTAGCCTATCGACATTTTCTGGCTTGAGGGATGAGCGAAGGCAGGTCACCACATTCCCCCCTGTGCTGAACACCCTCTCAGAGGGAGAACTTGTAGCCGGGATGCCCAAGTACTTCTTCGCCAGTTTTGAGAGACGTGGGAAGAGTCTCTGATGTTCCCTCCACCAGTCAAGCGGGTCCTCCTCACTGTCTAGGTTACCTGATTGTAGGTACGACTGAAGCTCAGAAGATATAGCTTGTTGTTCTTGGAGAGGACTGAGTCTTTGTGTGGCTCCCTCAGCAGCAGCAGTCTTAAAGAAACTCCCCAAAGTCTTTTTCTTTTTTGTTGTGGGTGCATTGGCATCCTCAGCAGTCTCACCATGAGGATCAGTTGGGCCCATCTCCTTGAAGTGTGTAGTAAATAAGATATGAATAATGAATAGCCCTAATAATCTAAATCTATTCAAGACTCATTTACAGAGAGTACATTACACCACTGGATTTCATATCATTTTAATCCACTTAAAAAAATCATTAATTTATCATACATTCTGTGAATCTAAAATCAATATTATTACTTACAGCCATGGTTGCAGGTGCAGTCCTCGCCATTTCAGAAGTCAGTCTGGCATGAATTTGTGCAACATTGTCCTCACTGACGTAGCTCAGCTTGAACCGTGGATCAAGCGCAGAAGCCAGATCAAGCAGTTCTTGTGTCAGAGGGTCATTGTATTTTTCATCCAGATAGCTCAGGATTTTTGTCTTGATGGTGCAGGTTAGGTCTGTCTCATCATCGTTCACTTTCAAGATGGAGGATCTGAAAAGGTGGAGGACTGGCTTCACAAAGGAAACGCTGATATACTTCTCACTGGAAAGCGCATCAGTAAATTCTGACAGAGGGCTGAGGGATTTATTGATGGCCTCAAGAACTTCTATGTCCTGCCAAGTGGGGATGAGGTGTCAGGCTTTTCTGTCATCGGACAAGACCTGAGATATTGCCCTCTGCTGCTCCAGGACTCGTGCAATCATAGCCTGCCTTGATCCCCACCTTGTGGGACACTCGGTCTTCAGTGTATGCTCTGGAAGCTTCAGTTCTATTTGTGCCTTTGTTAGCTGCTTTTTACGTCGCCAGCTGTACGAGAAACTGCTTACCAGCTTTTTGCAGAGACCCACTGCTCGGTCAATCCGAGGATCTCTCATTGCATACTCTAAGAAAGAACATGAACAAATAATATGCCAAATTAAACCAAATATTTGGTAAACAACCACAATCATATTATTCAAGATTTAAGTTAGTTCAATCCTATGTCAGACAACATGAGTAAAACTGTTTGGTTTCTCAACACTAGCAGAAATAACAGTTGTTATGGCTATATTGTTATTATCAGTAACATACTCACACACATTAACATAATAGGCACTGATTAACTAAAATTAATTATCACAAATATAGCATAAATGGTTAATTAATTATATATTTTTAATTAATAACAATTATTTTAATTCATTTTGCTCCTCGAAATGAAACCAAAACCAACACTTCTGAGGTAAACTTCTCCAGGATTATTATTACTATTAGGCTATTCTTATTCCTCAAAGCATAAAGTACATGAATCTGATGGATCACCTCAGATCATTTGCGTTTGAATAGCGCACGCTCTCCGTGGGCGTTTTCACATTAGACTGACATCTCTCTTTTCATACAGATTACATAAACAGAGAATATTTGTTTTCACTTTTAATTAGAGAATTTAAAAGAAGACAATTACATGTTTATAACGATATATTGATCATGCATGTTTGTTTGCAATTTTACAAAAGCACAATGTTTTTTTTTTTATTGTAAGTAGATACATACAAAAGTAGACATCTTACAGATTCTTTTTTCATATTTATTTTATTCTGTATGACCATAAATTACGGAGTAATTTAAGTATATTTTGCTAAGAATATATTGGAATATATTTTGGAAAAAAATATAAATTTATATTTTAAATTTATATATTTAATGTAATAAATATTTACAGCAGGGACAGCAGTTTGTAAGGGTTAATATAACTTTTACTCACCTATTGCTAGATGTAGTCTGTGGCCAAAGCACTGTAGCCTAGTCCAGTTATTTAGAGAAGCTGCCTTAACCACATTAGCTCCGTTGTCTGTTGTAATGCAGACAAGCCTCTTCTCCTGCAAGCTCCAAGAGGCCATCGCCTCCCTCAGACCCTGGGCAATTGACTCTCCCGTGTGATCTTGCGGGAAAAAAGACGTTTGCAGACTCTTCATTGCAAAATCCTCATCGATGTAATGAACTGTCAAACTTATGTACGGTTCCATTGTCCTGCTTGACCAAAGATCCGTTGTAGTTGCAAAGTACTGTACATTGGCAAGATCACTCTCTATTTCCCCTCTGCGTTTTTTGAAGAAAAGTGCCACCTTGGAAAAATAATTGCGCGAGGGGATCACGTATCGTTTATCCAGAGTGTTGACCAAGAATTTGAAGCCTTCGTTTGTCACCGTGTTTATTGGGCACATGTCTTTGGCCAAATAAAATGCGACTGCATTCGTTATTTCACTGTGTCTTTGGGAGGTGGATGGGTATGGTGATGTGCTAAAAAGGCTTGCTTCAATGGATGTCTGAGTTGATGTGGGATGATTAGTCTTTGCAATGCATTTCTTGTTCCTTATACATTCATCGTATTGAACTTTATGGGTTTTTTTTAAGTGGTTAAAGAGGTTCGTTGTGTTGCTTTGTGGCGCCAACACAACTTTACGGCACTCTTTGCATATAACCTGTTGTTGTTTTGTGTCACTTGCCTTGAACCCAAAATGCTTCCACACAATGGATGACGATCCGATTCTCGGTACAAGCTCCTCAGCCTCGCCCTCTGCTACGTTAGACATTTTTTTTTGTTTTCTTTGTTTATAGCCTTATGACCCGCTATCTGTTATACGTTACTCTGTTCTCTGTGACTGTCAACCAAGCTGCGCGCGCGCGGTGCATGGAATCACGTGATCAGACAGTGGTTTACAGAGCCTAGATTCACTTACAAAAAGCTTTGATAAGGAACGCAATGACGCATTTTAAATATCGCTCGATCACGCGAATTTGATCGTGGGAAGCCAAAATCGTGATCGTGATTAAAATTCGATTAATCGTGCAGCCCTAACTCGAACTATAAATGTATGAATTAAACTCACTGAGACTGTCGACAGTTTCTTTTCCATGCCTCATTTTATTATATCCATGTATGTGGTTACAGTCAAATCAGATAAAACAGTGAAATCTCCGTCGAACTCCTCTGTCTTGCCTGAACTCGAGACGGTGACGTGAGCTCCACTGAAAGTCTACTTTCCTATTGGTTGTCGCTCGTGAAAATCGCTTCACATTTGCATAAAGTTGAAATTTCTCAACTTTTGTCGCTTGTCTCTTGTCGCGTGTCGCCGGATGTCGCCAGCGCTCCATTGAAATGAATGGGATCATGTCGCTTTGTCGCTGCGTGTCGCTGGCGGTGTGAACGGGGCTTAACACTGAGATAATGTCACGCGTCACTGACAAGCCTACATTTACAAAAAAAAAAAGAAAAGTTTTTCAACATAAATCTGTCAACGAACTAACCTATAACTTACATTAGTAACGTTAAACACATAGCGTTTGTATCTCACAACTCAGATCAAAGTGACATTGTTAACCAACCATTCAGAAACGTCCTGTTCGAGCCTTATTGTCGAACTTCTTCGGGGCCGTCATCTTGTTTCGGGTCCGACTCCGGTTCAAACTGATACGGTTGCACAGATGGGTCCTCAGAGAGAATCCCGCTGCCATAATAAACCCTCAACTATTGTCAAGTTAACACTCCACGTGCGTTGTGTTACAGCGCCCACAGAACAGAGGGGCGGAGTCAGCGAAGCTCATTATCATTTAAAGGCATATGCACTTAAACGGAGTGCTGATCACAGAGCTGTTTTTGAGCAGGTAAAATGAGTGTTTTCTTAAAAAACGAATGAGAATTTTTAATAAAAGTATATTACAAACTTTTCATTTAGACCCTAAAGATTCATATTAACTTGTACAAAATTGGCATTATATGACCCCTTTAACATCCATACAATAATTGATGATCAATAACTTTTTTGACAAAATATAACAAATATTTTGAGTGAGCACCATTGTTATCTAGCACTTCCTGGGCATGGAATTCACCAGAGCTGCACAGGTTGTTGCTGGGATTATCATCCACTCCTCCATAATGACATCACGGAGCTGCTGGATGTTGTTTCTCCACCTTCCGCCTGAGGATGCCACACAGGTGCTCAATAGGGTTCAGGTCTAGAGAAATACTAAGCCACTCCATCACCCTCCTTCAGCTTCCTCAGCAAGGCAATTATTGTCATCTTGACGGTGTGTTTTGAGTCGTTCTCATGCCGTTTGGCCCAGTTTCTGAAGGGATGGCATCATGTTCTTCTTCAGAATGTCACAGAACATGTTGGAATCCATGTTTTCCTCAATGAAGCGCAGCTCCAAAGTACCAGCAGCTCTCATGCAGCCCCAGACCACGATGGACGATGCATATTTTAGACACGAGGGTAGCTGGGAGGATTGTGTATTCTGCTTAACGATATGATTAAAATGCAATGTTCACTTAGCAAAGAGTTCCAATGATGATGATACTTCAAATTCACAAAGTATATATTTGCAATCATACACTATACTCCCATAGTGTATGAGTGCAGAAATATATATGTTTTTATTGAACATTGATGGAGCAACATATTTTGTGTGAAAATAAATCATAAAAGAGTTTTGTTTGTTTCAAAATCTTACACATGTATGAGGTTGTAAGGTAGCCCTTTTACCCCCACCAGCATGGGGCAAAAGGCACAAATTATTTATACAAATAATTCAGCTAAAATAAAATATTTGTAATAATGTCTAAGTCTGAGCTGAATTTTTGTGCCATCTAGTGGTTTAAAAGAGAATAAAGTATTTAATGTCTTTTACCCCTGTGCCTTTATATCCCCCATTGTACCAAATATATCTGAATATCTGCACTGAATTCAGTATTTGTTTTTTTGTTTGTTTTTTATGTGAGAGAGAGTGATATGGATGAATGCCAAAATATAAAGCGGGAAATGCGTGGCCTGAAAGATAACGCACTTTCATGTTCACTCTGATGTTCAAGTTCTGAGGTGGACGGTCTATAACTGAAAAGTTGTTGTAGTACAGGTGTCTAGTTTAGTTTATTGTGCAAGATTATGTAACTATAGTAACCGCTTCATCGCAGTGTATTTCCAAAAATTAGAGAAATGCGTAATACTGTCCTACAACTGTCTTAATAGTATTGTCAATAAAGAATATATCCATAAATTTAGTGATATACTATTTATCTAATCCTGATCTTGATTGTGTACTCCGTTTATTAAATCTTGCTTGACATATTTTTTTCTTTTCTTAATAGAATTACTTCAGGAACAAGCAGTGTGGGGCATTTGCCCTTGACCAATAAAGTGTTCTGCAACTAATGTATACCCCTTTAACAGTGAAATAAATTTTAAAACACATAAAATCTTAATATATGTTTTAGCAAAGTAAAATTTAAAAAAGTTAAACTATGAGAATGAATGTTAGGCCATCGATGCGGAGAACTTGTAAAAATGTGAAGATAAAAAAATCCCACACGAATACACTTTCCATTAGCCTGGCTGCCAGCCCGAACAACCGATCGCACCGCGAACTCGACAATTGACTACTGTGGACTTCGACCGAAAACAGGAAGAAAATACAGGTATATGAGCTGGCTGAAATAACATAATTTTTATTCATATCTTTCACATATACTGCAGTCAGATAGACCGTGGTCACTCTTAATAACACCCCTCATGACTGTGCACTTGTAATGACAAATCAAGGATGTTAAGAGGCTAAAAGCAGGTTTAGAACTTGCCCCATTGAAGTCAACAGGGTGCGAATTTTAAAAAGAGGATAACACGGTGTAGGAAACACCGATTTTTGTCGTTTTTGTCTGTACTGACAGCACTCCAAATGTACAAAAAAATGAGCTCAATGTTAAAATTGACCGGAGTTCTCCTTTAACTACACTGAAAACAATACACAGACACAGACCAGGAACAGGACTCAGGAGCAGTACAACCAACATTGACAGTAGCAACATAAGAACTCACAAGGACTGAACTGAAACACAGGGCTTAAATACAAGGGCAAACAAGCTAAACGAGCTTCCCGAGCGGGAAAACACGGAACAGGGGCCCGTTAGCTGGATTTGATTGTTGGCGATTTGGCATGATCTTGGATTATTTGGTTCTTCGACGCTCATCCTGGACTTGCTGTCATAGCAACAGGTGCACTAGCTTGAACCTGCTCGTGAGCAGGCTTATTTCATGTTAAGAGGATTAGATCCCGGCTTTATAAGCGGAGCTGATACGGGAAGTCTTTCGCAGCCATGTCTTGTCCGTTTTTACGAGAAGAACCTGTTGCTGAAGGTGGCAGAATAATTCGAAGAGCTTTTCGAATTCAATGCGTATTGCGAGATAGACAGGATCCTTTGGCACAGCGCGATAATACACTTATTGAGAGATATCGTTTTTCTCGTGAGGGTGTCATATACATCATTAATTTGTTGGAACCACACATTCAAAGTTCGACTCGTCGGAGTCGGGCTTTAACAACGGCACAAACTGTGTGCATTGCCCTGAGATTCTTTGCGAGTGGCACGTTCCTTTACACTATTGGAGATGCGGAAAACTTGGGGAAATTGCTGTCTGTCGTGCCATTCGCAAAGTGTATCTTGCGCTCAAGCAGTTTTTAGGGGGTTTTGTGGTATTTCCAAGCCACTTCAGACCACAGGTTGTGAAGCAGATTTTTTTTTGCCATTGCAGGTACATTACAATTGTTAATGAAGATCATGCAACCATGATCATGCCAAAAAGTAGGACTTACAGTATTTGTTCCCCAGGCTTCCCTAACGTGATTGGTGCCGTTGACTGCACACACGTCCCCATCAAGGCCCCACCAGGCCCCAATGAAGGGGATTTTGTGAACAGAAAGGGATTTCAAAGTGTAACTGTGCAGGTAAATTACTATTTCAATTCTTAATATTCCAGATTAGTAATATATCAAAAAAAAATTGTAATCAAAGTATGCAGTTGACTGATTACAAATATATTTCTAGATGGTGTGTGACTCAATGTCATGCATCACAAATGTGGAAGCAAAATGGCCTGGTTCTGTGCATGACTCTAGGATTTTCAGAGAGTCACATTTATGTACATTGTTTGAACGTGGTAAGGAACATTTTTATATCAAGCTCACCGTATGACATACATTTATTCTGAGCCTAACAAAACTGCATTTTTCCAGGTGCTTACGACGGGATCCTGCTTGGAGACAGGGGCTATGCCTGCAGGCAGTATTTTCTGACGCCATTCCCTGACCCAAACCCCGGACCACAAACCCGTTACAATGCAGCTCTAGCCAGGACAAGGGCACGCATTGAAATGACCTTTGGGCAACTAAAGGAAAGATTTCAGTGTCTGAAGGGTCTGAGGGTTGCACCTGGCAGGGCCTGTGACATTATTGTTGCATGTGCCATTCTCCACAACATTGCCACCATCAGAAAGGAGAGGACCCCTGTGGTGGAGGTGCAGCCTGATGATGACCTCCAGCCAGTGCACTTGGACAAACCTAGTGGCAGAGCTGCACGGGACAGAATTGTGGAACACCATTTTTGATTGGAATTTTTTTTTTTTTTTTTTTTTACAAACAAAAACATTCATTAAATGAATAGAAGACAAGACAACATGCTTAGTTCCTTGATTTTTTATTTCAATTATTCTTTTTCAAGAAAAGCCAGTGATGGTCATCTTTTCCCTGCAATAAGGTATATTGTTATCCAAGGTCAGCATTAGTACTCTTTGTGAAATAGTGTATTAGCACTTACTCTGAACTTCCTTTTGAAGTAACTCAATCTCTAGGGCCATTTTTTTCTTCTTTAAGGTGTCAAGTTCTATTTCTCCCCTTAATTTTTGCTTTTTCAGGTCAAAATACTCAATTTTCTGTTGTAGATTCCGTTTATATAGGGTACGGATATCACCGTATGTGCCATTTTTGGATAAAAAGAATTAACAAAAAACAAAAAAAAAAAAAAAACACAAGCCTCATGCAACAGAAATAAAAAGGAAATATACTACACTGCCCACCTCTGTATCACTTTGTGCTGTAGGCCTGTCTGTAGGCCTGTCTGTAGGCCTTTCCTCCTGCAACTCATATTGCAGTCAGAAATTATATGTACACAACTATAAATTAAGTAGTTATGTACTTACAAGTACTTCCTCCAAAGGACAGTCATCTGAGAGGGTTTCTTCACTGTCCTGTGCAAAAGAAACAAATGGGTATTACAAAATGTTGCACTTTCTTTCCTTTCTTACACAATGGCATTATATTAACTACACTAGGAAAAAAAATGTGATCAATAACATATTGCAAAATATTTTTACATTAAGTTATGCAGTTTTCACCTTCAATTCATCACTTCACCTTGCAATTCATCACTACTCAATATTTATCAGTCGATATGACTGTACCAGCCATTTGGATTATAGGCCTACTTAATTTAATGCAGCAACAAATTATTTACAGTGTAGCAAGATCATTTAAAACTCATTTACCAGTAATGAAGGTGTTGCTACTGGTCCCTGGCTTTTGGTCTAAGGAAGAGCTGCCCCCAGGGATGCCCTCCACAATGGGTCGGTTCACATTTAAACCAAGGGCCAGCTCTTCTGCCGGGGTATAACGTGGGGGTGCAGGACCACACACCTGTTTTTTTCTGCTCTGCCTTTTTCTTGGTTGCTGTTATAAACAGACAAACACATAATTTAACATTTATTTTGGTAAAAGAGACTAAACAGTAGAAGTAGAAAAGATTACCATTTTGAAGAATATTCTTGTATTTCACTTTTACTTGTTCCCATGTTCTAGTGGGTCCTGAGGTGGCTCTGACATTAAGCAATTATGAAATTATTAAAATTCAAGAATATATATTGTAATAAGAGATAGAACCATAACATGGAACACTTACGCATTTAATTTGTCTGCAACTTTTTGCCAGCCCTCTCTCCTGGCTTTTGCACACTTTGAGGTGTTCCCTGCCGTTTTAATTAAGCTTTCAAATTCTGCATATCCTTCTAGCAATAACTCTTGCTCTGCTGCGGTGAAAAACTGAGCGCGCTCTTTGGCCATGGTGAACAGCCAATAGCAGCGCTGCTGATCAATGTTTATACTTTCGATTCATATCCCCTTTTAACCCAGCGCATGAACGCGCAATTATCTCCGATAACTCAATCCAGCTATACTAATCATAACCGGCAGGTGTGTTCGAAGAACCCAATTAGCCAGATCATGATTAGGCCGATGATATCATCTTGGATGTCTCATTTGATCTCGGATGTTTTAAGCAACATACGAAGAACGGGCCCCAGGACTGAACCAAATGCACAAAGACAGGGGGAACACAGACAGACATCACAACACCTACTCACAGTTGTATTATTGCGTAATAGTTTTATTATGGTACTATTATTAACTTTTAAATATCTGGTTGACTACTAGTATTTTCAGTATAGCTTGATTGAAGACATTTAGTTGCATAAACATTTTTCTTAATATGCCTGTATGTTTCATCTGTGGAACATAAAATTACAAAAATAACTGATGGCATAATATTATTGATGCTGTGTCCATATAAGATCCTGTGTCTAAATATTGAAATGTGTTTCACACTCTTGCCACTCTGGGGCAGCAAAAGACTGAAAAGTACCATAAAGTAGATTATGGTGAAAATGGTGGGGGAGGGCATGAATAGAAATAGAAACCCCATCGAGTACAGTTCAGAACTGCAGTCTTTATTACTAACCTGATTACCATGAGCCTGCAATAGTTTGTGATGCACCTTTTGAATGTGGTTGCCATGGGAATGTTAGTGATGGTCTTAGCTCTCACAAGCTGCAGTCCCTTTGACAAATTCTGTTGCCTGAGCTCATGCTGCAATCTACTGTACCAAAGCAAATTCAAACAGGCAAACAAACACATGTATTGTCTAATTTTGTTAACATATGGACACATAATTACACAACAATACCAGTGCTTAGGTTCTCCTGAGATACAAAGTATAATAATGTAAGAGATAATTGTGTGTGTGTGTGTGTGTGTGTGTGTGTGTGTGTGTGTGTGTGTGTGTGTGTGTGTGTGTGTGTGTGTGTGTGTGTGTGTGTGTGTGTTGGAAGTATGACTGAATTATTCAGTGTGCACATTAAACATTATAAATTTCTGTCACTATGGTAACACTGTTATGCATTAGCAGGGGCTCTGTTAGAATTTTTCATAGTGCTGTCTGTTGAGATTTGTGGTAAACAACTATAGAAAATGCTTTGGACTACAAGATGGACACACGTTTGCCTAATACTTTTCTCTTTCTTGCTCATAAATTTTTGTGTTTCTTTTGTGCACAGAGAAAATTGCATTTAAAATACAGTAATAGTATTCAACCCAAACCGTTTGCCTGTGTTTTAGGTTGATTTTTGTAAGTTTTATAGAAGACAGAGAGGACCTGTACCTTGTCCAGAAAGTATTAATGATGACCACAGTGCATCAGAAAATGTCTTGAGACCTTGCATTTTTTTCCCATTCCACAGCCTGCTCTGTGTGAACGAGCCCTTAATCATCAAGTTTGGCAACTAACGTTAACAGTCTCAAAATATTCAACAATGTGCCACGCCGCCACACGTCAAATAATGCTCTTAGTTGCTCCTTCCCCGTCAAGTTGGAAATGCAGAACAATGGTTTGGCCACTGGTGTCAGAAGTAGCAACTGTGTTGCCCGGCCTATAGTGTGGAATTAATTTGCACAGCATAAAGTATAGTGTTAAAAAAAGTGTCTTTAGCATTTTAACCATGTGTTATTTCTTTAACAAAGTTATTTTAAAATTATTAAAGGCATTTTATGAAACAGACAAAGACCAAACACAACAAGAAACAGTTCGTTTTTTAAACGAAAGTCATCGTCTATGCATTCATTTATCTGTTAATATGTCTGTCCCGTGAACTAGAGATGTGCGGATGGGCTATTATTTAATCTGTTCACGTACAACCGTTTCTAGGGTTTACAAAGAATGGTGTGAAAAGGGAAAAACATCCAGTATGCGGCAGTCCTGTGGGCGAAAATGCCTTGTTGATGCTAGAGGTCAGAGGAAAATGGGCCGACTGATTCAAGCTGATAGAAGAGCAACTTTGACTGAAATAACCACTCGTTACAGCCGAGGTTGCGCAACCCGACGGTCCAGAAGCCTGGACCTCTGTTATGGATCGGTCAAAGGTGCTTATAAATCCTACAGCAGAGCTCCACTAGGCACGTCTGACCATAACTCTGTTTATTTGGTTCCGTCCTACAAACCGGTACTGAAGAGAAACAAGCCTGAATGAAAATTGGTTCAGGTTTGGTCAGAGGACTCAATCCAGTTCCCTTATCCTAGGGAACTCGAGCTGCGTCATCGCTGTGGGAACGCCCCTGCGTTGTGCGTCATGAAGCACGTATCGAATCAGCCCAATGGAGAGATGGAACGTCATAGGCGGGTGACGTCATCGACCAGGAAACTATAAAGCACCCCAAATAATACAAGCACATCAGCTTCTGTGCCTTCAGTCGCGCTATATGTGAATCTGTCCCTGTGTGAAATATTGTCTGTCCTTACATACTCTGCACCACACAAACAATTTATATATGTATATTTATATATATAAGAGAGATATTGGCGAACGAACAGCAGTTTTGGAAAGTGTGTCCTTCCCTGCTCGCGTTATTTAACGAGTGGGGATACACACGATCTTTGTGTTGTTTGTTTGGGAGTGCAGCATGCCCAATCTTCTCTTGAGGGAGCTGATTGTGAGCATTGCGAGCGTCTGCTGTTAAGGACGCTCCGCTCCCGCCGAGCGCTCTTCGAGGAGGGCGGCTCGGTGCGCGCTCCCCGCGGTTCGGGTCCCGCTTCTGCTGAGGCAAGGCGGCGGCGCTTATCGTGGGGATCGCAGTTGGATCTATCAGCGGGGTTAGAGACGGGCTCTGCCTTATCTCTGCCTTTACCTGTTAGATCCAGTGTCTCAGCCCGGGTCGGAAGCACGCTCTGCGGTTTCTTTCGCCCGGGCTGATCACAGTACTGCAACTTTCTAGTTATAAAAAATTGACGAGATAAAAATAGCAGTATTGATGAGGGAGATGTGAGATTCGCCACCTTATACTCCCGAAAGCAAAGAGCTCATGGAGGTTCTCACTCGAGCTGTATCAAAATCATTAAACATTGAGTGGCCAGTGGTTAGGAGTCTGTTATTAATCTAAGTTAGATGAAACATTTCTCCCTTCCCATGTGCAATCTCCACGCCGGTGCTTGCCCTTTTTTTCTATGATCTGCATACTGAGGTGTCGAGATTATGGAAGAAGCCGGCTTCTGAAAGACTAAGAATATTTATCATATTCTGATTTAGACTTTTTGAAAATAAAAGGCAGTGCTTTGCCGCGGGTAGTAGAGACGCTTGCGAGCTATCTCTCTTCCGAGGCTGCATTGTCATTTAAAGCACCGGCATACTTTTCAAGCCATTATGAAACATTTCGGCTTTGTAAAGTGTTTTCGGCGGCAGGTCAGGCTGCGTCGTGTCTGCACAGTCTATATTGCGGGCATACCGGGCTGATTTGCTAAAGGACGTGAACGTGAGTGAGGAGGCATTACTGACGAGGTTCGAGAACTGCGTCAGGTTGCCGATTTATGGTAAAATTAATTTTTCCAACATGAAAGAGAAAGAAAAAGTTTTCTTCTAATCTTGATGTTCCTCTCTCTCGGGGTTATTCAGTGACTTAGTTAATACTGTCATTAATAATTTCAGGAAGAAAATAGCAGGCAGCAGCTTTTAAAAGGTTTCTTCCACTAAAACTTCACGTCCCCGGGGCTGCTGGGCGGGTGCAGCCCCGGCCGTCTACGAGCTCATTGCTTAGGCGCAGCAAAGCAGAGTATTGTGTCTCGAGCTCCCCCTGCTGGTCAGTGGGACCAGACGCAATACTCACAGCCAAAAGCTTTAAAAAATAAATAAATAAAGACAATAGAACTGATTTGAGGACAGTTATATTGGCTATGTTGAGGGCGGTCCCCACCGAGGGAGAAAGGTGTTCACCTCTTTCTACGGTGCCCATTCTTCCTCTGTGCCCTCAGGGGCCCGTTCTGCCAACCCCGCCTTCATGCCGGGGCGCAGACGGTCCCAGCGAGCGCTTTCCCGAGGGACGCTCGCTCCCTCTGACTCTGAGGGTGGTCCCCACATAGGGAGAAAGGTGTTCACCTCTTTCTACGGTGCCCATTCTTCCTCTGTGCCCTCAGGGGCCCGTTCTGCCAACCCCGCCTTCATGCCGGGGCGCAGACGGTCCCAGCGAGCGCTTTCCCGAGGGACGCTCGCTCCCTCTGACTCTCAGGGTGGTCCCCACATAGGGAGAAAGGTGCTCACCTCTTTTTACGGTGCCCATTCTTCCTCTGTGCCCTCAGGGGCCCGTTCTGCCAACCCCGCCTTCATGCCGGGGCGCAGACGGTCCCAGCGAGCGCTTTCCCGAGGGATGCTCGCTCCCTCTGTGGAGGGTCTCAGAGCAGTCAAACCAGTTGTTCCCTGCCGGTGCACCGTTACAGGGCGCTGTGTTTGCCGCTCAAATTACACCAGAGGCCAGTCTCGAGAGACTGGTACGCTTAGAAGGGGTTCTGCCCATAGTGTGGGCCCCGAGCAGACTCTGGTAATGGAACAAGAGGTGAAAACGCTCCTTCAAAAGGGGGCTATAGAACGGGTTCCTCCTCCCAGTTTGGAGCTAGGTTATTACAGCCGATATTGCATCGTTCCAAAGAAGGATGGGGTTGTGTCCAACTTTAGATTTGCGCCTATAAAATCGCTCGGTAGGGGAGTTCAGTTCAAGATGCTCACTATCAAGCAGGTCGTGTCACAAATCAGGCCCGAGGGCTGGTTTGTCACGATAGATCTAAAGGACGCTTATTTCCACATTTCCATCCTTCCACAACACAGGATGTTCCTGAGGTTTGCCTTCGGGGGCGAGGCATTCTAATATAGGGTTCTTCCGTTTGGTCTAGCTAGTAAAGCTAGGCCAGCTACTCACTGTAAAGCAGTTTCAGTAACTGTTGGGTTTGATGGCAACAGTGTCCAACGTTATACCTTGGCCTGTTGTACATGAGACCGCTACGGTGATGGTTCAGGACCAAGGGATTCTCCCCGAGGGGAAATCCACTCTGCACGATCAAAGTCACGCGGCGCTGCCTTCGTGCTCTGGTCTTGTGGAAGGAACTTGGTTCCTATCCAAAGATTCTGTGCTGGGGGGCTCTTTGTCGTCTCGTAACGCTAACGACGGATGCTTCCCTCACAGGGTGGAGGGCGGTCATGAGTGGTCGTCCAGCCCAAGGTCTGTGGCAGGACCATTATCTATCATGGCATATAAATTGTCTAGAGATATTGGCAGTGTTTCAGGTTCTGAATTACTTCCTAGCAGACCTGAGAGGTCATCACGTGTTAGTTCAGTCTGACAACACGTCGATGGTCTCTTATATATACATATCATCAGGGTGGCCTGCGGTCACGCCGGCTTTACAAGTTGGCCCGTCAGGTCCTCCTGTGGTCTCTAGGGAAGTTACTATCACTGAGAGCAATGTATATTCCGGGGTATTTGTATGTGGTAGCAGTCTCCCTTTCGAGGCAGGGGCCTAGGTCGAGGGAATGGAGACTCCACCCCCGAGGTGGTGGAGCTCCTTTGTTTGAGTTTCGGTCACGCCGAGGCGGACCTATTCGCTTCCACGGAGATATTGCACTATCGTCTGTGGTTCTCCATCATTCATCCAGCCCCTCTGGGGTTGGACGTCATGGTGCAGCCGTGGCCGAGGTCACGTCTGCACGCTTTTCCCCCGATTGCTCTGCTACCAGGGGTTCTGGAGAGGGTTTGCCGGGACGGGGTCAGCCTACTATTAGTAGCCCCGTTCTGGACAGCCCGAGTATGGTTTGCGGACCTGATTTCTCTCCTGGACGGCTCTCCTTTGGAGCTCCCCGTCAGGAGGGACCTACTCTCTCAGGCGGGCGATATTTCTCCCCCGCCCGGAGTTATGGAAACTGTGGGCTTGGCTTCTGAGGGGGCCCAGCTCTTAGATTCCGGTCTCTCAACCGAGGTTGTTGAGACCATCTTCACTCCAGAGCTCCATCCACGAGGAGGCTATATGCCTTGAAGTGAAATCTTTTCACTTCTTGGTGTGGAGAACACCTGCAGGACCCAGTTAACTGCCCAGTGGGTGCAGTGCTGGAGTTCCTGCAGGAGCGCTTCTCCGCAGGGTTATCCCCCTCCACACTAAAGGTGTATGTGGCGGCACTAGCTGCTTACCATGTCCCTTTCAGTGGAGTTTCTCTTGGGAGACACCCGCTTATAACTCGTTTCCTTCGTGGCACTTTGAGGCTGAGGCCAGCAGTTCGCACGAGGGTGCCTTCCTGGAATATGGCCATTGTATTAGAAGGTCTTTCCCTAGCTAAAGCCTTTTGAACCTATCGAAGAAGTTCCTGAGAAGTTTCTCACTTTTAAAACTATCTTTTTTCTTGCTATCTCCTCTCTAAAAAGGTTCGGAGATTTGCAGGCTCTGTCGGTTTACCCTCGTGCCCGGAATTTTCGCCTGGTATGGTTAAGGCTTTTCTGCATCCTAGACCAGGTTACGTTCCCAAGGTCCCTACTAATGTTGTTAGACCTACAGTTCTGCAGGCTTTCTGTCCTCCTCCATTTCAGTCGTCAGACCAGGAGAAACTTCATTTACTCTGCCCTGTTAGGGCGTTAGACGCTTATGTCCACAGAGCTGCCCTGTGGAGGAAATCAGAACAACCATTTGTGTGTTTTTGGGCCACCCAGGAAAGGGTGTCCCGCGTCTAAGCAAAGAAGGAGCAAGTGGGTGGTCGAGGCTATCTCACTTGCTTATGAGTCAGCTGGTCAGCCTTCACCTTTGGCTGTACGAGCGCACTCTACTAGGAGTATGGCTGCTTCTAAAGCTCTATTGTCAGGAGTTTCCCTAAGTGATGTTTGTGACGCGGCTGGATGGTCTTCACCACATACTTTATTAAGTTCTATGATCTAGACTTAATTTCTACCCCTGGGGCACAGGTGCTCTCGTCCTCTGTGCGCTAGTTCTCACATGACGGTCACTTGCTCCTATGGCGACGTGGGTATTCGCGTTCCCACAGCGATGACGCAGCTCGAGTTCCCTAGGATAAGGGAACGTCTCGGTTACGTATGTAACCCTAGTTCCCTGAGTAGGGAACGAGACGCTGCGTCGTTCTGCCATACTCCCGGCACTCCCGTTAGCGCTTCCTTCAGGCTTATCAGAAGCTGATGTGCTTGTGTTATTTGGGGTGCTTTATAGTTTCCTGGTCGATGACGTCACCCGCCTATGACGTTCCATCTCTCCATTGGGCTGATTCGATACGTGCTTCATGACGCACAACGCAGGGGCGTTCCCACAGCGATGACGCAGCGTCTCGTTCCCTACTCAGGGAACTAGGGTTACATACGTAACCGAGACGTTTCTACAGGAATGCTACGGTTGCACTGACTGGGATCTATTCAAAAATGAATATAATGACATTGATGAGCTCACAGAGACTGTTTCTGCATACATTACCTTTTGCAAGGACTTAGTCATCCCTCGTAAATCCATTTCCATATACTCAAATAATAAACCATGGGTTTCTAAATCCGTCAAAAGTATAATCAATCAACGAAACATTAGCTTTAACCAAGGTGATATGACTCAATACAGAGTACATCAAAAACAAGTTAAAAAGGAACTTAAGATTGCAAAACTTAAAGGGATACTCTACTGGTTTTTCATATTAAACTATGTTATTCCCTTAACTAAGACGAGTTGATACATACCTCTCTCGTCTCAGTGCGTGCACTAAATCGCTGTCTTGCCGCGAACATTTGTTAGATCTTATCTCAGCCCTGTTCATTTAATACGTGCCAAGATGAGAAGCAACCAAACACATCCACGTTTTCCCTATTTACATACAGTTACTAGAGTAGTGTAACTCGACCAAGAACGGTGAAACAAAATAAAATGTTGCACTTTTCTAAGCGTGTAAAATGGATATTGTATGGCAGAATACCATAGCAAGTGCTTGGGAGCACTTCGACTCGGCGCAGTAATATCATATCTCGTGAAAAGTCCGCTCCCGTTGAAATAAGAGGGAGGTGGAGAGGGAGCGAGGGGAGCGGACTTTTCACGAGAGATGATATTACTGCGACGAGTCGAAGTGCTCCCAATAAGGCTGAGATAAGATCTAACAAAGGTTCTCGGTAAGACAGCGATTTAGTGCACGCACTGAGACGAGAGAGGTATGTATCAACTCGTCTTAGTTAAGGGAATAACATAGTTTAATATGAAAAACCAATAGAGTATCCCTTTAATTATAAAGACAAAGTCGAGAACTTGCTGAGCACAGGCAACTCACGTCCTGCATGGGACGGTGTGAAAGCCATCATGGGGATGCAGCCTAAGAAGTGTCCGATTTCCATTAATGGTATGTCAGATCTTGCCCTCTCTAATGAACTGAACACTTTTTATAACCGCTATGATATTTATGATTTTAGCGAGGAGCTGTCAGTTTTTAATAACGTTGTCCCCGGGCAGTGTAAAGTCCAGGTTGACAGAAATAAGGTCATGACACTCTTTAGAGGTACAAGTGAAAGGAAAAGTCCCGGCCCTAATGGCATTGGAGGCCGTATATTGAAGAACTGTGCTGAACAGCTGGTAGACATTTTTTGTTTTATTTTTAAAATGTCCTTGCATCTTCACACCGTTCCTCGCATTTGGAAAGACTCAATTATTGTTCCGGTGCCTAAAATTAAAACTCCAGTGTCCCTTAACGACTTCAGGCCTGTGGCGTTAAAGTCACTCACTATGAAAATGTTAGAGAAGATCATGAAGGACGAACTTCTGAACTCTGTCCAAGATCTACTGGATCCGTTTCAATTTGCCTATAGGCCGAACCGGGGTGTGGAAGATGCAGCTTGTACTTTTTTGAATGTAATTCATACCCATCTCGAGAATGCAAAGAGCTTTGTGCGGCTGCTTTTTATCGACTTCTCTTCAGCTTTTAATTGTATCCAACCACATATTTTAGCAGGGATTTTGGAAAGTACATTTAATATAGATCCCTGTTTTTTTTTTCAATTTTTGGTTGATGAATTTTTTAACTAACAGGTTTCAACGCGTGAGAGTGAATAGCATGTTATCTGATGTTCTTTTTCCCTCCACCGGCTCCCCCCAGGGCTGTGTCCTCTCCGCGATTTTATTTATTTTATACACAAATGCATGCCAAAGCCAGCATACTGGGCGTCATATCATTAAGTTTGCCGATTACTCGATAATAGTGTCATTGCTGATGCATAATGACCTTGAGCATGGCGCTATTTTAAACGATTTTACAGTGTGGTGTAAATCGTCTTTCATTAAGATTAATGAGACAAAAACTAAAGAAATGCGGATCGATTTTAGTACGCCCTCTCTTCTACTCTAATTAAAGACCAAGCTATAGAAGTGGTGAAGCAATATAAATACCTTGGCATTATTATTGATGACAAACTCACTTTTGAGCCACAAGTTGACGCTGTCTGCAAGAAATCTCATCAACGCATGTTTTTTTATTATTTTTTTTTATTAAGAAAAGCATCTCAAGCACAGTACAAGCATCAGATTGTTACATAATTAAATAAAGGGGGGGGGGGGGGGGAATCAAAAAATAAACAAACATAATAAATGCTCAAATGCAGATGAGCATATAATCACAGTAACATATGCATACATATAAACAACTAAATAAAACAGAGGGGAAAAAAAGAGAAAAAAAAAAAAAAAAGGTGGGGGGTTATCCAGAGCTCATCTCCTTAAAATAATCTAAAAATGGGCTCCAAGATTTCAAGAAAAGATTGGGTTTCATTCACTCCAAATTTAATCTTTTCAAGTTTGAGGGCAAAAAGTAGGTCAAAAACCCACTGACGGTAGGTTGGAGGAGATGGCAGCTTCCAATTAATTAGTATAAGCCGTCTAGCCAACAATGTGCAAAGTGCAATATTATCCATTTCTAAAGTTGTAAGATTAACATTTTCCGGAAGAACCCCAAATAAAGCTGTCAATGGGTTGGGGTCTATTACTGTTGTAAGAATTTCTGAGAGACAACTAAAAATTCCCCACCAAAACCTTAATAACTTAGGACAGGGCCAAAAAGAATGAAATAGAGAGGCTGGCTCCACAACACAGCGTGGGCAGGTGGGGTCTAAATCAGGAAATATCTTGCCGAGTTGCACCCTAGACCAATGAATACGATGTACTACCTTAAATTGAATAAGCCTATGCCTAGAGCTATCAACGCATGTTTTTTTATCATAAACTTCGCAATTTTAATGATGATAAGACTTTCATGAGGATGTTTTATTGTTGTTTTATTGAATCTATTCTTTCTTTTGCCCTTGTGAGTTGGTTCGGGTCCCTCACGCTTAAAAACAGAAATAGGCTGCAATATTTAGTTAAAGTGTGTTGCAAAATTTCCAATAACCATTTGACCGACCTAAACTTGATATATGAGACAAGGAGCCTTAACAAGGCACAATCAGTACTGGCCAACCCTAGTCACCCCTTGAACAGTTTCTTCATTTTATTGCCGTCGGGCCGCAGATTCAGTTTACCTAAATGCAAGACAAATAGACATTCTTTTGTCCCTTCTACATTCAGATGGTAGAGTCAGAATTTGGCGTAAACAGTATGAGAACATGGATCCATCATGCCTTGTTACCACTGTGCAGGCTGGTGGTTGTGATGTAATGGTGTGGGGGATGTTTTCTTGGCACACTTTAGGCCCCTTAGTGCCAATTGGGCATCGTTTAAATCCCACGGCCTACCTGAGCATTTTTTCTGACCATGTCCATCCCTTTATGGCCACCATGTACACATCCTGTGATGGCTACTTCCACCATGTCACAAAGCTCGAATCATTTCGAATTGGTTTCTTGAACATGACAATGAGTTCACTGTACTAAAATGGCCCTCACAGTCACCAGATCTTAACCCAATAGAGCATCTTTGGGATGTGGTGGAACGGGAGCTTCCGGCCCTGGATGTGCATCCCACAAATCTCCATCAACTGCAAGATGCTATCCTATCAATATGGGCCAAAATTTCTAAAGAATGCTTTCAGCACCTTGTTGAATCAATGCCACGTAGAATTAAGGCAGTTCTGAAGGCGAAAGGGGGTCAAACACAGTATTAGTATGGTGTTCATAATAATCCTTTAGGTGAGTGTATGTTCATTCACCAAGGACCTAATCACAGTGTGGCACATCTTCTTCCACACTGTCAGTTAGATAGGCCATGCCATAAACTGGTCCCTGTAATAATAATAATAAT
Organism: Chrosomus eos; assembly: GCA_036326025.1. Taxonomy (NCBI): domain Eukaryota; kingdom Metazoa; phylum Chordata; class Actinopteri; order Cypriniformes; family Leuciscidae; genus Chrosomus; species Chrosomus eos. Next base: position 14,108,163 of record CM070824.1, read on the forward strand.
AATAATAATGATAATTCATTACATTTATATAGCTCTTTTCTCGCCACTCAAAGCACTTTACATAGAATGGGGAATCTCCTCAACCACCACCAATGTGCAGCATCCACCAGCAGATGATGCGACGGCACCCATTTTGTGCCAGAACGCCCAACACACACGCCAGTTTATTAGTGGAGAGAAGACATAGTTATGAAGCCAATTGGTATATATATATATATATATATATATATATATATATATATATATATATATATATATATATATATATATATATATATATATATATATATATATATATATATTAGGGCTGTCAAATGATTAATCACGATTAATCACATGCAAAATAAAAGTCTTTGTTTACATAATATATGTGGGTGCACTGTGTATAATTATTTTGTATATATTTAAATACACACACATGCATGTATATTTAAGAAAAAAAATAATGCTAATGAGAAGCATTCAAATCTCTCCGTTATTAACTGTAGATCTCTATTATATCTCTATAGCGCTGACGTGCAAACCAGGAGAAACATTGTGCCGTGAATGAACTAACGTTAGGCTTTAAGTACACAGATCAGCAAGATTCACCATGGATTTAATATTGTAACACTAACTGTAGCCATGAAAGTTTGCCTGGAATAGTGAAATGCTTTCAAGTACTTAACACATCTTTTCCTAGCACTTCAAAACTCAAATATTATCTAAATATTATATATATAAATATATTTAAATGTGATGACCAAAACATTATTTTTTCATCCTTCAAAGATTGCCCCCATTTTTAAACCTGAAAGTTTCAAGATGTAAGAAAACTCAAACTTATTTAAAAATATTTTTTCTTTTAACAAATAGGAAATTTCTCTGGCATTTCTTTCTTTTTACTGTATTGAAAACATACCGAACCGTGACACCACTGTATCGTATCGAACTGAACCGTGAATTTTGTGAACCGTTACACCTCTAATGTATGTTCTCATAATTTTTTTATACACTTATTTTTTTGTTTACATGCCTGCCGGGTATTTTAAAGTTATGCTATTTGTTTTTATATTAGACTTTTTTTTTCATATACTTACTGTTGCACTAAAGTCCAAAAGTGAATAATTTATGTTATTTATTACTTGATTGTTCAAGCTACCTCACAGAAGTGCTCTGTTTGTTAACAGAGTTTTTGAATGTTAAAATAAGGTGAATTAAATAACAAATAAGGAACATCCTAGATCTGTTTTTTTGCTCTTCTTTATTCTTTTTTTTTTTTTAATGTAGCCTAATATAGAAGTATCGGATCGGGACTCGGTATCGGTAGATACTCAAAATCAAATGACTCGGACTCGGACTCGAGGGCAAAAAAACCTGATCGGGACATCCCTATATATATATATATATATATATATATATATATATATATATATATATATATATATATATATATATATATATATATATATAATCATTTGACAGCCCTAATATATATATATATATATATATATATATATTAGGGCTGTCAAATGATTATTTTAAAATGATTTATTTAAAAATAATAATAATAATAATAATAATAATAATAATAATAATAATAATAATAATAATAATAGAGTATCGGCACCTCTTTTGGGCCACTTAAAGCATACTATATATAGTATATATATAAAGCATTATATTTATATATATATATGACTTAAAGCACTGTATATATATATATATATATATATATATATATATATATATATATATATATATATATATATAATATATATATATATATATATATATATATACAGTGCTTTAAGTGGCCCAAAAGAGGTGCCGATACTCTATTATTATTATTATTATTTTTTTTCAAATAAATACCTCCCCTGAGGTAACAACAACTATATTAAAGGGGTTTTATATAAAGCAGTCAACAGACGACCACTTGGACAAATATTGAGCCCTGGCACTAGCCACATCAGCCCACATTACCCCCCACCCCCCACAGCCATGTGCATTTAAATGGTAGGCAGTTAGGGCGGTTCGGGGGCATGCTCCCCTGAGAAAATTTTGATTTCTTTGACCTACATGTGCAATTTAAGACTTTTTAAGGCTCAAAAATGGATAATAAATAACTTTAAAACCATGTCAGTGTGCATTAGATTATTTGTCAATACCTGCTCTCTCATCTTAATATTTCTTTTTCTCTCAGTCTCCTTATCCTGCCGTATTTCTTCCCCTCCTAAAGTTGAACTTTGACTGAGTCTTTTCATTTTCGTCTGTGTCAGTGAAGAAATGAAACATAGGCTCAACTGATGAGTTTTATGAATCATTTTCTTAGATAAGTTAATTACTCAAGGCTACCAGATCAGCATTGCCAATAGGAACCTTCTACAAGCTTTGGAATTTGAAAAGTAGTTTTAAATAAAACAAATTATAGGCTACGTTTAATGCAGTTGGTGGAATTGGCAGACGTTCCCTTAGGCATGCGCTGTGGAAACGCGTCAAAGCATTCTCAGGTATAAATGCAGCATTATTGCACGTAAGTGATTTTAAACGAATATTTAATGTCGATAATGGTTACATAATGTTAAAACTAATCCTGCTATTGATCTAAGATTGCCGACCCGTGCCGAACAGTGGCAAGGGAAAACAAATGTCCGGCGAAATATCGAACATAAAACTAACTTTACCGCGCTCAACCACTGTGAGTGCATTTCACGGATTTGTGATAGCTCGCGTTCAGTGGGGAGGAAGGGAGGTTGATCGTTCATCGGCCCATCTCGGGACCAGCGAGATTCGTTGATATTAATTAATTAATTATTAATTAAAAATTATTTAATAATTAATTAATAATTAATAATTAATTTTAATTAATTTATCTGTGGTGCTTGAACGCAGTTCCGGACTACATTACTCATACACAGGGGTTAAAGTGGTCTCTGCTCTCGGTGGGACGAATTAGGAAGTGTGCATTGTGAAGGGCAGAGTCGGCTCCAGAGCAGATCTACTGGAGGGGCATTGGGTCATCAGCGGGGGGGCACTGCCGTTTGAGAAATATTTTGATGCAAAAAAACGAAACACCTTTTATTATTATTATTAATAATTATTTTTATTTGCGAATTTCCCCACCACTTTTTGCCAGGGTCGATATTGTCACCATTTTTAAACATCTCGCGGTACGGATGTACCAATACAAATAAATAAAACATATCCAGTTAAGTAGCAGAGCATTCATTTGTTATCTATAAGAGACGATCTAGCATGCTGAAATGTATTGTTTTTGAAATCAAGTGATCAAAATGCTCGTTGACTGCGATCAGTGGTGCTTATAAAGTGTTCTCTTGTGGCTCGCGCTGCCACGCACAGTCTCCACACGGATGCGCATTTTAATCCGTTGCGGAGAAATCTCTATTCGTTCCGGTGAAATCACAAAGTAAAATGCACACAAACGTGTCCCTGCTTGATATACAACCACTGATAAACATAATCGGTGTAATGAGGAAAAAAAAACGATACGAGTGCGGATTAGAACCCAGAACCTCTGACACGCTTGGCAAAAGTTCTGCCCCTGGACCATTAAAACACATACAAAAATAGTCGGACTGGATATATCTATTTCTTCACGTGAAAATTCTTGGCTTAGATCTCATTAAATGACCAATTAAACACAATGTACTATTTAATATATATATATATATATATATATATATATATATATATATATATATATATATATAATATATATATATATATATATATATATATATATATATATATATATATATGTGGGGATGATTAGGAGGCCATGATGGACAGAGGCCACTGGGCAAATTTGGCCAGGATAGCATGGGATTTTTGTGACCACAGAGAGTCAGGACCTCAGTTTAACGTCTCATCCGAAGGACGGTGCTCTTTGACAGTGGTGTCCCCATCACTATACTGGTTCGTTAGGCTACTGGGTGACATGACTGGAATACCATCTTAACTGTTGTTCACCACATTTAAATTTATATTCAAGTCTATACTGTGATTTAAAAATAGAAAAAACTATTTAGTAAATTAAATACAATTAAATAAACAATAAAATAAACAATATAATTTTAACATTTTGATATATGTATTATTTGAATGTCCTGATTATCCTGAAACAAAACCAGTTAAAAACCTCTGCATTACATTATTTCAGACCACACAATGCTAGGGCTCCATCTCCCACACCTACAATCTCAGCTGTTTCGAACAGCATTTAATTTGCATACATCACCCACATTGAATTCCAAAACACAAGCATGCCAGCAGCTCTACACATTTCCCATAATGCCAATAGTACTCATCAGTGTTCTGATTAGAATACAAACATTTTGTATACAGTCAAGTCAAATGGATTTTGTCTATATATTTTTCAACAACCGCATATACAATACAGTACATTGAAAAATGCCCTCAATACTACTTTGCCTCCAGAAGAAACTGTTAACAAGAATGTCAAGGGATGGCCAAAGGGAGCAAGCTTGAATCTTCCAGACCCTTTTATCCACTCTGACTTGAATATGATCAATACTGCCACATGGAGAGTTTACGCATACTCACTGAGGGAACTGCTTACAACAGTAACTGTGTAATATTTTGTCACCATCATCAAACATCTCATTCAGAGGCCCTAGCTGCTGTGGTGGCAAACAACTTTACATCACTGAATAAGAGACAAACATGTACCAATTGTACTTAAATGTTATTTATTTTCTTGCAAGAAAAGGCCAACATTCATACAGAATGGCTGTAGAGAGTAGGGCATCCTTCCTTACTTATAGTCCTTACTCTAGGCCAAATGAAGATATTCATAACTAACTTCGTTAGATTTGCTTATCATATGCTACCCTTGTAGTGGAGGCCCTCTGTCTCGGTCGTACATTAGTCACACATTTATACGTATAAGTCATACATATATAACATTCAATTTCTCCCACACTGCTTTCTCAGGTCAATGCCTGCAAAGCTGATTTCATATAATGTATGTGGATAGCAAGGTGCTTGGCGTAGGCAGAGCCAACCTCTCACAGGCATCAAAAGAGCCTAGACTATGCCCTGAAAATACAATTCAACTCAACAATGAAGCATGGAACATTTGAAAGACATCCAATATGATCACAGAAAGCAACTGAGGGCATGATTTGACCTCAAGAAACACTATGTGTTAAGCAAACCCCTCCCCCTTAGATAGCAGTGCAATGGAAAGTGAAATCAGCCCAGTTTGACACTATGGCAAGGCAATCCTGTTGTCCATGCATCTACCACCACCCAAAAACACAGGTTTAGTTTTCTTATTGGTAGGGACATTTAAAATAAATCATCAAACTATACAGATGTCGGTACACAAAAAAGCAGCAACGATATTCTTCTTACTACACACATTTAAGGCCAATAAACATTGTTTGCAACTAGGGATGGCTCGATACCACTTTTTCATGTCTGATACAGATACTACAACTTTGAGTAGGCTATCTGCCGATACCGATCCAATACCATATTTTTTCCCTTTTAAACAAGTAAGCTGTTAATAACACATTTGTCAGGAGGATGAATTGTACTTAAAGGTTGATGGTTCAATCCCCGGTACCACCTGACCAAATGTTGAGGTGTCCATGAGCAAGACACCTAACCCCAGCTGCTCCGGACGAGCTGGATGGTGCCTTGTATGGCTGACACCGCCGTCGGTGTATGAATGAGTGGATGAATGGGTGAATGTGAGGCAATATGTAAAGCGCTTTGGTGGCCATTGGTCTGTTGAAAGCGCTATATAAACGCTATATAAATGCAGCATTTTTTTTTACCATTTAAAGCTGCAGTCCGTAACTTTTGACGCTCTAGCGGTCAATAAACAGAAATGCAAACGTATTGCTGAAAAAGATTGTAGTCTGAGCTACATCTCTCTGTTTATGTCTATGACTAGTCACACAGGTACTTGGCTACTCTGCAGAGGTACGACCTGAACCAGTCTAAAATAAACTCAGCATACTCCTTTCCATGATGCTTCTGCAAGTGTTTAACCCTCTAAGACCGACGGGAGCGTCGGCGCTCCCGTTTCCCTGTGTCTGTTTAAAAGCCTATAGAAACTGAAACCAAATGGCTAGCTCAATCATTCTTTTTGCATACAAAACCAGAGATGTAACATGTTCAGATCAAGCCTCCAACATGCCCCTGTTGCGTTGTTTTCACCCTCTAATCAGTCTGTACAAACTGTGTAATATGCGTTTACAAAAAAACTAAAACACAAAAATGCATTGCACGTCTATGCACACAGATCTGCGATTGATAGTTACGTCTTCCGATGACTCATTGACGTTTCACGTTCTGTGCACTATGACCCCAGGTGTGTCGCATGTTGTGACGTCACACGCTGCGTCATTTGACCATGCGTTTGACTCCCGTTTGACTCCCATTTGCTATATGTTCCTTATATAGTTATTGTCTTTTTACCATTGCTTTATTTTATCATTTCTTTCTCCTTTAGACATTCACAAATACAAGGACATTCACACACACACACATGCGCGAGCGTGGGCGCGCGCGCGCACGCACGCACGCAGCGTTAGGTCTAAACGAAAGTACACGCCTTTTTTTGAATGAGTGTAAAAATGAGTGTATCTTAAAAACTAATTTATGTAAACAGTTCAAATCAATTCTGTATAGTTTTAAATTGTTTTATGCACATTTTTCTCATTGACAAGTTTGAGGTTGACATTTATCCATTTTTTGTATTGAATAAAATATGTAAAAAAAAAATAATATATATTTTTTTCTTTTTGTTTATTGCACTTTTGAGATATTTATATAGTTACTATTGATTTATTACAAACATAGCCTTCAAATTGGGAGTGTAAGGATTATTTTGATGTATGGCATATGAAAATGCTCAAAAGAATGACAGCACAGCATGTAAAAATACAAAGATATACTCTGGTGGAATTGTTCTATGGCAGGTCATAAAGGGTTAATCAAGTTTGTTGTGTTGAAGTATCCAATACTGCTGCCATATCTTGAAATGATTACATTGCATAAATTGCACTCGGCTTTGATTTGTTCTTCTTTGAGTTTAAAATAACTCCACACAGCTGACATAATAACTGCTGACAGGTCTCACCTCTCTCTCACGTTCTAGCTACTGTTCTCGTGAAGTTAGTGTTGCCAAGTCCGCGGCCCCAAAAAAATATAGCAATTTTTATCTTCGGCGGCTTTATAATTTGTTAGTTCTAAATGAGGCCAATTGTAGCCCAGCCTCAGTTCCAAGATTTTTTTTTTAATAAAAAATCTCTTAGTTGATGAAATAAATTGTTTTCATTTTATAAAATGCAATAATATTAAATTTATATTCAAATGAAAATAATGCTGCAGGAAACCTTACCCAATGAAATGAGGAAATCGCACTGCAAAGGTAGATCGACCAATTAGGTTGATTCAGTGATGGTAACTCCAACCACAAGTCAGACGGAGACAATTTGTTTGAACTTGGGGAAAAAAAATGTCTACGTAGGATGGCGACGAATGGGGTTACCAGTCCAATCACGCCACCTTCACAGCTGTCTTCCAGTGCCCTGCGTAAATCTGAAATCCCTATTGTGAGACTAGCATGGACAAAGGACTCCTATTTAACACAGGAATACCAAGGTACACTGGGAAGCATATCCCATAGCTTAGAGGAAATATGCAATTAATGCCAAACCAGAGGGGTGGGAACTTAGAGAATACACATATGACCCGAAGGATGCATATGGAGAACACTGGGGTGTCCAGATGCAGGTGGAATATTTCAACCCCAGGGGTGGCAAGGTGGCTTGCCAAGGGAAAGACACATGATCAGAGAGGCTTACAGTGGGAATTCACATTTGGGGGTTGCTCCGGAGAGGGACCATGCACACGGAAGGCACCTAGCCGACGCACAGGCAAGAGACACTGGCGCCGACATCAGGAGTGCTGGAGGAACTTCAGGGCTTTCGGGGAAGCTCACCTTAGGAGAATATCGCACGTATCCAGTCTGTGGAGTGGAATGGCGAGCAAGCGAAGACACCTGAGCGGGTCCAATACTAGCTGGTTGAATATATCATTTTCTTGCAAGAGAGCACAATTGAGCGGACACAACTTTTTCTAGTATTTTAGACATAAATGGAAGATTTGATATGGGTCTGTAATTTGCTAGGATATTTGGATCTTATTGTGGTTTCTTAATGAGAGGTTTTATTACTGCCAGCTTGAATATTCTTGGAACATGACCTAAAAATAAAGACGAGTTAATAATATTGAGAAGAGGTTCTTCCACTACAGGTAACACTTCTTTCAGTAGTTTAGTGGGTATTGGATCTTATAAATATGTTGTTGGTTTAGATGCAATGATAAGTTTATTTAGCTCTTCCTGTCGTATAGTTGTTTGAAGGTAACACTTTATTTTACGGTGTCCGTGATACAGAGTAATTACTTAATTAATTACTTAGTAGTAGACATTGTAATAACATGTAACAAAATGTAATTAACATGTAACTAAGTTATGGAACAGCCTGTACTTACAGATTGTAATTACACACATGTATTAGGCAGCTACTGTTACACATGTGACAGGCCGAGTCGGTTACATACGTGTTACCCACTTGGTACAATGTAACTTAAATATGTTACTATGGTAAAAAGCCTGCAGTTACACATAGTCATTTTGTACCTTATAAAATAAAGTGTATCAAGGTTGTACTTACAGTAAGTGCACTTCATGTGTATCTACATACCTTATCCATCTGAATTAACCCTCTAGTTTACAGCTTAAATACATGCAGTAGCTTCTTAATTAAATTCATTTTACAGAATATTACACAGGTATAAGCTACGTAAAATAAAGTGTATCAAGATTGTACTTAAGTGTACTTCATGTGTATCTACAAACCTTATCCATATGTACTTTAGCTTGAATTAGACCTAACTCCCAAGTTCACAGCATAAATGTATGCGGTAGCTTCCTAATTACATTGCAATTACATAATATAACACAGGGATAAGCTACGTAAAATAAAGTGTATCAAGATTGTACTTAAGTGTACTACATGTGTATCTACAAATCTTATCCATATGTACATTAGCTTGAATTAGGCCGAACTCCCAAGTTCACAGCATAAATCTATGCGGTAGCTTCCTAATACCATTCTAATTACATAATATTACACAGGGATAAGCTACGTAAAATAAAGTGTATCAAGATTGCACTTAAGTGTACTACATGTGTATCTACATACCTAATAAACATGAAGTACACTTAAGTACAATCTTGATACACTATTTTAGAAGGTACAAAATGACCATGTGGAACTGCAGGCTTTTTTCACACCTTAGTAACATATTTAAGTACTTGTTGTTACATTGTGTAGTACAAAGTACTTTCTTATATGTGATGCGATCTGGGAAAACCCACCACATGGTGAAATTTGACATATTACAGGTTTTGCGATCATATTAAAGCTTGGTTCAAGCCCTTTCCAAATCTGTTTTTATTTCTTTTATAGATGGTCTGTAACAAAAGTTATGGTTATCTGAAGTCGGCTGATCGATGTGATTTTCAGAAATGGAATTTTGAGAAAAACAGGTTTAAATAACTGTCACGTCCTGCTAGCGGGACGACGGGCGCTCTTTTTTTTATTGCCTTTTTTCATATCACATATTTTAGTAATCATCATAGATTAGGTATCATTCGAAAGCTTACAAACTCAAAATTCATCCTGTGAAAACCGTTCTGAAATTGGACGATTGAGAGGCGAGCAAGGTCTTTTAAACGAGCAGCTTCAGACTCTGTTGTTCTCTTGTGCTCCGCATCACATAACGCTGGATAAAAATAAATAAATAAAAACTTGCGTGCCGTTGTAGTTTACACAGGACTGGCGGGACCTTTATTCTGTTATGTGGTTTATTTTGATAGGAGAAACTGTCTTTGTAGTGTTAAGAGATTCTAAATAAGATTCTAAATACCTCTAAATTAGTTTGTTTCCATTTACGCTCTAAGTTACGAGTTTCTCTCTTGATAGCATGCGTAGCACTGTTAGGGGCGGCAGTGGCTCAGTGGTTCATGTAGATTGTCTACAAACCGAAAGGTTGGTGGTTCGATCCCCGGTTCCACCTGACCAAGTGTCGAGGTGTCCATGAGCAAGACACCTAACCCCAACTGCTCCCGACGAGCTGGATGGCGCCTTGTACGGCTGACACCGCCGTCGGTGTATGAATGTGTGAGTGAATGGGTGAATGAGAGGCAAAAATGTAAAGCGCTTTGGTGGCCATTGGGTCTATGAAAGCGCTATATAAATGCAGTCCATTTACTGTTGTACCATGGTGCTTTAGTTTTCTCTCTAACCATTTTTAATCTAATTGGTGCAACAATATCTAATGTACTAGAGAAAATGGTGCACAAACTGCTAGTCATTTGCTCTAGTTCATATGTTTGTTTGGGTTCACTGAGCAGCTGAGATAGATCAGGTAAGCTATTTGAGAATCTATCTATAGTAGTTGGAAGGATTGTTCTGCCTGGTTGATAACGTGGCGCAACATGACAAATTCAGCAGTACGTAGTATGCAAGTTACCATGTAATGATCAGTGACATCATCACTTTGTGGTATAATATCTATATCGTTTTGATTGGTTCCATATGATATAATTAAATTTAGTGTATGATTTAGACGATGAGTGGGACCACTGACGTTTGGGTAATCCCAAAGGAGTTTAATAAATCTGTAAACACAGCCCCTAACGCATCATTTGTGTTATTTATGTGTATGTTAAAATCTCCAACAATTATTGCTTTATCGACATTGACCAATAGATCTGATAGAAAGTCTGCAAACTCTTTTAGGAAATCAGCATAGGGCCTGGAGGTCTATATACAGTAGCCAAGGCTAGAGATAATAGGGATTTCTTTCTTAAATCTAAGAGCGTAACATTTAGCACAAGTACTTCAAACGAATTAAACCTGTGACCTGTTTTCTGAGTAACATTAAGAATATCTCTATAGATTGTTGCAACACCGCCGCCACGTCCGATCAGACGGGGCTCATGCTTATAACAGTATCCTGGTGAAGTAGACTCATTTAGACCGAAATAATCATTTGGTTTAAGCCACGTTTCAGTAAGGCAAAGTACATCGAAATTATTATCTGTGACCATTTCATTTACAATAACTGCCTTAGGTGTGAGTGATCTAATGTTTAGAAGACCTAGCTTTAGAAATTGTTTTTGTTCACTGATATTGAGATTTTCTGGTTTAATTACAATTTGATTTTTCCTAGATCCTACAGTAGATTTATTGTTTGGCCTTACTAAACGAGGAATAGACACAGTTTCTATATAATGTTCTACATTGGTACTTATATCAATTAAGTTGGGACAGCAAAGACTGTGATTTGGACTTTGACTTACTAGTCATACAGAACCGGTCTTGTCCTAGTCGGTACGTCGGAAGTGGTCCAGACACGATGATTGTTGCTTCAGGCGATGTGCTGCGTACCGTCTCGATCAGGCTTCTGTAGTCCTTCTTCAGAACCTCCGTTTGCCGCAGCCTGATGTCGTTCGTTCCCGCGTGCAGCACGACAGCTCCGACACCTTGTCACCGATCAGGATCTCGGGAACCTGCGCAGCGACATCGAGAAGCACCAGGAAAGCAGTGAGTGCGCACCTTACCTTTACCCGAGGTAGCGCGGACATGACGGACGATTGAACTGCCGATGATCACGGCGTCGTCGCGTTCCGACTCGCGAAGACGTGAGAAGTGGTTCCGGGTGGAGATCTCGAAAGCGGGAGGGGTGGGGAGGTCCTTGGTCTGGTCCTGGCTCGCGTCTTCCGCCGTGGAATCACCCAGGGTCCGTGGTGTTGTTTCGGTGCCGGAGTGAATGAAGGCAGGGATGATCGCGTCATGAGTGCTCGTGATCTGTGCAGAGAAACACACGGAGTAGACGAAGTCGGAGTCAAAAAATTATTAATCACTGACTTGTGAGCATCGGCGTGTGATGTTTCAAGCGCGGATCGCCGATCTCGCAGCTCGGTCTGTCTCTCGAGCAGGTTCGGATCTGCTTCTCGACGGACTCGAGCTCTAACTGCACCAAATGCAGCTCGAAGGTGTCTTCACCTGCACTCAGAGGTAACGTTAGACACACATCCGATATATTCGCCATGGTTTGGGGTGCCATGTCATCTGCTGGTGTTGGTTCAACTTGTTTTCTGAGGTCCAAGGTCAACGCAGCCGTCTACCAGGAAGTTTTAGAGCACTTCATGCTTCCTGCTGCTGACCAACTTTATGGAGATGCAGATTTCATTTTCCAACAGGACTTGGCACCTGCACGCAGTGCCAAAGCTACCAGTACCTGGTTTAACCCTCTGGGGACAAAAAAACGCGCCCCCGCGTTTTGGCAGATTTTTTTCACATAGCAGAAAAATAGACTTAAAGTACTCCCATCATTTCTGGTCATACAGAGTTAAGAAATATGACAAAATAAACTGTTAAATGTCTACTTTTTTATGTGCCCACATACAATCGAAATAAAATATTGTGCTTTTGTAAAATAAAGAAAATAAACAGGGTGTGCGTTCTGCCTCTCTGTGAACTTTTTTTCAGGAGCATGTCTCTAAACTTAAACAAAACTCAGCGAATACTATTCACCCAGCCATGAGCAATATATCTTTAAAATCATTTAAGTTTGTACTTTTAAATGATCTGATTCAAAACTAAAATAAATATTCTCATATTTCTTAACTCTGTATGACCAGAAATGATGGGAGTACTTTAAGTCTATTTTTCTGCTATGTGTAAAAAATCTGCCAAAACGCGGGGCGCGTTTTTGGTCCCCAGAGGGTTAAGCAGCACTGTTACTACACAGCGCTGAGACATCCAGTAAAGAAAGCATTTGAATTCGCTATTGAAGTAATAACATCGCTGTGAGGTCTTGTGAGAAACATTCACATTTCTCCGTTATTAACGGATCAAACAGCGCTGACGTGGAAACCAGGACGAAACATTGTGCAATGAATGAACTATTCAGTGTCCACATATCAGCAACATTCACCATGGATTTACTGTAGTAACACTGTAACCAAGTTAAGCTTGGCAGGAATAGTAGGCTATAATGCTTTCAAGTAACATTATGTCGGTTTTATTTTGACATTATGAATACAATTGCTGCCCTCAAATGTTAATCTGAACTAAAATAAACCTTTGTTTATAACTACTACAATATGACATTTCATTTTGTCCAAGGAGCTGTTTTGTTTTATATGCTCCTAAGAAAAGTAAAGTATAGCTCCATCATTGCTCAAAGTAAAAAAAAGATCATACTTTATGATGTTAGTTTTAATAAAAATAATATTTAAAAAAAATTAAATCAAGGAAATTTCTCTGGCATTTCTTTCTTTTTGCTGTATTGAAAACATACCGAACCGCACCGTGACACAAGTGTATCGTATCGAACCGAACCATGAATTTTGTGAACCATAACACCCCTAATATATATATATATATATATATATATATCCCTACTTTTCTTAGGGATATATATATATATATATATATAATATATATATATATATATATTATATATATATATATATATATATATATATATATCCCTCCTATTATCTTTGGGGTCAATTAGACCCCATTCAATGTTTAACGTCTGTAAATACATGATTTTTGTTTGTTTTTTTTGCTTCAAATTTAATGACTTTTCCTAATTTAATGGGGACAACTCTGTAAACATAAAATTAACCTGCTGATATTTTTTCAATGTCCTGTACACATTTTGTAGCATCGGTGTTCCTTGGGGTCAATTTGACCCCAGGCACTTTTAGCTGTGTAATAAAACAGAAAAAAATATTCAAATTTCACACACATTTGTTTTGGTTGTTTTATTGAGGTCACTCTAACATGTTATAATTTATAATGTTCATGATAATTTTACATACCGTATGCAATATTATATTCAAAAAACATCCCTCTGTTTTAGGGCTCTAACCTATAACCATATCTGTAGTATTGCGAGAACCACTAGTAGTTCACATGACATGGGACATAATTCTCATGAGAACTAATAATTCTTTCCCATGCCATGGGGAGTGGAAAACATCACTTTTGTGAGAACTTTGATGTTTCCAGTGACACGGGGAGGGGAAAACATAATTTTTGTGCGATTGACCCCAAACATAACTCTTGTTACTATCCTTGATAAAATAATTCATTTTTCTTTCCAAATGTTATAGATTACAAAAAGCTATACTTAGAAATGTTATAAAACAAATAAAACACCAAATATATACATACTTTTCCAATTTTAGGTCAGTAATCAGATTTTATGGTGATTTGTAAATTTGTCCATAGTCGTGCAATGGGTATTCTGGATGTATAAGGGGTGGGGAGGGTGGTGGTGGGTGGCTGTCAGTGTTGCCACAGTTACTTTGAAAAAGTAACTAACCCTCTGAGGTCTGAGCTGTTTTGGGGCTCTTTCGGTGTTTTGGTATGCCCTGACATTTGTGCTTATTTCAGCTACTTAAAACATACCATTTGCCAACATATAAATTTGCTGTATTCAGCACAAACTCTGCTACAATAATATGTGAGCAAAATTGATGTACTTGTTTGCATTTTATAGAAAAAAAATAATATGCGTGGTTAGTACGTTTTGGAAAAAAAAATGTCACTGCAATAAGGCCATTTAACACATAATGAATAGTTGTCCACAATACTTTTGAGTTACTATTCTTGTAGGCTAGAATTTTTACTTCAAAATGAAGTGAAAATCATTCTGACCACTCTTTCAGAAACATCAATATAACGATTTGAATTTCTTACATCAGTTTTTGGGTCAGCAGTGCTGTATGCGTGGGAGTGTTAATGCCCATGAATATTAATGTGATTTACACCTGGGAAGACTAAAGACACTCCCCCAATGGCTAATGGGCCATCAAGGTGCTTTGAGGCAGCCTGAACAAAGAATGATTCACTGGTGAACAAAAAGTTAAAAAGAACAGCATTTATTCAAAATAGAATTTACGTTCTTTCCTAAGAATGTAAAGACTTAAAGTCATTACTATCACTTAACACATCCTTTCAAAAAAACAAACATAAAAATACTACCGCAGGTTTAAAAAACTGTTTGAATAGACTCATGGGCGAATGCGAGTCTACAGAGCTCAGTTGCGGTCCAGTTTCCCGTGCAGGAAGAAATCGCAGTGTCTGTGGAACCATGTCAACATCGGTCTCTGTTTTCCATGACAGCGTGGACTGCATGTTGCTCGTCTGCTTGTTTGCAATTGGCTCTCTTCGGAACTGGTGCTTGGACATTGTCACATCTGTTATAAAAAAAGAAGAAAGAAAAAGTGTGAGCATGCTGATAAGACAATCAAAGAAACTGTATTATTATCATTATCAATCACTAATTACCATGGATTTAAAAAAGACATATTTGTAATTTCACACAAGAATGGGAACTTTTACATTATGACGATGTAAACACAATTAGGCTACATTTCATCTGTAAAATATTACGTCTATGCACTTACTCAGTATTATTCTCGATCGCACTGAGAACTGAACGACACCTGCGTGTCCCTCTGCGAGGTGCTGGAGAAGGAGAACGTGATGCAGCCAATTTCCTAAAAAACAAAACAAAATAACTGTTAGCATACATTATGTATACAACAGAGTTATTGAATATTCTGTACTGAATATGCATCTGTTACTGAATATTCTATATAGGTATTATTGTTTTTTTTGTATTATGTTTTGTTATTGAGTGTTAAAGCTGCCGTGACAATATAATTTCCTGCAAAGGATCAATAAAGTATCAACAACAACAACAACATCTGTTGATGGCCGATATAGAATGCATGCTGATAACACAATCAAAGAAACTGTATTATTATTACGCTTATCAATCACTAATTACCATGGATTAATTTCACACAATAATAGGAACTTTTACATTATGACGATGTAAACGATATTACGTCTATGCACTTACTCAGTATTATTCTCGATCGCACTGAGAACTCAACGAGACCTGCGTGTCCCTCTGCGAGGTGCTGGAGAAGGAGAGCATGATGCCACATTCCTAAAAACAAAACAAAATAACTGTAAGCATACATTATGTATACAACAGAGTATCTGTTGATGGCCCATATAGAACGTACGCATTTATTATGTACACTCAATGAACGGATCGTTCGCGATCGACACATCGCTACATTTCAAACATTTACACCTGTATTCACAGTGCATAAGGCAGTAAGCATGATAATTAGTGTCATAGGCTAACTAAAACTGAACATTTGCGAGTATCTATGGCCCATATAGACAGCACGCATTTAGGGATAGGCTACACAATGAACGGATTGTTCGCGAACGAACGACACATCACTAACTTACATTTCAAACATTACACCTGTATTCACAAACAAGTATTTACGCATGATAAAGTGTCATAGGCTAAACAAAACTGAACATTTATATATAACATATTGTATTTAGACAGAATCTATCACGTTTTTACCAGAGTCTGAAATATCACATATAACCTAGCAGTTATTCTCCAAAAAATGCATTACACATAGGCTAAGGCAGTAGGCTATTTTAGCATGATAAGTCATGGGCTAACCAAAACTGAACATTTATATATAAAATATATTGTATTTAGACAGTATCACGTATTTTACCGGAGTCTGAAATATATTTATCTCAATCACATAACCTAGAAGTTATTCTCGAACAAAATGCACTACACATAAGGCAGTAGGCTATTTAGCATGATAATCAGTGTCATAAACTAATCAAAACTGAGTGAAAAATATGTATGCTATATACAAATATGTTCAGAGAATATCACATTTAAAAAGTTTACACGAGCATACAATGTTAGGGATATTGTGAGGTATTTCCTATGTCAAAAGCTAGCCAAAACTAGGCAAAATATAAAATTCATTTGAGCTCTATATGATAAGAAAACGAATTATAACAATAAAAAACTTACTCCGAACTTCTATCCTCGGTTGGATCAATTCGTTCTTGAAAATGCAGCCTTTTCGTCGTCCGAATTGCAATCTTCCTCTGAAGAAAATGTGAATTCGTCATCACTGTCCAGAATCATCTGAAGGGCCTCTCTGTCGGAGTAGCGTGCTGCTGCCATCCTCAAAACGCGATGAACTAACAGTGAATGATCTGATGAAGAAGCTTCATGTTTTTGTGTCTTGATCGCGGGGCGTGCCGCGTGTGCGATGCATAGATCACCTATTTTACCATGTGAAAAGCGCTGGGGGCGTGGCGATCTGAGCTGATTAATGATAATGAGGGGAGAACGAAACAACTGTAACTCTCCTTGGTTTCAAACGGATTACATAAACTGGAAATATAATTTTTTTAGTAGCTTACTTCATTTAAAAGAAGAGAATCTCAGCTTCATAAAGAGACATCTCTCGTATCTCTGTGACAAGTATTAACAGAGTTACAGTTTATTTTTCGGACGCGTTTCAGAATGGACTTCACTGACGGAGAGAAGGTAAAACGCGCATCATGTTTATTATTCTTTATTTGACGAAAAGCACAACACTTTGTTTTTATTGTGAGTACCCTAAAAAAAATAGAAACTAAACAGGATCTAATGATGTACAACACTTAAATGTAAGATAAAAATCAACAGAGTAATTTGAGTCTCTTTTGCACTGATAAGGAAAAAAGTGAGCTCATCACGCCCCCGTGACGGCCGACCTCAGAGGGTCGTGTGAACAATGTACAGTTGGTTTTATGACTGTAAGTCTTCAAATGCTATTGAAGTTGGAAACGTTTATGCCAATGTCGCATGTAATTTTGAGACGGTCCCTGAAATGTGAATATCGAAATCAGGTGTCTTTCACTTATAACGTACTCATGTCTTAATGCCAAAGACCGCACTATATATTTATATGACATTCCTTATTTAATAAAATAGTAAAATGTTATTTCTTCTGTCATCTCCATCTCTGCTGTAGCCCAGTCTATGGTACAGTTACAGTATTGGCCGTTGAGGCTTCCTCAACATATGATCTCGAGGCTACAACTTTGCATCGCGTGGCCACGACATAATTATGTCGTTTCCTCAACAAAATGATCTCGTGGCCACGACTTAATATCACGTTCCCACGACTTAATATGACGTTCCCACGAGATATTATCACGTTCCCACGAGTTTACATGTTGTGGCCATGACAAAAATAAGTGAACCGAACATGTCACCTCCCGGTCACCGTAGGTAGGTCATTTTGGTTTGGTTGGTTTGATTTGATTTCTGTTAAGTCTGGTTCTGTTTAGTTTACCCTTTTTCTTTATGGGCCCAATACCTGACTTTATTTTCATTCAGTTTTTCAATTATTTTGATTTTGTAACTTTATTTTTTGTATTTAATAAATCATTTTTGGTTGGAAATCCTGTGTCCTTTACCCTTGACTGCTTGGTCCCTCACAACAACCTTGATACACTTTATTTTATAAGGTACAAAATGAGCATGTGTAACTGCAGGCTTTTTACCTTAGTAACATATTTAGGTAACACTTTATTTTACGACCCGCAAACAACTGTTTAAGTACACCGAAATTACGGTGTACGTTTCTGTAATTATAGCGTACTTCCGTGTAGGTATAAGGGAACAATATGTTAAGTTTTGGGTAATAAAGGGGTAACAAGCAGATATACAACCTGTAAATAACTTCGTAAGTAAATCGAAATTACGGTGTACGTTTCTGTAATTATAGTGTACCTCCGTGTAGGTGAACAATATGTTAAGTTTTGGGTAGGCTAATAAAGGGGTAACAAGCAGATATACAAGCAAATTATTTATAATGTAATTATTTTAAAACTAACAGGTACCTATTATGTTAATATATTCCAGGCAAAAATTGTACGTCTGTTGTATATAAAAGTTATCATCACATTTCTGGCAAAATATGTTCTTGTGCAATTTTACAGGGTAATTTTGACATCTGTGGGTTGAAAATGAAACGTGTATGGCTGTATGTAAGCACAGTATGATAAAAAAATGAATTTATTGGCTTTTCTTACTAGATTAATTCATGTTAAATCAACCCACAGATGCCAAAATTAAATGTAAAATTGCACAAGAACATATTTTGATAGAAATGTGATGATAACTTTTATATACAACAGACGTACAATTTTTGCCTGGAATATATTAACATAATAGGTACCTGTTAAAATAATTACATTATAAATAATTTGCTTGTATATATGCTTGTTACCCCTTTATTACCTTATACCTACACGGAGGTAACACTATATTTACAGAAACGTACACCGTAATTTCAGTTTACTTACGAAGTTATTTGCAGGTTGTATACTATCTGCTTGTTACCCCTTTATTACCCCAAACTTAACATATTGTTCCCCTATACCTACACAGAAGTACGCTATAATTACAGAAACGTACACCGTAATTTCGGTTTACTTACGCAGTTGTTTGCGGGTCGTAAAATAAAGCGTTACCCATATTTAAGTACTTGTTACATTGTACCAAGTCGGTAACGTGTATGTAACCGACTCGACCTGTTACATGTGTGTAACAGTAGCTGCCTAATACATGTGTGTAATTACAATTTGTAAGTACAGGCTGTTCCATAACTTAGTTACATGTTAACTCGCAGAATAATAATGCATCACGATACACATAGTCAGGGGCGGATTAAGGTTGTCAGGGGCCCCTAGGCTGCCCTTTGTGTGAGCCCCCACCCCCCCTGAGGTAAAGTGAATTCAGACCGCAGACTAAGCAACGATTGTATTTAATTGTAGGCTACAGTACCATCATAACATAGGTTAATTGGCTTAATATGCTATTTATTTTTAAAGCAATAAAACGGAAAGAAAGAAATGCAGATGTTCAGTAGCCTACTTTATATTGCACATACAGGGTTTTTCCTGGCTTTAAACGAGGCGGAGGTGGTAATCCTGATCATGTATTTTAATTAGATAATAACATTTTTATTTTTCGTAGACCATCATATAGCCTACTGTGTTTCCCACAGTATTTTTGTAGGTGGATCTCGGTACTTCTAGGGGGGTCCAGGGGCATGCCCCCCGTAAGAAAATTTTGTACATTTTAAAGATAAATTCATTCATTTGGTGCACTTTGAGTCCCCCGAATCCGCTGTTAAAAATAATAATAATCCACCCGTCAACCGCCCAAACATATGATATTCTCTGATTTAGATATCTGATCATCCCATTACAATTATTCAAATTATCAGTGTTACTGTTAAGCATGATAATATGGTTAAATATCACACTGAAGTAGGCTGATTTAAAAAAAAAAACATTTACTTAAAATAAAAGTATTTTTATTAGTAAAAATAAAAGCAAAATAACATTTCCTTAATAGCCTAAAGTCTGTCTTACTAAACTAAAACTTTCCAATTGAAAACCTTCAAACGTCAAGCTTTTAAAAATAATTCAAACTTTCTAGTTAGGCTTTTCAAGAGAACTTAAAGTTTGTCTAATTGTAAAGTGATACCGAATTATGGTAAACATCATAGTCTACACATGTCACTGCCTGATTCAAGCAGATTGTGGCTGTTAATGCATGAACATACAAATTCAGCATTAACAATCACCATGTTTATTCTAATTTGAAGGGCTTTGATAACATATCTGTGAAAATAAAAGACATTACAAAGAAAAAAGATTGAAAATAGTGCACGTTTGTGCGGGTATAGTGAATATTTTCAATTTACAACTTAATTATTCAACAAGAGAAATAGGCAGAGTTATTCATCATTGTGCAGCACAATTCGGATACCACATAACAAATTACTTACAGTGTGCTTGACTTTTTCGTGAAAAAGGAGTGAAGAGTTTTTTTAGCCGTTTTGAACTCTATGAAACTGATGGATTCGGCGGGTGCAGGCATGGGCGTGTCGTAAGCTAATGCACGAGTGACTGATTACCATGGAAGCGTGAAAGTCACGTATGTAGATAGACTATCCTTGACTCTTTGGATTTTAAATCTCGATATAGGGCAGACTATACACACCCGCGAAAACCTCAGCTTGTCATAGACACATTTGCCCTATGAAAAAGTGCGGGGGACGAATTTACGCCCCCCGTCCCCCGCGTAATCTACGCCCATGCCTCGAGAGTTGTCATAGACGCGGCGCGGCGCTGCTCTTCTCGTCTGGTGTGCGCCCCCCCCAAGAGTCTTCGTAGCGCGCTTAGAGACAACTTTATCGGGAAACGCAGCCCAGGAATGATGCTTATGATGCGTAATGGAGATTCCAAAGCGCTCTTCTTTGATCAGAACCACGGAGAGCGATCGCGGATAGGTCTGTCCTATTCACCGAAACCTTTTTACAATGCAACAAAATATTTAAAGAGCATCAAGCTATTAAAATCTATATTATGTATAGTCACAGATAATTTAACAGTAGCCTATATTAGTCAGTAATTTTTATTAGGTCAAACAGTAATTAGATAACGTTTTTAATTTAACGTTCACAATTGGTCTGGCCCATCCAAACTGGAATCCCGGCGCCGTGCCATGCCTGGTTCGCGCTTAAGTAAAATAATAATAATTGTCTAGCCAATCCGAGGCCCCCTGAACACGTGGGGCCCCTAGGCTGCAGCCTATGTAAGCCTGTGCATTAATCCGCGCGTGCACATAGTCTCACTTTTAGTTACGTCTTTTAATTATTAGTATTTCGAAGGACAAAAATATGAACTTGAACTGTTGGCTTTACTTCTTTAATCAGCTGTCACTTCAGTGCGAGGCCAGTAGCACCTCAGCTCCTCCCACGGCCCGCCTCTTTTCCCATTTTATTTTATCCGTGAGTGACGAGAGATGACGCGGTGCCAAGATGGCGATGGTTGGCTCCGCCCACTTTAGGCTTTAAAAACGCTCTTCAGAAACCTACGGGTGACGTCACGCACACTACGTTCATTTTTTTTAACAGTCTATGGTTGAAGCTCTTAATTTTGATCTATCAAAGTGCACCAGATTGATGCATTTGACCTTAAAATGTAAAAAAATTTTCTTGCGGCGGAGCATGCCTACGAACCCCCCTAGAGGCACAGAGGTCCACCCAACATAGTTTTACAAAATACTATGTGAAAGAACCACCATTTATGAACTTTACTCCAGCATAGTACAACAAAGTTCCTTTTAAGTCAGTAAAACTGTAAATGCTATATTAAAATGTCCTTGGACAAAATATATATTTGGCCTGCCTAAGAGGGGGCCTACAAGACATTGGCCCTCATTTATTAAAAGTGCGTACACCAAATTTCGAGCGTACACCTGGCGTACACCCAAAACCACGGTGACTTTGAGATTGATCAATATGGACGTTGGCGTATGGCACGCTCAAATCCCACGCCAGCTCAGGAGGTGGTGTATGCACGTTTGAGTTAGTGCGGAAATGCGCAGAAAAACAATTCCTAACACCACAAAACGCACTGACAAACTAAAACATATGACAAAAAAACAACAACAACAACAACAACATAGTAGGCTAATTATAAACTTCAGTGTAAAAATCTGTCACAAAGAACCGGTAAAAGTAATGATTATGAATATGTAAAATATAGCAAGGAGATATTTTAATTGTTTATTAATAAAGAAGTGTTATCTATCATCTGCTACGGGTATTTACTTCTTATTTGTTAAATCCAGGTAATTGGTTGATGAAACATTGATTAAAATTAAGATACAATTAATACAAAACGAAATTCAGTTTAAATAAAGGTTTTGTGCTTTATGTTTGATGTCTCTGTGAAAGTTTTAAAATATATTTTAGTGCCGCTTTCAGAGCGCTCACGTCCGTATCATTGTTTTTTCCTCATAAATGCAAACACGAATAATAATAAGAATAAGAATATTACAAATGGACATGCAGTTATTAATGTGAATGAATGGTACTCCACATCACATCATCATCACTATTGTACATTATACGATATTAAATGCTAATTGTCTCAAACACATGCTGTAAAAAAATGCATTGTGATAGGTCATTTGATCTCCACGTCAGAGAAGTTTCTCTTCTTTGCCGTCTTCCGTGTGTCCATGGCGTAAAATGAGGGCGTGGGGGAAGCGGAGACTTGAATATTTAGAGGCATGTTATTCTAATGACGATCGTTTTCAGCCGCTGCATTTATAAAGGGCAGGTATTGCGTACACCTAGATTTCAAAGGTACGCACAGCTTCATACATCAGGCGGTGAGAGGAGTGTAAGCATAATATTACGCCAACATATACGCCCGTTTCTACGCAAGAATGATAAATGAGGGCCATTGTGTCCAGGGGCCTCTGGACTCTTAATCCGGCCCGGCCGGCGACGAGGGCCGGTGGTCTATGAAATTTCCCGGTAGATTTTTTGGTCCCACTCCGCCCCTGACCGAACCGTTTAAAAAATACAGAGTAGGTACTATTATCGGATAAAACCCAACAGATATCCAACCCTATCGACGACACAAACTTTTTATAATTTATATTAAATATATATTTCACAAAACATGTTCAACACTAAAACAACAAAAAAATCCTAACAGTTTAGGTTGATACCTCAAAATATGAGCTTTCAGTACTTTGTTTGGGCGGAGTACCACATTTTTTCACTAGATGACATCCAGGTTCCACCGGTGACTCCATTTATAAATACGGTTTGAGTGATCTGAATCATATATTTCCATAATTTTCATGCAATTTATGAAGTAGAAATCCTATTCAAAAGTAGTATGGGCAGTATGACAGTATTTGGTTTGAATTCAACCTCTAACACTCACTTAAAAGACATGTGGAAAGAATACAGATGTGCGTTATAGCTCTGCACAGTACCACAAATGTAGAATCTAACAGATTTTTCTTTATATATAAAACCTTTTCAAGCTTTTTTTTCTATACTATTCTTTAGTGATGTTTCATGTTCATCAATATTTCAAAATAAAGGTCTGAACACACCTTATGAGTCTGGAAATATACTTGTTGCAAATTAATAAGTTACTGTTCCTCTGTAATCAGGGGCGGAGTGGCAATCGGGAGAGTCGGGAGTTTCCCCGGTGGGCCGGTAGTGTTTCGAGGCCGCGAGGGCCGGTCTGATAATAGTTACACATTGCAAGTTCGCCATGCGCACTTGGGGCCCAAGTTCGAATCCGCCTTTTGCCGAACTCTCTCTTCTCCCTTTTCCCAACACATATGAGATGTAAAATGTATAGCCTATACCATAAAGGTCTCTAGCGTTATATTTTGCCAACAAACTAAAATTGAAACCATATGGCTTTGTGCCTTTATAAAACAGCACATGACTATAATTAAGTATATAGACATTCTGTTTGTGCTGGGTGATTGACAGAAAAGTGCGCTCTTTGCTCACGCAATCAGCATGGTGATCTGGTGTTTTCTCCTAAATAAAAGCTCAAGGGTTTATTTCTTGCAAGTGAATAAATTAGGACAAAAGTATTTTAATTTTCCTGTACTATAGTGTAATGTAGGCTAAAATATACTTTTGAAATATTCATTTTCATTTATACAGTACATTTATAGGCTATATGGATTTTACGTCATAGGAATAGTTATATAAATCATTGTTACATTATTATAATAATTGTTTGGCATCCTAAAACACCATTGATAATGTAATGTAGACTGAGACTCTCATAACTAAAAAGATGTTTGAGCCCTCTTTAATGTCCTGGTACAAATCAATGCTTTTTCTTTGTTCAATGAGCAGTTCATGGGTTGAAGCCAAGTGGCAACCTCCCCGTCTCTCTCTTGAAACCAACACGGAAGTGAATTAAACTGCAATTCATCGACTGGTCGCTTGAGGCAGGCTGCAAAAGTGAGTCAAATCTGTATCTCCCCAATGTTAAAATGCC
Organism: Chrosomus eos; assembly: GCA_036326025.1. Taxonomy (NCBI): domain Eukaryota; kingdom Metazoa; phylum Chordata; class Actinopteri; order Cypriniformes; family Leuciscidae; genus Chrosomus; species Chrosomus eos. Next base: position 14,133,047 of record CM070824.1, read on the forward strand.
CAACTTTACAGCAGAAAAAAATATGTTTACAGCCTGGAGCAAAAAGTGGTTTTGGTCTATATAGCTAATTTTGCCCTTCATGACAACTGTGAGGGGGGTGAATTATTTTACAACTCATCCGTTTAAATTATATTAAGCCTTAAAGTTCTGCATAATTAAGGGCGTGGCTACTTGAGTGACAGGTGGATTGAGGCTGCTGTAACTGCCGTTTGTCAACTTGCCGTAACTTGCCATCTCTGCCGTGTTTGTGCTTATGTCGGAATTATTTCATACAATTTAATACACGCATTATACCTTCGCCCACGCCGTTGTTGGATTCCGTCATTGTCGAGTATGGAGAGAACAACCAGTGCTGTATTTCCAGTTGTTTTCCTCGCATGAACTAATGTATGTCTGACAATTTCGTTGCTTTTTGGTTAGATTTAAAAACGTCTATATAGAGAGACTACACTCGTTATGCGGTACCGATGCTCTCACGGAACAGATATGCTTATTTAACTTTTTAGTTTTTAATAAAAAGTACCGTCAGATGAAATCCTGCAGGTGTCAGTGCTTTCTCTCTGTCCATGCAATAGAGGCACACCCTTGAATGAGCAAAATAATATAGAACTCATAGACAATTGGAAAAGTTTTTGGGGCAAACCTGACCTGTTGAAAAGAGATGGTATTCATCCCTCCTGGGATGGTGCTGCTCTTCTCTCTAGTAATTTGGCTCATAGTCTTAGAGATGAAACATGACAATCTGGGGCTCAGGTCAGGAAGCAGACAAACTGGCTAAACCAACCATCTGCTAGCGGCCTCGCGTCACCAAGGTCAGATAAATCTCATCACATAGAGACTCTTTCACCTAGATATCATCATATAGAGACTGTGTCTGTTCCTCGAATTTGGAAATCCAAAAAACGTCCAAACCTTTTTAAGGTTAAAATTTTTATTGATGTTCAACAAATAAAAAACAAATATAATACAGATGAGCAAACGATAAAGCTTCACTGTTAAAAAAAAATCCGTTAAAAAACGGAATTAATTACCGGCACTTTTTCCGTTATTGTACGGGCACTTCCGTAAAACTCAAAACAGATATTTCCGTAGATTTATATGAGTTTTTCTGTACCATTGACGGACATTTCCGTCAAACCTAAAATGGAAAATTCCGTATTCTCCGTAAATGTTTGTGTTATTGTACGGACAATTCCGTAAACCCTATCAGATATTTCCGTAGATTTACCTGACTTTTTCTTTACCATTTACGGACACTTCCATCAAACCTAAAATGGATTTCCTACAGTAAAAATAAAACAGATGAATTTAGGCAATATACCTACAGCAAATAGAATTTTTACTTTTCTGTTAGTTAACAGTGTAATGATAACTCTTGTTGAAAACATTTCAAACAAATCTTCTGTGATTAAAAAATATTTTTATTTACTTATAGATCTACAACAAAATTCCATGAAAACTAAAATATAAAGGAAAAAAAAAACACAAAAGGGAAAAGTGTACTTTTCTTGTCTTCAGGTAAGATGAAGGCTGTAAAAGAAATACAAAACACTATTACTGACATACAGAATGTGTCAAAACAAAGAAAACAAAGATTCTAGGCGGGAAAAACTCACTCAAAAAAGAAATTTGTAGTAAATTCTTCAGAATCACCGGACTGATTGGACCAGGTCCTGGTAGGACTGCAGACTCGGATTTAGCCACCAAAAACTACAGAGGGGAGGGAACAGTATGTGGCCAAACCATCATGATGTTTCAAATTTAGTTACTGTGTACTGTAATGGTTCTGTCTGTGGTTAACCGTACCTGTCTGTCTAGTGGCGAGTGGCCTGCATCATGGCCCAGCTGTCCCTCCAGGTTGTCGTTGTTCTCTCCGTGCCGACACAGGTAGATGGTTCAGGGCTGGACGTAGATGTTCATCAGGTAGATTATCCTGGATCTGTTTGATGAGGAAGTGCTGATCCCGGTCTATCGCCTAGATGAAGGAGTGATCGGTATGTTCAGTTAAAGTCTCATTTTGAGATTTGACAAAAGCTAATACTTTACATTGTTTTTCAAAGTTGTTCATACAGGAACTTCAGCAGTCTTGGAGGAATGTGTAGACATTTGGTTTCCTTCATCTCAGTCTTTTCGACCTTCGTTCAGGATTTCAGCACAGAAAAGTTGGATATGAAGAAAAAAAGATATATTTTAGCTACACAAGAAATTAAATGAAGGAAAATTAACTACAAAATATCATGCAGACCAGGTTGAGGTTGAAAAACAATTGTACAGTATTTTACGTTCGTTAAATTATCAACTAATAATCAGCATCCCTAATGCCATCCTTTCAAATTAAAACACTGTATATAAAATGCTAAGACTTTTGTTTTCAGTGGACTCCAATTGCATGTCATGTTAGCTTGTCTGCTCAACTATACATTATAATATGTTTCATTATTTTCAACTAAATAAACAGAAACACAATAACAATCTATAAATCATTTAATTAAAAATGTGTTGCTTATCTTTATATGAACTCCAGGAAAAGTGCCATTTTCTTCAGGTATTTTGAAGCTCACTGCCTCAGTGGGGTAGAGATGTGGTCAATAATAACTTCTTGAATGACAGCAATCCTGATTGTCCACCACCTTAAACAAAAAAGATATTACAAAATGATATTACATTAATAAAGATATTACATTACACGATCACTTCAGAAAACTGCTTTAAATGGGTAGTTCACTTTAAAATTAAAATTCTTTCATCATTTACTCACCCTCAAGTTGTTTCAAACCTGTATGAATTTCTTTCTTCTGCTGAACACAAAGGAAGATATTTTGAAGAATGTCAGTAACCAAACCGTTAACTGGAGCCATTGACTTCCATAGCAGGAAAAAAATATACTATGGAAGTCAATGGCTCCAGTTAATGGTTTGGTTACTGACATTCTTCAAAATATCTTTGTGTTTAGCAGAAGAAAGAAACTCATACAGGTTTGAAACAAATTGAGGGTGAGAAAATAATGACATAATTTTCATTTTAAAGTGAACTATCCCTTTAAACATAGTTGTTTAAATCGTCACTCTACAATTTGTATTTCTACTGATCATGTAAGCATACACATCTTTTAAGGGGGTATTCAGCAACCACCTTTTCTATCATCACTTTTCCTCAGACTTTAAATTTGAATGTGTGTTGCCCGTATTGAACACTCGTAGTAATTAATAAAAAAAATGGTAATAAAACAAAATACAAACCCATAAGCAGCATGCAGGTGGTGCTTGGTATGCAAACTACAACATCAATGTCCTGTCAATAGATAAGAAAACAACAGAAAAACTATGAATGAAACAAACTGAGGAGGGATATGGTAACGTTAAAGAATGACTAACGTTACAGGCAGAAGAGTAGACAGCAGTCATGTAAAATGTAAATTAATATTTCATGGTCATAATTTGTGGTTTAAAGTCGTGTGTGTGTGTGTGTGTGTGTGTGTGTGTGTGTGTGTGTGTGTGTGTGTGTGTGTGTGTGTGTGTGTGTGTGTGGTGTGTGTGTCGTCTAAAACAAAAACAAGTCTAACGCAAACAACGTTAACTTACCTCATTTGGCAGAAAAACTGGTGGTGTTTTCCATGATCCAGCTGTAACAGTTACTGCATCTTCACACACAGTATCTTCACATTGTATCTTCATGCCTTTTAAATCAAGCAAGTCTTAATGGCCTTTACTTTTCTTGACGATTCTCTGGTACCTTTTGTTTGAAGACATTAAATTGCTCCGAAAAAAACTAACGTTAGTAACGTTACTGCATTTAATCACAGCTGGTTAACGGATGCGCTCGTCAAGAAATAAACCGTATTACCGACAAATAAAAGTAATTAAACCAAATTACAACGAGGGCACAATATAACACATACATCAGGGAACCTCCACGAGTGTAAACTAAATCTTTTAATGTGTGACGATATGCATAAAATGACAAATGCGACGGCTCCGACATTCATTTGCCTAACATGCCAGATGGCAACTAAATAACGTTACGTTAATAGCTTATTTGACATTTAGCAAAACATAAATTTCGTATTTTACCACAGAAGTGTCAGAATGGCTTCCACACACCCGAAATCCGACTTTAATAAGCAACTTTGGCTGCGGTCATCTGCGTGTGTAATGGCGGTTGCGTCTTTTCACTTTTCGCGGCGCCAGGTTCTTGTTCCCACAATGCAACGCGTAATTCAAAATACGGGTAAATGACCTGTAAAAGACAAATACGGAAAAATCCTTCAAATTTATATGGTTCATTCTACCGTTTTTATTCGATCCCTTATTTCAAAAGCGCTCATAGTTAATGATATGATTTCAGATTATAACCTAGATGTGCTGTGTTTGACAGAAACCTGGCTAAAACCAAACGATCACATTACTTTAAATGAGTCCACCCCGCAAGATTACTGTTATAAACATGAGCCTCGTCCGAAAGGCAAAGGGGAGGTGTTGCTGTAATTTATAGTAATATATTGTCAAAACCAATAAGAAATCTTGTTTTAAATATACTTCTTTTGAAGTGTTGGTGCTTAATGTAAATATATATATATATATATATATATATATATATATATATATATATATATATATATATATATATATATATATATATATATATATATATATATATAGTATTAACGATAAATCACTTCTGCCACTAAAGATTGCTTTATCAATAATCTTCCTAATCTGTTTCATCATCTCAGCATCCCGGATAGCTTAGAAGAACTTGATATTGCAACAGTAACTCTCTCTTTTCCAGCACTTTAGACACAGTTGCTCCGCTGCGCTTAAAGAAGATTAAAGAAAATAGTCCAACGCCATGGTACAATGAGCACACCCGGGCCCTTAAGAGAGCAGCCAGAAAAATGGAGCACAACTGGAAGAAAACAAAACTAGAGGTATTTCGGATTGTGTGGAAGGAGAGCTCGATTGCTTACAGAGAGGCTTTAAAAGCTGCTAGATCTGCTTATTTTTCAAACCTATTAGAAGAAAATAAACATAATCCTAGGTATTTATTTGAAACAGTGGCTAAACTAACGAAAAAGAAAGCTTCAAGCTCAGATGTTTCCAAGAAACACAGCAGTAATGACTTTATGAACTTCTTCACTTATAAGATCGATAATATCAGGGACAAAATTATAACTATGCAAACGTCTACTACAGTATCACATCAGGGAGTGCAGTGTAGTCTCCATGATGAAAAACTTGATTCATTTGTTGCTATAGGAGAGAAAGAATTTTGCAAACTCGTTAAATCATCTAAATCAACAACATGTATGTTAGACCCTATACTGACTAAACTATTGAAACAGATGCTTCCAGATGTCATAGATCCTCTTCTCAATATCATTAATTCGTCTTTGTCTCTAGGATACGTAAGAAAAACCTTTAAGCTGGCTATGATTAAACCACTTGTTAAAAAAAACGCAACTTGATCATACAGAATTAGTCAATTACAGGCCGATCTCGAATCTACCAAAGATATTAGAAAAAGCAGTATCCTCACAACTGTGTTCCTTTCTAGAAATAAATAATATCTGCAAGGATTTTCATTCAGGATTTAGACCGTACCATAGTACTGAGACTGCTCTCATTAGAGTCACAAATGATTTGCTCTTATCATCCGATCGTGGTTGTATCTCTCTATTAGTGTTACTCGATCTTAGTGCTGCATTTGATACCATCAACCACAACATTCTTTTAAATAGACTAGAAAACTATGTTGGCATAGTGGAATGGCACTAGCATGGTTGAAATCATACTTATCTGACCGATATCAGTTTGTAGCAGTAAATGAAGAGATGTCTTATCGATCACAAGTTCAGTATGGCGTACCACAAGGCTCAGTACTAGGACCGCTGCTGTTCACTCTGTACATGCTACCATTAGGAGATATCATTAGGAAACATGGAATTAGTTTTCACTGTTATGCTGATGATACTCAGCTGTATATTTCTTCAAAACCTAACAAAACTTACCAATTCACAAAATGAACGGAATGCATAGCTGATATAAAAAATTGGATGACCAGTAATTTCCTACTACTAAATGAAAAAACAGAGATTCTAATTATTGGACAAAAAACTTCCTCACCTAATAACCTAGAATACTGTCTAACACTTGATGGCTGCTCTGTTAAGTCTTCGTCGTCAGTTAGGAACCTGGGTGTGCTCTTTGATACCATTCTTTCATTTGAAAGTCACGTGTCTAGTATCTGTAAAACAGCATTTTTCCATCTTAAAAATATATCTAAATTACGTCATATTGTCAGGGTTGGGTGCAGGTGACTGAAGACGAGGGCACGGAATTTCAAAGATAATATATTTAATGACAAAATGAAACTTTCCAAAATGAAACAAGAACAAAACTCCAGGACTTCAAGGTTCACACACAACCATACATAGACGACGATCGACAAACACTGGGAGAAAACACAGGGCTTAAATACACAAGGAATGATTGAATGATTAACTAAACACAGGTGATAAAACTGAACACAAACGAGGAGCGGGAAAACTTAACAGGACTAAACCAAAAACCACAAAGACAGGGGGAAACAAGATCTCAAAACATAACTTAAACACACAGAAACGTGACACTACCTCCCCCCTCCCCGAAGGCGCGTCCTCGCGCCGTATAACATCCAAAGGGGTGGGAGGGTGGGCGCCCTGGAGGCTGACGAGGGCATGGTGCAGGTCCGGGAAGCCTCCAGGGCGGAGCAGGCTGTGGGCGTGGCCACGATGGTGCAGGCTGTGGGCGTGACCACGACGGTGCAGGCTGTGGGTGTGGCCAGGGCGGAGCAGGCTGCGGGCGTGGCAATGGCGGAGCAGGCTGCGGGCGTGGCCATGGCGGAGCTGGCTGTGGGCGTGGCCATGGCGGAGCTGGCTGTGGGCGTGGCCATGGCGGAGTAGGCTGCGGGCGTGGCCATGGCGGAACTGGCAGTGGGCATGACCAAGGCGGAGCTGTCGGACCCTCGGGCGTCCAGGGCGGAGCTGTGGGACCCTCGGGCGTCCAGGGCGGAGCTGTGGAACCCTCGAGCGTCCAGGGCGGAGCTGTGGGACCCTCGGGCGTCCAGGGCGGAGCTGTGGGACCCTTGGGCGTCCAGGGCGGAGCTGTGGGACCCTCGGGCGTCCAGGGCGGAGCTGTGGGACCCTCGGGCGTCCAGGGCGGAGCTGTGGGACCCTCGGGCGTCCAGGGCGGTGCTGTGGGACCCTCGGGTGTCCATGGCGGTGCAGGCTCTTCAGGTGGCCACAGCGGTGAAGACCCTTCAGGTGGCCGTGGTGGTGAAGAGCCTTCAGGTGGCCATGGCGGTGCAGACCCTTCAGGTGGCCATGGCGGTGAGGACCCTTCGGGTGGCCATGGCGGTGAAGACCCTTCGGGTGGCCATGGCGGTGTTATTTTTTCGGGCCTCCGTGGATCTTTGGCCGGCCTCCGTGGATCTTTGGCCGGCCACGGCGAAGGCGTATAGCCCCCCCCCAAAATTTTCTTGGGGAGAAAGACAGGTTCAGGAACGGGAACAGACTTGACATCAACGGACGCTGGGTCAACGGGGTCTGGGTCAACGGGCTCTGGCGCTGGGTCAACGGGCTCTGGGTCAACGGGCTCTGGCTCTGGCTCTGGGTCAACGGGCTCTGGCTCTGGCGCTGGGTCAACGGGCTCTGGCTCTGGCGCTGGGTCAACGGGCTCTGGCTCTGGCGCTTCATGGGACTCGGAACTGGACGGGGCCAGCACATCATGGGACTCGGAACTGGACGGGGCCAGCACATCATGGGACTCGGAACTGGACGGGGCCAGTACATCAGGGAGCTTGGGGCTAGCTTCATACTCTGGTGGGCAGGCAACGGTCTCTGGCTGGACGGTCTCTGGCTGGACGGTCTCTGGCTGGACGGTCTCTGCTGGCTGGACGGTCTCTGGCTGGACGGTCTCTGGCTGGACGGTCTCTGGCTGGACGCTGGACGGCCATGGCGGTGAAGACCCTTCGGGTGGCCATGGCGGTGTTATTTTTTCGGGCCTCCGTGGATCTTTGGCCGGCCTCCGTGGATCTTTGGCCGGCCACGGCGAAGGCGTATAGCCCCCCCCCAAAATTTTCTTGGGGAGAAAGACAGGTTCAGGAACGGGAACAGACTTGACATCAACGGACGCTGGGTCAACGGGGTCTGGGTCAACGGGCTCTGGCGCTGGGTCAACGGGCTCTGGCGCTGGGTCAACGGGCTCTGGCGCTGGGTCAACGGGCTCTGGGTCAACGGGCTCTGGCTCTGGCTCTGGGTCAACGGGCTCTGGCTCTGGCGCTGGGTCAACGGGCTCTGGCTCTGGCGCTGGGTCAACGGGCTCTGGCTCTGGCGCTTCATGGGACTCGGAACTGGACGGGGCCAGCACATCATGGGACTCGGAACTGGACGGGGCCAGCACATCATGGGACTCGGAACTGGACGGGGCCAGTACATCAGGGAGCTTGGGGCTAGCTTCATACTCTGGTGGGCAGGCAACGGTCTCTGGCTGGACGGTCTCTGGCTGGACGGTCTCTGGCTGGACGGTCTCTGGCTGGACGGTCTCTGGCTGGACGGTCTCTGGCTGGACGGTCTCTGGCTGGACGGTCTCTGGCTGGACGGTCTCTGGCTGGACGGTCTCTGGCTGGACGCTGGACGGGACCAGCGGCGAAGGCTCAACTGGGCTGGACGGGACCAGCGGTGAAGGCTTGACTGGGCTGGACAGGACCAGCGGTGAAGGCTTGATTGGGCTGGACGGGACCAGCGGTGAAGGCTTGACTGGACTGGACGGGACCAGCGGTGAAGGCTTGACTAGGCTGGACGGGACCAGCTGTGAAGGCTCTGGGGGAAGAAGCTCAGGTAGGTCGTCAAAAGGGTCGGGCTCTGACGGGCATGCCATGGGCTCAGGCTTTGGCGGGCATGCGATGGGCTCAGGCCATACTGGACTCGGGACCACCAGAACTCGATCACTTCCCCTTCTACGACCTCCACGGGTCCCGCGAAATACGGCCATCCGGGTTCCCATGAAGGCCTGCTTCCAGCTCTCCATCCTTTGTTGTGGTCGATCGTTCTGTCAGGGTTGGGTGCAGGTGACTGAAGACGAGGGTACGGAATTTCAAAGATAATATATTTAATGACAAAATGAAACTTTCCAAAATGAAACAAGAACAAAACTCCAGGACTTCAAGGTTCACACACAACCATACATAGACGACGATCGACAAACACTGGGAGAAAAACACAGGGCTTAAATACACAAGGAATGATTGAATGATTAACTAAACACAGGTGATAAAACTGAACACAAACGAGGAGCGGGAAAACTTAACAGGACTAAACCAAAAACCACAAAGACAGAGGGAAACAAGATCTCAAAACATAACTTAAACACACAGAAACGTGACACATATGCTCTCACGGACAAATGCGGAACAATTAGTTCATGCGTTCATGACCTCAAGGCTAGATTATTGTAATGCTCTACTGGGTGGTTGCCCTGCACGCTTAATAAACAAACTACAGCTGGTCCAAAATGCAGCAGCTAGAGTTCTTACCAGAACCAGGAAGTATGACCATATTAGCCCGGTTCTGTCAACACTGCATTGGCTGCCTATTAAACATCGTATAAATTTTAAAATATTGCTGATTACTTACAAAGCACTAAATGGTTTAGCTCCCCAGTACTTGAGCGAGCTCTTAACGCATTATAGTCCTGCACGTCTACTGCAATCACAAAATTCTGGCCAGTTGATAATACCTAGAATATCTAAATCGACGGTTGGCGGTAGATCCTTTTCCTCTCTAGCACCAAAACTCTGGAACAATCTTCCTACCATTGTCAGGGAAGCAGACACAGACTGTCAGTTTAAAGCTAGACTAAAAACACATCTCTTTGACCTAGCATTCACATAATACATTATCGACTTCTATAATTAAATGTTAGGCTGCATAGATTAGGCCAGCCGGAACCGGGAACACTTCCCTTAAATCCTGATGTACTCATTACATCATAAGAAGAATGGCATCTACGCTAATATTAGTGTCTTTGTTTATCCCGAGGTTTTACTGCAGCCTGCCGGATCCAGGCCGTTTCCAGATCTGACGAAGGACCTTCGCCTGGACCCGATGACAACGCAGTGCTGAAGTGCCAACTAGCCTCTCCCTATGGAGGATCCCTAATCCACTCTACAGATAAAGCGCTATTAAAATCCGGTTTCGCGTCCCTACCCCGAATTGATAAAATAAAATTCTGCATCAAAATTTATAGGCAAGACACATAGTTTGTTTAGGCATGGTTTGCAGTGAATTACAAACCTGTGCACATATATTCAAACGCACATAACTATAGAATCAATTCTTAACGCGCATGTGAACGCCATCAGCGTTTATCACAGGTTCGCGTTTAAAGTCTATTTAGAGAGAACGGCGTCGTCTTAGCGGCCCCTAATTTAATAACAAATGATCATTTCGAGGGAAGTGAATCAATCAAAACTAACTTTAGCTGGAAACAACATATTCAGGAACCGCTATAAAGCCAAACCATTCTTTGTTACCTTAAATTTTGTTTGTCTCTGTAAAGCTGCTTTGAAACAATCTACATTGTTAAAAGCGCTATATAAATGAGGATGACTTGACTTGACTTGACATGAGTGCGGATTTCTAATGCATTTACTTGAACTTCTGGGTTAATATCTTTGGTATAACCCATTTGAGAAATTGAGAGGCGGCCAAAATCAGATTTAAATATGGACTGAATAAAGCTCTTTACAAACTTGACGTGCGATGCCGTGCTGACTGACATGTATGACACTGACACTGTCACACGCACATAGAACAATATTGTAAGTTACTGCATGATAATACATTTTTAATTACATTTTCTGTTACATTATATGTTATTACAATGTTTACTACTAAGTAATTAATTAAGTAATTACTCTGTATTATGGACACCGTAAAATAAAGTGTTACCCAATATTGAAATATAGTCTGTTAAAACGTATAAAAATAAATGCGCTTGCTTAATGGTAACTTCTATGGGAAATTACAATAGAAAGCTAACGTTTAACATATGTGATCAAAATACACATTTTGAACGAACTCAAACTTCATTAACAAAGGATTTCATTACTAAAATTCTTAGTGCTAGATGTCAAGATAACTGTATGACTTCAGACTTACAGGCAAACGTGTATTCAGGCCAACTTAAATCCGAGAGAAAAAATACGAGACAGAGAGCCATAGAACTGAAGCAAGATTACTAGTACAAAATAAACATTACGCTAGTTAGGAGTCACCACAAGGGGTCTCTCTTTCCCCAGATAAACAACAGAACATAACAGGGTGTCTATATAAGTGAATTAACTGCACATATGCGCACTGTTGTTTACTACAGGCACTTACAACATGTTATTTTTACATGAACATGAGTACTAGTTTAGCTTTTCCCAAACCATATTGCTATACTGAGACGAGTACGACTGAAACATGTTGAAATAAAATGTCTTTGTATAAAAAACGTAATAAACTGCATATTAACATTTATAGGCCATATATTAATATATCATAAAAACGATATGTTACAGGCGGAATATGAATTTATACTAGTTACTAGTTTTGGATAGATTATAAAGTTTTTACTGTAAAATAGACTACTGTCACATTAAATAAGCTTTTGTTGGCCCATTTCTGCTCATATTTTAAATATATAGTATGGGATGTTTTGACAAAAATAAAGTAGGTATAGTGAATAATCAACTAAGATGATATTAAAGTGTTTGTTCCAATTCAGACTAATGAATCCTTAACTTTGTAAAAAGCATACATTTTGTCATATGTATTTCAAAGAAAGATTGCACTTGAAATATTGTTAAAATTGTAATTGTTGTTGATGTAAATGTAAAAACTATTTAATAAAATAGCAAAAAATACAAACAAAGATAGATGCAAACAATATCTTAAAGCTGCTGTCCGTAACATTTTTAAGTTAAAGATAATCCAAATGAATTATTTAAAAAAAAACATCTTCAGCCAGTGTTCAAAACTATCTGCTTGCCATAGCTAGATTCAAAACGGTTAGCTTGTAATAATGATTTTAATTCCAGTGGTACTGGTGGGTTTTCGCGGGAAATTCGAGCATGTCTTTGCGTCATTACGTCACATCCGTTCACATAAAGAAGGAGTTTCGGCTAGCCGGCTATACTGCGCGTGAGGAGATGTAGAGATGGGCTTTTCTCTCAGCACTTTACATGATTAAACTCGGATCCAGAAAGATCCAAACAACAATCATCAGTGTCAACTGGAGATTAACCAGTTATAAAACCCAAAAGACTTCGTACTTCGGATTTAAGGTGGAAAGAGAAAGAAACCGTCTCATGCGAACACAAGGATACACATCGGTGGGGCTTTTGAAAGGTGCGTGAACTCCTGAAGGGGTTCGAAACGGAAGAAGACAGCTTTTTTATGCTGAACAAGTGAGACATTTCAATAGTTCAATCGTGTAACTGTACGTTTTCTTAATTCACACAGTTATGGAGTTTCCTTTGTTGTGCCTTTCTCGTTTAGCTATTATGGAGAATATGAATTCTGAACTACACAGGTAATCATAAAACACATTAAATAACGTTAGTCACGCAATGGTGATGTTGTTAACATGAACAATTTGAGAACAAAGTAGGCTATGATTTGCACGGTTGCTGTAAATCGCGCTGATTAAATCTAACGATCGCTTGTCATGTCGAATGCTTTTCCCCCCTTAGTTGATCAGAACAAAAATGGATGTTACTTACTTGTTCAGAAGAAATTTTCCGGTGAAAATTCTTATGTTAGTCAAACTTTCAAAAAATGAATATGTGATTCTGAATGACAGTATCCACACAGCACGGTGATTGACAGCAGCACTCGCCTAAAAACACTGTATTCATCTGCGCTGTTTCATGCCGATTTACAACCCACGTAAAGATGATAATTCCGCGAATCACTGCAGTTACAGATTTCGAACAGAGATGGCGACAAAAAGGGAAAATGCTACGGACTGCAGCTTTAATAGGTCAATATAAGCATTCTCATTAAATGATTTATTATTGTGTTTTCTTAGTGACAAATTTGGGGAGAGGTTAAATATCCGAATATTTAATAAAAATAATATTTTATATAATAAAACTTTCTGAAAAAAAAACAATATGATAATTAACTACACAATTACTATAAATGTTTACCTTGGATATTATACAAGTTGCATGCATACAACATTTAGTGGTGGAAAGAGTACTGACAAATTATACTTAAGTAAAAGTATTGCTACTTAAGTAATAATTTACTTGAGTACAAGTAGAAGTACTGAAATATAAAATGACTCAAGTAAGAGTAAATAAGTAGTTTGCTTAAAAACTACTCAAGTAACTACGTTACAAAGTACTTTAGTTTTTTTCTATTTTTACCCGAAATGGGGAGATGATGGCGAAATGGAGCGCTAAACACTCTCATGTCATGTGTTTCATTCATACTGAAGGCCCAGTACTGATGCATAGAAGTATTAAACTTTTTCAGGAAATGCCTTATATTGATATAATAACATGCAAATAGTGATGTTTTGACTGATGAAACATGAAGACAAACACATTATAGCTATAATATATCTGTGTTCATCAAACTATCAGGTATTTTCAAAAGAATGATGTATGTCTTTAAAGGGATAGTTCACCCAAAAAGGAAAATTAGCCAATGATTTACTCTCCCTCAAGTCATCCTAGAAGATATGACTTTCTGCTTTCAGTCGAATACAATCAGAGTTATATTAAAAAATGGCCTGGCTCTTCCAAGCTTTATAATGGCAGTGAATGACTGGAGAAAATTTGAAGCCCAAAAAAGTGCATCCATCCATGATAAAAGTGCTCCACATATAGACTACTAGCTTTCTCTGTTGTCAAGAGCAATATTTGTATTACTAATTTTGAAAAGTAAGTCCAAGTAAGATCATTTGAATGTTTTGATTTGAATCATTTCATAATTGAAAGCAAAGAAGGTTTGTGAGAGGTCCGATAAAAAAAAGGTATGAAAAACAATGAAACAGTATGAATAAAAAATTCCCAGTAAAAAAAAAAAAATTAAGTGGGCTATGGTTAACATGTTAAATTAAATTATCTTTTTTTCGTTGTAGCCTACCGAAAATGTGCTGGGAGCCCACTGTTGCTATAGGAACGAACTACACTTTTACATGCATCTGATTGACAGATAAATCATGCGATCTTATTTCACTGTTTTTCAGCTTTGTACAATCTTTGCTTCGTATATTTAGTTTAACTGTATTGTTAAAGAGGGCGAGCTTTACCATTAATTGAACGGTGTGCATGTATTATATACCCCTCACATTGATCTTGCTCCGTCCATGCAATAACTGCGTCCATGTTATGAGCCAAGCTTTTTTATTTACTTCAACTGCTCAGTGCTCTGGTATTATCAATGGTATGACCCATTTCAGTAGTTACCATAATTAAATATGAGCAGAATACTCACTTACATTCACTGAAATATTGAAACGTTAGCGCTACTGATTCAAAACGCGAGCGCCAGTGATTGAACGCCCCGCCCCCCAGCCGAACTGAAAGTTTTGATTGGTTTTGCACCCGAGTCAGACCTGTCTGTTATTGGCTGAACTGCTTCAGTTCTGTCTGTTATTGGCTGAAGCGCAGAGGCTCCACCGCAGTAGTATGAAAAGTGTCTTGTCAAATGTCAGCTTGCCCTGTTGCTCCGTCGGCACCTTTGTCAAAGTACTTTGTACTTTTTATGAAAAATAAATGTAGAGAAGTTGAATACTTTATTTTTATTTTACTCAAGTAAGAGTAAAAGTACCACAAATTAATTATACTCAAGAAAGTAGAAAAAATCAAAAAATCTACTCAAGTACTGTAACGAAAGTATTTGTAATTAGTTACTTTCCACCACTGGGAAAAAGACAAAAAAAAAAAATGTTTCCAACTCTAACTTTGAACCAATTCTCTAGAATGTCCCATATAGCCTATTTGAATAGGATTTGTTTCCAGGTATGACTGTGTACTTAAAATGTGCTTTTGACTTTAATTTATATTTGTATATTTCCCTCTTGCTTTCTCAGTGACAGCGTTGTATCTTGCTTTAAGAACCCTGTAAACTACTGGCCTTTTCTTTTTCTGCCCACAAAAGTGTGAACTTCAGCTGGTGTGCCACAGCAAACTGGTAGGCAAGCTTTCTAACCTCACTTGGCGACAGACCAAAATAAATGCCAGCTGACCTAGTAATGTACTCAACAAGCTGCTTTTCCAAATCAGGTGAACAAATCTTCCGTGGTGTTGAATAACTAACCATTGTTGTTGGCATGGCTGTCCAATAGCATCCAGCTGCAGCCCCGCAGACTCACCTCCGGCTAGACACCAGTGGCTGGACACCAGTGGATGGACAGCCTACGTCATTTCCGTTTTCTCCGTCATTTCCGTTTCGCCGCTAATTTCCGTTTTCACCACTGGATAGACAGCATATTTTATATTTTCACCTCTGGATAGACAGCATATTTATTTTATATTTTCACCTCTAGATAGACAGCATATTTTATATTTTCACCTCTGGATAGACAGCATATTTATTTTATATTTTCACCTCTGGATAGACAGCATATTTATTTTAGGTTACACTTTATTTTGATAGTCCACTTTAGACATTCTACTGACTATAAGTAACTTTTCAACTACATGTCAACTAACTCTCATTAGATATTAGTAGACTGTAGTAGACTCTCAGTAGACTGGTAGGTGTTAGGGTTCGGGTTAGGAGAACAAGTTGACTTGTAGGTGCCAAGTTACTTATAGTCAGTAGAATGTCTTTTGGGGGACCAACAAAATAAAGTGTTAGCAGATAATAAGCAGACAGTCTACTAATACTCTAATGAGAGTTAGTTGACATGTAGCTGCAAAGTTACTTATAGTTAGTAGAATGTCTAAAGTGACTATCAAAATAAAGTGTTACCTTATTTTATATTTTCACCTCTGGATAGACAGCATATTTATTTTATATTTTCACCTCTGGATAGACAGCATTCTTTGCAGGCTTAATTGCACACGTCTTTTCCGTATTGTCATTTTACTTTTATGACTTAATATATAATATAAAAGCTGTGTGCAAATGGAAATATGATCTTTATCATATCTCTTTACATAAAACAATTCTCAATTATGTACTTAATATAACATCAATAATTCATGCAAACTGCATTCACAAGAACCACCTTGAAAAATGTGTTCAGATCATATCACTATTTTTTGTGACTTATTCAGCCTACAGACTGATCTCATGAAACTGCGTATGTATGACACGCCAATTCGTATTTCCATTTTTGGCGTGCTATCAACACGCATAATCGCTTTTCAGCGTGTTTATGAACGCCGTTGACTTAACGTTACATTACTGTATATATAAATATATGAACTACCCCAACCCCGTCCCTAAACCTACCCGTCACTGGTTAATACCATTTATGAGTCTTTCCCTACCATCCTAGGAAGAAAAATATCGCTCCCCCAGATGTATATCAAAATTTGGCTTTATTTCGCACGGATTTTTAACAGCGTGTACATACACGCGGAATCACTCGGACATAACGGCGTAGATATACACGCATACACGCGGATAGCTCAAAATGCGTATAAATAACACGCCACTTGACTTGAAAGTGGTGTGTATGTTTACGCAAAAGTCATGATGTCATGTTGCAGCCTAGATCAATGACTATAACGTTTTGTCAATACAACAGACTTGTACATGTTAATTGACCACCGTTTTTTGCCTTGCCCATTTGGATATTCAATGATAATTTTGTGTAAATGTAACCACTTCTGTTTTTAAAATATACATAGATTCACATGATCAGAGAATTTACCAAACAATCCAGATCAAATTAACACTTCATGGTTTTGCAATATTTATTAGTTAACAATTCCAAATAAACTACTGCACACTGTGCACACCACACATTTCTGCCTCCTAAAACTGGCAGTCTGGGCAATTCTCAGGAAATTCAGAATCTGTATAGAATCCTCGCAGGTCTCCACGTCTTCCGCTTCCACAGTACCCCACAGAGTCTTTGAAAAAAGATCGGCAATTTCTGCATTGAACAATTTTGAAAGGGACATATATGTCTCTTACAGCTTGGGGCAGTTTTTTGACATTCACCACACCTAAAGCAAGAACAGATGTACAATATGATTAGAATGAGCATGTTTATATTTAACTATATTAGAGTACAAGTGTTGATTCAAGGCCAATACAGAAATGAAAAATTTATTAAAAACTTACTCTCCAGCCAAGCATAATGGGCCCGGTGTCTAAACTCTGAACTGCTCACCACATCCCTCAAGGCTGTACATGTCAGTGACAGGGTAAGGTAGGCGGCATCTCCGTCCGAGAGGATCACCTCTAGACACACCTCCTCCAAAACACTTTTTGGCATCTGAAGGCCAAATCAAATTTAGAAATGAACAATCCATACATATACACAATTATTCATTCTTTATTTTTTAAGGTTACATGTAAAAGCAGGGAAGTGCCTGGATCCTTGTTGAAGAGATTAAATTACATATTGAGAAATCATATTTCCCCAGCAAAGATGCTCAATGAATAACACATTTACAAAATACAGTGTAATGCTCTCTATAGTGATGCTTCAAACACATACCAAGGACTCAGGACGAGTCTCTAACTTGCGGTTTTTCTCTGCCTTCTTGTTGTATGCATGTTCCTTAGAAACAAATAATTTCATAAAATGAAGAACAATGGTGAACTTATATATACAATTTAATGTAGTTTAAAAAAGGTACACTTGACACTGTAACAATAAATTACTCATACTTCTTGAATTGACACCTACTTGCATGACTTGTTCAAGTTTCCGTTTTCTTGGAATGCGGAAAACTGGCTGAAGTTTCCCCATAACCACAGCCTTTGCCATGTCTGTCCAGTGAGCAAACTTTCTACCATGCCTGCAAACAGGGACAATAATTCCCTGGCACCAGCCCATGTATATACTGTATAAATATAAACTGAAAATAACTTTTGTAAACATGTGCAGGTAGGGGCAGAATGGCTATATATATATATATATATATATATATATATATATATATATAAAATATATATATATATATATATATATATATAATATATACACTCACCGGCCACTTTATTAGGTACCCCATGCTAGTAACGGGTTGGACCCCCTTTTGCCTTCAGAACTGCCTCAATTCTTTGTGGCATAGATTCAACAAGGTGCTGGAAGCATTCCTCAGGGAGTGTGGTCCATATTGACATGATGGCATCACAACACAGTTGCCGCAGAGTTGACGGCTGGACATCCATGATGCGAATCTCCCGTTCCACCACATCCCAAAGATGCTCTATTGGATTGAGATCTGGTGACTGTGGAGGCCATTTGAGTACAGCGAACTCATTGTCATGTTCAAGAAACCAGTCTGAGATGATTCCAGCTTTATGACATGGCGCATTATCCTGCTGAAAGTAGCCATCAGAAGTTGGGTACATTGTGGTCATAAAGGGATGGACATAGTCAGCAACAATACTCAGGTAGGCTGTGGCGTTGCAACGATGGTCAATTGGTACCAAGGGGCCCAAAGAGTGCCAAGAAAATATTCCCCACACCATGACACCACGACCACCAGCCTGAACCGTTGATACAAGGCAGGATGGATCCATGCTTTCATGTTGTAGACGCCAAATTCTGACCCTACCATCCGAATGTCGCAGCAGAAATCGAGACTCATCAGACCAGGCAACGTTTTTCCAATCTTCTATTGTCCAATTTCGATGAGCTTGTGCAAATTGTAGCCAAAGTTTCCTGTTCTTAGCTGAAAGGAGTGGCACCCGGTGGGGTCTTCTGCTGCTGTAGCCCATCTGCCTCAAAGTTCGACGTACTGTGCGTTCAGAGATGCTCTTCTGCCCACCTTGGTTGTAACGGGTGGTTGAGTCACTGTTGCCCTTCTATCAGCTCGAACCAGTCTGGCCATTCTCCTCTGACCTCTGGCATCAACAAGGCATTTCCGCCCACAGAACTGCCGCTCACTGGATGTTTTTTTCTTTTTCGGACCATTCTCTGTAAACCCTAGAGATGGTTGTGCGTGAAAATCCCAGTAGATTAGCAGTTTCTGAAATACTCAGACCAGCCCTTCTGGCACCAACAATCATGCCACGTTCAAAGTCACTCAAATCACCTTTCTTCCCCATACTGATGCTCGGTTTGAACTGCAGGAGATTGTCTTGACCATGTCTACATGCCTAAATGCACTGAGTTGCCGCCATGTGATTGGCTGCTTAGAAATTAAGTGTTAACGAGCAGTTGGACAGGTGTACCTAATAAAGTGGCCGGTGAGATATATATATATATATATATATATATATATATATATATAATATATATATATATATATATATATATATATATAATAGAGCAGACTTTGTGAAAATTTGTGTCATTCCTATGGCCATGACTATACACTAGTACCATTTTGAATAATCCAAAACCACATTATTAAAACATATAAGACAGTACCCTTCCAAGTCAAGGTTCCCTTTCGAAAGCTACAATCGATGCTGCGCTGCTCAGCGCATTGGGAACATATTTTATCGTGACCAGCTGTGAATAATGTGTATAACACGTCAATGAAATTGACCCGGAGGTAATATAGCCTCGGTCGGTGACGTCATCGGCACGCCCCCACGACACGAGGCTATAAGAAGATGAGCCGCAGGTGCATCATCAGGTCTTTTATCTTCAGACCATTACTGTGCATGTGTGAACGTCAAGCTCTCTCTCTCAAACTTTCATCTGATACAGATCTTTGTTAGGAGTTAGTTTTGTCAGGCAGTGTGCAGAAATTTTCTCATCTCCAATCTTTTTTCTCTCTCATTTATCTGAGTTTAAAAGAGTGAAATGAGCCAGCAAAGCAAGAAGCGTTGTGTTCCTCCATGCTCCCGTTCCATGTCTGAGCTGGATACACACGATTATTGTTTTGTGTGTTTGGGGAAGAGCACGCGGGTCTGGTTTTAGAGGGAGGCGAGTGCGAGCATTGTGAGCGTCTCACTGTTTAGATGCTTCGCACTCGTCTCAGCTATTTCCAGTCCGCACCCACATTTTCATCGTGGGGCTCGCGTATGGATCTGCATGACGAGCAAGAGACGAGTCAGTCCCTTTCGCTTGCTGCGTCACCAGATCCAGATATCCCTTCTCGTGATCTCGAAGCGCACTCTTTGGCTTCTTCGGTTCACGAGGGGGATAATATATCTCTTGGGTATCTGTCATTCCGGGCGCGGAACATCTAACATCCCTCAAGAGGAAGTATTAAAATTAATACCGCTCTCAGAAAGTCTGGCAGCGTGGAAACTTCTGCCAGGCGTTTCTGCGTGGGTATTAAGCACAGTACAGTTAGGATACAGAATCCAATTTATTCGTCGTCCTCCGCGTTTCAACGGCGTGATTTTCACTTCCGTGAAACCAGAGCTGATGCATGTACTGTCACAAGAGCTGCAAACTCTTCTGAGCAAAGAGGCCATAGAATATGTTCCTCTTCCAGAGAGGGAGTCAGGTTATTACAGCAGATACTTCCTAGTTCCAAAAAGGATGGGGGGTTGCGTCCAATCTTAGATCTTCGAGGCTTAAACCGTACAGTCAAAGCGCTCAAGTTCAAGATGTTAACCGTCAAGACGGTCGTGTCGCAAATTCAACATCGCGATTGGTTCGTCACGATCGATCTGAAGGACGCATATTTTCACATAGAAATATTGCCACAACACAGGAAATTCCTGAGGTTCGTTCGGAAGCGTACCAGTTTCGGGTTCTTCCATTCGGCCTAGCCTTGTCACCCCGCACATACACAAAATGCATGGATGCAGCACTGGCTCCAATGCGACTCCGGGGCATTCGCATTTTGAATTACATCGACGATTGGTTAATTCTAGCACAATCACGAGAGATGGCGCTTCAACACAGAGACATCGTGTTAGCTCATCTAGTTTCTTTAGGGCTGAAACTCAACACCAAGAAGAGTGTTCTTTCTCCTGCTCAGAGAACGAATTATCTCGGGATCGTTTGGGATTCGGTTACGATGCGGGCGCAAATGTCTCCCGCTCGAATCGAGACCATTCGGCAGACCATGACCAAAGTCAAGCTAGGCCAGGTTCGTACTGTTCGTCAGTATCAAAGAATGTTGGGTCTCATGGCTTCAGCATCCACGGTAATTCCTCTGGGGCTGTTGCACATGAGACCGTTTCAGTTGTGGCTAAAAACCAGAGGATTTCATCCAAGAGCCAATCCTCAAAGGCTAATAAAAGTGACGCGCCGCGGGCTTCGTACACTATCTCTGTGGCTCAGACCCCGGTTTCTCGCCTTGGGTCCCACTTTAGGGGCGCCGTGTCGTCGCAAACTGCTAACGACGGACGCCTCCCTGATGGGCTGGGGAGCGGTCTTAGATGGCCGTCCAGCTCAAGGGGAATGGGAGGGTCATCAGCTCGATTGGCACATCAATTGCCTCGAGTTGATGGCTGTATTTCTGGCTCTGAGATATTTTCTCCATTAATTGAGGGGCTGTCATGTCCTAGTGCGGGTGGACAGCACAGCAGCAGTCTCTTATATAAATCACCAGGGAGGTCTGCGCTCGCGCAACCTGAACAGGATAGCGAGGCAGATTTTTTCTCTGGGCCCAGGGGAAGTTCCTGTCTCTCAGGGCAGTCTACATCCCAGGGCGTTTGAATGTGGGAGCAGATCTATTGTCCAGACAGACACTTCCGACGGGGGAGTGGAGACTCCACCCGGAGGTAGTGAGACAGATTTGGACCAGGTTTTACGAAGCGGAGGTGGACCTCTTCGCCTCCCAGCAGACAGCGCAATGTCCCCTCTACTTCTCTCTGAGTCACCCAGCTCCGTTGGGTCTGGATGCGATGGCGCCTGTATGCGTTTCCTCCAGTTTCTCTGCTCCCGGGAGTTCTAGCCAGAGTTCGCCAACTAGGGTCTTGCCTATTACTGATAGCGCCGCGTTGGCCGAACAGAGTATGGTTCTCGGAGATAACGTCTCTACTCGACGGCTCGCCGTGGCGATTCCGGAGAGGAGAGACCTTCTGTCTCAGGCGGAGGGCACGATATTCCATCCCAGGCCCGGCCTGTGGAATCTTCACGTTTGGCCCCTGAGGGGTACCAATTAAGAGCCACTGGGCTTTCGCCGGATGTTATTGAGACCATTCTGAGTGCTAGGGCTTCCTCCACTAGGAAATGTTATGCCAATAAATGGGGTGTTTTTGAAAGGTGGTGTGTTGAACACAATGTAGATTCAGTTAACTGCCAGATTGCTTCAGTGCTGGACTTCATGCAAGAAAAATTATCAACAGGTACATGTCCTGCTACTCTTAGGGTTTACGTGGCCGCTCTTTCGGCTTGCCACGCCTTAATTGACGGGGCACCACTGGGGAGACACCCTCTGCTCTCTCGCTTCCTTCGGGGAGCCAGGCGGCTGAGGCCTCCAGTAAGAACCAAGATCCCTTCATGGGACTTAACTGTAGTTCTCGAGGGTCTGATTGACACCCCCTTTGAACCTATAGAATCAGTGTCTGATAAACTTCTGACTCTAAAAATGGTTTTTCTAATGGCAATAACCTCTTTGAAAAGAATTGGGGATATGCAGGCTCTGTCTGTCTCGCCATCCTGCTTAGACTTTGCCCCAGGAATGGTGAAAGTGATTTTGCATCCACATCCTGACTATCTGCCCAAAGTTCCGTTTTCGGCTGTACATCCTGTCACTCTTGAGGCTTTCTGCTCCCCGCCGTTCTCAACGCCGGAGCAGGAGAGATCTCATAGACTGTGTCCAGTCCGTGCTCTTCAGGCTTACATCCACCGCACTAGCCAGTGGCGTAAGTCGGAGCAACTGTTCGTCTGTTATGGGGGCAGCAACAGAGGAGGAGCTGCTACCAAGCAGACTATGTCGCATTGGGTCAGGGATGCTATCGCTCTTGCCTATGAGGCGCGCGGCCAAGCTTCGCCTATAGGTCTTAGGGCTCACTCCACCAGGGGGGTCGCCTCTTCTAGTGCTCTGGCAAGGGGTGCCCCCCTACAACATGTTTGTGATGCGGCAGGTTGGTCCTCTCCGCACACGTTCATAAGATTTTATAGTTTGGATGTTCATGCCACTCCGGGCTCTCATGTCCTTGAGTCGACATCACAAGCTAATGTCTAGGCTCTCTTGCGTTCTTGTGAAACACACCTGCACAACCGTGGGGTCCAGACATGTTCAAGCACGGCGGCGTGGGTATTCTCGTTCCCAATGCGCTGAGCAGCGCAGCATCGATTGTAGCTTTCGAAAGGGAACGTCTCCGGTTACTTGATTGTAACCTTGTTCCCTGAGAAAGCGGAACGAGATGCTGCGCTGCTTTGCCGTGCTGAAGATGTCCCAGGACTGCTCTTCAGATAATATCCTGATGATGCACCTGCGGCTCATCTTCTTATAGCCTCGTGTCGTGGGGGCGTGCCGATGACGTCACCGACCGAGGCTATATTACCTCCGGGTCAATTTCATTGACGTGTTATACACATTATTCACAGCTGGTCACGATAAAATATGTTCCCAATGCGCTGAGCAGCGCAGCATCTCGTTCCGCTTTCTCAGGGAACAAGGTTACAATCAAGTAACCGGAGACGTTCTCCATAAGGATGACACACCACCACCTCCTGAGTTCAGCCATCCCATACAAAAATGTAATATATGGCCATATATGTACTTATATTTTAAATAGTATGACATATATCTATACATATTTTTGACTTATCTGAGAACACAATACATGCCTGCAACATATATGAACATTTATGTGTCCAAACATGTGAAGAAAATATTTGAGTTCATCCATATATTTGACTTATCTGAGAACACAATATATGCCTGCAACATATATGAACATTTATGTGTCCAAACATGTGAAGAAAATATTTGAGTTCATCCATATATTTGACTTATCTGAGAACACAATATATGCCTGCAACATATATGAACATTTATGTGTCCAAACATGTGAAGAAAATATTTGAGTTCATCCATATATTTGACTTATCTGAGAACACAATATATGCCTGCAACATATATGAACATTTATGTGTCCAAACATGTGAAGAAAATATTTGAGTTCATCCATATATTTGACTTATCTGAGAACACAATATATGCCTGCAACATATATGAACATTTGTGTCCAAACATGTGAAGAAAATATTTGAGTTCATCCATATATTTGACTTATCTGAGAACACAATATATGCCTGCAACATATATGAACATTTATGTGTCCAAACATGTGAAGAAAATATTTGAGTTCATCCATATATGATACCTTATATCTGCATATATTACAGTATAGTATTGGTTTCTCACATATATGGACAACATTAAGTATAAATATGTGACATACATGTTTGTTTTACACATATTTAATAAATGTAAAAATACATGGATGTGATACTGATGCATTTTTAAAGCTGTGGCATATGGTTATGGTACTTTGTGGATGTATTTGTCAAAAATGACAAAGAAAAACTGCATTATTGTATTAAAAATACTATATTTGGGCCACAGCATCTCCAACTATATAGGCATTTAATTACAAGGTATTCAAATACACTCTCAGAAAAAAAATTTACACAGTACAAATAATGTTCCTCAAAGAACAGTTGTGTACCTTTTCAATAATAGTACCTTTAATGGTAGGCTACAGGAAAAACCTCTGACGATACTGTTTGGTACCTTTAGGAAATGAAGGTACTTTTCTTCTCACATCAATGTACAGTGATAGTGATGGCCAAATTACTGTTTCATTCATGATTGGTTGATGTGTTGAGTATTTGGCATAGCAACAAGACGCTGATTGGCTGAAATCGCTTCAGCCACCGAATTTCCGAACTGACAACGGGAAGCAGACTAACGTTACACGACTGCAGCGCGGTCAAGTTTATTTTAAATATCAAACTTGTAGAATACGACATTTAAAGGTGAGTTCTGACCATTTATGTTTATATTTAGTTCACAAGTCGAAAATACAAAGGTTTCAGTCACTTATTTAGCGAGTTAAATTAGCTTTGCACCAAATGATTTTTAGCCATTTGATATGTATAAAGTTAACGTTACACTTTTTTAACTTTTTAATATAATTATTGACTAATAAGTCATTGCGTGTACATTATGGCGTTTGTTCTCCATTATCCACTATAAATGTTAACCTTTTTTTTTTTTTTACAGTCTATGATGTTAACTTTGCTATTAGGCACAACAACATGAAACTGATTGGCGCTGCAGCCGTTATTGTATTTTCAAATAGACCGGAGAGCGGGAAGCCGATTACGAGCACGAGCGCGGAGCACCACTACATAACCATGGCTGCCCTCTTTATCGTCAGAAGAACTAGAATTAGAGGCTGGACTCGAAATACAAGATAAAGAGGACACGCAAAGGTGGGTTTTATGTTTATGTTTAACCAATTAAATGTTTTTTATAAAACGTTAATGTTACAGCTACTCAACATGACAATAGCGAGTGTAAATAACGTTAGCTTTGTACGAATCCAGTCGGTGATATTAGCCGTCTGCAAATATATTTAAAATCAATTGAGTTTCTGTGTCGTAAGTTAAACATTTAATACGTAATTGTTGTAAATGAATGCTCAACCAGAGGTGCCATGTTGGTGTACTTTAACGTTACATTAGTCCACAATAATGCCGTTGTTGAACAACGTGATTGAACGCCACCGAACAGTGCACAGATAAGTTACAATAGTTTATCACTTTGTGTTTAAATGAATGCGATTACCTGATTCTGCCCTAAGTCACATGTCATTAATTTTATCATAGAACTGTGTTGAAACAAAGCAAATGTGTCTTTGATTTTTAGATCATGAAGATGGTGGAAAAAACTGCCTGGTATCACTGATCATCACACATCTGAAAGTCTGACTTCATCCTCAGCTGTGAGGCAAGTATCAGTACAATGGGTTATTTGTTAAGATTAATAATCTTAATATTGTGACATTCTTTTTTTCTGATGAGGTTGAATTTTTATTCCTAAGACAAAATGTTTGCCATAATGACAGTGATGTCAATCTTGATAAAGCACAGTAAAACTGCACTTCAAATGAAAACTGAAAGATTTCTGTCACTTAATTGAAAGTATATTCACATAAAACTCTGCCATTCATAAAGTATGGTAGCATACATACCACATGTCAATATGAAATGTAACATGCAAAATGGCAATGCAATGTGTAAAATGGCAATGTATTTCTGTTTTTATATGTACATATTATATATGATATGTGCAACATCTGGAGCAAAACAGTTATTCTAAATCAATAATATAATAATTAGCATTACTACACTAGCTTTAACATAAAATTAAGAGAAAGAAATTAGATGTTTAACATGTTCAAGCAAATATTATAGCAAAATGATAATTGAAGTTATTTTTCCTAGTTGCATTTACACTCAAAGTTAAGGCACTTTATGCAATGATTGACAGGGATTGGCGGAAATGTGATTGGCTCGGAATCCTTTTTTTAAATCCATTGAATTTTGATACGTTAATTGCGGGTATTTAATAAAAATGCTGCCGTAAGTGTCTTAACTGTGAGTGTGAATGTGGTTAAGAAAAATAGCATTTAAAATTATAATTTTGCTACAATTTTAGCTTGAACATGTTAAAGGGCAAAAATTGTTCACCCAAAAATTTAAATTCTTTCATTAATTACTCAGCCTCGTGTCGTTTCAAACCCGCAAGACTTTCGTTCATCTTTGGAACACAAATGAAGATCTTAATAATGAAATCTGAGAGCTTTTTTGACCCCCCATAGACAGCTAAGCAACTACCACTTTGACGCTTTAAAAAGTTCATAAAGTGATCGTAAAACTAATCCATATGTATGGTTTAGTCAAAATTCTGTGAAGACATGATCACTTTATGATGAACAGGTTGAATTAGGCTTTTATTCACATATAAGTATTAATCAATTTACAGGTATCAGAAACGGTAAACGGAAGCTCAAGCATGTTCGCTTGACATGCGAGAACAAATGAGGTTCACTCTCGTGTGTTGCGCAGCACGTTTGAGAAAGAGGTTTGTTCTCGCGTGTCAAGCGTGTTCGCTTGAGCTTCTGTTTATGTTCACTAATCAATGTTTAAATGTGAAGAAAAGACTCAATTAAATCTGTTCATCATATAAAGCAATCATGTCTCTTCAAAAAAATTGAACCTAACAGCTCGATTCAAATGGATTGGTCTTACTATCTCTTTATGAACTTTTTGAAGCATCAAAGTTTTAGTTGCTTAGACTGTCAGTGGAGGGACAGAAAGCTCTCGATTTCATTAAAAATATCTTCATTTGTGTTCTGAAGATGAACGAAAGTCTTACAGGTTTGGAACGACATGAGGGTGAATAATTAATTAAAGAGTTTTCATTTTTGGGTGAATTATCTCTAATCATTTTTGTAATACATTTTAATTTTAATTGTGCAACTTGTACAAATTTAAAATGTATATGTTTAAATTATATGTTAAACAAGTGTAAGAAATGGCTAATTTAATTTATAGTATTGACTTTGAATTGTCACCCAAACATTGCACATATGGTATGGAAAATGCCAATTTAAATAAGAAATAAATTGCCATTTTATATATTACATTGCTATTTTCCATATTACATTTCTGTATGCTACCATACTAAAGAGATCGTAAAATAATTTGAATCGAACTGTTTAGTCCAAATTTTTCTGAGTCAGAGCAGTAGTTGCTTAGCTGTCAATGGAAGGACGGTCAAGAAAACTTTCCCATTTCATTAAAATATCTTCATTTGTGTTCCAAAGATAAACTAAAGTCTTACAGGTTTGAAACTACATGAGGGTGAATAATTAATGACAGAATTTCCATTTTTGGGTGAGCCTACCTATTTACTAAAAATATTGTCCATGTGACTTGTTTGTCTTATTTTTTTTTAGTGAACATCTTGTCTTTCACCTTACAGCCCTAGCTCTACTTTGCACATTCAAGAGTGCATGATAAATCCTGTTCACAATGGCCATTCTGAAATTATTCTAAAGTTAAAGCAATATTTTTGTGTAAACACAATTTCTCAAATGTGGGAACAAGCTTATATTATAGAAGTGCAAAGTATGGAGAGAAAAACTGTATAATAGGGCTGCAGCTAACATTTTACTGTTCTGGGTATTTTAAATGAAGCTTTAAGTGAATCATTTAAAACTGCTTTCTTTGTGGAAAATGTAAAAATGCAGAAAGTTTTTTTTTGTTGGTGAAACTATTGTTTTCTTATCTGCATTTCAGTTCTTCCAGAAATGGGTCGAATGCATGCTGTGGTTGATTAAATGTGTTTCCAGGATTCCTTAAAGGTATAGTTCAGCTAAAAATATTATTCTGTCAATAATTATGCACCTTCATGTCGATCCAAACCCGTAAGACCATCGTTTATCTTCAGAACACAAATAAAGATATTTTTTATAAACTCCAAGAGCTTTCTGTTCCTCCACTTGTAGGCTACGCAACTAATACATTCAAGCCCCAGAAAGGTGGTAAAGACACCAGTAAAGTAATCCATGTGACTCGTGGTTTAACCTCAATTTTATGAAGCGATGCAAGTGCTTTGTTTTGCGATAAAACAACAAAACAAAAAAACATAATTTACCTCTATATTTACAAAATTATATTATCTAAAGTACATTCACGTAACAACACCCGGTCCTGAGTCAGTCAACACAATACGCATGTGTCGTAGTGCTCTCCCTAATGGATTGGATTCCTACTGGTTAGTAATTTTGTAAATAAAGTGGTAAATTGTGGTGTGTTTTTTTGCAATAAAACAAACAAAGCCCCTGCCACCTGCATCGCTTCATAAAATGGTTTAAAGCACTGCAGTCACATGGATTACTTCAATGATGTCTTTCCTATCGTTCTGGGCCTTGAATGTGTTAGTTGCATTGCTCCCAATGAAGGGACAGAAAGCTCAGAATTTCATTAAAAATATCTTCATTTGTGTTCTGAAGATGAACAAAGGTCTTATAGGTGTTGAAATGACATAAGTGTGAGTAATTAACTAAATAATTTAAATTTTTGGGTGAACTAACCCTTTAAGCAAAATTGTCCAATGTGTTGAGGTTGGCTAAGTTGAAACCTGTTATAGAAGCACATTACATGGATGCCAAACGAGATGTTGCAGGATTTGTAGTTCACCCAAACAATGAAACAGTTGATGTGCCCCATTGACTTCCATAGTATGAATAAAATAGAAAATAGCAACAAATTCTATGAAAGTCAATGGGGCCCATAAACTGTTTAATTTTCAAAGAACTCAAACAAGTTTAGAACAACTTGAGGGCTAGTAAATGACAGAATTTTCAGTTCTAGGGGAACTATCCCTTTAAGTCTAGAGGTCAAATTTTAGCTTGTTCATTGGGAGTTTAAATATAATTGGTTTACTTCTGTCTTTTCTAATACTGATTCTTCATTTTGTTCAGGAAGAACCGGCTACATCACAATCCACTGTGCAGATTTTGGGACCGTCTTGACTGGACGTGTCTTCAGTGAGAGAATCTTTAGCAATGTATTTATGGAGGGTTCTGAAATTGCTGAGCAGTTGGGGTGGAGGATGGTGTTTAGTTAAATAAATGCAGAGGTATTGTGTGAAAAGTGAAAAACAAAACAAAAGTCTAGCTTTGTTGTAGATGAGAAAATATATTTGATGTACTGTAACATTTTATTGTAATTGCATTTTTAATTCTTTTAAATCTTTTTCAAGTGATATTCTGTTAATTTTACGAAGTCTTTATTGTATTGTAAAGTCTTTGATTTACACAAAGAAATACTTTACTGTAAGTTGGAACGAAAGTATTCAAATGTTCATATGTATTTACAGAACTGATTAAATTGATGCCTTTTGGATTCAGTTGTTAAATGTGCGTTATTCAATGGGAAAATAGCCTTAGTTTTCGAAGGAACAAATTTGACAGTACATTTTGGTTGCCCATGGTACAAATCATGTGCTTTTAAGGTACAAACTGGAATGGACCAAATTTGTTCTTCTATATTAAGGTACAATTTTGTACCAGTAAAAGGTACCAGCCAAGTGACAAGGGTTTGTACTTTTGGTACAAAATTGTACCTTTTTTTCTGAGAGTGTATATGATATAAAAGTACATTATATTTGTATCCCTAATATAAGTGAAAGTATATGTACTATGGAAATAAGTACATATATGCATGAATACATATATGTGTCTTACATATATTTAACATTTATGTGCATATACGGGAAAATATATGGCACTTGCATGTACTATGGAAATAAGTACATAATGCATGAATACATATATGCGTCTTACATATATTTAACATTTATGTGCATATACGGGAAAATATATGGCACTTACATATACTATGGAAATAAGTACATATATGCATGAATACATATATGCGTCTTACATATATTTAACATTTATGTGCATATGCGGGAAAATATATGGCACTTACATGAAAACGGCCATTTTTGCTATATTTTGAAATATATGTTTCATATATGTCTATGTGTTTAACATATATGAATTTTGCATATATTCTCATATAGGCAGCAGACATACATGGGCACTGACATTATATATGTAATTTACATATATTTACATATATTACATTTCTGTATGGGATGTCATGCTGTAGTTTCAGAACAGTTTCAATTAGACAGGATTTACTTTTAATATTTTTTCTTGAAGGCAAAAACATCAAAGTTTGCAATTGAAATTCAAATACTTACAATGGAGAAATCAAAAGGAGAGTTTGTCACTATATACCATGCGTACTGAAAGACAAAAAAGTGAAAAAAATAAAATAAGTCTAGAACCTTGACATATGGTTATAAACACTTAATAAATGTGTACAATCTGACCATCACAATGAAGATGCCACAGTCATTCCCGTAAGGTTGGGGAGGAAGTCCCTATTTCAAGAGAAAATAAAACCTGATCAGCTCCAAAAATGGAAACATGAAATTCAAATCATTCACCTTATTGGTTGGAAAACACTGCTTGAAAACTATTACCTTTATGTCCACGCCAGTTCTCTCTGTCCAAATCCCATTCACCAGATTTTTTGCAAGGTCACTAAGAAACCAAAATCAAAAAAGTAGTCTTACTAAATACATAAATTCAAGATACTCAGACAGTCGAACACACACGGACCAAGGAACATGGCCAGAAGCAGAAACACGCAAAAACAGAACATACTGTATATGGTCAGCAGAACAGGACCATTAGGTAACATCTATAGGTCAGGGGAACTTGACCGCCAAATAACATTTCTCAGATGACCTTATAACATTTTGATATCCCTCATGTTGAAACCCTTGTGGTTTGTATGGATATTTGGAGTCCAGTAACAACATTTCTTGTTGTTGTGGTCTCAAAACCTATAGAGAACATGCACTCTTGATGAAAAGTAGATAACTTATAGTGACAATAGAACAATGACCTAGCAGACTAACACTCCCAAATTTAGTGAACTAACCAAACATTACATTGTTAGAATTCAGAATATAAGATTAACATTTTAATATTATTTAATTGTCTATGGATTAAATCATGTGTACATGTTAACCAGTCACCAACTGTGTCAAGTATAGATTATATATAAAGCACCAGGAAAGTGATATTATCAATTAATGATGTGTTGATATGAAAAACAGGCAAATAGCATATTAAACCTATGTTTATCCTCATGGCTTGTAATATACACAATAGGAACTAAGTTTGCATAACTTACACACAGCGTGTAGTGCCCAGGGGTCCACAATGGAATAATCAAGGCATCTTTCATGTGCGAGTTCACCTAATTACAAGAGGCAAAAAAAGTGTACTGTCATGTACTAAAAGGATGATGGTGGTTAAATACAGGTCAACACTTATGTAACTGAAATCCTTACATGTCATCCTTACTTCTACTTTAATTTAGCTTACAGACGACATACATAGTTGCTAGAGCTCAAGACTCAGTGATTTGCCCAAGTGTCACCCTGTTTGCAATTGTGTCCCAATAAAGCAGCAAACTGACATTGACAGTCTGATTTCACAAAAACTGTTTCTTACCGGAAAACTGGACAGGGGAGATTGATTAATGGGTGGGAGCCAAGTTGGAGGAACATAGAGATCAACGATGAAAACGTCTTTTCCCTGCAGAATGTCAATCATTCCAATAAGATAAATGCCTAGAAATTTATTTATTTTCCCCTCCCAATCTACATTAAATATAACATCAAACCTGCAACTGTAGAATCTCTCCGAGGATCCTAAAACATCCATTTCCGACCTATAAATGAAATAGATTATTTATACTAATCCTTCATATAAGTGTATTTGCTGCAAGTACTCATTGTGTTACCGACCGTGGATTCCAAATCTTTTTTCAGGCCGAGGGTTTGAAAGTCTGATCTGGTGATGCATGTTACTCCATCTTTCACAATCAGCTCATTCCCAGGCTTACTCTGATCCAGGACATAGTTTATCTGAAATTTTTTAAAGAAAACACTAAAATTATGCATGACAAAATAATGCAAAACAAAGATTGTGAGATACATATGAAAAGGTGTTCGATATAAAGTTCATGTGTACCAACTGCTCCTGAAGAGGATGATGTCCCAGAGTCTAGCATGATCGAGAAGGCTTGAGGTTTACTGGTAGAATCAACTCTCGACAGTGCTCACAACATTGGTTTTCAGGTTCTGTTGCTGAAATTAGATAAATGTTGTTGAAGACATTGTTAACTCATTTGATTGAGTATACATTTATCAGTGTACATTAATACATACGTGATGCATGTCAATTAAGTACTCAATTACAATTTAAGAACATAATGAATTTACTTTTTATAAACAAACAGTTTAACCTTGTACATAAGTTTTTCAGATATGTTTTGTGTGGTCTAAAAATATATATACACTTTTTAAGTGTCATGTTTGTTTTTGTCTAATGTTGCAGGAACAAAAAGATAATTATTAAAATAATTAATAAAAACATTTATGATATATAACAATAAATAATTTTATACATACCCTTTCCATCATGGGTGTGGCTTAAACTTAGGCTGGTCTGTTTGTTTAGACCGGTTTTTTAATTTGTTGCGGTTTTTGAATCTGTTTGTTGAGAACCTTGGAACAAAGTCAACAAATTATGATTCATAAAGAAATAGTAACACAGGCTTTATATTTATTTGAAATGTGATAAATTCCAAGATATATTTTGTGTTTCAGTGTGTGATAGGTCACACTCATGAAATGTTTTGGGTGCTACAATGTATTATGTAAACCAGTGAAGATCAATTATTCTGTATGCGTGAACCCTAATGGGCTATGATATGAGTAATACATTGACGTGTTGTCACGATTCTATGTGTTTAGTTATCTTTTGTGATCTTGTTTTCCCCTGTCTTGTGTGATTTTTGGTTTAGTCCTGTTAGTTTTCCCGCTCCTCGTTTGTGTCCAATTTTCTGCACCTGTTTTCAGTTAATTATCTCGTTTGGTTCAGTTCATTTAAACCCTGTGTTTTCCCTCAGTGTTTGTCGATCGTCGTCAATGTATGGTTGTATGTGAACCCTGAATTCCTGGAATCTGTTATTTTGTTTCTGTTTGATTTTGGAAGTTTCATTTTTGTTCATTAAATCTATTATATTGAAACTCCCGTGTCCTCGTCTTCAGCTACCTGCAGCAACCCTGACAGAACGATCGACCAAAAACTGAAAATGAGTAGAAGGAAGAAGAAAGAGGTGAGCCCCTTCGAAAACCCAATCCTCTTCCAAGAGGAACGCTCACTCGAGGAATACGCTGGTCTATACCTTGAGCTCTATGATGATGTGTCGTTGGAGGAAGAGGAACTAACAAGGAGTTTCTGGGGTGGACTGAAAGACCCACTAGCCCAAATAATTCTTGTCAAGGATCTCAATTTGTCATTTTTGGAGTTTGTGGATCACACACTGTGGGCGTGTGGATCCACATACCTCGTGGAAGATCTCCCACTCCAGCCAAATGCATGCCCGCCAAAGCCTGAGCCCATTGCATGCCTGCCAGAGCCTGAGTCTGACCCTTATGATGACCTTCCTGAGCTTCTTCCCCCAGAGACCGTCCAGCCAGAGACCGTCCAGCCAGAGACCGTCCAGCCAGAGACCGTCCAGCCAGAGACCGTCCAGCCAGAGACCGTCCAGCCAGAGACCGTCGCCTGCCCGCCAGAGCATGAATCCAGCCCCAAGTCCCCTGATGTGCCGGCCCCGTCCAGTTCCGAGTCCCCTGATGTGCCGGCCCCGTCCAGTTCCGAGTCCCCTGATGCGCCGGCCCCGTCCAGTTCCGAGTCCCATGATGCGCCAGAGCAGAGCCAGAGCCCGTTGACCCAGCGCCAGAGCCCGTTGACCCAGCGCCAGAGCCCGTTGACCCAGCGCCAGAGCCCGTTGACCCAGCGCCAGAGCCCGTTGACCCAGCGCCAGAGCCCGTTGACCCAGACCCAGAGCCCGTTGACCCAGACCCAGAGCCTGTTGACCCAGACTCAGAGCCCGTTGACCCAGACCCCGTTGACCCAGCGCCCATTGATGTCAAGTCTGTTTCCGTTCATGAACCTGTCCTTCTCCCCAAGAAAATTTGGGGGGGGGCTATACGCCTTCGCCGTGGCCGGCCAAAGATCCATGGAGGCCTGAAAAAATAGCACCACCGTGGCCACCTGAAGGGTCCTCACCAGCACGGCCACCTGAAGGGTCTTCACCGCCGTGGCCACCTGAAGGGTCTTCACCGCCGTGGCCACCTGAAGGGTCTTCACCGCCGTGGCCACCTGAAGGGTCTTCACCGCCGTGGCCACCCGAAGGGTCTTCACCACCACGGCCACCCGAAGGGTCTTCACCGCCGTGGCCACCTGAAGGGTCTTCACCGCCGTGGCCACCTGAAGAGCCTGCACCGCCACGGCCACCCGAAGGGTCTTCACCGCCACGGCCACCCGAAGGGTCTTCACCGCCACGGCCACCCGAAGGGTCTTCACCGCCACGGCCGCCTGAAGGGTCTTCACCGCCGTGGCCACCCGAAGGGTCCTCACCGCCGTGGCCACCTGAACAGCCTGCTCCGCCCTGGCCACGCCCACAGCCTGCTCCGCCCTGGCCACGCCCACAGCCTACACCGTCGTGGCCACGCCCACAGCCTGCTCCGCCTTGGCCACGCCCACAGCCTGCACCGTCGTGGCCACGCCCACAGCCTGCACCGTCGTGGCCACGCCCACAGCCTGCACCATCGTGGCCACGCCCACAGCCTGCACCGTCGTGGCCACGCCCACAACCTGCACCGCCGTGGCCACGCCCACAGCCTGCTCCGCCCTGGAGGCTTCCTGGACCTGCACCATGCCCTCGTCAGCCTCCAGGGCGCCCACCCTCCCACCCCTTTGGATGTTATACGGCGCGAGGACGCGCCTTCGGGGAGGGGGGAGGTACTGTCACGATTCTATGTGTTTAGTTATCTTTTGTGATCTTGTTTTCCCCTGTCTTGTGTGATTTTTGGTTTAGTCCTGTTAGTTTTCCCGCTCCTCGTTTGTGTCCAATTTTCTGCACCTGTTTTCAGTTAATTATCTCGTTTGGTTCAGTTCATTTAAACCCTGTGTTTTCCCTCAGTGTTTGTCGATCGTCGTCAATGTATGGTTGTATGTGAACCCTGAATTCCTGGAATCTGTTATTTTGTTTCTGTTTGATTTTGGAAGTTTCATTTTTGTTCATTAAATCTATTATATTGAAACTCCCGTGTCCTCGTCTTCAGCTACCTGCAGCAACCCTGACACGTGTGAAGTAACAACCGTTTTAAGTTCTGTGATTTTGCCGGTGATATTTTCCTAATTTGTGTAATCTTTTATTATTTATGATATCTGCACTTTAAGCTACAAAACCATGAAATCAAACAGTATGTTACAATTTGAATGTAAAAACATGAGATTGCAAGTGACTTACCGGTACATAGAACTGCCTGGCCATAGTCATTGAATTCAGTGTCAGTCACAAATGTCTTTCTGGCTCTTTTGATGAATTCATTGTTAGTCCTTTGATTGCGGTGGTGTACAATGCTTCTCAAAAGAAATTTATTTGTTGCTGGTGCTGCATTATTCAGGAAATAATTGTTTTTCCTCATTTGCGAAAAAAATTGTTCCACAACTTGGCTATTTATCTTCCCAGCAAGCTCAGGAACCAGAGAAATGTTCCTCAAGATGTCCCTTGGGTCTTTGGTGTTGGACTCATGAAACGTGTCGTACAACACAAAGTGGTCAGCAGATCCAGTAATAGGATGACCATTTTCATCTGGTGTTTCTTTCTTTTCACGGAGCCATGACAGATGGGAAAATATCTTGCCCTCTCGGCCATGGAGATGTTTTCTGTAGTTGGCTCAAGCAATCTTCCCTCAAAAGGCTGAAAGGGAACAATGTCTGGGGCCCTAGTCACATTTGTATGTGCAACCAAACCTCTCGCAAAATCATAAATGCATATATTAGGAAGATGTTTCCATGACAGAAGTAAATCTGCATAGTCTCGTGGGCTCTCAGCTCGAATCAGGAATTTTAGGCTGTACACAACACCACAAGGGCACATAATGGCACACCAACCACCTACATGAATACAGGAGAAAAAAAAATGATGAGCAATACAAACCATGTAGACTTGAAATGCATACATTTGTACTTTTCATAACACTGACCTGATGCACCCCATATTTTCTGGAAAATCTTGTCGTAGCTGTGCCGTGTTTGCATTTCACTATGCAAACGTGAAATGAGGTCCAGTTTTGATCCAACTGTGTCAAGACCACATTCCTTGCACAGTTTACGAACAACATCAACCTGATCAAAGTAGGATTAGGAAAATACATTTTGATGTGCCCCCAAACAAATGCATGTGAAACTAAACAAAAACATATAATTAAAATACATTATACAAAACAAATATACCTTTTGGTTCATGAGTTCCTCCATCAGTCTATCTTCTGTAACATGGTAGAGTTGGGACTCTTCAGACACCTTAGCAGTCTTAATCTTTTCAAATTCTTTGTTGAGCACCTCATTGGAGGACCTTGTTTTGTGCCCAATCCAAGGGGCCCAGAAATGGTAGGAGGGCAGTACCTTGAATGGATTCTGATTATTACCTTTGGACACACAAGGTTAGTATAAATAAATATAAATATTTCAGTTTTGTTTTTAAAAAGCTTGTCATTTGAATTGAAAAAAAAAAAATAGAACTAAATACGAAGAAATATGGGATTGAATCCACAATTACTTGACACAAATCCTCGTCCAATCATCTCCAGGGACACTGCGTTCCGAAACGACTCAATGTTTACCATTCCTTTGAAATCCTTCGGTGTCTCTTCAATGTCACTCACTATAAGAAATACAATGAAATATAAAAAAAAAATTGCACTGAATGGTTTAGATATTTGTCAAGAATGTCACATTTGCAAAAGTTACCAGCCATGGAAAAAACTCCTTTCTTGTGTAGATCCATAATAACAACAGGTGGATGGTCGCCACATGAAGCACACGAAAAGTTGTATGTGTTATCACAGAGGGCCTCAAAATGTAGGTATGCATGAAGACATGTGTCTGACAAAGGATACTTCACATCGTTAAGATTCTCCAGACTGTCAATAACTCGACTCACTGCAGAATGAGTCTAAATGACAGTAAATAAAATATTAAAGTATAGCATAGAAATCAAATCAACAATGGTGGCGAGTCTTCCAATAACTACCTGAAGTGAACTCCTCAAAAAGAGACACAAATTGAGACTTATCAGAACATGGTCATTGAAGTTGTGTAGTTGATCTTTAAATTCTTGATATCGGTACATGGAACCACACTTGATGCACTTCTTGCAGAATGTAGATACGTCTGAAAAATATATTACATTTCAGAAAATACTTCAAATCAGACAACATACAATCACGTTCCAAAAGTAAGAATTGCAGTGAATACACCATTAGTGTCATTAATAAATTACTAATATTACCTTCTACTACGCCATTCATTGTAACAATTCTAGCTTTTGAGGTGATAAGAATTGGGTCAGAGAGTGGGGTCTTGTCATGACAGAAGGTACAGAACATCTCATCTGGAACCAGCAGTTTCGGAAAAGCGTTGTCATGGACTTGACAGCAAAGCTCTCTTGGAAGAATGGCTGGGATCTTCTTCTGTTCATAGAGGTATGTAACCATGTTTTTTAGCATTGTTCCATTTGGGGGGTAGTGCGTACCACCATCAGGCAAGTCATCATCATTGTCTGGAGTAGTCTGGTCCACTTCAATGCATGTTTCTGTGCTCTTTTTGCTTCTGAAGAGTTCGGGGTACTTTTGAAATAGGTGCAACTTAGCAATATACTTATGTGGACACGAACGTCGGGATTGAATGCAAGGGCAATGCCAAGAGTTTGTTCTAGCATTATACACCACCATCACTCTTCTTAAATGTGAGTAATAAGAAACCTTTGGTTCAAACACAGAAACATAATGCTTGAAAGTAGGCACACCAACTGTGGTCTCAACAGACAAAGGGACCGATTGAGATGTTGCCAGACTTTGAAGCTTTAGGCACTCGGCCTTTCTGTCTCCTCCAAACCATTTATTTGCAACCATCTCTGACAAAACATCTTATTTTAGGTGCTCACATTCAGCGGTTGATGAACAGTAGTCAACTGACCTGACATGCGAGCACTGAAAGGAGACCACCTTTGAGCGTTGCGCCAATTCATGGTTAGACTGGCATTGAGGTGATTCACAGTATACTTGTTGCGTGTTACCCCAGATCTTTCTTTTGACATGAAATGGCACACTTGATCCATGCATGGTTTTAACCACAGCAAATATCCCATTTAGATGATCAAGGCACTGGCTTGGCAGGTGCGAGTTTGAGGTGACATCCAGAGAGTGGATACCTGAATGCTTACGTAATATGTGCTTGGACATATTTTTTTTGTTCATACACATGTTGCATTTGGGGCAAATTACTGTTTGCTGTCTGCGAGTTTTTATGCTTAACAATGCTGCTGTTCCATCCTTTTCTCCGGTAAGTGGTTTTCTGACCTCTCCTTTGGTGAGTGATGTCTCAGCCTCTTTCCTGGTAAGCACTGTTCCACCATCATCTCCAGTGAGTGATGTCTCAGCCTCTTTCCTGGTAAGCACTGTTCCACCGTCATCTCCAGTGAGTGACGTCTCAGCCTCTTTCCTGGTAAGCACTGTTCCACCATCATCTCCAGTGAGTGATGTCTCAGCCTCTTTCCTGGTAAGCACTGTTCCACCATCATCTCCAGTGAGTGATGTCTCAGCCTCTTTCCTGGTAAGCACTGTTCCACCGTCATTTCCAGTGAGTGACGTCTCAGCCTCTTTCCTGGTAAGCACTGTTCCACCATCATCTCCAGTGAGTGATGTCTCAGCCTCTTTCCTGGTAAGCACTGTTCCACCATCATCTCCAGTGAGTGATGTCTCAGCCTCTTTCCTGGTAAGCACTGTTCCACCGTCATTTCCAGTGAGTGACGTCTCAGCCTCTTTCCTGGTAAGCACTGTTCCACCGTCATTTCCAGTGAGTGACGTCTCAGCCTCTTTCCTGGTAAGCACTGTTCCACCGTCATTTCCAGTGAGTGACGTCTCAGCCTCTTTCCTGGTAAGCACTGTTCCACCGTCATCTCCAGTGAGTGATGTCTCAGCCTCTTTCCTGGTAAGCGATCTTCCATCGCCATCTCCAGTGAGTGATGTCTCAGCCTCTTTCCTGGTAAGCGCTGTCAGGGTATATCCAGGTAGTAATGTTTGGAGCTCTTTGCCAGGTGCTATACAATGGCATTTACTTAAATGATTGATTAACCTATTCTTATGAAAAAAAAAAGATTTACAAACACAATGAAAGTGAGCCTGTGCCTTGCAACCAAGGTTGCACTTGTACATGCAATAGCCTGTGGAAACAAACACAAAAAAACATTAACTACAGATTTAAACAATATACAAATGGTGTGTCGTGAGAAAATGTACCCACCTTTGTATTTTACAGATCTCGCAAGGTGAGCCTTTAAATGAATGATTACACGGTATCGGTCTGTGGGTTTAAAAATTTTTGAATTGCACAGCGGGCAGTGATACTGGCTGCAGCACTCTGTGCATTTCTGTATTGGTGGTAGCTCCGTCCCTTTACGCACACTAATGTGATTTGCCTAAAAGAAGAGGGTAGTATTAATAGATTGTTTAAGTAATAAGTATAGTGACACATATGAAATACCGGTAGTACCTTATAATTTATAACTTATAAGAGTTTACAAAAATCCAATTAACTTTCCAAAAAAAATGGAATTGAACAATGTAGGTGAAAAGTTGTGTGTGGTAGATGGACTGTTAAAAAATAGTGTGGTAACAAAAACAAAAATTATATAAATGTTAACATTCTCCTATACAAAATATGTAAAATGTTACATGAACTGCATTTAGGCTATATAGCGCTTTCAACAGACCCATGGCCACCAAAGCGCTTTAAACATCATACATAAACATAATATTAAACATCAGGCATTTACACGTGCATAGGAAAAGTACTAACTTTACTTCAACGAAAAAAACATACCATAGCTAGCTAGCAAACTCTCGTGTGCATAGATAACCTAGCATTTTAGACTATTCTCTGCCAAGACTGTTCTATGAGATCTCGTTAATTGGGTACAATCTTCACACATCCAAGTGAAAAAAATGTATTTGCAATATTAAATCATAACGTTACCACTCAAAGAACGATTTAATTGGAAAATCAATTGTAGCAAGTAGCAACCTAACTGTTAGCTCTAGAATTGAGGCACACCAGAGTTCACTAATACCTTTAAAAAACACGACACAGTACCTTGAAAACAAGACGATTTTTTTACTAGCTAGTTTGTGCATTTGAATTCTGACATGACCTATAAATCATCGACAGTTTATTATTTTTTCTTACCGCTGACATCTGCATGGCGCGTCAAATTTGAAAAGTGAATGACGATACAGAAATTACGTCAATTTGAAAAGTGAATGACGATACGGAAATGACGTCTGCTGTCCAGCCACTGGTGTCCAGCCACTGGTGTCTAGCGAGAAGTGAGTCTGCGGGGCTGCAGCTGGATGCCTCTCTGGCTGTCTGACTTTCAATTTCTTCTCTGGTAATCTTTTGACAATACCGAGTCAGAGTACGGTTATTTATGTCAAAATCCTTCTGATTGATTTGTTCTGCAACTTTACCTGCCTGACTGCCTTTAACATTATGTCAGGTGGTGTACTGCCATGCTCTGTCTTTCGTTGATAATTTCGATCTTCCTTCCTTTCTTCATTCCTTACTTTCTGTCTTTCCTTCCTTAATTCCTGCCTTTCCTTCCTTCCTACAAAAACCTTATTGCAATTACAAAATAAAAAAAAATTACAATATCACAATGTTTTTTTTTTTGAGCATGTTCTATGTGTTTATTTGTACAGAGGCAAGTTGTCACAGGAGACAAAGTCATTGAGACAATTTGCCCCAAA
Source organism: Chrosomus eos (assembly GCA_036326025.1). NCBI lineage: Eukaryota > Metazoa > Chordata > Actinopteri > Cypriniformes > Leuciscidae > Chrosomus > Chrosomus eos. The sequence continues at coordinate 14,174,693 of CM070824.1, forward strand.
GTGACATATGCTAATGATTAGAGTGATCTTGACCACATGTGAACATGAAGTTGACTGTAGAAGAAGAAGTCACAAAGTGGCAATATGATTTTTGAGATTGAGCCTCTAGTGTTGGAGTTATGAACAGTGTGACAACATACCCCACTCTCCCCTAATAATACTTTAAAATCAATCCTAAATGTAACTGGGGGCCAAAGACCTGCGGACTGGTGTGCAATGTTCATATTTTCTGGGTTCTGCGCAGAATCCTGGCAGCAGCGTTCTAGTATGATCTGCAACTGTCTTATGATCTTTCTGGGAAAGCTAGTGAGGATTCCATTACAATAATCCACTCTGCTGGTGATGGAAGCATGCACAATTCTTGCACTATTTTTTAGATGATAGTATGCTGATTTAGTTACTGCTTTGACATGACTACTGAAACTAAAGTCTGACTCCAGAATCACACCAAGATATGAATTAGTAAGATTTAAAAGCTTTTTAAGAATTGTATATATCAAATCTGTACTTAAATCTATGTATTATTTGTTTAAATAAATAACAAATTAATATAAAGTGTGAAAACGAGTAGCAAGACAATGCAAACTATGTGTTCTTATGCTAAAGAGATACTAACTATTTTGTGAACACCCAGAATTGTCATACTACAAAAAATAGCTAAATTAATAGCATCATGACTTGTCTGGATTGTAACATTTGGTTTTCCATTGTGAATCACATGAAGATGAAATTAACCTATGGGTCATTAATTGGGTTCCTGCTATGTAATCCTTAAAATTGTCAAATATAAAGGATTATCCCTGAAACTAAGAATAAAAGGCTAATGTGACATGACAATCAAGCTGATTCACATTTACCAGTGTGACTATACAATGTTCACATTCATTTTGGCTGAACACTATTAGAAAGAAGAGCTTGTCTGGGGGCAAAACATGCTTCATCGTTTGATAATGAATTGGAGCTCATGGAATAAAGACGGAGAGAGACAGACTGAGTTCTCTTGCAATAAACCAATTAAAAATAAGAGCTCACGATTGCACTGCCATTCATCAAGCCTCACATCACCATGACAACAACACCCAGCTCCAGCAGCTCATTTGTGTTCCACAGAGATGAGGAAAAGATATACAGATATACATTATGTATATTAGATTCAAATCAGAAATGCAACACGTTTGACAGCATGGTGAATCTACCTGTGAGGTGTCATGAATGGAATATACAAGTTACATGCAGGAGAGCAGATTATTCCAAAAATTAGATGCAAGGTGAAATTGCTCCTCAGAAATAACAGCAGAATTTGCCACACATATATCAGGACACTGTAAAATCTATTTCTGGATTCGTAAAGCATTCAGACAAGCATCATTTTTTTTAGGCTTTGGCTGCATTGATGCTCTGTGTTATCACACATTCTTGTCTGTGGCTTGCATCAGTGTGTGTTTCTGTGGCAACAGATTTCCTCAAACCGTGACAAGTATTTGTGTGTTCACCGTGTGTGTGTGTGTGTGTGTGTGTGTGTGTGTGTGTGTGTGTGTGTGTGTGTGTGTGTGTGTGTGTGTGTGTGTGTGTGTGTGTGTGTTTGAATATTCACTAAGCGGGAAGTTGAAATCCCACACAGAAGAGGAGGAGGCGACCATCAATCTATTCTTCCTAAGATGAGCTAAGAGCTGGGAGGTGCGGTGGGGAGATCTCAGCATAGCTAACATCCCATCAGGTGACTCCCTTGTCACCTTGTGACGCTTGTCAGGATTTGAATAGCATATCAGCTCTCTAACGAGTCTAGAGAGAACAGAATGTTATAGTTCTGCTCTACTGGAGAGTCACTAAGGCTGCTCTATAAAGAAGTGGAGTGCATTACATCCACATAATATTTTATGCACTGCAATGGTATTACATATAATAATTATGCATATTATAATTGAGTGTTCAAGTCAAAACATTTTGACATTTCCTGTCCTATACGTTGTACTGTAAAACCATTTATTGGAGAGATGAGATCGACACTCGGTTACTAACGTAACCTCGGTTCTCTCTAGAAGAGGGAACGAGTGTTGCGTAAGCTAGCTTACGCTACGGGAAAACTCCTTTTCTCGAGAATACTGAAGCCAAAAAATTATCCTTTAATTTTCTCATATTTAAAACGCATGCTTGCACAGAGCAGACCTAGAATAGGCAGCTCGTGCGCCTATTGGCTGCTCTGCGGCAAGATGCTGCAACCTATCGGTGGACTGGGAGTGACGTCAGCACCAATAGCAGCGGCGGGTGCCCGAGTGCGTCACGTCCCGCCAGAATAGGCGTGGCTTACCTCTATATAAGCCCGGTCCAGATAGGGTGTTCTTTGGTTTTTCACACTGAAGCGAAATAAGAACGCAGCATTAACACGGCCGGGTTACGCAACACTCGTTCCCTCTTCTAGAGAGAACCGAGGTTACGTTAGTAACCGAGTGTCGTTCTCTTACGAGAGTACTCTCGTGTTGCGTAAGCTAGCTTACGCTACGGGAACCCAGTTTAAAGCGCCGTGTATGCTGAGACCATTCACATTAAGTCCAAGGGCCAGTGCCCGGGGAACACATAATAGTGAAGATATGTGGGCCGACACAAAGTGAGCCCTAACACATATTGACCATATGGTGACGCCTCATATGTATAAGGGAGTGCATAACACAGTATAACAGTCAGCGTGTATGACAATCTCATACAGATAACACTTTGGCCTGCAAAGCAGGGACCTCCAGGTTATAAAACCTTATAAATGTAGACAGAGAGGCCCAGCCTGCCGCTCTACAAATATCATGGAGTGAAACACCACTAGTCCAAGCCCATGATGAGGCCATACTTCTAGTGGAATGGGCTCGAACACCTAAAGGGCATTGAAGGCCTTTAGACTTGTAAGCCAAGGCGATAGCATCAACTATCCATCTGGAAATGCTCTGATTCGAGGTAGCTAGCCCCTTTGTGCGGCCACCAAACGAAACGAACAGCTGTTCTGACTGCCTGAAGGCAGCGGTTTGTTGAACGTAAACTCTTAAAGCCCTGACCGGGCAAAGGAAGTTTACATCGCTGTCACTGTCGGTTCCCGGAAGGGCCGACAGGGAAATGACTTGCGCTCTGAACGGAGTAGAGAGCACTTTGGGGACATAACCGTATATTGGTTTGAGCGTAACTTTAGAATCATTAGGCCCAAATTCCAAACATGACGCTCTCACAGAGAGCTCGTCGCGGGACTCGTGTTTTCAGCCAGCGCTAGAGGGGGTGCATGCGCAGCAGACCCAACCGAAGCACTGCAGAGGCCGCATACGAACCGACAGGGGGCGCGGCGGATTCATCCTTCTAGCTCCCCTAAGGAAGCGGATGACCAGCTCATGTCTTCCCGGTGACTGACCGTGCGTCGATTCTGCGAACGCCGCCACGGCCACCACATAAACTTTGAGCGTGGATGGGGACCTCCCCTTATCCATCAGCTCTGGTAGGAAAGTGAGCAAATGCACAACCTCACACGACCGTGCGTCCAGATCTCTGTCGGTGCACCACTTGGAGAACACTGACCATTTAGACGCGTAGAGCCGTCCCGTGGAAGGAGCTCTAGACTGCGTGATCGTGCTCATCACTCTTTCTGGCAGGGTAACGAGTACCCGTTGATCAATTATGCGTGCAGAGACCAGCGCTCTGGATGGGGATGCCAGATCGAGCCGCGAGCCTGAGAGAGGAGATCTGCCCTCACCGGAATAGGCCACGTAGCTGCATGTGACAGCCGTGCTAGTTCCGGAAACCAATTCTGATTCTCTCAGTGCGGAGCTATGAGGAGCACCGAGTGGCGCGTTTCCCTGACTCTCTTGATTACCTGTGGTAACAGAGAGACCGGAGGGAAAGCATACAGAGGGAGGCTGGGCCAGACCTGGGCCAGGGTGTCCTGGTTCTTCAAAAGGAACATCGGGCAATGAGCATTGTCTTTTGACGCAAATAGGCCGACTTCCGCTCTGCCGAATAGGCGCCACAGTTTCTGGACCGTTTGGGGGTGCAGGGACCATTCCCCCAGGGGAACGTTGTCCCTGGACAGTTTGTCTGGACCGTCATTCGAATGGCCAGGCACATGTGCCGCCCTCAGCGAGCACAGGTGCACCTGGGACCAAACAAGGATGCGTTCCGTCAGATTGCAGGGGTTCCTGGATCTGACACCACCCTGACGGTTTACATAGGAAACCACAGACATGTTGTCCGAGCGAACGAGAACGTGTTGGTCCTGTATGAACGGGAGGAAGCGCTTCAGCACGTTTTCGACCGCTATCATCTCAAGACAGTTTATGTGAAAACACTTCTCTTGGTCTGACCACTGGCCAAAGGCCGGTCTGCCTTCGAACAGCGCGCCCCAACTCGAGTTGGACACATCTGTCGAAACTACTTTCCAATAAGAGATGGTTCCCATCGTCACTCCCTGCTGGTACCAGTCGGCTACTAACCAGGGCTGCAGAGCCGCTATGCAGGTCTGAGTCACTCTGATTTTCTGGCCGCCAGAAACCCAGGCTCGGCGAGACGCGCAAGCATTCAACCAGTGATGGAGCGGGCGCATGCGCAATAGGCCCAGCTGGAGCACCGCTGCTGCTGATGCCATACAGCCCAGCATCCGTTGAAACGTTTTCAAAGGGAGAAAGCTGCCCTTCTGGAAAAACGCGGCTAGGTGGCGAACACAGCCAATATCAGCCAGTCGTCCAGATAGTTCATTATTCGCAGCCCCTGAGTTCTCAGGGGGGCGAGCGCTGCGTCCATGCACTTCGTAAATGTATGGGGTGCTAGAGACAGGCCGAGCGACAGGACGGTGTATTGATATACCTGACCGTCGAAGGCGAATCTCAAAAATTGCCTGTGACGGGGTGATATCTGAAACAGAAAATAGGCATCCTCCAGATCTAGAGAAATAAACCAGTCCCTCGGGCAAACGTGCGCGAGGATTTTCCTGGTTGTAAGCATTTGAATGGTCTTTTGCAAGCACCTTGTTCAAATGTCTCAGATCTAGGATGGGCCTGAAAGCTCCGTTCTTCTTGGGTACAAGAAAATATTGGCTGTAAAAGCCTGACTCGCTAAGAGAAGGCGGTACTTTTTCTATAGCACAGCAGTATTGCTATTTCTGCGTGAAGTAGGTGTGCTACTTCCGCATTCACTATCGTCGCGGACCGGGCTCGAAAGCGCGGGGGAGGGCGAATGAATTGAAGTGTATAGCCCTGCTTTATTGTGCTGAGAACCCATTCTGAAATCCCTGGGATAATTTCCCACGCAGCTATGTGAGCCGCTAGGGGGCGAATGGCCTCCGGGTTCAGATCGCCGCCGTTTGCGGGCTTGTGAAACTGAACCGGAGCCGAAAGCGCGGCGCGCGCGCTCTCGGTTCTGGGCAATGGCTGCTCACTGAAAGCCGAGACCGGCTGATTTATGTGAGGAGTCCCAATCATAAGGGATGGGGAGCATTTTATTCTCACTTTTTGACGCGCGAGCAGCGCTTTGGGCGGAAAAGCTTTCTGTAAGCGTGAGCGCGTGCGCGGGCACGAGACTTGCAAGTGTATGTGACGCCCCGATCATAACGGATAGGGAGCGTCATATCAATGCCCTGTGTTTCGTTTTAACGCGCGGGCAGCGCCCGGGGGGAGGTGTGTGTTAGTAAGCGTGAACGCTCTCCGGCGGGCACGAGACTTACATTCATAACCTGTTTTATTGAACGTGTAACAGAGCGGCCAGATAGTGGGCACGGACCTGTGGACACATTTCTTATATTCAACACTCGAGCGGCTTCTCTGCGCTTTATGAGAGTGTGCTCTGTGAGTGACACGAGATTTGATGTGCTTGTGTGTAGGGGTGAACACTGGGGCGTGGGCACTTGCACTACACTTAAACACCAACGGCGTGAGCCGGATAACCAGACAGTATACTCCTTTGAGATTTCTCTGGGTCGCCGTGAAAACGGCGTATGTGTGCAGGCGAGAGGGTAAATGAACCGGCTCGTTGGCTGCTAAATGGACCACTGCAGTAGCCTTTTTGAAGGGGACTGACAGGGAAATAAACTTTGACTGTGGTCCAGCCGTGAGTCTTTAGTGATAGAGCGGGCAGAAAAATAGGCGTGGACGCGAACTCGCGGACACATTTCCTAAGTTCAACACTCGAGCGGTTGCCCGCTTTAAGGGAGTGGGCTCTGTGAATAACACGAGCGTGCTTGCGTGTAGTGGTGAACACTGAGATGTGGGCACCTTTCTACACTAAAACACCATCGGCGTGAGCCGGATCTGCATAAATGTTATCTGGTGCGGGAGCCGGGATCGAACACGGGTCTCCGGCGCAAAAGCTTAGGGTTTAGCCACTGAGCCACAGGGAAAACAACGTAAGCTTTAGTTGCCGCGAGCAGATAAGAGAGAGAGAGAGCGTCATCACAGTTTTCGCGTGTGTGTCGGCACTGTTTACAGGCGTGCGTGTATAACAGGCACACTACTGCAGTATAGACATTACCGGCCGCTCGTACTAGGAGGAGCTGGAAAATGTTTGAGAGGAAGAGGGAGTTTGTCAGGCCTCGGCGGGACAAAAAACCACACTTTCTTTCGACGGTGACGTCTCGGTTCGCGCGCTCGCTTCCTGTACGTAAGAAAGCTGGTCGCGAGCTCAGAGAGGAGAGCTGCATAAATTTTTTCTGCTGCGAGAGCCGGGATCGAACACATGTCTCTGGCGCGAAAGCTTAGAGTTTAGCCACTGAGCCACGGGGGAAACAACATAAGCTTGAGTAGCGCGAGCAGCCATGGTAGCTCCCTTGTAACGTAAAGGAAGCTAGCCGCGGTTAGAACAGCAGTCCATTGATGCGTGTCCCTCAACCTCAGACGCGACGGCAGTGAGGCTCGTGAGCGGCAGCTGCGCGTCGGTGAAGGGAGGCGCGGAAGGTGAAAAAGCGAGGCTCGAGGGAGGCTTTCCGGCGAGCGCGTCGCTGTGGCTACAGGCTCCGGCAGCCCTTGGGAACGGTGCTTATCACTGCGCGGTCCCACAAGGGGCAGAGTGACTGCTTCTGCGGGGGCGCGCTAGCTTCCTTGTAACGTAAAGGAAGCTACGCGCGGTTTAGAACAGCAGTCTATTGATGCGTGTCCCTCAACCTCAAACGCGACGGCAGTGAGGCTCGTGAGCGGCAGCTGCGCGTCGGTGAAGGGAGGCGGGGAAGGCGGTAGCTTCCTTGTAACGTAAAGGAAGCTACGCGCGGTTCCGTCCCAGGCGGGAAGCGCACACTTTTTTTTTTTTTTTTTTTTTTTTTTGGGTAGCCGTGAAAACGGCTTTTGTGTGCAGGCGAGCGGGTAACGTAACGGGCTCGTTGGCTGCGAAATACACTACTCCAGCCGCCTCCGTCGAGGGAGCTGTGAGAGCGATGCGTGCTGCTTTCAATGGCGGTCCGGCCGCGGCGAGACTCGCGCATTGTCGCTGAGAGGGATTTGGAAACTCGAGGCATTTGAAACAACGCCTCTTGCTCTTTTAGAATACTAGAGAAGGAATATGAAAAGGATATGGGCGCCGGATAGCGCAGCAGGTACGGCGATGAAGCGGCGAAGGCGGCTTCCAGCTGCAGTGCAGAGGGCTCGTCCCGCTGAGGTGCTTGTTTCGACGGCGCGGCTTCTCTGGAGAGTCAGCGATGTGAATACTTCGCTGAAGTGGAGAAAAATCAAAGAACACCCTATCTGGACCGGGCTTATATAGAGGTAAGCCACGCCTATTCTGGCGGGACGTGACGCACTCGGGCACCCGCGCTGCTATTGGTGCTGACGTCACTCCCAGTCCACCGATAGGTTGCAGCATCTTGCCGCAGAGCAGCCAATAGGCGCACGAGCTGCCTATTCTAGGTCTGCTCTGTGCAAGCATGCGTTTTAAATATGAGAAAATTAAAGGATAATTTTTTGGCTTCAGTATTCTCGAGAAAAGGAGTTTTCCCGTAGCGTAAGCTAGCTTACGCAACACGAGAGTACTCTCGTAAGAGAACTCATGATTTCAATATGAACTTTTCCCAAGTATGTTACGGTCAAGTTCTGTTTTGGTTTCGTTTTCGTTCATTGCCATATTCTGGTTCCGAGTTCTGTCTGCTAGTTTGTTTCCATAGTTACTCATGAGTTCCGCATCAGTCTCAGTTCTCTTACGAGAGGTTCTCTCGTATTGCGTAAGCTAGCTTACGCTACGGGAAAGATTCATCTTTTCTGAGATATTGAAGCCAAAAAATTATCCTTAAGTTGTATCCATTGTCAACGCAGTGCAGCAGCTGCAGACCTTGAGCGGGCTAACTAGCGAGCTCATTGGTTGCTCTGCGGCAACTGCTGCAGTCTATAGACAAACTCGAATGAACTCGCGTCCAATGAGAGGCGCCTGAACCGTCATTGCATCATAGCTCGCCAGAATGGCCGTGGCCAGAGTGTTCATAAGCGAAGTTCGTAGGCTGGATCCCTGATTTTCATCTATTCAGTGAAGCTCTTCGCATCTCTGAACTGCAGAAGCCGAGTCGCCGTTCGAGGGGCATCTAGCAAGCTTGGACAGCGCTTGAAGAAGCCGGCCGTCCTTGCCACCTTCAGCCATCCTGCGAGCTACGCCATCCGGCGACGTATCCTTACTAAGCTCTATACTTGTGTGTGTGTGTGTGTGTGTTCGCCGCTGCGACACACCCCCGCTTTTTCTAAAAGAGCACAAGACGTTTTTCTAAAAATGTCTCGCTTCCTGGGGCTCGTGCTGAGCCCCGCCCAGTGCCAGGAGATCACTCTCTCCCTGGGCTAGGAACCTCCGATGTCGACTCGAGGTTTTTAACACCGTCCGCCCCTCTTCACCAACGCGCAGCTGCCGGCTACGGCCCACACTGCCGTCGCTTCAGATGACGAGGCGGAGGGAATCGCCACAGAGGACTGCTGTTCCATTCTGGCATCTTGGAATGCACCATTCTCCGCGAGGCTCCACCCTTACGTATCCGCGTTGCTCTCCCAAGTGGACGCAACTGACGCCGTCACGGCAACACAGAGAGATCACATAAAGAATATATGTCTGGTTATCCGGCTCACGCCGATGGTGTTTTATGTGTAGATGAAGTGCCCACATCCAAGTGTTCACCCCTACACACAAGCACAACACTTTCCGTGCCACTCACAGAGCCCACTCTCTTAAAGCTGGCAGGTGCCGCTCGAGTGTCAAATGTAGGACGTGCCCACGAGTCCGTGCTCAACAACTACTCTCTGCCCGCTCTGTCACACGGCCAATTCAACCTCATATCGATCTATGTGTGTATGTCCCGTGTCCGCCCATGAGCGCTCACGTTTACTGATACACACTTCACGTGCTGCCCGCGCATCACAAAAGCTTGTCTCCCTGTCAGTCCCCTTAACACAGGCGAATGCAGTGGTTCATTTAGCAGCCAACGAGCCGGTAACACGACCCGCTCGCCTGCACACAAACGCCGTTTTTACGGCGACCCAGAAAAATCCTGTAAAGAGCAGTAAGTCTGGTTATCCGGCTCACGTCGACGGTGTCTTAAGTGTTGTGAACGCACCTACGCTCACTTCCCGTGTCACTCACGGAGCCCACTCACATAAAGCGCGCATTTGCCACTCGAGTGTTAGCTGTATGAGATGTGCCCGCATGTCCGTGCCCACATCTGTCCTCTGCCCGCTCTGTCACACGGCCAGTTCAGCCTCTCATAAGGCGGGCGGTAAGTCTCGTGCCCGCTTACAAGAGTCCACGCTTACTAACTCGCACTTTGCCCACGGCGCCGCCCGCGCGTCGCATTGTGCAGCCCCGCATCTCTGTCAGGTTATGAACAAAAGCCTCGTGCCCGCGCTCAAGCGCTCACGCTTACTGACATGCACATCGGCCACGGTGCCGCTCGCACATCACAATGTGCAGCCTCATATCTGCCGTTCTATAAACGTAAGTATCGTGCCCGCTCGCAAGCGCACACGCTTACTGACAAATGTGCTGCCCACGCGCGCCGCTGGTGCATCACAAAGTGATCGCAGGACACTCCCCTGTCACAGTCAGACAGCTATGCATGAAACAGCCTGCGAGCCACTGCTTTCGAGCACAGATAGCGCGCGCGCCGTGCCCACTCCTCCGGTTCAGTGTCTAGAGCCCGCGCGGCGATCAGACCCCGGAGACCATTCTGCCACTAGTCGCTCGCATAAAAGCGTGGGAAGCGATCCCTGGGATATCAGAATGGATGCTGAGCTCAATAAGGCTGGGCTATGCGTTACGGTTCGCTCGCCGTCCTCCTCGCTTTCGAGCACGGACCGTGACGACAGTAAATACGGAAGTAGCACATCTACTCTGGACAGAAATAGCGAAGTTACTGTGCAAAGGGGCTATAAGGGAGTAAGGGAGCCGGTGCCGCCTTCTCTGAGCGAGTCAGGCTTTTACAGCCGCTATTTTCTCGTACCCAAGAAGGACGGGCCTCTCAGACCTATTTTGGATCTGAGGCATTTGAACAAGGCTCTTATGAGAAGACCGTTCAAAAAGCTTACAACCAGACAACTCCTCGCGCACATTCGCCCGAGGGGCTGGTTTATCTCTCTCGATCTGAAAGATGCCTATTTTCAAATCCAGAAAATACCCCGTCACAGGCCATCCTTGAGATTCGCCTTTGACGGTCAGGTTTATCAGTACACTGTCCTACCGTTCGGCCTGTCTTTAGCACCCCATACATTCACAAAGTGCATGGACGCGGCTCTCGCCCCCTTGAGAAATCAGGGCGTGCGGATTTTGAACTATCTGGACGACTGGCTGGTTCTAGCGCAGTCAGAGGCCGAGTTAGTGTCTCACAGAGCTGTGCTTCTCAGTCACCTGGAGGACCTGGGTCTCACGGTTAACTGGACCAAGAGCTCATTACTGCCCAGCCAGTCAATTTCCTTTTTAGGAATAGAACTGGACTCTGTGGCTATGACGGCTCGCTTATCGACACAGCGCGCGCGCCGTGTTCAGCGAATGGCCGCATCCTTCCAGGCGGGCAACGCCGCTCCTTTGAAGATTTTCCAGAGGATGCTAGGCTACATGGCTTCAGCCGCTGCAGTACTGCAGCTGGGGCTGTTGCGCATGCGCCCTCTGCAACGCTGGTTGACCGCTTGTGTGTCTCACCGAGCTTGGCGGTTCGGCTGCGAGCGAATCAGAGTGACTCAGAGCTGCATTCCAGCTCTGCAGCCCTGGTTGGCGGCCGACTGGTACCAGCGGGGCGTGACTATGGGGACTGTCTCACACCGAAAGGTCGTTTCGACGGACGCGTCCAACTTAGGTTGGGGCGCTCTCCTCGAGGGCAGACCGGTCTTTGGCCTCTGGTCAGATCAGGAGAGACTCCTTCATATCAACTGTCTGGAGATGATGGCGGTCGAGAACGCGCTGAAGCGCTTCCTCCCGTTCATACAGGACCACCACGTTCTAGTCCGCTTGGACAACATGTCGGTAGTGTTCTATGTGTCAGATCCAGAAACCTCTGCAATCTGGCGGAACGCCTCCTCATTTGGTCCCTGCATCATCTGCGCTCGCTGAGAGCGGCGCATGTGCCGGGCCACCTGAACGACGGCCCAGACAAACTATCCAGGGACAACGTTCCCCCAGGGGAGTGGTCCCTGCACCCCCAAACAGTCCAGTCATTATGGTGCCTCTTTGGCAAACCGGACGTCGACCTCTTGTCGTCACGAGTCAACGCTCACTGCCCGATGTTCTTTTCGAAGGACGAGGACGCGCTGGCCCAGACATGGCCCAGCCGCCCGCTATATGCTTTCCCTCTGGTCTCCCTGTTGCCACAGGTTATCAAGAGAATCAGGGAAACACGCCACTCGGTGCTCCTCATAGCCCCACGCTGGGAGAATCAGACTTGGTTCCCGGAGCTGACGCGGCTGTCACAAACAGCCCCGTGGCCAATTCCGGTGAGAACGGATCTCCTCTCTCAGGCTCGCAGCGCGATCTGGCTTCCCCATCAACGGGTATCCGTCGCCCTGCCAGACGCGGTGATGAACACAATCACGCAGTCTAGAGCTCCTTCTACTAGAAGGCTTTATGCGTCTAAATGATCTGTGTTCTCCAAATGGTGTGCCGAGAAAGACTTGGACCCACAAAGGTGTGGGGTTCCGCAGCTGCTTAGTTTCCTTCAAGAGCTGTTGGATAAGGGCAGGTCCCCCTCCACGCTCAAAGTGTATGTGGCAGCCGTTGCGGCGTTCTCAGAATCGTTGCACGGCCGATCATTGGGAAGGAACGAGCTTGTCATCCGCTTCCTTAGAGGAGCTAGGAGGATAAACCCCCGCGCCCCCCATCGGTTCCTATCTGGGATCTTTCTATAGTTCTCGAAGCTATGAAAGCCCCTCCTTTCGAACCGCTTTAATCCGTGGATTTGAAATACCTTTCACTCAAAACCGTTTTTCTGACTGCCCTGTCATCAGTTAAATGTGTGGGAGACCTTCACACGCTGTCTGTCAGCGCTGCGTGTCTTGAGTTTGGACCGAATGACTCCAAGGTCATTTTAAAGCCTAGACACGGCTATGTCCCCAAGGTGATCGGTACTCCTTTCAGAGCACAGATCATTTCCCTATCGGCTCTGCCAGCATCCGATAGCAAATGCAATGCCAATCTCCTCTGCCCAGTTAGAGCACTGAGATTGTATACTGCGCGCTCTGCCTCTTTCAAATATTATTCCCCCACTCATAAGGGCTCCCCGGGGTCATAAATTCATATATTACTGTTCATACATAATTTGTAAGAAAAAAACAGTGCTAAAATATCTATTTAGGAGTCTTAGACCTTTCTAACGATATATAGTGTGTCATGACTAGATTAGGATTTAATAGTAATAGTGAAGTAAATTTAGGCTGCAGGTGACAGTTAAGAACAATGTTTGACAAAAGTTTTTTTTTTTTGACCCCCAATATCTGACCCCTTGAAGGTCGCTGTGTAATTTACACCCGGAATGAATCACGTTATTCAAATCGCATTAATTTGTTTTGTGAATTATCTCGAATCGAATCATTCAGAATTTGCAAAAAAAAAACAAAAAAACATTGAACCTTGCATTGAATCTTGAACCTTTGAATTGTGAATCGAATCAATTTGCTGTCTCCCCAAGATCTAGATATTTTTAGTATTTGTGTCCATATTATTGCAGATTTCGATCAGTTCCTGGAGGTTTAAATCATTCTGCAAATAATGTAACACAAAATGTTCAATGGCTTTCTTTAGAACAGAGCTGAGAAACTTGGGTCCTCGAGATCCACTTCGCTGCAGAGTTTAGCTCAAACCCACTTGCCTGTAGCTTTCTAGTAAGACCTGAAGACCTTGATTAGCTTGTTCAGGTGTGATTGTGTGATTTCAGGGTTGGAGCCAAGCTCAGCAGAAAAGTTAATCTCAAGGGTTAGAGTTGCTTAGCCCTGATTTACAGACTAGATTTTCGATGCTAAGAATAGGAGAAAGCGTCTTGCAACCAAGGTTTTCTTGAACTCTTTCCATGACTTCAATCAAATTTTCCATCATTTATGACACAACTCTTCCCCGCCACTCAAGGTTTGTTTGTTTGATTTTAGAGCAGATGCTCTGTTCTTTCTTTTGATATATTGCATATTCAGATATTCATAAAACAATGAAATTTGGGGACCATGACATTTTGTGAAAATGACGTTTATGCATGGTTTGTAAACACAGAGACTTGGACTGTCACATACCTTTGTTCCATTCCTGAAACAGTTCACTGTTGATTTGTTACAATGTTATCGTGACATCTTAAACCGTAAAAGTCAATGCATTACTGAAAAAATGTAAAGGTGGGTGTATTTGTGGTCTACCACACATCCAGTGGTTCTTACTGGTCATCCGGAGATTAAATAATCATGAGATGAAATGGAGGGTAGTCTTACTGTCCTTTATCTGTAAATCCATTCAGTTTTTCTGTGCAGGCAGTGTACTTAAGCTCCCCAGGGATGAAGCAGTCAAACAGAGGAACACTCAGTGCGGAAATGATCCATTTACCCAAGTTAATCGTTGCATTCTGCTGTTCAAGGCCACCTAATGGGTTTACTAGTGCTTACTCTGCAAAATGCATACGCACACAAACGTTGCATCTCACAAGCTTATTCACTTATGCAGTCAACAAAGGAATGTACAGTACAGCATACAATGATATATATTGTCACTTTGTATGTTAACTTACTCAAGTCTAAAGATAAGGTTGCACACATTTCTGCTAATTTAGTATATTGTTATTGTGGTTTGTTGCCATAATGACACACTATTCATCATTAATTAATTATTAAGCAGAAATGGATGGCCACTACTATGAAAGTGTAATGAGACCAGAGAGTGTTGTACAGTCAGTGAATTCATCATTTTACATCCTCTTCCTCAGAGCATCTGGGACCTATACGTCATAAGGGATAGCTGTATGTATAGCTCGCTACATCCAACAAAAAATAAAGCTTAGTATATCAGCACAGACAGGATGTTGAGTATCACTTTTATATCCTCACAATACAGATGATAAATTTTCATTTATATCTTAAACTTTATCATTTAGAAGCACTTTCTATTCAGATCCTTCAGATCTGAAATGTAACCTATCAAATTGTCATATACTAATTACAATTTTTACCCAATGACCCAATTTACCCAATGTACCAGGGTAAACCAGTCATGTAAGTTACCACTGCACCTTAGCTACACAGCGTTGAGTGAACCTATGAAAGAGAACATCTCTGGTTACTGGTGTACCCTATGTTCTCTGAATAGGGAACGAGATGCTGGGTTCACTGTCAAGCTCCTGGTGCCGCTGAAAAGCTTCCTTTTTCGGCAGAGAAATTTGAGGAGCAGATGGCGCGCGCACCAATATAATATGACAACGTAATGCTGTGTTCACACCAAACGCGAATAGAGCATCAAATTCGTGTCTATCGAGTCTAATTGAAAGCTTGAACATTTTGAATCCATTCACTCGTCCAAAGCGAAATTGACGAGCATAAAACGCAAAAAATGTACACGCGTCAGAGACGAAATCCGCTTCTTGTGGGAGGGGCAAGTGCTAGGCGGTTGTCTGTTAGCAAGATGGCTGATGTTGATCAAGCATTCATCGAGAGTCACCGCTCTGTATTTGCTCTGGAGAGCAGAACAGCGGTGTAGGGGTCATCGTCGCCTTACTTGGATCCACCAGAGCCTCCGGAGGCATTAGCAGTTTGGTGAGTTTCACCATTTGCTCCAGGAGCTGCGCCTGGATGACGGCCGGTTTCAGCGGTACTTCCGACATTCCCGCGCCCAGTTTAATGACCTGTTGTCAAGCATCGGAGCGAGGATCACCATCGCCCTCACCCACATAATCTGTCATTTATTTTTGTTTTATTGATAAATGGAGCTAGCCTACAAAAGTGATTAACCTGCCCTGTGATTTTTTTTTCTCACACATGTTCTTGCACTAAAGTATGTAGGTTGTCTTTACATTAGAATAATAATGTGTCATATAATTTAGATTAGATATGGAATAAATAGCATTCAATACAAAATTTGTCATATATTGAAATCAAGTTTTTATGTGATCAAATATTTACTTCACAACGTGACAGCAGCAAGCAAGCTGCTGATTGGTTGACACGGCGGGAACAGACGCCAAAGTTCAGATTTTTCAACTTGGGTGTCAGACACGAATTCGAGGGGCATCCAGGAACCGATATTTATTGGTGTCCTGTCCCTCATATCGGCCAGGTTGAGTCAGAGGTGGCGTTCCTGGACCACCAAGGTGGACATCGCCTGACCAACGGAACGTGTGGTTTACTTCGTCGCCCGGAGAGCGAGGTCAGTTGCCACACGGAGTTCCCGGAGGAGCTCTTGGTGAGAACCACCCATGTTCATGTCCATGAGTGCCTGGGCCTGGTGGACCTGCAAGAGTGCCATGGCATGGAGGGCGGAAGTGTCTGTCCACAGACTTTATAAGCCTTCGCCGAAAGACCGGACGAAAACTTACAAGCCTTGGACAGGAGGTATGGATTACCCTGCCAAGCGGAAACGGGCGCTGGACACAGCTGCCTCGCAACAGCACGCTCCACCGGCGGGATATCCACATACCCCCTTAGCTGCCCCGCCATCGAGCTGCCTCGCCGCCTGACACTATATGGTGTCGTCCACGTCCTTGTAAGCTCCTCATGCACCTCCGGAAAGTAATGTACAGAGGCGGCTCACTGAAAACCAGCACGGCCCACCCTCTGAAACCAATCGTCCAACCGAGAATGTTCGGGACGTGGTAGAGGGTTCCACACAAGCCCGACCTTCTTGGCGGCCTGGGAAAGCATAGCCGCCCAATCTGAATCGGACTCAGGCAACGCAGCAGAATCCTCATCTCCAGAGGACTGAAGCTCCCCCTCTGATGCTTCAACCGACATCTGGTCATCAGGAGGAGCTCCAAAAGAAACGACTGGTCGTCCATGAGCAGGACTAGCACACTCTTTTGGAGGCTCCAGCGGCGGCAGCACTGTTAAGGCATGAGGGGGCCACGGAGATTGCCTCGGCGGGTGCCCTCACGGTAATCCTCAGATCACCCTGGCCATGCGCAGAAGTAGGTCTAAGGGCTGCCATAGTCATATTCCCGCAATGGGAACATGTACTATTCACAAAAGCTGCATCAGCGGTCTGAATGCCCAATCACGAGAGGCAACTATTGTGGCCTTCTGCTGGCGCCAGGGAACGACCACATCCAGAAACGCACAAGCGGAATGACATCCTGAAAAGGATGCAGGGTCGATCTTGTGTTGCTCTTTTAGTGAAAACAAAAATAGAAAAAAACTATTTCAGTACTGAAGCACCCAGGGGTAGCCGCGGTGTAATCAAGGTACACATTCAGAATGGAAACACCCACCCACACACACACACACACACACACACACACACACACACACACACACACACACACACACACACAATCTGCAATGCTGTGAAAACAGCAGTTTGTGAGCTTAAGATGCTCGCGGCCACCGATGAGTGTGCCGTCCCACCAACACTGGAACAAAGAGTCTTCATGACGAGTCTTCAACGTTGCAGCAGTCTGCAGAACTCTGAAGTCAAACAGTAAGCTCGGCTCCGAAGTGAAAGACAATGAGTCCGCTTCCTGTTTATACCCGCGCTGTGGGGCGGTGCTGGTGACGTGATTCATGCACGCCAACCCTCATTGGCTGGTTCTGTATACACTCGAAGATGATAGGGCTCCCTGAAGTGATCCCAATTACATCATCACGTCGACGATAGCGACTAATAGGGAACAGCAAATTATGCATAATTACATGTAACTAACCCTAAACCAAGCCCTAACCCTAAACTTAACCCTATAGTAAGTACATGTAGTTAATTAATATTACTCAGTACTTTTTTTGTGTAATTACAATGTAACAATGTCACCTTAAAAAAATGGTAACCCAACAATTTAAGTTTTATTGTTTTGTTGCAATATAATTTCATGCATTAGAAAAAACCAAGGTCATGTTTAGGCGGTAGCCCAACCCCTTTTGGTTAGTTAACTACTAACATAACTACCAAAAGATCAGCCAAATATTTCAAAACACAGCAGAATTCCAGATGCACAGGAATCTGATAGATATGATACCACATTAATAGCCCTAATGAGACATCATGTACCTTGCAAACTTTGACTGAGAAAGAGGACATGAGGGAAAGAGGACAATTTAATTTAACTTTATGAAAATTATGGAAATATATGGCTTAACCCAAGAATAAATATTTTATGTACAATTAAAATTGTGTAAATCCATACCATAATTTAATAACATATAAAAACACTATTTCACCATAAATCTTAATTATTTCATGACAATATATTTATTTGGCAAGTCGAGAAAAAGGGGAAATAGGGTTCAAACAAGATGGCCATTGTAGCAAAAATCAATCAATCAATCAAAAAAAAAAATGATTAAAGACCAATCTGCATTAATTTCTTTTACACTACTACACTATTCTGGGCAATTAATGTTACAATTGCCAAGTTTCTTTCATTCAAGAATAATAATAATAATACAAATTGGACCAATTTTTTACAAGGCTTTAATCCACTGTAATATGTAGCACAATGTACTCAAAGCTAGCAATGATGTCTGAAGAATCGTATTCTGAAGTTACAAATAATTCATAAAAGGTGATGTCAGTGTTGGTTGATAGTTATTTGCAGACAGTAAACAGGGATGTGGAAAGCAGACATGACTGTCATGTGACATTTCGCCAGGGAAGACACAAAAGCAAACTGCTTGACAATAGCTTTAATAATTCAGAAAGCTTGCCTGAAACAATGGAACCTGAACATTGCAACCCTGTTACAGGCACAAATGATGCACAGAGCAAACAATGGGGGCCATTTCCATATATGAAAGTTTGGGACATTTTTTAAAGTCTCTTACTCCATATTACAGACTAGAATAAACAATGCATTTTGCAATGAGTAACATGCAACAATGCTACATTTTTCTATATATCCTAAACATTTGTAAACAACATGTACCTTTTACCTCAATAAGCTCATTGTTTCTACCCTACATTTATACACTGTTAAATTAATACATTGATAGCTAACTGAATATATGCACATCTCTGAAACCCATGACTTGGAATGAAATGCACCTCTGATAACAGATCACTCTGAATTGTAATCTAGACACGTGCATTTTCTGTAAAGCTGCTTTGAAACGATATGTATTGTGAAAAGCACACAATTCAAATGTGAATTGAATTTAATTCAATTAAATCATTTAGTGGTAAACCTTGATCTAATCGTCTGCCAGAAATAACTACTGCCAGTGTTTTGAACATTATGTTGCATGCTCTTGAACATACTTATCTATATACTGTAAATATTCATATAGAAGTGTAGTGTAAAGACCAAAGGTCAAAAGTGTTCATAGAAACACTCTCCTATAGGTAATGTGTTAAAGTAATTTACTTAACACCGACATTACGAAGAATTTACAAAGAAAGTTGTTTCTTTGAAAATTTTATGCTTGTGTTTCATTAATGAGCCTAAAGTGTGACAAAAGACACACAATATGACAATATGATTGATCTTGATTCAAAAGAAGAATTTTTGTTACCGTGAATCGTGGAGAAAATTAAAGCTGCAAGCAGCGATGGGCGGGCCCTCGCACATGTAGCGCGTCGGGGAGTGATGCGGCCGCATATTCTGTTGCATATTCTGGAGCTCTGCCAGTGCGGCTGTGAATTTGCTACGCTTTTCAGACACTGCATGAAGGTGTTATACATCACTTCCTGTTGCCAGCAGGTGGCGCTATGACTGTGGGTGAATGTGGGCATGTACATGAGTTCAGGGCGGGACTCTTATCCTACATGTAAAGGTTGGTGCAGCTGTGAGCATGTACACTGAAGTTACAACCAATTCTTGTGTCATGGCCATGAGTTGATCTTTGATGCCATGCCACGGACACACCGATTGACGAAAACTCGCAGATAGCACAACTTTTCATCGTCAATGCCTTTAGAAGGCACAGCAGAAATTTCAAGTCGATCGGACTACATCCCTAGGAGGAGTTCGTTAAAGTACGGAGTGTGTAAATCAGCCAAAATATAAATAAAAATTCAAAATGGCCGACTTCCTGTTGGGTTTAGGGCATCGCTCCAAGAGGCTTTTTTGTGCGTCTGGACATGGTTGATGTGCCACAGAAATTTCGTACATGTAGGTCAAACGTGCGGCGGGGGCTGCTTCGTTAAAGGTCACTTCCTGTTGCCAGCAGGTGGCGCTATGACTGGGGGTGAATGTCGGCATGTACATGTGTTCAGGGCGGGACTCTTGTCAAGCGTGCAAAATTTGGTGCAGATCTGAGCATGTACAGCAAAGTTACTCCAACTTCCTGTTTCATGGCGAATCATCAATGCCACGGACACGCCCATTGACGAAAACGTGCAGAGAGCCCAACTTTTCATTGTCAATGCCTTTAGAAGGCACAGCAGAAATTTGAAGTCGATCCGACTAAATCCCTAGGAGGAGTTCGTTAAAGTACGGAGTGTGTAAATTGTCCCAAAATGGCCGCCAAATTCAAAATGGCGGACTTCCTGTCGAGTTTAGGGTATGGGTTCATGAGGCTTTTTTGTGTGTGATACACGTCCCCACCAAATTTCGTGCATGTAGGTCGAACATGGACGAGGGGCTAATTTTTTCTAATTTTCTAGGTGGCGGTAGCGAGCCATTTTGCCACGCCCATCCGCGAAACCCACAAAATACTAAATTGTTCACCAGTCCTGACATGTGTGCAAAATTTGGTGACTTTTCGAGCATGTTGCGGCCTCGAAAATGGGGCTTACTTTGCAGAAAAAAAAATAATAATAATAATAAAAAAAAAAAATATTAATCTTAACAGTTTCAAGAGGGACCTCGCACCTTAGTGCTCGGGCCCTAATAAGAAAAGATGTCAGCAGTCAGCACCTAGACTGACTCAATTAAAGGGGTCATGAATTGATAAATCAAAATTTCCTTGACAATATATAAAACATCCTGTAAGTTTCAGAACTCAAAGCCTCCTCATTAGTCCAAAAACAGATTTTATTGAAACCATGCTCTGAAAACGTCTCGGGTTACGTCTGTAACCCTCGTTCCCTGAGAAGGGAACGAACGCTGCGTCGAGAATCGACACTACGGGGAATGCCCTTAGCATGACGCGTTTGAAGCCTGAATAGAACTAGTCCAATCCTGATTGGTGCTGCGTGATGACATCAGCCATGACGTCGTATGTGACGGTGAGCGGAACTATAAAAAGGGCACCGGAACCCAGCAGCAGTAGCTTTTAATAGTCCAAAGCAAGTCGTCTCTAGGGGCGCGAAGAGTGTGGCCGAGGGACGCAGCGTTCGTTCCCTTCTCAGGAAACGAGGGTTACAGACGTAACCCGAGACGTTCCCTTTCAAGGGAACTCCCGCTGCATCGAGAATCGACACTACGGGGAACGAAATGCCCACTGCGCCACACTAAGAGAGTACGCCCTGGTGTGAAGCAATCTGGCACACTCAAGACGAGAGAACCTGTGAACCCGGTGTAGAGGGCAGATCCAGACTGTAATGTCTTATAAAAAGTGTGAGGGGAGGCCCAGCCTGCGGCATCACAGACCTCTTGAAGGGAAACACCCGCAAGAAGGGCTCTAGAGGAAGCCACTCCTCTCGTGGAGTGGGCCTTAAGCAGAAGAGGTGAAGGCAGGTTACGGTATCCATCTACTTATAGTCTGTTTGGAAGCAGGAGAACCCTTTTTAGGCGCCCCAATACACACAAAGAGTTGGTCCAAACTTCTCCAGCTTGAGGTCCTATGTACATAGACCTCCAGGGCTCGGACCGGGCACAGTAAATGAAGGTTAGCTTGCTCAGCCGACACATGGGGTGGAGGATGAAAAGCCTGGAGGATTATAGACCATGCCACATTTGAGGGCACCTTAGGGACATAGCCCGGTCTAGGGTGGAGAATAGCCTTTACCTTACCAGGAGCGAACTCGAGGCAAGAAGGAGCGACAGATAGAGCCTGTAAGTCCCCAACTCTTTTTAGGGAAGTGATGGCAAGCAGGAAAGCTACCTTAAAAGACATAAATTTCTCAGACACCTCTCCCAGAGGTTCAAAGGGTGCCAGGGATAACCCTTCGAGAACCACAGCCAAGTCCCACGGGGGAATTCGGGACTGGAAGACAGGCCTCATCCTCCTAGCTCCAAGAAGGAAACGGACAATAAGTGGGTGTCTCCCCAAAGTGCCCACCCCTAAAGGCGTGTGGAAGGCAGCCACGACCGCCACATAGACCTTAAGCGTGGACGGGGAGAGCCCGTCAGAGAAGCAGTTCTGGAGGAACTCCAGCACTGAAGCCACTGGGCAGTTAACTGGGTCTAAAGAGTGATCTCTACACCATAGAGAGAATACATTCCACTTCAAAGAATAAAGTTTCCTCGTGGAGGGGGCTCTAGAGTTTAGAATGGTCTCAACAACCTCGGTTGAGAGACCCTCATTTATGAGCTGGTCCCCCTCAGGGGCCAGACCCACAATTTCCATAGCTCTGGTCGAGGGTGAAATATTGTGCCCTATGCTTGAGAAAGGAGGTCCCTCCTGATAGGGATTTGCCACGGAGGGCCTGCTAGGAGGACCATGATGTCCGAGAACCATACTCGGGCCGGCCAGTACGGGGCTACTAGGAGTAAGCTGATCCCGTACCGCCGGACCCTCTCTAGAACCCCTGGGAGCAGAGCGATCGGGGGAAGGCGTACAGACGCAGCCTCGGCCACGTCTGCACCATGGCATCCAGTCCGAGAGGAGCTGGATGAGTAAGGGAGTACCATAACGGGCAATGAGAATTCTCTCGGGAGACAAATAGGTCCACCTCAGCCTGACCGAGCTTCTTCCATATTAACTCCACCGACTCGGGGTGGAGTCTCCACTCCCCGGGCCTCAGCCCCTGCCTAGACAGGATGTCTGCTCCCACATTGCTGTACCCGGGGATAAACATTGCTCTGATCGACAGAAGCTTCCCCTGGGATCATAGGAGAACTTGATGCGCCAGTCTGCACAGAGGGCGCGACCTCAAGCCCCCTTGACGATTTAAATATGAGACCACGGACATGTTGTCTGTTCGTACTAGAACATGATGGCCTCTGGGAGGAAATGCCTGAGAGCCAGAAATACTGACATAATCTTCAGGTAATTGATGTGCCAAGAAAGATGATGGTCCCTCCAAAGACCTCTGGTGTAGCGGCCTTCCATTACCGCACCCCAGCCTGTGAGGGACGCATCCGTGGTCAAAAATTTTCTCTGACACAGTGCTCCCAACACAGGACCTAGGGACAGGAACCACGGTTTCTTCCACATGACCAATGAATGAAGGCATCTGCGCGTTACTTTGATCGTGCGAAAAGGGTTCCCCTTCGGGGAAAACCCTGTAGTCCTGAGCCACCACTGCAGGGCCCTCATATACAGCAGGTCAAAAGGAATTACGTTGGACGCTGCTGCGAGAAGACCCAGAACCCTCTGGAAATGTTTGACAGTGACAGCCTGGCCTATTTTGAGACTCGTTACTGTGGTCAGGATAGAATCTATACAAGCGGGAGACAGCTGTGCCCGCATCGTGACTGAGTCCCAAACCACCCCCAGAAAAGTTGTTCTCTGTAGAGGAATCAACTAACTTTTCTTGACATTGAGTCTTAACCCCAAGCACCTTAAGTGATGCAGAACAACATCTCGATGTTGAACCGCCAATTCCAGTGACTGTGCCAGTATCAGCCAGTCGTCGATGTAGTTGAGAATGCGAATACCCTAAAGTCTCAAAGGAGACAAGAGCAGCATCCATGCACTTCGTGAATGTGCGAGGAGACAGTGCTAGGCCGAATGGAAGAACCCTGTATTGATACGCTACTCCCCCGAAAGCGAATCTTAGGAACTTCCTGTGCTGAGGAAGGATGGAGATATGGAAGTAAGCATCCTTTAGATCTATGGTGACAAACCAGTCCTCGGATCTGATTTGACTCACAATTAGAGGTATAGTCAACATTTTGAACTTGTATCTCCTCAGAGACCGATTTAATACCCTGAGATCTATAATAGGGCGCAACCCCCCATCCTTCTTGGGAACTATGAAGTACCGGCTGTAGAACCCGGCTTCCCAATCTTGAGGAGGAACCCGTTCTATGGCCTCCTTTGCCAAGAGGGACTGAACTTCCTGTTCCATGACCTGACCCTGCTCTGGTTTGACCAGCATGTGAACCACTCCGCTGAATCGAGGTGGACGGTATTTGAACTGAATTCTGTACCCCTTTTCCACTGTGAGCAGGACCCACTGAGATATATTTTGAAGACAAACACAATTTGTGGAGCCGCAATCTTTACGGGCGGACACTGCACCTTGCATTCGCTGGAAACCGATGCGCCCCGAAGCGCACGTAGCGGCGGGAAGCAAACATCGATTTCCTGAGGGCTCCGTGAAGGAGCGAGCTGTTGTTGCTCGATCACGGAGGGGACTACCCTCAGAGGCCTGCGCAACGCATCAGGACCTCTTTGACGAAGCCTTCCTCACCTGAATGACAGTCCTCAGATCTGCCTTCGGTTTGGAAGACTTTGGATGAGAGTGTTGCCCCTGGCTCCAGGCCTTCTTCGGGGGAGCACGATAAGCAACACTCTCCTTCTGCTGCTGCAGGTGTGAGGAGCTGGCGGCTGCCTCATGGGACTGCCCCCTGGCAGCAGACCCATGAGACTTGGAACGACGGCGGGGGATAAGGTGTTTAAGCGCGGCTGACTGTCGTTTCGATTCCTGGAACCTCTCGACGACATTATTGACTGCGTCGCCGATTAGGCCAGTAGGCGAAATCGGGGCATCGAGGAGGAAAGCCCTGTCTTTATCCCCGATACCCGACAGATTCAGCCACAGGTGTCTCTCCGTAGCTACCAATGCTGCCATAGAGCGGCCGATGGCACGGGCCGTCTCTTTGGTAGCACGGAGAGACAAGTCAACCACTCGACGCATTTCCCGATTGTCGTCAAAGGAGACCTCCCCGCTGTCGTCCACCTCTTTGAGGAGGTCGGCCTGGTATGCCTGCAAAAGCCCCATCGTATGCAAGCATGACCCAGCCCGACCTGCCGCCATATATGCTTTCCCAACCAAAGCCGAAGTGGTACGGCAGGGCTTGGAGGGAAGCGTCGGAGCTCTGAGAGACGATGCAGCATCGGGCGAGAGATGATTCGCAAAACTCTCTTCGACCCGTGGCATCGTCCCGTAGCCCCTCTCTCTCGACCCCATGATGGAAGAATATATATGAACATCGGGGCTGGAAAGTCGAGAGGAGAAGGGCTTATTCCACGATCTCGACACCTCGGTGTGGAGATCGGAAAAAAACGGGAGACTCCGGCGCGAAGGCTGTGACCGGGCTTGCAGGAAGCGCTCATCGAGTTTACTTTTTTTAGTGCTTCCTGCTTCTCGGGGGGCTAATCGATATTTAATTTGGCCACAGCCCTGGTCACAACATCCAGCAGCTCCTCAAAAGCAGGGGAATGTGGTGATGGAATTTCACATTCCCCTGCCTCGATGTTAACAACTTCTAAATCCTCGGATTCAGATAGTTCTAACATCGGGTCCTCTCTGCGGTCGGGAGAAGCCGCAGGGCGGGCTCCCGAGCCGTGAGCGGGACCATGAGAACTGGCTGATGAGTGCTGAAAAAGGGCCGAGGCCGTCTCAACCCTATCCACCAGATCTCTCTGCGATCCCCATGAATGCAAGCGCCGCGATGCCTCGACAAACACGGGACCTGATCCATGGGGAGCGCGAGCCTGGCCTGATTCATCGAACAGGCTCAGGCGGGAGCGGAGCGTTCTAAGGGGCAATGTTTCACAGTTTGCACAAGTGCGCCCTCGAGCGCTGCCCGTGCATGCTCCACTCCCAAACAAACAACACAGAGCGCGTGTGTGTCACCCTCACTTAAATAGCGTGGGCAAGGGGATGCACACCGTCTGAACTGCTTTGCACTCTTCTCCATAACAAATTACCTTTGATTTACCGAACAAACAACACCAAATAAGACAGACAGTTTTCACATGTAACGCTTGCTGAAGGACAAAAAGCTACCGCTGCTGGGTTCCGGTGCCCTTTTTATAGTTCCGCTCACCGTCACATACGACGTCACGGCTGACGTCATCACGCAGCACCAATCAGGATTGGACTAGTTCTATTCAGGCTTCAAACACGTCATGCTAAGGGCATTTCCCGTAGTGTCGATTCTCAACGCACTGGGAGTTCCCTTGAAAGGGAACAACTTGTTTTGGATTTTGTCACATTATGATGGAGAGAACAGAGATACAGGACCACTGGACTAGAAATAACATTACCTTCCAAAGGATCCTAATCTATGTGGATGTTTCAGTGGAGCATTGCTTGTTTGTTCGGTACACTGTGGAATATATATAAAACAGTTCTTTCTTGTTCTTGAATCTGATTGACTGAGAGCCTTTTCCAGCCGTACGATATTCCCACAGTAACAGCACTTGAACCATTTCACCGTTTGTATCACTCCACTTGCGGTGACTGTCATGGTGGTCAAGCAAATCCACTATATATTTTTTTTTAAATACCGGTACTACTGTTGTTGTGTCACAAAATGTTTTAAGAGTTTTTTGAGGTGAGAATGTAGTTATTTGATCTCAAATATAGCACCTGTTTTACAATTAGTGTAGACACTTTCGCAGATGTGAGTTCCAGGCTGTCAGCGGCCTTTCAGCCCTCATGTACCCACAGAGAACAGGTTCATCTCGGACAGTCCGGAATTTGCCGCTGGCTCTTATGTAGATGGTGTTTAAACATGAGGTATAATTAATTCGGTGTATATATCAAATGGGCAATTTTTGGTCTTATTAATCTAGTTCCAGATTCAAGTCAAGTCACCTTTATCTATATCTTTATCTAGTGCTTTTTACAATGCATATTGTTTCAAAGCAGCTTTACAGAGATAACAGAAAAATAATGTTGTAATAATATTGTTAAATATAAAATTAAATGTCCCCAACTAAGCAAGCCAAAAGCCAATCGTGACAGAATGGAGAAAAAACATTGGGAGAAACCAGGCTAGTTAATAATAATAATAATAAAAAATAATGGGCAATTAGAAGAATATACTTGAATATACAAATATACTTGACTTTATAATAATAATAATAATAGATTTTATTTGTAATGCACCTTACATTTAGAGCAAATCTCAAAGTGCTACAGTTAAGATCATAAAAGCATGGTACAACATAGACATAGTGCTCACACCCATGGTGCTGAGCTTAGTCTTGGGGAGAAGGAGACGGTTTGACTTTGTTGAACGGAGGGATCGGGTTGTAGTTAGAGGTGTGAGTAGTTCTTTCAGATGGGGGGGGGGTGGGGGTGGGGTTCCGTAGGTGCACTAGTGGGTAAGAAGGGAGACCTTCTATTCAATCCTGGCGGAAACAGGAAGCCAGTGAAGTGAATGGAGAATGGGTGTGATGTGGTCGTATTTTCACACTCTCATGTGAGTGTTGCAGACGGAAGTGATGTTGGTGAAATTGCAGAGGTGTTTGTTTCCGATTTAAAGTACAGTTGTGTATCATCCGCATAGCAGTGAAATGAGACTCCATAGCGGCTACTGACATGGCCGAGAGGGATAATGTAAGTGATGAAGAGGATGGGGCCAAGAACTGACCCCTGGGGGACCCCGCAGGTGACTGTGTGTTGCCGGGACCTTGCACTTACAAGTGAAATGTACTCTGTTCTGTTAGTGAGGTACGATTTAAACCAGTTAAGAGCAGTGTCAGCGATTTCAGTGGTTTGGTGTAGACGATTTAGGAGTATGCCATGATCCACCGTGTCGAAAGAAGCAGACATATCGAGTAGTATGAGGAGGGATGGTGGAACCAGCATCAGCTGTCATTCGTAGGTCGTTTGTGACTCTAACCAGGGCTGTTTCAATGCTGTGGGCATGGCAGAAACCAGACTAGAATTTTTCGAAAAGATTGTTGTGTTTGAGATTTTCCTGTAGGTGGGCGGCAACAACCTTTTCCAGTACTTTGGAGAGGAATTGGAGATGGGAAATGGGCCTGTAATTTGAAAATACATCTGGATCAAGGGTGGGTTTTTTGAGAAGTGGTCTGATCGTGGCAGTTTTTAGGGCAGATGGAACTTTGCCGGACTGGAGGGAGTCGTTTATCACAGTGGTGATCAGAGGGCTTAGGACAGATATGTTTACTTTCACTAGAGATGTAGGAAAAGGGTCGAGGGCACAGGTGGTAGGTTTCGTCCTTTTGATTATCTTCTCAACCTCTTGCTGTGTGATTTCTGGGAAGCAGTGTAGGGGATCGGAGATTGCAAGCTGTGAGTGAAAAGTCAGGGTGTATAGTGGTGAGGATCCAGGAAAGTTAGAATGAATTGAGTCTATTTTTGTTTTGAAAAAGGCCAGAAAATTATTACAGTGCTCTTCTGTAGTTTCTATAAGTGAGGGGGTTTGTGGTTTGAGTAGATGATTTATGGTGGAGAATAGCTGTTTGGAATTTCCGGGACTATTTCTGATGACGTTTGAGTAGAAATGTGACCGTGCCTTTGTAAGTGACTTTGAGTAGACCTTTTGGTGTTCCGAAAAGCGAGCTTGTGCACAGAGAGACCTGTGACTTTGTATCTCCTCTCAATGGCACGGCCAGCTGCCTTCATTTTCCGTAACTCATTAGTGTACCAGGGGGCTGATAGGGAGAAAGTGACGGTTCTGGTTTTGACCGGGGCATGGAGATCCATAATGCTTCTGAGGGTGTTATTGTAATTGTCCACTGAGTCCATGGGTTGTGAACAGTTTACAGAAAGGAGATGCTGAAGGTCGGATGCTATAGTCTCTAGGTTGATGTTTTTCAGGTTTCTGAAGCAGATTTGGCGTTTGGGCTTGATGAGGGTGGACGGTGAAGACATTTTCATGGAGATGACCTTATGGTTGTGACCTTGTGGTTTTACAGATACTAGACACCTGACTTTCAAATGAAAGATTGGTATCAAAGAGCACACCCAGGTTCCTAACCGACTGCGGGGCCTTGGCAGAGCAGCCATCAAGTGTTAGACAGTATTCTAGGTTATTACTTGAGGAAGTTTTTTGTCCAATAAATAGAATCTCTGTCTTTTCAGAATTTAAATAGTAGTAAATTACTAGTTATCCCGTTTTTTTTATATCAGCTATGCATTCTGTTAATTTTGTCAATTGGTAAGTTTCGTCAGGGCTTGAAGAAATATAGAGCTCAGTATCATCTTCCTAATGATATCTCCTAAGGGTAGCATGTACAGAGTGAACAGCAATGGTCTAAGTACTGAGCCTTGTGGTACCCTTGGACTAAAAAGCCCCTTGAGAACCCCGACGGAGCCCACACTGACGACTGATATGTCCCGGGTCTCCGCAATTAATTCAGATAGGCCTTCCTTGGTCATCCCACTGGAACCGGGGGCCCACAGGACGTAGGGGATGGTGCACAGGACCTCGCCCCTCCTCCGAATACGACCTCTCTCTCACCACCGATCCGCCTTCGACTCGACCTCGACGAAGTTAATTCCGCCATCTGTCCCTTGACATCATCTAATAGTTCAGTTCTCAGTTTCTGTTTCCAATCACTCGGTTCGACAGGTGCGGGTCCACTGGCACTACTTGCTGCCACACAAACCGGTGTACGAGTCATCTCTCCCTGATCTAGTTCCAATGGCAAGGCCTCTTGTCGCAGATCCTCAAAGGTCATAGTGGGGTCTCGTCGAAGCTGGAGTCGTATGCCCTGACGTACCGGCCCCTCACGCAGCCCCAAGACAAATTGGTCTCGTAACAAGACATCTCCCTCACTTGACATCACATCAATAGTAAGACAGTGATTCAAAAGCTTACTTCACCAGCGATGCTGCATACTTCCAGACTCAGACAATAAGTAGGAAGTAGGGGTGTGACGAGACGCTTATCTCACGAGACGAGACAGACACGAGATTGGGTTCACGAGAACGAGACGAGATTTTTGCACAATTTTTCAGAAATCCTCAATGACAAAATTCATGACTGGAAAAATAGTATGCAGGTGCATTTTGCAATTTTTAACTTAAATAATTATTAAACAATTAAATAATCTTATAAAGTAGACCTGAAATGACATGCATTAGGAGTATGAATTATCAAATGCATTGAAAGAAAACAATATACAAGCACTGTAAAAGGTTTTTATTGACTGGCTTTTCTCCTGTATGATTTCACATTAGTCTCTTCAGACCTTACTGTACATTTAAGAGCTTTCAGAACTTCTGATTGAGGCTGTGTGTGACCTCCTAACTGAACTCTAGAAGTCTTATTAAGTGCAAACAATAAGTGCAAGTGCAACCATAATAAAAGTTAGCACACAGACTCTTTATAATTGTTTTGAAATTGCTGTTTAATTTTGCACCGACAGTTGAAGGGTTAATGCGGTGAGTTCGGGAAAGGCCGGTAGAGAAACGAGGCTGTTTGTTTGTCTCCACAGTTGTTCTTGCGTTCCGATTATAAGTTCAGAAACAGAGCCTCCCTTGTCTGTTGTCTTTAAGACATTACAGTACTCTCTCAATATTCGAAGTGCAAACTGAGACGATAGCCGCAAATAAACAGTCCAGAGATGGGTATTGGGAGACGGACGATTGTATGTTCGCGGCCTAATTTGTGCGCAATGCACATCAGCGAGCTTGTGTTTTACTTTCACTTTTGTGAACGCGCGTACTCTGTGTATAGCAGCGGTGCTGAGCGTGCATTCTACAAGATAAGATCAGACGTTTAGTCTATGTTGCGCAACGAATCCTCCGCCATCCTCACGCGATCAGTGAACTGTGATTCATGCTGCACTGATTGCAACTGTACGCGTGTCATTTGTGTTTTAACAACGTTTAGCTCAAGAATATTGATCCGGGAAGTTCGAATAGCCTATTTGAATATTGCCAACTTCACTGAACTCCTTGACTGCATTTCTTTATATTCGAGTCCAAGTTCAAACACTATGAAACGCTCCATTAACGTACGGAGCTCTGATGCACTGCCAGCGGGACATTAAACAGGAAGTGTCTGTCCGAGCTCACAACAGGTTTTGCGTGGGAACGCAAATAACTTTGCGAGGGAACGCAAAACTTTTGCGTGGGAACGCAAATAACTTTGCGAGGGAACGCAAAACTTTTGCGTGGGAACGCAAATATCTTTGCGAGGGAACGCAAAAGTTTTGCGAGGGAACGCAAAGTTTCTCGGGGGAACGCAAAAGTTTTGCGAGGGAACGCAAAAGATAAAAAAAAAATAATAATTCTCCCATCCTAATTTTTTTTTCACTACCACGTCCCTTTAGGGGCTCCGTACAACTGCAACTCGTGCTGGATGAGCAGAGCAGACTTTTACATTAGTTTATAATGGTTTTTATTTCTCTTTATAAAAACAGCAAAACGATAGTTTAGGCGAATGTGAGTGTACTGGTGGAATATTCTATGATAATAGAAATCGCGAGACAGCTTTTCACTCGACGGGAAATCTCGTCATGTTAAAGTCTCGCGAGATCTCGTGGCACGAGATCTCGTTACACCCCTAGTAGGAAGGTAAGGATTCTTCTCAGTACAGAATACTCTCTTCAGTGTACAGTAGTGAGTCAGTGGTTTAAAAAGTGTACTTCACCAGCGATGCTGCATACTTCCAGACTCAGACGGTAAGTAGGAAGGTAAGAATTCTTCTCAGTACAAAGTACTTTCTTCGGTTCACAGTAGTGAGACAGTGGTTTAAAAGCTTACTTCACCAGGGATGCTGCATACTTCCAGACTCCGGCAGTAAGTAGAAAGGTAAGGATTCTTCTCAGTACAGAATACTTTCGTCGGTGCACAGTAGTGAGACAGTGATTCAAAAGCCTACTTCACCAGTGATGCTGCATACTTCCAGACTCAGACAGTAAGTAGAAAGGTAAAGATTCTTCTCAGTACAGAGTACTTTCTTCAGTTCACAGTAGTGAGACAGTGATTCAAAAGCTTACTTCACCAGCGACGCTGCATACTTCCAGACTCAGACAGTAAGTAGAAAGGTAAGGATCCTTCTCAGTACAGAATACTTTTCAGCTCAGCTGTATCACTCTGGGCTTCTGATGGAGAGCAGATATAATAACTTTTCACAAACGCGTAAGCATGGGTTGGGGCCACTTCTCAGCAAAAGCACATCACACTCATGTTCACTTCAATTCCACAGACATAAATCAATGTGTATCAAAATGCAAAAGCACTGCAATTCACTCACACGATAGGGCTGATTAGAGGCCTGAATCCGTTTGATAACACTCACGTGGGGGATATTTGTGATGCGATCTGGGAAAACCCACCACATGGTGAAATTTGACATATTACAGGTTTTGCGATCATATTAAAGCTGGGTTCAAGCCCTTTCCAAATCTGTTTTTATTTATTTTATAGTTTGTCTGTAACAAACGTTATGGTTATCTGAAGTCGGCTGATCGCTGTGATTTTCAGAAATGGAATTTTGAGAAAAACAGGTTTAATTAACTGTCACGTCCTGCTAGGGACGACTGGCGCTCTTTTTTTATTGCCTTTTTTTTTCATATCACATATTTTAGTAATCATCATAGATTAGGTATTATTCGAAAGCTTACAAACTCAAAATTCATCCTGTGAAAACCGTTTTGAAATTGGACGATTGAGAGGCGAGCAAGGTATTTTAAACGAGCAGCTTCAGACTCTGTTGTTCTCTTGTGCTCCGCATCACAACACTTGATAACGCTGGATAAAAACAAATAAATAAAAACCTTGCGTGCCGTTGTAGTTTACACAGGACTGGCGGGACCTTTATTCTGTGATGTGGTTTATTTTGATAGGCGAAACTGTCTTTGTAGTGTTGAGAAGGAGAACTAAATGGCCGTTTTTTGTTTTTTTTTTGCACCTCCGCTCCGCGCGTGTTCTTAAAGAGAAAGACACGTCTTTTCATCTTGCCACTATAAATCGCCATTTTTTGCATAAATCTAGTGAATTTCTCCAATATATATTCAGAGATGATAAAAAAGATGTCATAGAATAATAATTTATTGAAAACCCAAATTTGACAATAAATTGACATTCAATCTATTTTTAGACTTTACTGAAAATGTACAAGCGCGACATCCGACGGGTTTTTCCAGATCGCATCACATTTAAACTTCAGTTCCTCCTCAACACACTCTGAAACACATAGCTTCTCCAACAGTCAGATTCACATTCACTGCATCCTCTTCTAGCTGTTCGAATGTTCGTAAGATGAAATCAATTCACTTATCTTTCTCACTCCCTTCACAGCACAGATCCAATCGATAACTCAGTCCAGCAGATTTCCCACAGACGATAACTCTGACCCAACAGACTTCAATGGGCGGCTCCCGCACCCAGACAACTTTCCCTAGTAAGCTTGTGCCCAAAACTGCTCTGAGATAACCAGTGCGTGCCCAACTGCACTGAACAACCACCGCTGCACCGAGACAACCAACTTCAGCGTCTAAAACTCTCTGAATAGCCCTTTTATCTTTGACTTGTGGGGCAGGAAGCCTGTGCAGGACGCCGCTCCTCTCTCTCTCGCACCTGCAGTGCATTAGCGCTAATCAATTCGGACAATGTTTTTGCCCCACCTGGAACTGGAGTGGGATGTGTCGCACACAAATCGTTCCCTCAGGTGTAAGGGGTATACAGTCAAAGACCCAGAACCAGAAATGATGAATGAAGACCCGGAGTCAGAATTATAAAAAATTAAAGAAAAGTTTTACTGAAGATAGTTTGCAGTCTCATCAGCAGAAGTCAGCTTCAATACTCACACAGGAGTTTGTAGGCCGCCTCGCTTACATTTACAAAGATCACAGCAGTTATACCATTTCCAAGGTCTAAGCTACGTCATTGCTTACAGGTTGAATGGTTCTTATTGGCTTAGAAATAGATAAACACAGTAATTTTCCACACATACAGATAGACGGAAGCGTATCTCCATCGTTTATGCAGCTGACACATTCGGACCCACGTCATGACCTTCCAGGTCGCAGATTTGGGTTTGATGAGCGCCAGCATGTCTCGAACAACAATTCACTCAATCTCCAATAATGCCATTGGTTCCTTAACCTGTTACCAAGACGACTAACACACACACCGACACTTTTCCAAGGCTGGATTTGGCCAGGCCAAACTATAAACATGAGAGTCCTCTCAAAACATCAAGATAATGCGTTCTTTCTCTCAACTTTAGTCTAACTGGAAAGTAAGGCTTTAACAAAGAAATGGTCTCTTAAACTATTGGATTCAATGACCCCTATATGTTTTAACACGTTGAAGACCTTTCTCAAACACAAAACAAGTCCCTATTTCATTTCTGGAAGCCGGGATAAATAAGCAAGCACTTTTACTGCATTCAGATATCAAATACATACATTAAAGAATACATGAATTTCAGTAATTATACTGGTAACTTCTATAACAAAGTGAAATCTCAGAAGCCTAGAGAAATCATTCAACTCATTTAATATTTAGAAAGAAAAATATTGATTAATAATTTGATTATAATTACTCATCATTACATATACATTGAAGCAGCAGTGGATTTCAATCCACCCCCATCACAGGAAACTCATGGCTCGTCAAGAGGGTTCCGCTCGCTAAGCGTCTTTGTCACCCGTGACATCAACAGTATTATTATTTTATTATTATTACTTATGTTGTCCATGAAACTTATGTTGTCCAAAAATATATATATTTTCAGTTCTCAATAAATAATGTTAAGCCATATCAAGTTGTTTCAACAAGCATTTATTTCAAAGAAATAAAAAAGTAATGAACAAGGCACTCAAACAACACTTTTGCACATGTTCGTTAAGGCACAGCAAACAGTGACAATCTTATCAAACCAGTAAACCAACCAAGCAATCCGGCGTCTC
This sequence comes from Chrosomus eos, assembly GCA_036326025.1. Classification (NCBI taxonomy): domain Eukaryota; kingdom Metazoa; phylum Chordata; class Actinopteri; order Cypriniformes; family Leuciscidae; genus Chrosomus; species Chrosomus eos. The sequence continues at coordinate 14,209,108 of CM070824.1, forward strand.
CTCATCAGGTCAGAGACTTGATCTCCCTGATGCTGTGTCCATTGTGGTAACCTAAAAAACTGTATTCCATTGTTCCTATGTTTTCCATATGTATCGTGTGAGGTACTGGAGCAGTTTTTAATGCAGCAGCGACTTCCAGGCATGGTAAAACAGTGCGGAATTGCGAGAATCTCCTCTACTACCGAGTTAACAACACACGTAAACAATCAGGTTTTGCCACGGGAATCCTACCAACATGGCGGAAAGGGGAGGGGCTCTGTACCATGACGACAACTCCTCATTCTTAATAGCGCTTTTCACAATACACATTGTTTCAAAGCAGCTTTACAGAAAGTGCATTTCGGAAATGTACATAAAAAAATACAGTTAGTTAATCATGTATTAATTTAGGGCATAACATATCGCCGCCGTTGAGTCGTCTCTTCACAGGCGTCGAGTCTTCTCATCACAGGCGTCGAGTCGTCTCATCACAGGTGTTGGGGCATCTGATTAGTGATCTTAAAGAGCGCGATGGATTATATGGCGATAGAAGGTCTGTTAAATACACAGGAGCTAAACCATTAGCCGCGTTTCCACTGCCGGGCTAGGGCCGGGCCAGGGCTAACAGTGAGCCGAGCCGAGCCAATGGCCCCGCCGGGCCAGTAGCCCCGCAGCTCTGCCCTAAACCCCGCCCCTAACACGCCTTTCTGGTTCAAACGTCATACAACCCAACCCATTTCAGCGGGTATTATGAATTTATTTATTTTTTAAGTTAGGAAGATAGCATGTAAATTAACTCACCGGCCGTGGCTGCAATGGTGTCCTGACTTGTCTCGTGAGTCGCTACTAACAGAGGGACGGTGACCCAGCACACCGTCCATCAAGTCGATCCATGGAAAGTTCCTTCTCTGAGCTCCGCTTTGTCCATTTTGCGTTTTAATCGCCTTGTACAATACTGCGCCCACAACTTTTTTTTTTTTTTTCTGAACTTGAAGCGTTGCTCGCTGAATGCTTAGCTTAGAAAGTCAGCATCAATGTATTTTATAATGTGCTCATTTCTTCACAGGCCGTCAAATTGACGTTGTACCCTTTCTTCTGCCCAAATGCTCAGAAGAGCTTAGGTATCTTTGACAGACCAGTGCAGGCGATTCTCCATTTCAAGCAGCGATTATTTTGCGTGATATAAAAAAGTGAAATGTGCATCTTGCTTCAGATCATAACGTTCCATAACACCGATAAACTCCACCTTTTACCTTGAGCACGCCTCTTGCCTGAGCTGGCCCGCTTTGGCCCAAGGTATTTGACGGGCCAGAAATCCTGGCCGTTGGCCCCGAGTAAGCCCCGATCAAGCCCCGGAAGTGACAGTGGAAACGCGACTGGCCCTGGCACGCACTAGCACGGCTCGGCCCTGGCCCGGCAGTGGAAACGCGGCTATTTAGGGCTTTATAGGTCAGTAGTAATACTTTGTAATTGATACGTAACTTAATAGGTAACCAGTGTAGAGATGATAAAATTGGTGTTATATTGGTGATCTGCGTCTCGATGGACTCGAGCTCTAACTGCACTGAATGCAGCTCGAAGGTGTCTACACCTGCACTCAGAGGTAACGTTAGACACACATCCGATATATTCGCCATTTATAATGGCGAATTATAGCTTTCAGTGATATGGGTGTAAGTAAGACGATCGATAGGCTAGAGACCACGCGTTCAGTGCTAGCGGGCTAAGGCTAGTAGCGGAAGTTCGGAAAGTTGGATATAAGTAGTTATATCAAAGCGATCTGATTGTTTTTTAGAAAGAGTAGTATTGGAGATATGTGAAAAATATTTCACATGTTTGTAAAATTTGAAAATTAGGTTTATAAATAAATGTGAAAGAAGAAAATCAAGGATTAGGAATCAATTTCGAGGGAGTTATCTCAGTAAGCTTTTGTATATATACAAATCCCCCACCGGCAAATAAATCAAATGAACGCGCTGCCGCATTTGTTGAACACTAACTCAACATGCCAGAATAAAACCCGACTTAAGAAAAATGCATAGGGCCACTCGGCGTGGTGTGCCAAAACACTTAATTGAAAACTTCAATATTTCATTCAAAATATTCTCAAAATAATAATAATAATTAAAAAAAATCTTTAAATCCTCACTTGTCAGATTTATGCTACTCTGAGTGTTTGAAATTTGTATTTTGAGCACTTCTTGTGTTGTTTTTGCCTCTTCACGATGACTCGTTTGGTTTAGTCCTCAGCTGTAAGTCGCTTTGGATAAAAGCGTCTGCTAAATGACTATTTGTAAATTTAAATTGAAGTGTTCAATCCAGTTGCTACAACTGGTTTTGTAGAGTTTTAGAATGTTTGAGCAAGGGGGAATAAATAAACTTGCTAAAAAGAGATCCAGCGCGAGAGAGGCAAAACTCATGTTTTTAATTTGTTGCTTTGGACTATTTTTGGTTTGTACTGTTTTAATCGTTTAATTTAGCTGCAATTTCTTGTGCGTGTGACAGTGATTCATGCGCATACATGTCAGTCAGCATGGCATCGCACGTCAAGTTCGTAAAGAGCTTGCATCAGTCCATTTTAAAATCTGATTTTGGCCGCCTCTCAATTTCTCAAATGGGTTAAACCAAAGATATTACCTCAGAAGTACAAGTAAATGGGTGGCCCTTAAAACCTTACTCTACTGGTTTTTCTTTTTTTAAACTTTCAATTTTTATTAGAATTTTATGTCAACAAACAATAAAACAAAAAAGGGGAAAGTAAAATAAAATAAAAAACATAAAATCAGAGGAGGCCAAGGAGGAGGTACCTAGTACATTTGAAACAAAAATAAGTCTAGTTGTACTCATCGGAATCACTGTTCAATAAACCTTACATTTACAATAGGTCTACCATCTTTTGCATAAATTTACCAGGCAGAAACCCAATCAGTAGAATCACAAACTTAACATAAAGTATACAGTTGTATTGGGAAGAACAGTTATGCAGATTCTAGGGCCAGAAAATGGGTCCATTTTCTCCATTTTTCGTTAAATGCTGACTCTCTTAGCCTTATAGCTTAGGTTAATTTTTCCATGATAAAAATACTTTGAATTAAACTTATCCATTGCTGTAGATCTGGGATGTTCGATTTGAGCCACAATTTAGTAATAGCCTTTCGGGCCGCAGATAATAAAATAAAACTTGGATAAATACATGTCCTCCTTCCGCACACTTTCTGTAATGTTTCCGAGAAACATAACTTTACATTCCTTTGGGATATTGTACCCCAACACCTTCTGTAAAGTATTGTTAACGATAGACCAAAATGGTTGAATTTTAGGACATGTCCAGAAGATGTGGGCATGGTTTGCATCCGTACTACCACAGTCCCTCCAACAGTCTTGAGGTATCCCAAGTTGTTTACTCTTCATATAAGGAGTGATGAAAAACCTCATAAAACACTTCCAGTTAAACTCTCTCCACTGTTGGGAGTTGGTAGAGGTCTGGAGTAGGCAACATCCTTGATACCATTCCTCCTCCGTGAGGACGACCTTTAATTCACATTCTCTTTTCGCTTTTACATAGAGTGTAGTGTTTTTCAAGTTCTCCATCAGACTCCAATAGAGTTTAGACACAATCTTATTGGTCTTTTGTTGATAAGCACCACACATTATTTCAATAAGAGGGTTTACCACGTCAGAAGAAAACCCCTTAATTTCTTTGGAATAGTAATCTCTCAGCTGTAAGTATCTGAATAGATCCTGGCTATTTAGATCAAAACTATCCTTTAGCTCCTGAAAACTCTTCATCTTGTTGTTTTGGATAGCTATGCAGAGAGCTGTTAGGCCCTTATTCATCCAATCTTTAAAAGTACTGTCATAAATAGCTGGCTTAAATCTGTTATCCAGTGCAATCCATCTCAGTACTTTTTGATCATTTTTAGAATCAGAATCAGAATCAGAATCAGAAAGAGCTTTATTGCCAAGTGTGCTTGCACACACAAGGAATTTTCTTTGGTACTGAAGCTTCCAGTGCACATATACAGATACAAATACAACAAGAAACAGTAATACAAAATCTAAAAATAAAATTATAAAAAATATGAAAATACTATAAATATAAAATAAAAATAAAAAATAAAATATAAGGCCACAGTTGGGTTTAGTCAGAATAAACATTTACGGATTATGAACATATTTACAGTATTTGAATAGTATGAATAAATATAAATAAAATCACCTGAGTTTAGGAGATACTAAACAGTGGAAGTATTGCACTTGGGGGGAGTATTGCACTTACAGGCATATGCCTTGGGAGATATGTTAATTGTTCAGGAGGGAAATGGCCTGTGGGAAGAAACTGTTCCTGTGCCGAGATGTTCTTGTGGCCAGTGATCTGAGTCTCCGTCTTGAAGGTAACAGTTCAAACAGGTGGTGTCCAGGGTGAGTGGAGTCTGTGATGATTTTACCTGCTCTCTTCCTCACTCTGGAAGAGTACAGGTCCTGGAGGGTTGGCAGGGGGGCACCAATGATCCTCTCTGCAGTCCGGACTGACCGCTGTAGTCTCATGATGTCTGATTTGGTAGCTGAACCAAACCAGACAGTGATGGATGTGCATAGGACAGACTCAATGATGGCTGAGTAAAACTGGATCAGCAGCTCCTGTGGCAGATTGAACTTCCTCAGCTGGCGAAGGAAGTACAGTCTCTGCTGGGCCTTTTTCACAATGGAGTCAATGTGATTGTCCCACTTCAGGTCCTGAGAGATGATAGTGCCCAGGAACCTGAATGACTCCACTGCTTCCACAGTGCTGTTCATGATAGTGAGTGGGGGGAGTGCTGGGCTGTTCCTCCTGAAGTCCACGGTCATCTCCACTGTTTTGAGCGTGTTCAGCTCAAGGTTGTTGTAACTGCACCAGACAGCCAGCTGTTCAACCTCCAGTCTGTAAGCAGACTCGTCACCGTTTTGGATGAGACCGATGACAGTGGTGTCGTCTGCAAATTTCAGGAGCTTGACAGTGGGGTCTTTAGAAGTGCAGTCGTTAGTGTACAGGGAGAAGAGAATTTTAAGTTTCAATTGCTTAATAACAGAGAGAACCATATCCCAAGGGAAAATATAACTATAGGATTCAGACCCTTCCTTAGAGTGTCATCTAGGCCTTCCTCTCCCAACAGGGTTTGAACATTATAATCTGGTACATAAGCCTTAATATCTTTCCATCATGCAATATAAGAGTTATCACACCAAAGGCACAAAGGTCGTAGTTGTGCAGCTTGAAAGTACAGTTTTAAGTTTGGCAGAGCCATTCCTCCTTTCTCTTTTGGCAGATGCAAAGTAGAGAGACGTATTCTGGGGCGTTTTCCTCCCCATATGAACCTTGACACCATTTTGTCCCATTGTGCAAATTGCTGAAGTGGTATTTCCACTGGTAGCGACTGAAATAGATAGAGGAGCCTTGGCAGAATATTCATTTTTATTACATTTATTCTACTACTAAAATCTAGCGGGTAGGTCGACCACCTCTCCAAATCTTTTTTTATGTTATCATTTATTGGGTTATAGTTTGCTTTATATAGCAGCTCTGTTTTTTTTTTGTTATGATTATGCCTAAATATTTCAGTGTTTTTGTTTTCCAATTTACATTTAATTTATTTTTAATTTCTTCTCCTGGGGAGTAATTAAAGTAAATAATTTGAGTTTTTGTGATATTTAGTTTATAACCAGAGCAAACATGAAACTGTTCAATTACCTCCAAAAGTTTAGGGAGAGAGGAATCCAAATCCTGCAAGTATAGCATAACATCGTCCGCAAATAGACCAATTTTGTGCTCCATTTGTCCCACAGTGATACCCTTTAATCCCTCCTCTTGTCTAATGGCCTGTGCCAGTGGTTCAATATACAGAGCGAAGAGGATGGGGCTTAAACAACAACCTTGACTCGTTCCTCTGCTCAAATAGAAACGCTCTATTAGAGACCCATTCACTTTGATTCTGGCGGTAGGCTGTTGGTAAATTGCCCTAATAATATTTATTGAATCTTGATTAAATCCAAATCTTTCCAGCGTCTGGTATAGGAATTCCCACCCCACCCTATCGAATGCCTTTTCAGCATCCAGGCTTATTAGCGCTGCACTCGATTTTTCTCTATTAATTTTTCCGAGTATGTGTAACGTTCTTCTAATATTATCCTGTGTTTGTCTACCTGGGATGAACCCACTTTGGTCCTCATCAATCAATTCTGTAACAAATGATTCCAGTCTTTTAGCAATAATTGAAGTATACAATTTATAGTCCACGTTCAAAATGGATATGGGTCTGTAATTAACACAATCATCTCTATCTTTCCCCTCCTTGGGAATCAAAGACACAATGGCCTCTTTCCAAGATGGTGGTATGCGACCTTCCTTTATCGTCCAGTTGAAAGATCTTAACATAATTGGGTTTCGTTTGTCACAAAATATTCTGTACCTCTCCGCAGGAAACCCATCACCACCCGGAGTTTTGTTAGTCTTCATTATTCCCAGTGTCTTATTTAGTTCTTCTAGTGAAATCTCTTTGGTGATTGTTTTGTTCTGTATCACCCCAATGCTAGGTAAATCTAATGAATACAGGAAATCCCTTATGTACGGCTTGTTCACGTCCTCTTCTTGTGAATAGAGTTTTTGATAGTATTCTCTAAAAATCTTTTCAATCTCCTCAGGCTCAGTTTCAATTTTCTGTGATATTGGGTTTTTAATTTTGTGAATTGCAGTATCTGTTTGTTGTTTCCGCAATCTACGGGCAAGTAACTTTACTGACTTGGGACCAAGTTCATAATAACTTTGCTTGACATATCGTGCCTTTTTCTCTACTTCTTGATTAAGTAAATCTTCTATTTGTGTTTTTACTTCAGTTATCTGTTTTTGTGTATTTAATTCTCTTTTACTCTTAAATTTATTTTCTAACTCTTTCAAAGTATTCATCAATTTTTCATACTTCTCTTTTCTAACTCTCTTAAGTTGTGCAGTTATAGCTATTAGCTTTCCCCGTAGCACAGCCTTCAATGCATCCCAGAGAATTAAAGGATCAACTTCCCCATTATCATTTTCCTTAAGAAACGTATCAATTTCTTGCTTAATATCATTCACAATTTTCTCATTGTTGAGAATACCCACATTGAGCCGCCACACAGAGTTTTTGGGTGTGAAGTCTATTTGGATAGTTAAGAAAATTGCATTATGATCTGAGATATCAGCGACTCCAATTTTACAATCCAACACTCTGTAACATGTTTCCTTTTGCATTAGAAAATAATCAATTCACGTATGTACGGAGTGCGGAACGGAGTAATGGGTATAGTCTCTTTGTGTGGGGTGCAATAGCATCCATACATCTACAATTCCAGTTTCTTTAAGGGTAGTGTTTACAAATTTTCCAATTGCTTTTTTACTTCTAATTTGACTAGTTGTGTCCAGATTATAATTCAGTATTACATTGAGATCCCCACCACAAATACAAATTCCCTCAGATTCTAGAGAGATCACATCAAATAGTCTTTAAAAAAAGATCTATCACTATTTGGAGGTGCATATATACAAACTAGAGTCACTATGCTGTTTTCAGCTTTGCCCTTCACTATAACATAGCGCCCCTCTTTGTCTTTTATTTCTTTATATATGTCAAATTTCAAAGACTTCGAGATGAGGATGGCTACACCTCTTTTGTGACTATGAACATAAGAACTGTGGCAGATTTCCTTGTATCCAAATTTTTTTAGTTTCTCATGCTCATGTGGTGATAAATGAGTTTCCTGCAGAAAGATAACGTGCTTATTTTCTTTCTTTATTTTTGTCATTACCCTTGCCCTTTTGATTGCATTTCCGTTTACATTCAGTGACATTATTTCAAGTTTTTGTACCATTAGATAATACAATGTAGCTATTCCTCCTCCCAATGCCTCCAAAACAAAAAGCAATGAAAATGAACTAATGAAAACACAAAAGTAATTAACCTGAACACATTGACTTCCAAAATGATGTATTAAACATACACTCTGGGTTATAATCCCAACATCAAATGAGGGGGAAAAGCCTCATACGAACTGAGGGCCCCCTCCCAGAATTAGTGATAACGCAAAATGAGTTTCACTCATTCCAGCTCAAACTTGTCATCCTCAAAGTAGGGTAAATATATTCATCAAGCCTGTAGGGCATACTGAAATTAAGTTAGGATAGGGTACGTTGAAACTCTTGTAGTCGATCGCGTACGCGTTTGATAGCTCCCTTATCTCTGTGGCGAGGGACGAGTTGCCATGGTGACGCGCTCTCCAGCTGATCCAGCAGGGCAGCCGCGTCGAGTCCTCCGCGATCCTGGGGTTCTTCCACCTCGATTCCCTGATTTCTCATCTCACGTGCAGCCTCCGCTGGAGTGTGGTACAACCGTGGGCCCGTGTCCCAATGGATTCAGAGGTTAGTGAAAGGAGATTGAAATCGGATGCCTTTAGCCTTCAACGCGCTCTTTATGTGTTTATAAGCTCGTCGTTGTTGGACCGCAGCCGCGGTATAGTCATGGTCAAAAGCTACGGGCTTGTCACGTATGAGCATCTTTTTCTGCCACGCGTTTTTCAGTACAGTCTCCTTGGTCTTAAATTCAAGAAAGTTCACGATAATGGATCGTGGGGGTGCATCCGCGGTGGGTTTGGGGCCAAGTGAGCGATGAGCTCGTTGTATTTGCGGGTCTGTACCCTCGCTGATCAACTTTTCATTTCGAAGTAGGTTTTCAACGAAGGTTATTGTGGAGCTGCCCTCTTCTCCTTCACAGACCCCGTAAATTCTCAGATTATTCCTTCTCCCCCTTGATTCCAGATCGTTAATCTTGTCCATCATCTTCTTTTGCTCCTTTAGTGATTGTCTAAGCGCGTCATTAGCTGTCGCTGACCAAGTCTCAAGCCCTCCTATGCGACTCTGGGCTTCTTTCGAGTTTTTCACTCTGTTCCTGCACCGCTAGCTTCGTCGCTGTTAGTTGTTGGTTGATGTCTCGTTTAAGAGTATTCATCTCTTGTTTTATGTCCGCTTTAAATGCATCCAGATCCGATTTCAACTCCGCCCGTAGGCCACTTATCTGCTTGCTAATAGTTAGCATAGTTTCGTGTAGGGTCTGCGTTGTTGTCACGCCGTCGCCATCTTCATCATCGGTGTTCGCATGTGCTTCGTCCTGTTTGAGATTTTGCTGTTCTTTATCTCCTTGTATTCTCCTAGGCCCTCTCTTGCCTCCCCCTGGCATATTTTCAGACAAAGTAGTCTATTTCAAAAACAGTCAACTTGAATTTCAGAGGAAAATACAACCCAACTTTGAGGAGTTCAAAGACTAATCCGCCATATTGGTCAGCCGTCCACCGGAAGTCCCTCACTCTACTGGTTTTTCATATTAAACTATGTTATTCTATGATATTACTGCACCGAGTCAAAGTGCTCCCAAGCACTTGCTACGGTATTCTGCCATACAATATAGTTATCCATTTTACACGTATAGAAAAGCGCAACGTTTTATTTTGTGTCACCGTTCTTGGTCGAGTTACACTACTCTAGTATCTGTATTTAAATAGGGAAAACGTGGAGTTGTTTGGTCGCTTCTCTTCTTGGCCCGTATTGAATGAACAGGGCTGAGATAAGATCTAACAAAGTTTCGCCGCAAGACAGCGATTTAGTGCACGCACTGAGACGAGAGAGGTATGTATCAACTCGTCTTAGTTAAGGGAATAGCATAGTTTAATATGAAAAACCAGTAGAGTATCCCTTTAAACGCTCATTTAAGGGTGTGCATCTATTGCATGGACGGAAAGAAAGCACTGTCACTTTCAGGATTCCATCTGATGGTACTTTTTATTTAACACTACAAAGTTAAATAAGCATATCTGTTCCGTGAGAGCCAAAAACTCTAAAAAGCAACAAAATTGTCAGACATCCTTTAGTGCATGCGAGGAAAACAACTGGAAATAAAGTGCTGGTTGTTCTCTCCATACTCGACAACGACGGAATCCAACGGCGTGGGCGAAGGTATAATGCGTATATTAAATTGTATGAAATAATCCTGAAAAAAGCAAAAACACGGCAGAGATGGCAAGTACAGCAGCTGCTGAAATTAGCTGAGGGTGACGTTAACAGATAGACAAACGGCTAGCAGTGTGTTGTGAACTTTTTTTTCTTAAAGTGTAGAAAAGTCAGAAGAGCAGACCAGGAGAACGAGAGGTAGTTTTCCGAGCAGAAGTTGTTTTATTGCTTGTCGCTGCAGTCATACCAACATCGTCTGACCTCTTGAGTCAAACATTGTAATATATATACATTATAAGAGGGAGGGATTTCATTGTGATGGTGGAAACTCGTATACAGGATTCGGAACCTGTATTAGAAAAAGGGAGAGGGAAAACACATTCAAATCCTGAGACTCCAGAACAGGAATGACAGGTCTCTTTCTTGCTAAGACAAAGGCTCGCGGGAGTCTCCAAGAGTTTCACTAGCATGTTTCATTTAACTTACAATAGAAAGAAAACCCGTCTGACAGCTGTAAATAGAGACACAGAATAAGACAGGAGTTTCGTGCTCAACAGCTGAATGCTAAGTTCAATTTACAGAACTTTCTCAGTTTATATCCTTTGGTATTGGAAACCTAAATAAAACATTTAATAAATTTGTAATCCTTCAATTTCCCCCTTTGGGAGTTCTAAATAACTCCCACACTATATACAAATTTAAACACTTAAAAGTTCATTCTTGTAACTTGTGTAAGTTACAGGCACATAAGGCATGCTGTGTTGTTTTTCTGTAATTGCATGCTGGCACAGAAACAAAACATGCAATTAGGGTCCGTGAGTCTTTTCTGGTTGGAACTGTGATTTTCTAGTGATGAATCAATTTTCTGTTATCTTCAATTAATCAATTATCAATCAATGAATCAATTATCTTCAGTCATCTTGGTTTAATTTTGCTGAAAGATCAAAAATGTCTTGTTAGATCATCATGTTTGTGCACAAGTGAGTTCTGGAATGCAGTCATCTTCGGATGTGACCTGCAAACGTTCTTTCCAGTAAACAAGGCGTTTTTGACATATTCATCAGCTCTAAGAATATGTGGTTTCTGGAGTCCGGACTTTGTGTGATCTTCATGATGTGTAGTAGTAGTACAATCTTGATCATGTTGATGGATGACTGAAGGTTTCGTCGTCTCTGCGTTGTGTATTTTTTTTTTTTTTTTTTTATCCTTTTGAGATAGTTGGCTTGGAAGTAGGTCTAGTTGATTTCTTCAGTTTGTGTCTTCATACGCAGATAAGGAGGTCGGTGCGTATGGGTCTCCGGACAGTCATCAGTGGTATCTGTACAGAGGAAGAGAGAAAATAAAAGACAGGAGACCAGTATTTGTTCTAGGGTTGTAACTTTTCCGAGTCTGCTATTGTTGTTCCTTCTTTCCCTATCTCTTAATTATGACACCTAAAGAACGCAGTGAGGTGAGGAATGGACTAATGGATGGGGAGGCCTATGAGGGAGTCTTCACCGAAGGGTTGGCCCCCAAAGCCTGTTGCATTTGGTTCTTCCCTCGGCTCCCCACTGGTTCGTGTCCTTTCCTGTCCCTGTTGGAGGAGGAATAACTTTGCAGTGTGACACATGAGTCCAGGTTTTCTTTCCCTGACATAATACTGCAGCAGCTGTGATCAACATCACTTGATATGGTCCGTGCCACTTAGGCTCTAATGGCTTGTTTTTTAATGACTTTATCATAACCCATTGACCTGGGATGATAGTGTGTCCACCTTCTGGTGGAGTCTTCCAACACGACTCAACTCTCTCTCTGGCACTCTGTACTGCCTTTGTGAGGTTTTCACAGTAAGTGATCAGGGCATCTGAGGAAATTTATACATCAGCATTTCTAAGATCAATCACACCTGGCATCTGCATTGGGCGTCCAGTAATAATCTCATGAGGGCTCAGTCCTACTGATCTGTTAGGTGACGCTCTCATACTACACAGTACTGCTGGCAACGCTTCGACCCATGCTACTCCTTCCTGATGCATTTTGCTTAGCCTGATTTTGATTGTTCTGTTTGCACGTTCAACCTGTCCTGATTCTTGTGGCCTATAGGGGCAGTGAAGGTTCCACTTAATCTGCCACATTCTAGACACTTCCTTGACTACCTGTCCTGTGAAGGAGGTATAAGAGGGAGGGATTTTAATGTGATGGTGGAAACTCGTATACAGGTTTCGGAACCTGTATTAAAAAAAGGGAGAGGAAAAACTCATTCAAACCCTGAGACTCCAGAACAGGAATGACAGGACTCTCTCTTGCTAAGACAAAAGCTCGCGAGAGTCTCCAAGAGTTTCACTAGCATGTTTCATTTAACTTACAATAGAAAGAAAACCCGTCTGACAGCTGTAAATAGAGACACAGAATAAGACAGGAGTTTTATTCTACCTTCATTCAACAGCTGAATGCTAAATTCAATTTACAGAACTTTCTCAGTTTATATCCTTTGGTATTTGAAACCTAAATAAAACATTTAATAAATGTGTAATCCTTCAAGTGACAGCAGCCGCAATCCACCTGTCACTCAAGTGGCCATGGCCTTAATTATGCAGAAATTTAAGTTATTAGTTGTAAAAAAAAAAAAAAATGCACCCCCCTCACAGTTGTCATTAAGGGCAAAATTAGCTATATAGACCAAAACCACTTTTTGCTCCAGGCTGTAAACATATTTTTTTCTGCTGTAAATTTGGCCATTTTAACATGGGGGGAATACAGATTTGACTCACTTTTGTTGCCAGCCTCAAGCGGCCAGTCGATTAATTGCAGTTTAATTCACATCCGTGTTGGTTTCAAGAGAGAGACAGGGAGGTTGCTGCTTGCTTTTAAACAGTCAACTTGAGATTTGAATCAGTGGTGAAAGGAAGTAGTTCTGCACAAAAGAGTGTTTTTAAAGACACTACATTGTTATTTCATATTCATTAACTCATTTGCTGTTGTATAAACGCAACATCGCACTCTGTATATCAGCACACTGGGATTACCGAATCACAGCCGTGCTAATATCTAGCCATATCGCACCGCTACAAGTATGATATTGCTCATATATATTCAGTGTTTGGAATAACGCCGTTTAAAATAACGGCGTTAGGTAACGACATTATTTTTTCAGTAACGGGGTAATCTAATTAATTACTTTTCCTGTCGTTACAACGCCGTTAACGTTACTGGACGTTAAATGCGATCCGTTACCACGGGTGTCAGTTTGGTTTGTAGTGTGCTGGGGACGCATTCGGAAGTGCATTTTCAGAAGTGCTGGGTACAAACTTGTCAAACTGTGCAGCCTCTCTGCTCAACCCGTAAATAAATCCATCAATCCGTAGTGGTCTAGTGGTAGATTGTTTGCCAAGCGTGTCAGAGGTTATGGGTTCTAATCCACGCTAGTATAGTTTTTTTTTTCTCCCGTATCAAAACCGAATATGTTCATCAGTGTTTACAGTCCATATCAAGCAGGGAAACGTTTGTGTGCTTTTTATTTTGTGATTTCACCGGAATGAATAGAAAGTCTCCACAACGGCGATAGATTGAAGAGCGCGCATCCGAGTGAAGACTGCGTGCGGCGCGCGCGCCACACGAGAACAACTATGCAGCCGCGGCAACGAGCGCTCAGCTTGAGTTCAAAACCAAAACAATTTAACGCTAGATCTCTTATTTAATAGCGAACTAAATTAATGCTCTGCTAGTTAACTGGAGATGTTTTATTTATTTGTTTCAAAAAGTGGTGAGTACAAAATGACGCCTATGTGTTACTAGCCTATGTATTGATTGAATAAACTGTGTAATCCGAACGCACCCCTGGCTCACACAGCTAGTGAGGAGCTGGGTTAATAAGTGCAGTGAAGTGAAGTGCAGGATAAACCTCTTGTTGTCTGTCGACGTGCAATAAATATAGAAAGTTATGTACAAACACCTGTCATGTTTTACTCATTTCAACTGACTTGTGAAAACTGCAAAAAAAAAAAAATTCTTTGACATAATAGCAACTTTTTTTTTTAACAGTAACGCAAATAGTTACTTTCCCTGGTAACGAGTTACTTTTATTATAGAGTAATTGAGTTACTAACTCAGTTACTTTTTGGAACAAGTAGTGAGTAACTATAACTAATTACTTTTTTAAAGTAACGTTCCCAACTCTGTATATATTCAGTTTTGCAATAAAAATCCAGTTTCTACGGAGCCCCTAAAGGGACGTGGTAGTGAAAAAAAATTTAAGATGGGAGAATTTTTTTTTTTTTTATCTTTTGCGTTCCCTCGCAAAACTTTTGCGTTCCCCCGAGAAACTTTGCGTTCCCTCGCAAAGATATTTGCGTTCCCACGCAAAAGTTTTGCGTTCCCTCGCAAAGTTATTTGCGTTCCCACGCAAAAGTTTTGCGTTCCCTCGCAAAGTTATTTGCGTTCCCACGCAAAACCTGTTGTGAGCTCGGACAGACACTTCCTGTTTAATGTCCCGCTGGCAGTGCTTCAGAGCTCCGTACGTTAATGGAGCGTTTCATAGTGTTTGAACTTGGACTCGAATATAAAGAAATGCAGTCAAGGAGTTCAGTGAAGTTGGCAATATTCAAATAGGCTATTCGAACTTCCCGGATCAATTTTCTTGAGCTAAACGTTGTTAAAACACAAATGACACCTATTTACAATCACAGTAACGGTTACTGAGTAACCTAGACAACGAGCTACAACCCAATTCTCCTCAAAATAATATAGGCTAAATGGATCTTTATGTGCAGGCGGCTGAGAGTCAAGTGATAGAGGTCCATCTGCAAAGTGCAATATTGCCTAAAAAACGACTACAGCATCAACTCATATTCAAAAATACAAAAATAGTCATTAACTTTAATGTTACAAACTCTAGTGCCACCCAAATCAGCTTACACATCAATGGTGACCCACTGGTCATACTACACTGCTTTTGCACATTTTATATTATGAAAAATATTCAAAACTTCACTGTAACACACCAAATTTAGTTCACACATCACTGCTCTAATATTGGTTATACAACACTTAGTTACATTTACAGTTATGCATTTGGAAGACACTAATATCCAAAGGTACACATTTACATTCTGAGTTCTTGCTTTTCCCTGGGAATCAAAGGTCATGGGACCTTGGCATTGCAAGCGCTCTACTGTTTGAGCTACAGGATGGAAAGCTAGTATGGGAAGTAATTGCACATAAAAAATAAGTAGGCCTAGTATTTACACAAATTATATTGCTACTGTGCGCAGCTAACATAATAGTTGCAATCATAGCTTATGCATTATATTTGCTCACTGAATTTCAATGGCGTATAACAGTGGGAAGTTATTGATTTTATTTCATAATAAAAAATCATAACAATTATATGCATTTTTTTTATCAAACTAAGTATTGTAGTATAACCAGCAGGAGAGCAGTGATGTGTGAACTAAATTTGGCGACAGTAGCTACAGTGTGTCATAGTGAAGCTATAGAATATGTTTAATAATATAAAATGTGCAGAAGGGTTCGGGGATTTGCACTTTGCAGACGGTCCCTTATTTGGACTAGTCTCTCAATCGGCTGTTTAGAGATACATTTAGATTATAAAGCTCGTTTTGAGGAGAATTAGCTCGTTGTCTAGGTTACTGTGATTGTAAATAGGTGTCGTTTGTGTTTTAACAACGTTTAGCTCAAGAATATTTATCCGGGAAGTTCGACTAGCTTATTTGAATATTGCCAACTTCACTGAACTCCTTGACTGCATTTCTTTATATTCGAGTCCAAGTTCAAACACTATGAAACGCTCCATTAACGTACGGAGCTCTGAGCGGGACATTAAACAGGAAGTATCTGTCCGAGCTCACAACAGGTTTTGCGTGGGAACGCAAATATCTTTGCGAGGGAACGCAAAACTTTTGCGTGGGAACGCAAATAACTTTGCGAGGGAACGCAAAACTTTTGCGTGGGAACGCAAAAGTTTTGCGAGGGAACGCAAAGTTTCTCGGGGGAACGCAAAAGTTTTGCGAGGGAACGCAAAAGATAAAAAAAAAAAAATTCTCCCATCCTAAATTTTTTTCCACCACCACGTCCCTTTAGGGGCTCCGTAAGTTTCAGATCGTTTAGCCATTTAAAAAAAAAAAGGTTTACCTTGGAAGAGTGGAAGAGTAACCTTCCATCCTGCCAGAATCCTTTGTACAACAGTGAGTACAACAAGAGTTTTAAATAAGTGATGAACCATTTATGAATTATTAATTAATTTGTAAACATGGATGTGCCTTCCAGATGAGGCCTAATTTTTTCATCATGGGATTGTCCAGTAGCCTACTTCACTTAGCTCACACATGAAATAACTTGTGACATCTATGAGCTAAAGGGTTAATCAACAAAAAACATTTTGTCATCATACTCATACTTATGCTGTTATAAACCTGTATGGTTTTCTGTCTGAAATAGAAATATGACAAAAGCTCCTCTTTCCTACACATCAAAAAACGAATAGGGGTTGTAGCTGTCACTTTCAAAGCATCAACACACACACACACACACACACACACACACACACACACACACACACACACACACACACACACACAAACACAAACACACACACACACACACACACACACACACACACACACACACACACACACACACACACACACACACACACACACACACACACACACATACACACACACTGGAGAGCAGATGGGATGAGGAGCACAGAGGGGATCACCCGGAGAAGATATGGGGACAAGGAGATGACTTAGAGTTGATATCAAAGATACAGCACTGGAGACCAGGTAAATATCTAGGTAAGTCAATCTGTTGCTCTAGACGAGGACATAAGCATACTGTGTGAATGCACATGTGGATGATCAGGTGCCGGGGTGGAGGACAAAGGAGGAACCCTGTGGAGCTGAAGGGACCAAGTGTAGCTGGAGGTCTCAAAGTCCATGGCAAAATCATGGTGACCCCTGACCAAAGTGGAGCTGGAAGGGACGAGTGAGCCCGGCAAAGCCTGAGGGATGACGGACTGCAGTGGAGCCAAGGGAGTGTGGAGCCAAGTCAGAGCCAAAGGTTCGACAGGCTGAGGTGGAGTCCTGGGCTCGGAGGCCTGAGGTGGAGCCAGGGGATCTGCACACTTAGGTGGAGCTGGTATCAGGAAAGCCAGAGGCGGAGCTGGGTGGAGCAAAGGAGGGAGTGGGAGGCTGGGCGGGACCAGTAGCAATGAAGGAGACATGGGTCGGGCCTTACATTTAATGTACATGTACGGCTACAATTTTAATGCTCAACGTGGAGCCAAAAAAAACCTAGCGCGAAGCAAAGTTCAGGTAAAACAGAACATTTTGCCTCAACCAACAATTTTGCAAAACATACCTAAGCTCTTATTTGACTTCAGAATACATAAAAGGTTGAATGAACGCACCTGAAGAACACAGACACCTGCACAGCAGCCATCCGGTAAAGATGGAGGAAACCGAAACCACGTTTGTAGTGGAACATAGGTCGCAGCATCAAAAAGTTGCCCACTAAATGAGAGCAACAAACCATTTAGTTACCACATACACACTTAAGATCGCACTCATTCTACCACCATTCCACTTACCCCAGGACAGTCACAGCAGCATGCGGCTCCAGGCCAAAGAACACAAACAAACAGGCGAGACCTCACCTGAAGCGCTCAAGCTTAAATGTGAGTGCAGTTTAATGACATTACATTATTTACTATAACGTGGACAAATGGGATTCTAGCTTATCATGCCATTCAAGCATTCATCAAGGCTGCAGTGATTGTTGCCATGAAACAAGTTGTCAGAGCTACTGGCTAGAGGCCTGCATTTCAGCCCGAGCCCGATGGGCCCCGACTTATTTACGCTCCTAGGGCCGGGCTTCGGGACAATTTTCATGTCATAGTTAACACGCGGCTTTTTTAGGCTTATCTTTTTTTTATGGCCTATTTTAGACATTAATTGAAATTAAATATGAGAAGATGACGATTGAAAAGCAAACATAGAAAGACGTTTTATAACCTATCACACTGACATGACTGACGCATGACAGTCTGCTCATGCTCACGCACACGCACACAGGCTTCCCGGCAACGCGATCTGAGGTTCACGCGACCGGCTCGTTCTGTGTTTTGTGTCCCGGTAGCGAGCGTGACTTCAGTGCAGCTGGAAAAAGTATGACTTGATTAAAACTTTCCACTGTGGATGCTGTGCTTTTTCTTCATGATGCTCTGAGATTGTTCTTAGCCATGTTAGGAGGTTGTGTTTTGTTTGATTGGACTTTATTTTCATGAGTCTGTTGGAAACTATTGGGAGTATGGCCATGTTCTGTAGTGAAGACTTGATTTTTGAGGTAAGATAACCTGCATGTTTGTTTTTAATGTAATTTATTTGATTTGTTTATTGCATTCTCTGTATTGTATTGTATAAACTCATTTAGTTTGCGAGCACTGTTGCGCTGTTTCGACTGAGCAGCAGAGCAGTTTGCCTCAGCTTTTCAAAAATGACAATAAACGTTTAAACAAACGTTTAAACTAACGTTAACTGTCTGTGTGATATGCTTAATGAATGAATGAATGAATGAGGCATTTATATAGCGCTTTCATATGTACTTCTGTACACCCAAAGTGCTTTACAATCATATCAGGGGTTCTCTCCTCAACCAGCACCAGTGTGCAGCATCCACTTGGATGATGCGACGGCAGCCACAGTACAACGGCGCCAGTGCGCTCACCACACACCAGCTATAGTTGGAGAGGAGAGAGAGTGATAGAGCCAATTCAGTGGATGGGGATTATTAGGAGGCCATGATTGGCAGGGGCCAATGGGTGGAATGTGGCCAGGACACCGGGGTTACACCCCTACTCTTTACGAGAAGTGCCATGGGATTTTTAATGACCGCAGAGAGTCAGGGCCTCGGTTTAACGTCTCATCCGAAGGACGGGGCAACTTCTGCTTAAGTTGTTTTATATCTATGGATTTTATTGTAGCCAAGTAAAGTGTTGATTTGATACTAACATGTTTAACTCGCTGTCGTCTGTTCGGTCGTCATAAAAAAAAAAAATTCTTAATTAACTTTATAAAGAAATGAAAATAAACTTACCGGTAAATACTTTACAAAACATATCTGTTTTACTGACTGCAACATAGGGCAGGCTGTGTATCTTTTATTTATTCTTTTT
This sequence comes from Chrosomus eos, assembly GCA_036326025.1. NCBI lineage: Eukaryota > Metazoa > Chordata > Actinopteri > Cypriniformes > Leuciscidae > Chrosomus > Chrosomus eos. The sequence continues at coordinate 14,228,268 of CM070824.1, forward strand.
TTTTTTTTTTTTTTTTTACGGGCTCGGGTCGGACTCGGGCTGATCATTCTAATGAGCTGTCGGACACGAGCCGGGCTAGGGCCTGAGCGTCTCGGGCCAGGGCCGGGCTAGGGTCTAGATTTGAGGCTCGTGCAGGGCTCTACTACTGGCTCTGTCACATCACACACACAGCAGATGTGTGAACATTCTCCCCAAAGAGTGAGCAACAATGTTAACAGGTGCAGTAGCCTACAACACTCAAGAGGTACCACCCCACTAACAGGGTTGGCAGCTCTGCTTCTGTCAGCCCCTCAGCTGAGAGTTTGGTGATGACAGGTCTTGGGGAGGGTTCGCTGCAGTGCGCTGAAGAGAAAGTGGCTAAAAATCCTAGATAATTTGCCTAAAATATATATTTATTTTTTCACAATACTGATCTGCTTTTGGCTGAGATGCACATCAGACACAAGGCCATTCCATTGCAGGCTATCGATCCTATGAGTACGATAAATTATTTGGTTTGACTGCAATTCATGGATATCTCTCTGGGTTTATACACCACACTTAATGAATAAGACTACAATCCTTCCTCAGGGAAATGTTTTCTTGTAATCTTGCTTTCATTGTGCAGTCTCGGTTTTTATTAAACAATATCTTACAAGGTTCAGAGTGAAACTGGAAGAGATAACAATACCATACCAATTATGAATGAATTAAAGTCTATACATATTCACAAGCTGCAGAGTAACCTGGGATTTATCTGGGAGTGAAATTCTGTAAAGCAATATTAAAATACCATCATATATTTATTTATAGCTCCCAGGCATTAACTGTCAGCCAAGAATTTATTAGTGTATAGCACATTGCATAGATACTTTAAGTTCAGCATTTATGGAGATATTAGTTTGATGGAAGATCATTTTCCTCAGATTCAAGGTTAAATCGTTTTTATTAAAAATACCTTTTATCATCCTCTAATGATAATCTGCACAAGTTACCCCTGAACATGCATCAGTATAGTGTAATTTAGGCTCTTTTGACAGGACAATTGCCCCTAAGGCAAGGCTAGACAACACAGGAGACAGCTAAAATTGCTAGTACCTCAGAAAAGAGTATGAGAGTGATTCAATTTATAATGAGTTACTTATACATTATCAGTGGTACAATTATTATTATTTTTTAGCTAAAACAGCCACCCTTAGATAAGTATTTAAACATAACTATTGATTAAGTTCTCCTGCATACTTGATAATAACTTGTTAGCTGCTTTTCCTTTACAAAAGTATGTAAAGCCGTTTTGTAAAGAACAGTAAAGTCCAGGTTCAGAAAGTAAAATTCCTCCTCTGTGTTTTGTTCTCATCATCTGGATTTGCTAATTAGCAAAGTTTTTCAGCCAGGAGATAGAACTAATTTGTGAAATCTGCTGGCTGAGTTCATGGGTTAAATAAACATATGGCAGGACTTTTACTTTCTGACCCCTGGACTTTACATCTCTGGTCTCTAATGTTGTTCATGTGGTTATCCCTATGTATTTCTCCTAGTTTATTAAAAGACTTATTGAAAATGCTCAAACATCTCTTCTGGAGCGCGATGGACAACATTCTTGGCCATAATGCTATTCTTGGTGGAGGATGCCCCTCCCTTTGCTGAGTTTGTGGATTACACCCTATGGTTGTGCAGATCCTCCCTCACCATGGGAGTAATATAGGAAAACACCACCTCTGACTCATCTTCCCAGCCTGTAGTGTCTTGGACGGCATTATACAGTAGGTTACCAACCAGAATAATACTTTCAACGCCGCCGCTCTGCCGCGGCGGTGAAATTCGGGGTGTATTTGCTGCCTTTAACCACTAAGAAAACAATCACAGACTTTGAAAAGTGTCCGTTTATTCTCTCTATTGCGTAATCTGCCGCTGCGCCGCGGCTCATTCAGAGCGATTGAAAGCTGCTAGCAGATGAATTTAAGTTAAATGTAGTTAAAATAATTCATCACAATACTTAAATTAAATTGAATAAATAATGAAAACATTTCCATATAAAACATTGCAATAGAAACATATTAGGCTACATCAAGGCTTTGGAAGAGTATAAGACGTTGACATAACAGCGTTCAGGCGGTGGCTCTGTGGTTAACGCAACAACACGGAGATCCAAGAGACTCGAGATCGAATCTCAATATAACATTGTGTTGGCCGACAGCATTAATCTTTAACCGTTCTTGGTGCTTAAATAGGTGACTGTTTATTTGCGAGTTTATTAACTGTTTATTTATTTAAAGTCAAGCGTTTTGTTTAATTATCAATGGCGCATTACAACATTGCTACATTCCTGTAGAGCCGCTACACAGAGGACAAAACTGTTGAAGGAAGATTGTTAGCCGATTGCAGAAAATGAAAATGAAGAAGCTCTTTAGTCTGCTAAATTATTGTGTAATGTGAAAAACATTTTGCATTTAGACTTTATTTCCATGCAAAAAAGAAACACAGAATCTTATTCTTGCTACATTTTAAATTTGTTTTGCCAAAGAAATTGCAGCTAAATTAAACGAAACGGTGGGCTACACATCGAAAATAGTCCAAAGCAACATAAATTAAAAACATGAGTTTTGCCCAGTGGCGGCGTTTCACAAAAACCTAGAGTATGGCATTCCCTCTGGCATAACGATAAATTACATAGAACAACGACATTACCGAACGATATACCTCACATTAACAAAATGCACAAAGCACTGTTAACTTGTAACGCATTGTGTCAGGAGGGTGTCAGGAGGGAAAGAAAATAGGGATAGCTCACAGCTTATTAGGCCAGATAGAATCCCAGAGGCGATTGGCATCACAACAACTTGAGTTTTATTCACCAATCAAATTCAGGGCAACTATCTGTACCACGCTCCGTCCACATCGTTATCAAACAAACAAAACCAGTTACAATTAAATGAACGTGAGTTGAGAGCGTACATTTGCACTACGTGCCTGTCTTTTTATGCAAATAGATTCATTTAATTGATTATCTACAGTGGCGTAGGGCGAGGTCGTGAGGTGTTTGAGAGCAGTTTTTGACGCGTTCGAATCCGCCTTTTGTCGAACTCTCTCTTCTCCCTTTTCCCAACACCGAAACCGTGATATGGCTAAGTAGCCTATATAGCCATTCTGTTTGTGCTGCGTGATTTAAAGTGCACACTTTGCTTACGCAATCAGCATGGTGATCTGGTGTTTTCTCCAAAATAAAACCTTTATTTCTTGCAGGTGAAGAAATTAAGACTCGTTTATATGAAAGGAATATTTCATAAATAAATAAGCCCAGATTTTACAGTGGGAAACTGTGTTTAATTACTCCAGCATCATTTAATGTAAACTGCATTTATGACAAACAAAGAACTACACAGATGTATATACTATGCCTACGCGGTATATCAATAAATGCATGCACGTTTTCATCTGCTTTTGTTCTGACGCTGACGCTGCGGAGAAGCCGGTTGGGAGGAGCCGGTTTCATATGACTTTTAAAGGTGACGACTGACTGAGCGATCACAAAACGCACATGTTTGGGGGGGCTGGGTGGAAATTTAGGGGGTTTAAAAAGCCTTTCTAAAATCTTTAACGAGCATCATCATCATCAGCTGATGTTTTATCTGAACTCTGACTGCTAGGGTATGGCAATGGCCATATACTCTGCCATACGCAAACGCCGCCCCTCTCTCGCGCTGGATCTCAGCAAGTTTATTTAGTCTCCCTTGCTCAAACATTCTTAAACTCAACAAAACCAGTTGAAACAACTGGATTGAACACTTCAATTTAAATTTGTGTGTGAAAAAAAATTAAATAGCCTACAATAAAGAAAATACAATATTTATAATTTAATAAAATATGGGGACACATCGAGAGATGTATCCTTAAAATAATTTTGTCTTTGCCTGCTCATCAGGCTGGCTATCCCACACTCTCCATATGAAAGGGGGACATTAACACCTATTGTCCTGCATCACGCTGAACTGTCCCTCCAAACCCCCCACAGGCTCTCTGAGTCTGAGACTGACTTACAGTTTTTTTCAATCGCTAACAAGCGTTTGTCCAATCAGTTGCCACATTTTCAAAACTCTAAACACAGTTAGCTGAGCATCAGTCTTTTGTGACCATACCATTCACACATTTCATGTCGTTTTCACACAATATGCAGTCAGTGAACACATTTCCACAATGCTTACATTTTCTTAACAGACAAGCTATACCTCCCAACAAAATAATGGATTGTTTTTGTAGTATTTACGAATGTTAACACACACCATCCCACAATAGCAAAAACAATATTCCCAACCTTAGATACAGTATAAAAACTTCTTCTTCTGCAATGATATCAGTTCAAAAACAATATATTTATATATTTCAGCTGAAAATAAACAAACAATTGAATAATTGACACACAGCTGATTTATGTTGGGTAAACTGGGCCAACCACAACTGATTCCAGTCTGGCTCAGTCTCAGTGGCAGGGGTTATTTTTTCTATTACATTGACACTTATACGGTAAAAGGAGGACTTTGAGGAGTGATGTTTTTGGAAACAGAAACAGAAAAAGACAAACACCGTAATGTATAGATGAGGAAGAGTAAGAGCAAGGGGTCCAGGGAGAAGAGCAGGCCCAGTGAGAGGTGCAGTGAGAGATGCAGTGAGAGGTGCAGTGAGAGATGCAGTGAGAGGTGCAGTGAGAGATGCAGTGAGAGATGCAGTGAGAGGTGCAGTGAGAGATGCAGTGAGAGGAGCAGTGAGAGGTGCAGTGAGAGATGCAGTGAGAGGAGCAGTGAGAGGTGCAGTGAGAGATGCAGTGAGAGATGCAGTGAGAGGTGCAGTGAGAGATGCAGTGAGAGGAGCAGTGAGAGGTGCAGTGAGAGATGCAGGAGCACTGAGAGATGCAGTGAGAGATGCAGTGAGAGGTGCAGTGAGAGATGCAGTGAGAGATGCAGTGAGAGATGCAGTGAGAGGAGCAGTGAGAGGTGCAGTGAGAGGAGCAGTGAGAGATGCAGTGAGAGATGCAGGAGCAGTGAGATATGCAGTGAGAGATGCAGGAGCAGTGAGAGATGCAGTGAGAGATGCAGGAGCAGTGAGAGATGCAGTGAGAGATGCAGTGAGAGATGCAGTGAGAGATGCAGTGAGGTGCAATACCAGCTGCATCGCCTTGGATAATAACAGATGTGATGTTGATGAAAACATGTGGCCTAACCCTGAAAATCGCAGAGATTAGATACAGTAATTTTGTGCTTTTTTTAGTCTCCCCCTCCCCCCCTTTTATCTGGGCTTTTTGCTGTTGCTTTTTTGTTCAGAATGCTCTTGTGTGTTTCATGGATATTTTGTTCACTGTAAGCAATACTGTAAAAAAAGTCTGTTCTATCATACCGTGTTTCTACTGCACCTCCTGTAGTAAACAGTAAAGGAGGTGAGATTGCTTTTGCTTTGAAAGATTGTTTTTGAATGTGACCATTACTGTACATGTGGACATACAATTCCCAACCAAGAAATTTAGTGTAAAAACGGTGGATTGCATGTTTTGGATGCAAATACCTATAAAACCGAAACATAAAAGTCTATGCAGTTTTTGTAATGTCAACAATAGCCAGTATTTTGAAACCTGGTGTACTTTGATTGACTGCATGTACTTTGTGAAGTGAAAACAAGTGTTATTCTTTGACAGAATAATTTCATTTTGAGTCAGATTTCCAGTGTTTTGGTAAAGTTAGTGTGTGCAGAGAAAGATGTGTTCTGTTTTGAAATGAAGAGTTGGTATATATTTAACAAAATGTGTTTTTGAGAAGAAAATTATCCATTTGGCAAATTGTGTTTTATAGGTGTGAGTCTGTGTTAAGAGTTTAGAAAAAGTATCTGAAGTATGGGTAAGCACTTGTTAGCGATTGAAAAAAACTGTAAAATAAAGAGAAGTCGCAATTCACACTTAAATCGCTCTTCTATACATTAGCATTAGGCTATTAAAGTGCTGATAATGAAGGAATTTAATGATTTAAGCTACATGTAGTGATATTTCTGTCATAAAAGTTTATTACTAAATATTTCATTATTTAAATAATTTATGAAACAAAACTGTTTTGGGCCAGCTTTTTCCAAGCAAAACTAAATATAATCTTCAAACACATGTTCATTTTGTTGTCATGAACAAAATGCTCAACTCAATATTAAATTCTACAGGGATCTTTGGATCCAGGCATGCAAATTGTGAATTAGTTCTTTTTAAAATTATTATTATTCAAATAAATATTCAAATACAAATATCTCGGTGCTTCGTGGTACTGCTAATAAACTAAATATCATTTAGATAATAATTATGAACTTTAAATGAAACAATATAGCAACACTTCGACGAATAAATGATTTGATCTGTTTTTACATTTTAATTCAGGGAGATTTAGTCTCTACATTTAATTAGATCGGATTTTCAACTTGTCATTTTCTCATTGCGAGGCGCCAGCATCATAAACATATTTCAGCAGATTCTCTGTACCTCTCGTTTTCATATGGATTACATAATCAGATAACATTTATTAGCCTAAATATTTAGACATTTAAAGGCTTTAGACATAGCCGATTTCCTATCGTGACTGAGCTGAGGCAAGTGGCTTTCGGTTAATTTTTGTGACGCGCAGTTCCCGGAGACGACAGATACACTTTTGTCATTAGCCTAAAAAAAGTTTACAGTTTTGAACGATGTAGGCTACTCTACTCTTATCTGTATGACCAAAAAAAAAAATCACGAATAGCCTATTAAGTTATTTTAGCTGTTATGAGAAAAATAAATGAAATGAACGCGCTGCCTCGTTTGTCGAAAACTTTACTTAAAACCATGTTTTTAAAAACTCTATGTAGGCTATAGGGAATAAAAGAAATATATATATATATATATATATATATTTTATATATATATATATATATTTTAATATATATATATATATATATATATATATAATATATATATACACGTTTTGAGGTGGTTTTGAACTAAATATTGAAGTTCATTTTCCATCCTTCCTTCCTTCTTTATTTTCCTAGGCTATCCAACAGAACGACTTTACATCTGTAGCTATAATAATACCAATCGTTCAAAAGCAGTTTTGTAAAAAAAAAAAAAAAAAAATTATATAAAGGCCTAGGAAGGAAAAGAAAGAATGAGGAAGGAAAAGAAAGAAGGAAGGAAGGCTACTATTTGTTCCTTAGTGTAAAATGGAAATGCATGGTAATTTTATTTTATAAATATAAGGAAAAAAATATATGGTGTAACAGAGTTTTAGAACTAAACAAGTCTGCATTAATAGCCTAAAAATAAAAACTCATGACAGTAGTCAATGTTTGTTCGGGATTTGAACGCATGTCTTCTGAATGATCGAACCGTCAGCTCTACCCATGTCGGAGCTCACTGTGAAAAGCCCAAACGTTTGTTTCTCCAGTGTGTGTTAATGAGTGAGAAAACGTTTTGTTGTTAGCCTATTGTGAGTGTAGCCTACTTTACATGAATAAAAGTAGACCTTTTACAGTTTTAAAATATGATATCCTATCTGTATAACCAAAAATTACGAAGTAGGCTATAGCCTATTAGCCAAAGTAATTTTAGCAGAAAAATAAAATAAAACCCCATTTTAGAATACGCACTAGGCGTGTTGTGTCAAAATACTTAATTATAAACTTCAATATTTCGTTCAAAACCAACTCAACACGCTTTGTGACATTTTTAAAAGCCGTGAATGTATTAAGGCCACTGGAACCAGGATCGTAACTGAAATGCGCTGCATGTTATCTCTCAATACAGAAGCAGAAGCGCTGGTTCAGATTTTATTGTTTGTTGTTTAAACGTATATATTTGATATGGTCTATTTATAGCATTGATTCACTATACTGTGGAGGGGGGAAATCACCCACCGGCAAATCGCACCTTGCTTATTAACCATGTTTTTAAAAATTCTTTCTGCATATAACCCCGTGAAGTTTTATTTATTTTTTAACAGAACTGTTTTTGAAGACGTAAATTCAGTCAATCTGTTGGATGAGATTTGTTCCTTAGTGTAAAATGAAAATGCATGGTAATTATATAAAAAACATGTTTATCCGGGTTTCGAACCCGTGTCTTTGTACTGCTTAAACATTCAGCTCTACCACTCGACCACAAGAAAGGTTGTTTACTGGTCAGTGTCTCGCGCACACGAGAGAAGCACTCTTCAATATTCTCATTCCTCAATAGTTTAGCGTCATTGATTGCACCTAATTTATTTTCACTGACTGCGAGATAGGCCTCTTTTAAATTTTGATTAATAAAATGTTCTGCTCCAAAAGTTTGCTATATTCTATTTAAAATGTAGGCTACTTTTACATACGTTTTGCTTTTGCTAAATGTCCCTTTGAGCCACCTGGCGGTCATTTCGCGAATGACTTAGAAATGCGACTGGGTTTTTTTTTGCCGCGGTGAATTTGCCGCGGTAGATGCCGCGGCGGCAATAGGCATTCTGGTTGGCTACCTACTGTAGATCCTCCACCAGGGATCTGAGTTCAACGCCCAAGCCTGCCATGGATACTGAGTGCGAGCCAATGCCCGCCACTATCCCTTTGTCAAGTCAAGTCAAGTCATCCTCATTTATATAGCGATTTTAACAATGTAGATTGTTTCAAAGCAGCTTTACAGAGACAAACAAAATTTAAGGTAACAAAGAATGGTTTGGTTTTATAGCGGTTCTTGAATATGTTGTTTCCAGCTAAAGTTAGATTTGATTGAATTACTTCCCTCGAAATGATCATTTGTTATTAAATTAGGGGCCGCTAAGACGACGCCGTTCTCTCTAAATAGACTTTAAACGCGAACCTGTGATAAACGCTGATGGCGTTCACATGCGTGTTAAGAATTGATTCTATAGTTATGTGCGTTTGAATATATGTGCATAGGTTTGCAATTTGCTACAAACCATGCCTAAACAAACTACTTGTCTTGCCTATAAATTTTGATGCATAATTTTATTTTATCAATTCAGGGTAGGGACGCGAAACGTCTCAGTTACGAATGTAACCCTCGTTCCCTGAGTAAGGAACGGAGACGTTCCGTCGGATGACGACGAATGGGGTTTCGCTTAGAAAGCCTATCAACTTTGAGTATACAAAACGAGCCAATGGCAAAGAAATGCCATGAGTCTGCGGAATTTGCATGACGTAACTCCGCCCCACCTCGTGGGTATAAAAGGAGGAAGTCCAGCAGAATGCAGATATGTTTCTTCGCTGAGGAGCCAAGACTGAGCTCAGCGGAAGTGGCCAGTAGACGGAACGTCTCCGTTCCTTACTCAGGGAACGAGGGTTACATTCGTAACCGAGACGTTCCCTTTCGTTCGTTACTCCGAGTTCCGTCGGATGACGACGAATGGGGTTACCAGTCTAATCACGCCACCTTCACAGCTGTCTTCCAGTGCCCTGTGTAAATCTGAGATCCCTGTCGTGAGACAAGTAGGACTCCTATTTAACACAGTAATACCAAGGTACACTGGGGAGCATATCCCATAGTTTAGAGGAAATATGCAAAATATTGCCAGCCCAAACGGGGGGGACTTAGAGAATACATATATTCAATTCAATTCAATTCAAGTTTATTTGTATAGCGCTTTTCACAATACACATTGTCTCAAAGCAGCTTTACAGAAAGTGCATTTCAGAAATGTACAAAGAAAAATACAGTTAGTTAATCATGTATAAATTTAGGCATAACATATCGCCGGTGTTTAGTCGTCTCTTCACAGGCGTCGAGTCGTCTCTCCACAGGCGTTTAGTCGTCTCATCACAGGTGTTGGGGCATCTGGAGTCTCCGTGAGAGGCTGGATACAAACTGGAGCTGACGAACGCTAATTACCTCGGGACTAGCGGGACTATGACCCGAAGGATGCATATGGGGAACACTGGGGTATCCAGTCGCAGGTGGAAAACTTTTCAACCCCAGGGGTGGCAAGGTGGCTTGCCAAGGGAAAGACACATGCTCAAAGAGGCTTACAGTGGGAATACACATGTGGGGGTTGCTCCGGAGAGGGACCATGCACACGGGAAGCACCTAGCCGACGCTCAGGCAAGAGACACTGGTGCCGACGTCAGGAGTGCAGGAGGAACTCAGGGCTTTCGGGGAAGCTCACCTGAGGAGAATATCGCACGCATCCAGTCCGCGGAGTGGAATGGCGAGCAAGCGAAGACACCTGAGCGGGTCCAATACTAGCTGGTAGAAGCGAGGACATTAGAGGACACTGGCTCCACTCGGAGATTATAGAATCTGGCGAATGTGTTAGGTGTCGCCCAGCCTGCAGCTCTGCAGATGTCTGTTATGGAGGCGCCATGCGCTAGAGCCCAAGAGGACGCCACACTCCGGGTGGAGTGGGCGGTCACACCAAGGGGGCACGGTCGACCTTGCTGCTGGTATGCCAAAGCAATGGTGTCCACTATCCAGTGGGACAACCTCTGCTTGGAGAGAGCCTTTCCCTTCAGATTCCCACCATAACAGACAAAGAGCTGGTCTGAGGTCCTGAAACAGTGCGTCCTGTCTACATAGGTGTGGAGAGCACGTACTGGACAGAGCAGTGCCAAGGCTAGGTCTGCCTCCTCCGGGGGCAGCGCTTGCAGGTTCACCACCTGGTCCCGAAAGGGAGTGGTAGGAACCTTGGGCACTTATCCAGGCCGGGGTCTCAGGATCACGTGAGAGTAAGCCGGCCCGAATTCCAGGCACGCTTCGTCAACGGAGAATGCGTGCAGGTCCCCTACCCTGCGTCCTGAAAAGAGATCCTCTGCACGGGGCAAAGTTTGCTCTTTTCCCAGTTGACCCGAAGGCCCAAGCGAGCTAGGTGCCGGAGCACGAGGTCCCTGTGTTCACAAACCTGGTTTCGAGAGTGATCTAGGATCAGCCAGTCGTCGAGATAGTTCAGGATGCGAACCCTGTGAACCCGAAGGGGAACAAGGTCTGCCTCGACGACCTTCGTGAAGACGCGAGGAGACAGGGCTAGCCCGAAAGGGAGAACCGCATACTGGTATGCCCGCCCCTCGAAAGCAAACCGAATGAATGGTCTGTGTCGAGAAAGAATGGAGACATGAAAGTAGGCGTCCTTCAGGTCGATCGCTGCAAACCAATCCCGGGCCGCACACAATCGAAAATGCGTTTGGCAGTGAGCATCTTGAACGGCATCCTGTGTAAGGAGCGATTCAGCACGCGCAAGTCCAGGATTGGTCGTAACCAGAGGTGTAGTGGTAAAAAAAGAGGTGGGTAAACTATAAATTCTAGTGGACCACGACGTGGTCACCCGGTAAGGTGGGCCACTGCCTACCGGTGTATGTGTATCGATGACATTGCTTATAGGCAGGGCTCGACATTAAGCCTTTTCATACGCTTGTCCTTCGGACAAGTAAATCAGTCATTCACTTGTCCGAGTAAAAAAGTTCCTTGTCCAGATTTTTTGTTGTTGTTGTGCGTGTTAATTTATTCTGAAACTATATTCTCATCAGTGTTCAATCAGCTTTGATATTTAAATCGGCATATTGTAATATCTGCACCTTTAAAGGGCATACCCTCCCCCAATATTATTAAATGTATGCTTCATCTTTCATTTTAATTTCCTAAATTTTATCAATAAATTCAATTATTTTGAATAATAAGACACTATAGGGCTGTTACCCTAGGTAGGGAGGATCAAATTAAATCATTTACACTGAACAATTACAATTGCATAAAATAATGTTTTGAAAATAAAATTGATTTAAATATACAAATAAGAAATGTAAAGAATGATACTACTTTTAAACATAACACTAAAGTCATTGATTCATTAATTCAAACGATTGAAATTGATTTAAATATACAAATAAGAAATGTAAAGAATGATACTACTTTTAAACATAACACTAAAGTCATTGATTCATTAATTCAAACGTTTCGTTTAAACGGTTGATTCATTCAAAAATGAGACGGATGTTAATGAATGGGTCATTAAATCTTTGACTCAACCGATTCGTTCAAAATGCTGAATCTTCAGTAATGAAAACAGTGATGTTCCTGTGAGATGTGCCGTTTTCGCTGCTGAAACAGAACATAAACAGCCAATATTGCATCTAAAATGTAAGTGACTTAATTTTAACTGTTTATTGAACTGTTGTAGGAAATCAATATCACATTTTCAATCGTGATTGTGTTCAGGAAAAATTCTTGAGGTTGCTTAACATATGTTACAAATATAAAAACTCCATTTAGATGTTTTATAGGCAGTATGTTGTTAACTGAGTGTGTGTGTGTGCTGCGCTCATGTGTGTAGATTTCTCCTCGAGAGGCTGCGCGAGCGTCAACAGTGCAACTTTACCGTCAGTAATAGTCAACAACACTGACAGTATGCAGCGCAATATGAAAGAGTTCGTCTTAGGTTTAACAACCTATGAAACTAATAATGAACATTATGAAACTAAAACGACATGAGCTTAATTGAAAATGTCTTAGGAACTACAGGCTATTTAGCGGTGGATAAACGCACTTTGGAGGTGGATAAACGCTATTTCCGAATATTGGGAGGTGCATAAACGGCGTTTACGTGCGTTTAGCCTCCACTACATCCCTGGTCGTAACCCACCGGTTTTCTTGGGGACAATGAAGTAAGGGCTGTAGAAGCCGGACCTCATCTCGGCTGGAGGGACAGTCTCTATTGCACTCTTCGCCAGCAGGGTAGCAATCACGGCTCTCATGATAGGGGCTTTGCCACCGACCAGAGTGGAGCGGACTCCCCTGAAGCGGGGAGGAGACCGTGCGAACTGAATCGCATAGCCGAGCCTGATGGTGCGGGCGACCCAGCGGGACAGATGGGGAAGATCTAGCCAGGCTCCCAGGTACTGAAACAACGGGGTCATGCGGACCACAGGCGTCCCTCCGGAGGGGCAGTGAAGCGGAGTAACTGGCCCGGACGTGGGTGGCATAGCGGCCCGGTGTGGTGGCACAGTTAACATCCACGCCTGGACAGAGGAGGCCTGGGAAGGACCAGCGTTCCACGGGGGCCTGCTCTGTCGGGGGTCTGGCAACAGAGGGGGACAGGGTCGAGGCGGCCCGTGGGCGACCCGCCGTGTCAACCGCCTCTGGGACAGAGGGGGACGAGGAGAGCGTAGCTTGTGGGCGGCTCTCTGTGTCGTCCGAGAACTCTTTGAGCTCAGGGAAGAGGGGTTCGTTTCTTTCTTTAACCACAATAGGGTACTGCCCACCCGTGGGTGAGCAGCGGGGAGTGGAGAACAAAAGATTCTCCCCCGGCCCTCCACCGGGGGAAGGAGTGGTGCTGCTACCATCTCCTGGGAAACGAACATCATCCCTGAGCAGCCCGTCTCAGGAGCGCCGCTTGGCCTGGCGTTTAGCAGGGGGCGGGGCTGGAGAGGGCTGTGGCGCCGCCTTGCGGCTTCCTCCGCGCCGGGGCCTGGGTGGAGGCTGCTGCGTAGGCCAGGCGGGAGGGGCGGGAGCCGCAGGAGGGCGCCCTTGGCGGCGAGCAGGCTGAGGATTCTGCCCGACCAGACGGGTGGAGGCAGCAGCGGGTCGGCGGGGCAGAATATGCTTAATGGCCTCAGTCTCCTTCCGCAGTGGAGAACTGTTGGGCGAAATCCTCCACCGCTCCGCCGAAGAGGCCGGCCTGGGACAGGGGCGCATCAAGCAGACGAGTCCGCTCGGAATCCCGCATGTCAGCCAGGTTCAGCCAGAGATGTCTCTCCTGGACCACCGCAGTGGACATCACCAAACCCAGGGAGCGTGCGGTAACCTTCGTCACCCGGAGGGCAAGGTCGGTCGCAGCGCGCAGCTCATTAAAGAGGCCTGGGTCTGTCCTACCCTCGTGCATGTCTCTCAACATTTGGGCCTGGTAGACCTGGAGAGTGGCCATAGCATGCAGAGAAGCAGCTGCCTGTCCCGCCGCTCTGCGGTCACGGGAAGACAGCGGGGTCTTCCAGGACTTCGAGATCTCATCATGCACATCCAGAAAGAAAGGTATTGGGGTTTGCCGTGGACGCGGGTCGGCGGCTTGGCCCAAAAACCAATCATCGAGCCGCGAGCGCTCAGGGCAAGGTGGTAGCCGCCACTCAAGCCCGATGCTCGCGGCTGCCCAGGAAAGCATGGCCGTCATCTCCGGATCCGACTCAGGGACAACCGTATGCACACCAGAGGGTGGCAGCTGTGCTCAGTCTTCACTTCCAGAAGAATCAAACCCACCTTGTGATGCTGCTACAGACATTGCATCTTCCTCTGTAGCTTCAGCCGAAGTACACGGGCCACCCGAGAGTAGACCTGTGGAAATCGACTGCTCACTAGCGGGCACCGTCATGCAGGGGGGTTTGGAGCGTGGACAGATGGTCGGCGCCTTATTCCAAACCGTAACCCTCAGATCACCCTGGCCACCATCCGAAGTAGCACCCCTCAAGGGAGCACTAGATCGGGGTGTGGCAGAGGGGACTCTCACTCTTGCGAGCTCATTGAGTCTCGACCGTAATGACGCGATGGTCATGTTCCCACAGAGAGAACATGACTCATCCACGAGCGCTGCTTTCGCATGATCAAAGCCCAAACACACTAAACAACGCTCGTGTCCATCAGAGTCCGATACCGATCTGCCGCAACCAGAAGTACACGGGCGAGGCATCTTTAAAAAGACGTGCCGCGTGCAAGCTCTTTTGTGAGAGAAACACTCAAGTGTTGAAGCGCCCGGGGAGACACACACTCTCTGGCAAACCACTGCACAGATAAGCAGGAAGCGCACGCGCGCCCGCCGGAGATCGCCGTCACACCAACACTGAGGAACTCGTTTGTGAAGCTTACAATTCAGAGATGGCTTGTGGAGTGAAGAAATAAACTTGGCTCCGAAGCGAAAACATATCTGCATTCTGCTGGACTTCCTCCTTTTATACCCACGAGGTGGGGCGGAGTTACGTCATGCAAATTCCGCAGACCCATGGCATTTCTTTGCCATTGGCTCGTTTTGTATACTCAAAGTTGATAGGCTTTCTAAGCGAAACCCCATTCGTCGTCATCCGATGGAACTCGGAGTGACGAACGAAAGGGAAACGGAATTTCATAGCGCTTTATCTGTAGAGTGGAATAGGAATCCTCCATAGGGAGAGGCTAGTTGGCACTTCAGCACTGCGTTGTCAAAGGCAACTGTTGGTTGCTGGTGACAAAGGCGAAGAGCGGCGAAAAAGGCAACAGTGGCAAGGAACCAAAACTCCATCAGGTGACAGAATGGAGAAAAAAAACCTTGGGAGAACCCAGGCTCAGTCGGGGGGCCAGTCCTCCTTTGGCCAACGAACGAACAGTGTATGATTATGAGTTAGGCAGCATAATGTCAGTAGTCAGATGGGATCAGAACTTTCACGATATTTATCCAGTTCATCTCGTTGGAGGTTGGGTCATCCCGCCGGTGAGGAGATGAGTGTGTTGAGGAGTCCATGATAATGCGTGTCGTCGTGTCCATGTGATGGTCCTTCATCAGATCTGGATATGGCCTGGATCCGGCGGTTTGCGGTAAACCTCGGGATAAACAGAGAGACTAATATTAGCGTAGACGCCATCCTTCTTATGATGTACAAAGTACATCAGGAATTATTGGAAGTGTTCCCGGTTCCGGCTGATCTAATCTATGCAGCCTAACAATGAATTATAGAAATCTAAAATGTGTTATGTGTATGCTAAGCCAAAGAGATGTGTTTTAAGAAATAGTGGTGAATGGGAGTGTAGCGGTAATTTAGTGGTGAACTACAGCAAATATGACTTTGCATTCCCATTTTTGCATTCCCATTTACCTGTTACTACTTAGCAAATATGACTTTGCATTCCCATTTTTCTCCAATTTCTTTTTTTTAGATATTTTAATGCCAATAACACAAATCATAGTGTTATGAATACAAAATGTAAAAAAAATAAGAATTTTGGTAAATTTACAATGCTAATAAACATGAAAATGCATCATTACAGTCAGTAAGTCTTAAAGACTGTAAAGCCCTATTTGCACTGGATTAGTATTATCTGGGGACCTCGTGTGATTTAGAAATGACCCCGCCACATCTTAATTTCATGTGGCGCATTCGCATGGGATAACCGAAGCCTGTGATTTTACTAAAATTTACTGACTTATCTCCTGGATATGACATCAGGCTATTGCTTGGAAATTTATTTTCGTTATAGGTCTAGCTGTATGATATTATGACATAAACAAAATAAAGTTCCTTACCGCATGCTGCTATACATGTCATTCATCTCTATCTAATCATTCTTTTTGTTTTTGCTCTTCTGATGATCTTTCACTTTCTGCAAATTGTGTAGTTGTGTAAAGCGATATATGACTCAGCACCCGAAATACTATCAAAACACTCCAAACCAGACTCCATTATTCGCCAAAGATGGATAAAAAGGCGCACATGAAACAAAAACCTTGAAAAAATGATATACGATCCAGCCAAATCGCACAGGACTAATATTATCACAGGACTTCGGTGTTCGGGCCAAATATAGTAGGTATATAGTATATAGTAAGTAAATATAGGTAATTTGCGGGGGAATTTTTACTTTACAAATTACAGACACGGCCGATTCGGATTAAGATCTCAGACAAACTCCGCAATTATTACAAAGAGGTCACCAGGTAATACTAATCCCGTGCGAATAGGGCTTGACGCCTGAATTTATTTACAATTATAGAAAAAAAAATATTATGTGTGTTTCTGGCTCCAAGTTGATGCTAAATTAAGTTGAGATTGTTAATTTGTCTATAGCATATATAATAGATATAAATTTAGGTATGATGCAAATTAGCGACAACAGGCATTTATGGTAAATTTTTTACGATTTGGTAAAATTAATAAAACACATTTTCCCATCTCAGGTATGTAGATTTTATTTATGTCACAAAGTTGTTAGAACTTCTAAACTTTAATTGACAAATTAATAAATCTTGACAACAGCAAAAAACAAAACACTCCCTTACTCCCTATACAATACTCCCTAACATTGACAGTAGTTTTTATACATTCCATGTTACACTGTGTATCTCTTTCCTTGTTTCTCCAGTGCATAAGTGATATATACTTATAGTGTTATATCCTAACATGCTATTTTTTTGTAAAAAAAAATAAATTTGGGGGGCTGAAATCCATCTAAATACAGCACTATTTATAGCCGAATCCAGCCGTTATGGACGAATGTCGCGAATTCGCGACAAACAGAAATATACAGAGTACGTAAAAAATATTCGTCACATGAAGTCTATTTCAATAACATAGCTATAGAAACAATCAATAAGCTGGTACATATTTTTACCTTAGCACAACTTAACTCATTTTGGACAATTTCTCCACATTTGCGGCCTTGATATGTGGATTATGCTAACCAAAATATTAGCTTCCGTGAACCGGATGTAGTTCCTACTCCGAACAGTCCTAAGAGAAACCAGTGCATGCAAAAGGTTCCTAGGTATGTATCGAATGTGCACAAAAAGGCATTGGGGGAATACACACGCTATCTCGCCTGCAGTCGGAATGGAAGGGGTTTGATGCGAATTCGCGACAGTCGGCGTTAAGGGGTTAAGACACTGAAAGAGTCAAAGATAAATTGACTCAACCTTACATTCCAATCAAGCAATATGATTAAACATAAATGAATCAAGCAAAACATGATTCGATTTTTAGTTCATATTAAAATATAATTAAAATAACTTTAATAGGTTTGTAAAAATTCAACTGGTATTTTTCTCCAGATTTTATATAGGTTCATAAAGCCTAAACAAAAGTTTATTCATCATTCACTAAGGTCCTCAGTTTTCCTTGTCATTCCTTGTCATTAAGGTAAATCCATTAACAACAGAGAACACCTCCATTTTATATTGACCCCATTAACATCTATACAAAGCTATATATATATATATATATATATATATATATATAATAATATATATATATATATATATATATATATATATATATATATATATATATATATATATATATATATATATGGCGAGCAGGACGAGGCCGGTGGCATGATTGATGATAAGCGACCATGATCACCATTCTCATATCTCTCACGGAGGAATGGTGACAGTGAATATAGAGAGAAGACCAGGCCTGGACTATTTTATTTTATGTTTTGTTTTATTATGTGTGGTGGCAGTCGACCGTGAGGAGCTGCCGTCCTAACTTTCGTTGTTTACTTGTTTATTTATTTTATTAAAAGCCTTTGAATGTTCGCGGGTTTCCCACCTCCGTCTTCCCACAACAACGAACTGTGTTATAATATATATATATAATATATATATATATATATATATATATATATATATATATATATATATATATATATATATATATATATATATACAGGGGTTGGACAATGAAACTGAAACACCTCTCATTTTAGTGTGGGAGGTTTCATGGCTAAATTGGACCAGCCTGGTGGCCAATCTTCATTAATTGCACATTGAACCAATAAGAGCAGACTGTGAAGGTCCAATTAGCAGGGTAAGTGCACAGTTTTGTGCCGTGTATCAGGATGACAATGCACCAATACACACAGCAAGACTGGTGAAAGATTGGTTTGATGAACATGAAAGTGAAGTTGAACATCTCCCATGGCCTGCACAGTCACCAGATCTAAATATTATTGAGACACTTTGGGGTGTTTTGGAGGAGCGAGTCAGGAAACATTTTCCTCCACCAGAATCACGTCGTGACCTGGCCACTATCCTGCAAGAAGAATGGCTTAAAATCCCTCTGAACACTGTGCAGGACTTGTATATGTCATTCCCAAGACGAATTGACGCTGTATTGGCTGCAAAAGGAGGCCCTACACCATACTAATAAATTATTGTGGTCTAAAACCTGGTGTTTCAGTTTCATTGTCAATATATTCAATATATATATATATGAATTCTAAAATGAGCGTGAGATCTGGAATGGGGATGAGGCAGCTATCACTGAATGACAAACTCTTAAAATATATTCCTCACAAAAAATATCACGTGATCTAGGATTACAATTTACGACTCTGAATATAGTGCATGAGTCATATGGACCACTGCTATGATACTTTTATTGTTTAATTTTTGTAGCCACAGTGTGGACATTTTACAAACAAACTGAAAAAAGTAAATAGCGTAATAAAAGTTATCATTTCAACATTTTAAAATTTAAACTTGGGGTAAGAATTACACTAGAATGAAAAAGCACCAGAATAATGTTTTAAAACAGAACAAGAGTGAAGTTTTGATTTTGCTGTTTCAATGAAGTTTAGTGTAAAGTAGTTTTGTATTTGCCCCTTTTAAACTGGCTGGCCACATAGGTTGCCTAAGGACTTATGAATCATGTTTACTATAGCACATGCCAGGGCAAAAAGTTTCAGTCACTTATGTTAGGGCTCTGCTTAGTGTGAACATTATGCGGACACTCGGACAGTGGAATCAACAACATTCACTATTTAGTTTGTCCTTATTGTTTTGTATTCCACATTTTGCACTTTATTCACCTTTGTCTACTAAGATGTCCTCAGTATCAAAAATGATGCATTCTCCACTGAAGAAGCACGTGATGAATGATCAGGCAGTGCTCTCCAACAAGGTGCATGCATCTTCATTATTGGTGCACGACACGGTCTGTGCACTTCTGTACATATTGGGCATATACCCCGCTGTCACAGAGACAGTCTCTTGGAAATCATTAACTAAGTGTGATGAAAAAATGAGGAAGTTTGTTCATGGTGCAGTATTAATAATGTCTCAAATATAATATAGGCTAAAACTTGCATGTGTGGTTTTATTTGATAAATTTAATTCTGCAGATTTTAAAAAATAGTTAAACAAATGAATAAAGAAAATACACACACACACACACACACACACACACACACACACACACACACACACACACACACACACACACACACACACACACACACACACACACACACACACACACACACAAATTGATATCTAACGTGTTTATTTAAACAAGATTTAAAGCACAGCTTTCAGAGATTAACAGATTGGTTAATCATTTTTGCTGCTCATTTTCTGCTTTATTAGAGATTACCTTACAATGCTTTATAAGGTTCTAACAAACACTGATTAACTGACCATTGATTCACGAGTTCACATTTACAAATAAGTCAGATAGAATAAATGCATGTTTGGCGTGCTGTCCGAGGAGAGGGCTCCGGGCTCGGTATGCGGCCCGAACCCAGCTCCCCCGTATTCCTGACTGTGAAAATAAGCCAGGAGTGAGGAGTCGGGGTGGTGGAGGGATGCTGGAACTGTCAAGGAATGTTAGGTGAGTTGACAGAGAATATGCTTCCACTTGCGCTGATAGGGTAGACATGTAATTGTTTGGTGACGAGTTGATTGGAATGATTTATTTGAACGTGCTCCTCCCGAACCTTGTTTATAAAACATCATTTATCTGTGTATCTGTTTCAGTTATCTGCAATATTCATGCTTTAATAAGTCATGTAATTGATCGTTGTTCCACCTCTGTATGCAAAGCTAATATTGAACAAATTCCCATCAGGCAATCAACCAGGTCAGTTTCTTAGTCTATTTCTGCAAAACATCACCAATATTGAACATATGCCAGGCTTTTCATTGGCTTTAAGATGTTCCATACTAAAATCGTATCATGCGTATCAATTGCGTATCAAGTATTAAAAAGTTACTCTAGTTAGTGTTACTTATGTGAAAATTTTATGAAAATTGTACTTAGGTACTGATTTTGTGGTAGAAACTGATTCTTACCCAGCAGCTGTAAAACGACTGTTTAAAGGACCAAGAAACACATTACGTTTCGATCAGGCTGTGAGCATGCGCACTGTCTTCAGCACCACGGCGAGCGTGGACATTGAGCTTCACACTTCAGTTCGCGCGCGTGTGTGTGATGATTCAACCGGTGGCTTTTGTTTTCTGACTCCATTTGTCGCGACTGGGCTTCACGTCAAGCAAGAACTTCACTGTGTCGAGTGAATTCTGAAAGGGGATAATAATAATAGTATTTATTACTTTCCACGTTAAAAGGAGCTCGGATTGTCCGCGAGAGTGGGATGTCGTCGGTGAGATGATGTTTCTCTGTGAGGGGATTGCGCTTTAGAAGCTCCACAATCCAGAAGGATGCTGGTGGGAAATGCCTGTCGACAGAGAGGACGAGATTTGTCAAAAAGCACTAGAACTCTTATCGGATCTTTGTTCTAAAGGGGAGGTTCAGAACGAAAACTGTTTGGATTTCATTTATTATTTTCGAGACCTTGCCAGGCCGAGGTATTCGGACTCAGGTAGGCGACACTTCTGTACAAAACGCTTGCATGCGCTTTTCCCCCTCAGCATCACGAACAAGGTTAATACACAAAAGTAGCCTACCATCTCAACTTAATATCCAGGCTATTTCTTTTTTTTCTTCGTTTGATTCAGTATTGACTTGTTGATCAACAATTTATTACAAATCAACCCCCAGGTGTGATCAGAGAAATGTCGACAACATTCATGTTATATCTTACTTGACGTTTTGTGTCGGTGTCTGTGTAGTTTGGTGTATAGACTCAAATACTTTTGTCAGAAATTCTAAAGAAATGCTAAGGGATATTCTTTCATGATTTGGAACGAATTTTAACTATCATTAAATAGCCTGCGATTAATGATCTAATAAATAAATCGTTTCTATGAATTAATTAATTATTTATTTGCAATTAATGCAGCAGGACCTATTTCATTCTTACCTGATCTTTATAGGAACCCCCCCCCCCCCCCCCCCCCCCCCCCCCTCCCGGCTATATGTCATCATTACTCTGGGAAAAATCAGTTGCTTATGACATGGATGAATCTCTCAATGGGTGCCAAAAGGTTGTAGGTTTGATCCATGAACTATATCACAGCTGAGTCCTTATAGCTCACCTTTATCCGGGGACATTCAGGGTTGTCTATTTAATATCATTAACTAAATAACTTAATAATAATAATAATTCTAAATTAGTAAACATGCCAAAACCGAAATTAAGTAAAACCTCAGCAGACTTGTAGCTGTGAGAGATTATTGGAAATGTGGTGGACCCACATGATGAACCCTTCACATCTTAATCCTGTCCTTATTAAAATCCATTCTCTTAATGCCATGTCCCTTGGGATAGCCTGACTCATCACACATTTACCACGTTGCATCAGTTTTTTTTTAAATTATCATTGTTATTATTATTCTTTAGATACTACATTTTAGCTGAAGCCACATTGTCCAAGATGATAATTGTTGCATTTGTTTAAAATGTGGCATCTGCTACTTCACATAATATATTATGTAGATGAACTAATACCGTGTCCTAACTTCACGCGACACGATAAAATTCCAGCGACAGCAAGTGTGTCTGTCTAGCCTGGTTAAAACCAGACCCTTCTCAGTTTAAACTGAGTTAGGGTCTGGCAAAGCTTCATAGACAAATCATTTCCAAAGGGGCGTCACCAACGGACGCCTCTCAAATGCCTCTGGGCGCAATTGGATAGACCTAAAACCAATCAGAACGATGAAGGAGATGACGTATGCAGAGCGACGTTCGTCTTAGTTTGAATAAACGAGCAGACACTGATTAGCTACTTGCTCTACATTTATTTAAAATTAACAGGAAGACAACTGGAAGTTAATGTGCTTTCCATTAAATAAATCACACACAATAAACAAAACCTAATGACCTTTGCAATTTAGATGCGCAAACTGCGTCGGTGCGGTGAGAGACGTAGCCTACGGCACGGGCAGGTTCGGCTTGAAGTCGTTCATCCTCGGATGCTGCGCCGCGCGCGCTGTTACAAAAAACCCGTGCACACAGGCAAGCGAAATGGGTTCTTGCGTACCGAACGCGTCATTCTTGCCCAGCGCACCATCGCGCTCGTGCGGACGCGTCGAGTATGAACAAGGCTTTACTCCATGTCAGCGCGTGCTCTCCCGAATCATCCAGCAGGAGCAGAAGCACCACTAACTCCGCCTCCGTTTCCCTCGTAAGCTGATATTAGTATTTAAACATTCTCTATGATAAATGTTTGTGAAAACATATTTTAATAACATGGTTTTGGCGGTTATAGAGTTCTAATGACGGTGTTCAACTATAACCGTCACACCTCTAGGCTCTAATCCATCTTTGTAAATGTACAAAATCTGCTTCACCGTCGCTGTGCTGTCGTCATCGTGTAAAACCCGCCCCAACGTTTCTGATTGGTGCCGCGATTTCGGCGGATAGGAAATGGACTTCAATGAGCTCTTTGCCAGACTAACTTTCAGAGCAAATCTAAATTTGCCGGAAGTTGTCTGGGTTTTCCCAGGCTAGTGTCTGTCCACACTAGACGCAACACGACTGTGACCATTCAGAACAGCGTGTGTATTCAATGCTTCAGCTATACTTCTCCAGACGTAATCCTTTTTCCTGATGTCTTTGTGGAATTTGTGGGATTTATCGTAGAGAATTGAATGCCTTTAACTTCGACAATCATCGTCCATGTTTGATGATTAAATATTCATGACACGCAGAACTTCCATCCAATTCAGTTCTCTGTGTGGGCAGATCTGTCAGCCGCGACGTCGCAGAAATAGGAACCGTTCCTTACACCGTGTCCTAACTACACGTAACGCGACGCCGCGACATGCGATAAAATTTCCATGTTAATCAGAGTTTTTGTCCTAACCAGACACGACGGCGACACGCGAAGTTTCTAATTTAGAAACGGTTCCTATTTCTGCGATGTCGCGGCTGACAGATCCGCCCACATAGAGATGTCTTTGGATGGAAGTTCTGCGTGTCAGTAGGTTACTAATGACGCATCAACCTGTGTAAAACAAATTCCGCTTTATTTTCAATGTAAAGTAGAGTGAATAGGCATGACGATTTGTGTCCCTGGATTTATTGTCTGGAATGACGTCGCGTCTAGTGTGGACAGACACACTTGCTGTCGCTGGAATTTTATCGCGTCGCGTGTAGTTAGGACACGGCGTTAGAAACTTTGCGTGTCGCCGTCACGTCTGGTTAGGACAAAAACTCTGATTAACATGGAAAAGATACCTTTTATCGCGTGTCGCGTCGTCGCGTCGCGTCGCGTGTAGTTAGGACACGGACACCGTGTCCTAACTACAAGATGGAAAAGATACCTTTTATCGCATGTCGCGGAGTCGCGTCACGCGATAAAAGGTATCTTTTCCATGTTAATCAGAGTTTTTGTCCTAATCAGAGTTTTTGTCCTAACCAGACGCGACGGTGACACGCGAAGTTTCTAATTTAGAAATGATTCCTATTTCTGCGACTTCGCGGCTGACAGATCCTCACACACAGAGATCTCATTGGATGGAAGTTCTGCGTGTCATGTATATAGTAGGCTACTAATGACGCATCAACCTGTGTAAAACAAATTCCGCTTTATTTTCAATGTAAAGTAGAGTGGATAGGCATGACGATTTGTGTCCCTGTATCCAGGGGTGTCATTTCAGACAATCTACTGAAATACAGAGGCAGGGTGGGTGTCGCAATGACAATGACAGTAGTCCGAGCTGTGCACACTCGGCGCGCGCGAGGCAGATCTGGCCGCGCCCGCGCTGCTCGTAGCCACACGCTGTTCTGAATGGCTGTGATTTTTTGATTGACGTGTGGCGTCTCACATTCGCGTCGCGTCTAGTGTGGACAGACACACTTGCTGTCGCTGGAATTTTATCGCGTCGCGTGTAGTTAGGACACGGTGTAAGATTAAGAGATTAAGACACAATGCACAACAGCACAGGCTGTGACTAAACATTTATTGGCTAAACTAAGGTGTTCTCTTTCCAAAAAAAATTAAAAAAAGGAAGGCAAGGAAATGAACCAAGCGGCAACCTTCTGGTCTCTCTCTTGAATCCAACACGGAAGTGACTTAAGCCCTATTCGCACGGGATTAGTACTATCTGGGGACCTTGTGTGATTTAGAAATTACCCCGCCACATCTGAATTTCATGTGGCGCATTCGCACGGGATAACTGAAGCCTGTGATTTTACTCAAATTTACTGACTTATCTCCTGGATATGACGTCAATTGGCTATTGTTTGGAAATGTCTTTTCGTTATAGGTCTAGCTGAGTCAAATCAAAGAGAGTCAATCCTATTGACCCCCCATGTTAATATGCCCAAATTTACAGCAGGAAAAAATATGTTTACAGCCTGCTACAAAACGTGGTTTTGGTCTATATAGCTAATTGTGCCCTTCATGACAATTGTGAGGGGGTGATTTTTTTTTAAATTTTTTATAACTCATCTGTTTAAATTTGATTAAGCCTAAAAGTTCTGCATAATTAGGGGCTTGAGTGTCAGGAGGATTGCCGCTGCTGTCACTACTAGCCGTTTGTTTGCTGTCTGTTAGCTGTCATGTCACCTCAGCTTATTCCGTCTCTTTGCCCATTTTCCGTTATCTGGGAGTGATTCGCGGAGATGCGCTGCCAAGATGGCGACGGACGGCTCCGCCCACTTTGATCTTCAGAAATCTCTTCAGAAACCTACGGGTGACGTCACGGACACTACGTCCATATTGTAGGGATGGGACGGTATGAAAATTTCATATCACGATTATAATGACCAAAGTTATCACGATTATCAATATTATCACGGTTTTGTTCAAATGAGATAGAAATGTTCAAAAAGAACTGATGCTCACACTGAAAACATTTCAACAAGTTTAAAATTTGAAAATCAACAAACAAAAAATAAAATTAGCAGCTATATGCACTTTTTTAAGCATAAACATTATATTAACATTAACATGGAGCCCTGAGAGTGAGAGGTATACGTTTTCCTAGCGCAGGTTTTAATGAACCCATCATTAAACCCTATCATTAATAATTATAATAATATTCACTCACTTATGGGTGTGTGTATGACTGAATATTATAATTATTAATATTAATAAATAATAAATCACTTTCTCTCTCTCACACACACACACACACACTCACACTTTAAATGAGCAAAATATGTTGGTTGGGTCAGGGTGACTAAACTACTGGAATACTTATAATGACTGTTGTCAATAGCAATGCATTATAACACAGCGCACATCCATGTATTGGATCACCGCAGACGCGATCTCAGGTTTCATTGATTTAATTTTCAATACAATCAAAACTGAGACGCAAGACATACACATTTCAGAGTAATTTAGTATTAATACTTCTACAATATTGTTGTAGTGATCTCATTTTCTTTGCGATTGATTTGGACACTGTAACTTGTATAGGCCTAATGGATTTATAAACCGGTAAGATTTTTTTCTTTGCGATTGATTTGGACACTGTAGCTTGTATAAGCCTAATGGATTTATTAACCGGTAAGATTTAAAAATATTAAGTTAATCACACTTCAATATTTCATGTCCCTGAAATTATTTCTGTGGTAAAAATAAAAAATAAAACTGTGTAATATGTTTACTATGAATGAATAGAATACATTATCCCTTAAATGTCACCCTTAATAGTTTGAATATGTTCGTTCGTCTTGGCTCAAATCCACTTGCTGTAAAACTTTTCTCTTCGCGGAAGCTTTGCAATAATTACAAGTGAGATAATAATGAAATAATTCATCTCCAATCAATATTTTTTGTCTAATTATTTGCCCAAGTTAGTTGTGGTATTAAGGTAAAAGTTAACTCAGTGGGTGGTTGTCACGTAACGCTAGATGACTTGATGAAGCAGATTTGACGTGTTTCCCCTTTTGCAGCGACTTTCCTCTAGCAAGATTTGCAGACAGGGTGCCCGTCCTCGATTAAATTGCCCTCGGGACTCTTGTAATAGCCAAAATACCACCATACCTCCGATTTTGTCCTCTTGGATGGCTGAAAAATCTCGATAATCAAACACGGTTTTTATGATAATTAAATTTTAAACGATATTACTAACCGCCAGGACATTTTATCGTGGTTTATCGTGAAACCGGTAATCGTCCCATCCCTACCATATTGTGTACAGTCTATGAAATGTGCGGTAGAGGGTTGAGTTATTTACCATAAAACTTCAATAGCTTGGATATGCATTTGACCAGTCCTGCAGCAAAAGTTCTTTTCTCCATGGGAGTTCAGGACGTTCAGACCAAGTGGCTGTGTAAACTATAATTAAATAATCAGCAGCATGAAGCCAGAGTGAAAAGAAAGAGGCAAAACAATAATTATCTAGCATCTCACTGTGCTGGAATGGTCGCCTTTCTTTGAATGCCATGTTAACATTGTTATTTCATTTGGGGGATATAGATTTATTTTTTTATTTATGAAGAGACTTGATTACACAAGGGGCAATATTGAATAACAACTGCAGTGTTTTTTGATTTTGCAATGATTCAGTATGTTTAGAGCCCCCCCCCCCCCCCCAACCCCCCTTCTTATGAAAATTCTAAAGATATAACTAACATTTTGTATTCTTCAGCTCGGTTTTTGATTCAGAGAAAGGGCTGCAGCGTGAAAGACCACATGCTGGAGTTCCATCGCTTTATTAACCTCTTATTGTAAATCCCATTTCATTTTCTCAATCCTGATTGCAGAAAGCTGTGGAATGGGCCTCGGTCAGAGGGTCTAGCATAACCACTCTGAGCTTTGGCATGTAATAAGATAGGAAGGGTGATTAACCG
Source organism: Chrosomus eos (assembly GCA_036326025.1). Classification (NCBI taxonomy): domain Eukaryota; kingdom Metazoa; phylum Chordata; class Actinopteri; order Cypriniformes; family Leuciscidae; genus Chrosomus; species Chrosomus eos. The sequence goes on from CM070824.1 coordinate 14,255,887, forward strand.
CCTAGAACTTTTAAATGTTGATGAATCATGTTCATTTCAAATACTTAACAGTACTTAACAGACAACAGTAATCCAGCCAGGATATTGTCATTTAAAAAGTGAAGTTGCAGCCCTCAACTGATGTTGATGTTGTCATGTTGTGTTTTGGTCTGATATGCCACCCTCCACCTAGTCTCAGCCTCAGACGTCACACCCACGGAACATTGGCTAAACGTCTAATGCATATGGTACACTTAACTGGAAACACTTCAGGAATGTCGAAGTCGTCATCTGATTGGTTGAATTTTATCGGATTTCCAGGGGGCGCGAGTGTCGCTTTTATTTTCGGTCCGCCGGGAAACAAAGCGCAGACGTGTGATTGCGGAAGAAAAACGGTTGTATTTACATGAGTGACAATGAGCATTTATCAAGATCAGCTAAACGTAGTAATCAGTAAACGTAATCAGCTGCTTGTTTTCTTCTCCTTCTTTGATTTTCTATACTGACTGACTTGTTGCACGCTGGTCTGTTGTTGTGGGGACATTTCCACGCCCTGAAACGTGACGCTGAACGAAACGAACTGTAATTGGTTGTTTGACATGTCGGTCAAACGACCTTATGGGCGGGCCTTGGCCAAAGAAAGCTGCTATGAATTCCAGACCTTCAGCCGTCAGTCTGAAGGTCTGGCTACGCGAGACTACCCTCCACCTATCTACCAATCACGAAGTCAGTAGTGTTGCGGCATCCGGGTTGCCAGCTCTGCTCTAGTTACCACAGCTGCAGCTACACACGTTCCTGCTGGAACCTGCAGCCTATCTGGCAACCTCGAGTCAGGGAGGAGGGGGAGGGGATGCACCGCTCTACAGTAATTTGAAAGTGATTGCAGTTCCAGTTTTGGCCACAATCTTACATACAGCTCCTTTAAATAATACTAATTCTCATTTTTTACACTGGTTAGCCAAACTGGTCAATTATTTGAAAATTAATAGTATTTTCCATGTGTTCGCAAAAAAAAAGAAAAAAAAAAGAAAAAAGCTTTAGTACAGGCAGCTGCAGTGCAGTGGGAATCTCAGCTACAGAGCTCTTTGAAGCTCTTTGTGTGTTGGAATGTTTCTATGGGTTACTAGATATGAGCCATTGTGGAGCTTTCACTTTGAAGTGTAACTGACACACTCAGTTGACTGGAATGAGTTAGGCTGCTTTAGAGGACTCTACTCAACAGGGACAGCTCAAATCAAATAGAGTTGGGGGGGGGGGGGGGGGGTGTAAACCAAAAAGCATTAATAGTCCAGGTGTAGTTCTATCTAGTTGCAATAAAAATGCCATGGTGTCATGATGCAACATTTTAATTGAGCTAAAATAGTTTCAAAATGTATACAGGTTCTTTATTATTATTCATTTATTCCACATGGATTCTCTGTGGAATATTATGATGTAATGATGGCATGAAACATCATTACAAACTATTACCAATCCTCATTAGTTACCGGTAACTAATAATAAATGTTTTACATGTAAATGTTTGATACATGTTTATTTCCTGTTACTAACTTGCTACTCGAATGCTATTATTTAGGTTGCAATGTATATATAAAACAAATAGCACTATTTGTATGTCACTTTAAAATAGTGGTCAATCATTAATATGTACAACTATGCAGAAAGTAATGCAGGGCAAATGAGTATTACTACATGTACACTTCCTACTACTATTATATAGAAATCTATTAATCGGTTAGTTATGGCAAATTCAGGACTGAGACTGTTCTGTATTAGGTAATAATTACTATTTGAAATCATTTTTGAATTAGATCATATTCATTAACAACTAGTATATGAAGAATTACCAATTAATTACTATTTACAACATTAACGTGTCTGGGCAATTGACCGTTCGCCGGCCCCTCCCCCAAAACGGCCATTGTCCAATCACAGATCATAGCAACTGTTACTATGTGAGCAGGTCCATCAAACATTGACTCCAAGCAAGATGGTGAAGCGGTGCGCCCACGGTGTTTGTAAATCGGACACTAGGTACCCCGAGAGATTGTCTGGAGGAGTTGTGTTCTTTCCGTTTCCAAAGCCGAAAACACAACGTGAGCGGTGCCTACAATGGATAAAAACAGTGTGGACAGCCCCACTCCCAGTTAAATGTGTCGAACATGGTTAACTCGCGTGCAGCTTGCGTGAGACTGAGACACTGTCTGATATTAGTCAAAGAAACATGGAGAAAGCAGATCAAGAGGATCCACAAAGGAATTACGTTTTCTAAAGGATTGTTGTTAACATGATATTTTCGGGGGGAAATGAGCAGCAGTCACTAGTAGTGCAGCACCCGTAGTAGACGTTTAGAGGTGTGCACGTTCGCAACGGGGAAAGCATGAAGCTTACTTGACAACATCAGTTCATATATCAATATTGTACCGAATAGAAATAACCTTAAATAATGTATGGTTATCTGCATCTTTCTGTCTTAGTTACTTTTTAAACACGAAAAATCGCATTCAGCATGACACGCAAGAGGTTGCCGTGGTAATGAAAAACCTGCTTGTTAAAGCGAATGTATATAGCTGTAGCTATCTGAGGCAAAATTACTAAATATCCAGCGCGAGCATAGGCGCCGATACCGTGGGTGCAATACCGAGCACCCACGTGCTAGACTGCCAGTAGGCTACATTCATTTAAAATTAAACATTGCAGTTGGTGCTATGTGAAGCATCTGTCACTGTGATTGGTTATGTCAATGTCAGTCTCGCCAGAGTCATATATAGAGAGAGTTGCGACACGCTTTGATGGGTATAGCACTGGCTTTAGCGGCTCTAACTTAACTTTTCCATGTCATTCATCTGATGATGGACGTCTCATAATTTTCATTTTAGCACAACGGGGCTGTATTAGGTTATTGATTCCTGTGATCTTGCTTATAAATTCCGATTCAGCCATTAGCCTACCTTCGTGATCACGCAAAGAGGTCTGCAGTCTGTTCAGAATTCCAACCAGCATAAAATATAAATAATTACGCTGTGTATGTACAAATGAATGATTTAGGAGGGAAATAGACTGCTCCCATAACGTAGAAAGCAACGACAATATTTACAGCAAATGTTCGGTAAATATTAACTTCATAAAATGAAACCGGAGAGATAGTTAATGAGTGAATTAACTATGTTCCTAAATGCAGTATGGCTAATGTACCCCTTCATCCTACCCTAATCTTAGACTACCATTCATCAGAAAACACAAATACATGTTGTGTACAGTACACATGTTTCAATCACACATAACTATGTATACATACAATACACGCACACACACACACACACACACACACACATATTATATATTGTTTGCATCAGGTTACTGTAAGTTAGCTACGTTAGTGAAGTGTTGGTCACGTAAGCCATCGCTGCAATTAACCTATTATCTTCCAATAAACATTTACTAAACCTGGCTACATAACATATAACTACAGACTAGATTCATGAGAGGTCGGCTAATGTGTGTAAAAGTAAAAAAATACAGTAATTTCATTAATTTACCAGCGAGCATACTTCTTTTTCTTCTAAATAAGACTGCCTTGGTTGTGCATTTTGCACTGTAGTAAATATAGCTTGCTATTTAAAAGTACATTTTATTTTCTATATAAATCCACAGTTCAATGTCATAAAAGCATTTTAATAATACTGTTTTTTGTTCATAATTTGTAATTTCATTACATAATGTCATTTGCTTCACAATCATTCTGAAAAAGGTTTAAGAAAATCACACCCAGGTATTTTGATCAACTGTTCTTCACAGATATTGGCTGTCTCAGAATACCAAGAGTTTTAAGTATGATTATCTTAAATACTCAGTATTCGATATAATATATTTATGGTAGGAAACAACCAGCCAGCTTTTTAATGGGAATTAGACAGACAGCATGGTATATGCCCCATTTTCTTCAACATTTGGAAGTGGACCCATGATCAGATTTCCCAGGTTCCTCATGTACCTGACGGTCCAACCTACTAATAAATGTGGAACAAGTAGCAAGAGACCCATTAAAGACTATTATTGTATGCCACCAGTAAAAATACATTATGTCTCCCAACCAGAGCATCATTTCAGAGAAGGACACTCACAGCAGCAATGTGTTTCTTAGTATTCCTCAATCAATCCATTAGAAACAATATCTTAATATAAATCTTAATGTAATCACAGACAGACTCGATTATGGTGAGATGAGATCTCCGTGTGGAGCATACTGGCTGTTGTCTGACTCCTTGTGCATACAAAAATCTCAGTGGATCATTACAATTAAAGGCTGGCAAAAGGAATGTTTGGAAATGTAAACTGATATTTCCTACTTACACATTACAGTGTGTGTGTGTGTGTGTGTGTGTGAAAGCGCCTATAAGACATTTGCACAGTACTGTGTGTGTGTGTGTGTGTGTATATATATATATATATATATATATATATATATATATATATATATATATATATATATATATATATATATATATACATATTAAAATAATAATAATAATAATAAAATATATATATATATATATATATATATATATATATATATATATATATATATATACCACACACACACACACACACACACACACACACACACACACACACACACACACACACACACACACACCTGTACGTATGGCACCTCAACATTTTTTTTTTCCTTTGTGATTGTGGGACTTGTTAAAGGGTTCTGTCAGGGCCGTCGCTAATGGGGTGATAGGTGGGGAAATGTCTAGAGGCACTGGGAGGCCTGCACCTGGAAACATACAGTATATTGATAATTATTAATCATATCTCTGGAATACTTAATTCTGATTGGGCAGTCATGACATTGATCATTCAAATATTTATCTGGATAATGACCAAAAGCAGTTTGATTTACATTAGTGTCCTTGTTCCCATGTCTGGGTGCTTTCCCTCCTTCCCTACACTCTAATGTGCATTTTTATATCTTTATTTCCAATATCTTTATTTCTTCTTGCTGTGTAATTACTCTTTTGTCTACTTTTAGTGACAGATTTTTTTTTTTTCGATTGTGTCAGAGTGTTGTGGCTTATAGACAAATATTGGGGATTTATACACCCCTGAATTTCCTCAACAAAATTATTAAGGGGGCCTGAATGTCCAAATGGTGATCCTCTCCAAACCTGTCCAACCCTTGGCTGCACGTGGAGTTCAATTAAACTATTTTTGTCCATCCTAATTAAACATGTCACATGCTTTGAATGAACTGTGTGAGGGTTTGCTTTTTTACTGCTCAATGCTAATTAACTTAAGTTCCTGATTTTAATTAAAGTTCATGGATTTCATTTGAGTCACTGGTGGTTAAGGCTAATCATCACAGTGACAATATCCAATGTTTTAAATGGCAGTGGCTTAGAATAGGCATTCAGTTAGATGTCTAGGGAATATAGTGTGCTGAATAGGGCTAATTTAATGTAGAAAGCTAGGGAGCTTTTTTTGAAAATCGGAACAAGGAATTTGTTCAGAACAATTTCTGTCAGAATTTGCTAAATATATGATCCTAAGATTGTTTTTGTGAATTCAATGTTTCTCCTAAGCTCTATGTGTTTAAAGCACATCTCCAATGAACCGTAATCTCTGATCTATTGAAATCAGTGTTACTGGTATCTGTTATAGACTCCCATTGAAGCCTGTCGACAAAGAATTCAAAGAGATTCATTAGAGCTAGATTAAAAATGCTAAACCAATAGTGTGAAAATGCTTTGTGATAATATTAAACAGTTTAATTTATTAAATGTTGAAATGAACCACACGTGATATGTATTATATAATTATGTATTTTATAATTTGATTTCTATTAAATGGCATTGCTGCATTTTTTATGAAATTCCACTTGCCACTTACACAATGCAGAAAATGAATTCCATTCCTTTGTGTACACATAGACTTTCTTATAACAATGACAATCGCATTCTACAACCAAATTAGGCCTGATTCTTGAAAACTGTTGGTAGTGACAAACAAATTTGTATTAAATCTGAACTGCATGTACATAACTGAAATGCTAGTAATTAAAGCAGTCTTATTTGGACCTGACCAACTTGTGCTCCCACCAACCCTGAAGTCTAAGTATCCCATACATCATGCTCCAGAAAGCATTTGGGTAAAATTAACATGTGTATGTGGCCTATATTTCTGTCTCACTCTCTTTTTGTATGCACTCAATTCTTTCTCTGTAGACATATCCATTAGCCTGCTGTCATTGGTGGTGACTGCTTGTGGCTTGGCCCTGTTTGGCGTCTCTCTCTTTGTTTCATGGAAATTGTGCTGGATTCCATGGCGCGAGCGAGGCCTCTCTCCAAGCACCAAGGAGGGACATCCAGACCCTCCTTACCCTCCTCCTCCACCCCTTCAACCCCAGCGTCCAGAGGTGGATGCCACCCTCGACCGCCGGAATAATGCCAGATGTTCAGTGGTAAAAGAGACAACAGTGCCGCCCACTCCAGTCTCTCCGGCTGTTCCAGGATCTCCTCCTGCAGTGCCAGTGCCTGAGGCAGCCCTCAAAATAAGCCACACTTCACCTGATATTCCGCTGGAGGTTGAGTCGAAGACTCAAGAAAATGGTCTCCATGGCAACACACGCATGCAGAGGCAAACCACGGATCCCTCCTCGACCTGTGTCAGGTAAGTTAACCTTCTATGATTACTTTAACGGATTCTGGTAAAAACATCTGTCTCTCAACAATAGAACTGGCTGAGGCCATGCTTAAAAATATTCTTGTTTGCCGTAACCCGACCGACCCTGTCAATTTAGGACCGACCCAATTATTATTTTTTTTCCCCCTTTTAGTCCGACCGACTTGCCGGTTGTAAACTTGCGTTAAGACCGACCAATTTTTTTTTTTTACTCTTCAAACATCTAATACAAATGCAATAATATAATATTAATCATATTTTAGTAAGTATTCTGAATATAAAAAAGCCTACATAGGCTACTTTCTTTCTTTTAGATATAAACCCGCAGCGTCTATGATTATTTTTACACCATGGTATAACGTTACGCATCTCACATATGGCCTAGACACGTTCGCTTCGTTTCATTCACTGCCAGTGGTTCGCGTTTGGTAATGATGGCTGTGGGTGTTGTTTTTCGAGAATTATTTTGTAGTCCTGTTTGTCATTGTGCACGAAACTTCACGCCAATAAATCATCAGAAATATTGCTGACTTGTGCGCGTCTCACGCGCTCTCTTTACGTTCATCCTAATGCCTGTTAGTTGTCCGTGGATTTGCCTATATGTGGCGTTGAAAATGGAAACGTCTTTAGACATGAAAACTTGATTTTACAATCGATTTAAATGAACACTTTTGTTTCAAAAAACAAACAGGATTTTTTTCACAAAAGTGACAACCGAAAGCAACGTAACTGGTCTCTGATTTGTAGGTTGCATTGACACCTAGCGGTGGATGCAAGTAAAACAGTATAACCTAGTAAACTAGTAACCAGTAACACAATTGAAATTATGTTTTATGGATGTAAACATCCTAAATGTAACACATTAACATGTTTTCTCATAGGTATTACATTGCATGTTAATCTAATTAACTGTTATTTTGTGAATTCTAAAGTCATTTTAATTTGTTTACCTCTGAAAATCCACTGTCTTTGAACTCTAGTGGCTTCTTTTTTCTTGATTTTGCCACAAAAAAAATCAAATAAATGCAGCTGGAATTAATGTAATAAAAATGTTTTTGACATATCTATATAACCTGCATCAGAATGAGGTTTGCAAAGGTGCGCAAGAAGGCACGGTTTGAAGACACAGTCAGTGACGTCACGATATGCAAATTTGTTTAAATTCCTACCATGACCAAAATTGTAAATTTTTTTTTTACATTGAATCTTGAAAAAAAAATATAGGCCTACCTACCGACCCCCTTTTTTTTTTTTTTTTTTTGCTGTTACTGCAAACCAAAATATTTTTAAGGATGGCCTGAGAGGTCAATTTGGTCTCTAATCAGAGTTTATCACTAAGTGTCACTACAATCGAGGACACTGACCTCATAAAGATGCACTTTAAAATTGTACAACTTTAAGACAGGCCCATCAGCTTGCTGTGTTTGCTTGCACATTTTAAAATTACAGCATAAAATGACAAGAGCGTAGTATTAAGTCTCTTGAATCAATCATACTGCTTTTGTTGAGATTTTGTAAGAGAAATAAGCCACAATGTTTACATGCACCCACATAATTAGTTAGTAAAAAGATTGATACCTCAGTCAGACTGAAAATCCTTCATGTAAACACCTCAATAGGGGTTATGCGGAACGCCCAGCGTTCGAACCGGAAAACGGGTCTAAGCATTTCCGGTTTTCACTTCTGTACACATCTGCAGCGGTATCTGTTAGGTGATCTCTGAGGTAACTGTTCATTTTGTGTTAATTTTCGCTTATTGTAATAAAATTCTTATTTCTGATCAAAATGTTGTGAATTTGTTTTAATTAAAATGTCACGAATGCTGAAATACCAGAAACGGGAACATCCGAACAATAGTAGGCTACTCGGGGCTCTGGACGTCCGTTTGGCAAAACGGTGTACATCTGAGATTGACAGTAAGGGTAGTCTCTGTAAACACCGGCTATAAAAGGTCGCCATTACTACACTGTAGGGTTGTGCCGATAGACGATAGTATCAAAGCTCAGTCCGTTTTTACTTTCACTTTCAGAGAATGAGCACGTTTACATGCACGTTCTTAACCAGATCATACTGAATAAACTGACAATGCATGTGGTCATGTAAACCCGTTTTCCTTTATCGGAGTCAAGTCATAAGTTTAAGTATAAACCGAGCGACTCAGCTGATTTTTGCCCCTAGGCTCTGATTTCCCCCGGCATTTAAAACACATTAACCCGCGTTCTTTGGGCTTATTGAAGTACGCATTATGTGAAGTGCATCCAGACAGAGAGAGCATAGGAGGCCATATATCGCAAACTCCGACTCTTTCTTGACCAAGAAATTATTAAAACGTGTTTTCATCTAGTGCAGAACTAAAGTCAAAATGCTGCATCTGTAACGGCATGAGAGGATAAGGGCGTGTCAGTAAAATTCCCGCTGACATGTTGAATAGTCAGATACAAACAAAAATTATTAGGATCTTTTTTTTTTTACCTCACTATACCGGTAAATAACCTGATTTAGCCTATTAATAATCACTCCACCTTTGCTAGCAAAATAGAAAAAGATTATCATATATAAAACGAAGTAATAAAAAAAGCAAATGAGCAAGTTAATAATCAAATAAGTAAGCCCCGTCCCCCTCACGATAATATCGTGTATCGCCGATCTCACAGGTTGACGATAGGACGATAGGATATGAAAATTGAGCATATTGCCCAACACTACTACACTGTTTACCCTATGTGTTTACCTCTGCAGCTGACGGCCGGAAGTAGTTATACCCGTTTTGTAGAACCCGGAAGAATGTTGCGCATAACCCCTATTGATATGATTAAGCTTAAACCAAATTAATTGTAGAAGGTTTGGTGTAGATCTGAAATAATCCCAAAAAAAACTAAGCATCTAAATACTTGCATCTAAATAACTAAATGACTATATTCTTTGTTTCAATAAAAAAACATTGCTCACTTGCACAGTGTCATGATCAGGGTTTGAAATTAACTTTTTCGCTCACCAGGTTGGTGGGTGTTCATTTCAAACCCTGGTCATTATTAGGGTTGGGTAACAAAACGCGGTGTTAAACGGTAGTAACGAGACCAAATAAGAACGAAACATTTTGGTGCCTGATTTTGTTGCCTGACTCTGTCTTACATGCGTTTCCTAAGGCACACACGCAAGGTCTCTCGCTCTCTCCCTCTCCGCCGTGCTATACGGTTTGGAGCACAGTCTCTTCTGATGCGCGCTCTCTTCTGATGCGCGCTCTTGCTTGGTCGCTCTAGATTCCGGGAGATTTTAACTAATTTGCAGGCATCAGGGAGCCTTGGGATGTCTGCTGATAGCAAGGGGATTAATGAAGATGCCTCTCTGGGTGTGCCGATAGAATCACTCCCATGCTGATGGCGTGAGCGCCGCCTCGACGTTCTTAAGTTGTCATATTATATTGGCGCACGCGTCATCTGCTCCTCAGATCATTTTTTCGAACTTAACGCCTTTGTCGCTATTTTTAGTGACTTTTTTTTCTATATATATGTATATAGAATAGGGGTGTAACGGATTTATAGCATGAGTATGCTAATTGATGTATGACGTAATCTAGCGAAATTTTGCAACTTTTAGGGAAGGCGTTAGCTACTTTCCTTTGAAAATATTTGGCAACATTGCCTCAGATTTCTCTGCCGAAAAAGGAAGCTTGTCGGCAGCGCGAGGAGCTTGGCAGCGAACGCAGCGTTTCATTCCCTATTCATAGAACATAGGTTACACCAGTAACCAGAGACGTTCTCTTTCATAGGTTCACTCAACGCTGCGTAGCTAAGACACAGTAGGAATGAAATACCAAACTTGCTAAGCTAAGCGCTGCCGTAACTAATGACCAGATAACTTACATGACTGGTTCAAGCAGACAAAACATTGGAACCTGGAGCCATGTCGAGATTAGATTACCCTTGTAGTAAACTCTATTAAAGGGCACCTATTATGGAATTTGAAAATTACCTTTCATGTAGTGTGTAACATAGATCTAAGTGAACAAAAACATCCTGCAAAGTTTTATATATAAAAGTTCACCTTAAAAAAAGTTATTGTCTCTCAAAAGTATGAGTCGACTCTGAGTCAATTTAATGAATCGATTTCCAATGAGTCATTTTCTATGGACAACTTGAAAACATGTCGACAACAAGACGCTGTGTTCTGAAGTGCGAATTAAAAGCAACCTTTTCTTTACTGCCCAGGGACGAGCATGTGAAGTATCCGTGGCTAGAGTTTATATTTACAACTATACCACACAAGTATAGCCGAACCTTGTGCTGTGTTCGCGTCATTTTAATGACAATTGCTTTATAAACAGAACTGACTGGGTCATCTGACCAATCACCACCGATTAGCGTCACGCAAAGGAGGGGTTTGGAAAAATGATTCGTTGAACGAATCAGGTAAAAATAAATGCATATTGTAAGACAACAAAAGTGTGTTTTGCCATCGCATGCATATACAACTGTGGTGGTGATGGCGCAGTGGATAAGACACATGCTTTTGGTGTGAGAGAACAGGGTTTGAATCAACTGTGAGACACCAATGTGTCCCTGAGCTTAACCCACTTAACCCCTAATTGCTCCAGAGGTGTGCGACCTCTTACATATAGCATTTGTAAGCCGCTTTGGATAAAAGCGTCAGCTAAATGAATATATGTAAATGTAAATGTAAATAATTTCATACATTTCTATTGAAACCCCCAATCTACAAACAAAATATATATTCAGTTTATTAATATCAGTAGTGTATACTATTTAAAATATATAGAAAATTATATATTAGTAAATTATTTATAGCAATAGCCTTAAGCTGAAGAGAACGTCTCGGGTTACGACTGTAACCCTTGTTCCCCGAGAAGGGGAACGAGACTGCGTCATCGTTATGACACTTTGGGGAATGCCCCCAGCGTAGCGCATCTGAAGAATGAATGAAATCTGTCCAATCCTGATTGGTGCTGCGTCATGACGTAGTAGATGACGGCATACCCGGAAGATACAAAGGGACGCCGGCAACAACACATATCAGCTCTTTTGCGATGAAGCAAGCGCTCTGCCCGTGATAGGTGTGGCGACGAGACGCAGTCTCGTTCCCCTTCTCGGGGAACAAGGGTTACAGTCGTAACCCGAGACGTTCCCCATCGTGGGGAACTCAACTGCGTCATCGTTATGACACTTTGGGGAACGAGATACCCACTATGCCACACCGTAATCACGACCGCCCTAGTGTGAAGCTGGAAGACCAGGCACACTTAGGAGGCGAGCACTCTGGCGCCAGGCGTCACGGGGAGTTGCAGACTGTAAAAACGGATGAAGGTGTGCGGGGTGGCCCACCCGGCCGCCTCTCTGAACTCCTGAAGCGAGACGCCAGAAAGGAGGGCCACCGAGGAGGCCATGCTCTTGGTGGAATGCGCCCTCACGGCCATAGGTGAAGGCAAATTGCGCACCTGATAAGCCGTGGCTATAGCCCGGACAATCCAATTGCTGATTGTCTGTTTAGATGCAGGCAGCCCCTTCTTGGGTGAACCAAAGCACACCAACAACTGGTCTGACTTCCTCCACTGAGAAGACTTCTCCAAGTAAACCCTTAGGGCTCTGACTGGGCAGAGCAGGTGAAGTCTCCCCTCTTCCGCCGTTCCATGAGGTGGAGGATGGAAGGCCTGAAGAACCACTGACTGTGCCGCACTAGACGGCACCTTGGGCACATATCCCGGTCTAGGATGCAAGATGGCCTTAACTCCGCCAGGGGCAAACTCCAGGCAGGTTGGTGATATAGCCAAGGCCTGGAGATCCCCCACTCTCCTCAGAGAAGTGATGGCAAGGAGAAAAGCCACCTTGAAGGTCAGGTTCTTTGCCTCAGCCGACTCCAGTGGTTCAAAGGGGGCCTCAGCCAACCCTTCAAGAACCACCGCCAGGTCCCAAGTTGGAACTCTGGAGTGAGCCGCAGGCCTAATCCTCCGAGCCCCCACGGAGGAAACCATAAGGTGTTTTCCCAACCATATATATACAACCATAAGGTGTTTTCCCAAAGGCCCAGCACCTATAGGTGAGTGGAAAGCCGCAATGGCAGCCACATACACCTTAAGTGTGGATGGGGAAAGACCGGCGGAGAAACGATCTTGAAGGAACTCCAGCACTGAAGCCACTGGGCAGTTAACTGGGTCCACCTCACGCTCTCTACACCAAGTGGAAAACACATTCCACTTCAGGCTGTACAGTCTCCTGGTTGAAGGAGCCCTGGAGCTGAGTAGGGTCTCGACAACACCTGCTGACAGGCCAGCCTCTAAGAACCGAGCCCCCTCAGGGGCCAGACCCAGAGGTTCCACAGCTCCGGCCGAGGGTGAATATTGTGCCCCCTGCCTGAGACAGCAGATCCCTCCTCAGAGGTACCTGCCACAGGAGGCCGTCTAGCAGTGCTACAATGTCGGAGAACCATATCCGGGTCGGCTAGTGGGGTGCTACTAAAAGTAGGCTGATCCCCTCCCGACGGACCCGCTCCAAGACTCCCGGGAGCAGAGCGATCGGGGGAAATGCGTACAGCCGCAGCCTCGGCCACGTCTGCGTCATAGCATCCAGCCCCAACGGAGCTGGATACCTGAGAGAGAACCACAGTGGACAGTGGGACGTCTCTTGAGACGCGAACAGATCCACTTCCACTGGGCCGAATCTCACGCACATGGCCTCCACCACCTCGGGGTGGAGTCGCCACTCCCCGGGCCTCAGCCCCTGCCTCGACAGGACGTCTGCCCCTTGATTTTGATCCCCGGGGACATACATCGCTCTGAGAGACGACAGTTTCCCCTGGGACCACAGAAGGATCTGGTGTGCCAGTCTGCATAGAGGGCGCAACCTCAGACCCCCCTGGTGATTCAGATACGTGACTACCGACATATTGTCCGAGCGTATTAGGACATGGTGGCCACGGAGGTCCGGGAAAAAACTCCTCAGAGCTTTGTAGACCGCCAGCATTTCCAGGCAATTGATGTGCCAGGAAGAATGCTGGGTCTCCCACAGACCACTCGCAAAGCGGCCGTCCATGACCGCGCCCCAACCAGTGAGGGAGGCATCTATTGAAACGGTCTTCCGGCAACATGATGCTCCCAGCACCGGTCCCTGGGACAGGAACCAAGGTTTCCTCCATATGACGAGAGAACGAAGGCATCTGCGCGTTACCCTGATCATACGGAACGGATTTCCCCTCGGGGAAAACCCTTGGCTCTCAACCACCACTGTAGGGGTCTCATGTGTAGCAGGCCAAAAGGTATGACACCTGACGCTGCTGCCATGTGCCCCAGCAGTCTCTGAAAATGCTTCACAGTGAGGTTGTGGCCAAGCTTTGCTCTGGAGACCATCGCCCGTATGGACTCCACGCGTGCAGGAGACATTTGTGCCCGCATCTTCGTGGAGTCCCATATAACCCCCAGGAATGTAGTCCTCTGGGAGGGCGTCAACACACTCTTCTTTGTGTTGAGTCTCAGCCCCAGGCCCGAATGGAAGAACCCGATATTGGTAAGCTTCGCCCCCGAAAGCAAACCTCAGGAACCTCCTGTGAGATGGAAGGATGGAGACGTGAAAATAGGCGTCTTTTAGATCTATCATGACAAACCAATCCTCGGATTGGTTTTGACTCACGATAATATAAATAGTGAGCATCTTGAACCTGAACCTCCTCAGAGACCGGTTCAGATGCCAAAGATCTAAAAATGGACGCAGCCCTCCATCCTTCTTGGGAACTATGAAGTACCGGCTGTAGAACCCGGACTCCCTGACTGGTGGGGGAACATGCTCAGTGGCCCCTTTTTCCAGCAGCGAGTGAACTTCCTGTTCCAACACCAGACTCTGCTCTGGGTGAACTGAAGTCCAGACCACCCCATTGAACTTTGGTGGGCGGACCTGGAACTGCAGTCTGTACCCGATTTCTACAGAGCGCAGGACCCATGGCGAAGTGTTTGCGAGGTTTTGCCATGCCTCTGCAAAATTCGCCAAGGGAACCAGCCCCTCGAGGCTGGTGTCCGGTGTTTTGTGCGAGTCCTTGACGGCACCCTGAAGCGGAGAACCGGCAGGGGAAGACCGACAACGAGTCAAAGTGTGCGAACCTGAACACTGACTGACTGCAAGCCTTTGGGGCAGACAGACCAGTGTGTGCTCGCTGGAAGCTAGCGTGTCCCGAAACGTCAGAGACGGCGGGATACTGACGCCAGCTTCCCGAGGGCCCAGCGAGAGATGGGACCGCAATCGCTGTCTCTCGGGGGCGGGCCCTTGGAGGTCTTGTAAAGTTAGGACCTCTTTCCCTTAGCCTTCCTGGACTGAAGGACGGTCCTCAGATCCGTCTTCTCAGGAGGCTCTGGGTCAGAGCACCGCCTAAAGTCCCAAGCTCAGTTTTTTTTTTTTTTTTTTTTGAGGGGGACCTCTAGAAGCGATACTCTCCTTCAGATGGTAGGCTGAATTAATATTTAATTACTTTAACTCCTCGGAATTAAATGCAGCCATAACACTGGATAAGTGAAACACGGTCTGAATGGTAGGCTGTAGGAAATAAATGCAGCCAAAATCACCAGAATACTGTTTTATATTTAATTATACGATCTCATAACCTACACGCTGCCTCGGCAAGCGCGAGATTCGAGCCGTTATAATTTGGCTTTCATCCCTCGAGAAGAAAGTCAACAGGCGCGAGACTGAAACAACTGACAGCGCACGGCTGTACGCGTCAGGATATTTCTCAATGAACACAGCCAGCACCCTCAGGGGCTGACTGTGAATTCCTCGCACCTAAACAGTATTATTTATCAGATCGCGTGTGTCCCTTTTATTGTAGACTCGTAACGCGCTGCCTTAACAAACGCGAGATCCGAGTAGTACAATATATTTGGCTTTCATCTCTCGAGAAGAAAGTCAACAGGCGCGAGGCTGAGACACCCGAAACGCACGTGTGCGGCGAGTTTTTTTTTTTTTTTTCTCAATGAACACAGCAAGCACCCTCAGGAGCTGACTGTTCATGCCTCGTACTCACACAGCAAACTGCAAAGTAGACTCGTAACCTACATGCTGCCTCGGCAAACACGAGATCTGAGCTACTGGATTCTGTATTGCAACTGCAAGGCAACATTAAACCTACGCGCTGCCTCGGCAGACGCGAGATCCCAGCCACAGAATCTTACTGGAAAGTACACTCGCAATCTAACCGCTGCCTTGGCAAACGCGAGATCCGAGCTAGATTCTGTATTGCAACTGCAAGGCAAACATTAAACCTACGCGCTGCCTCGGCAGACGCGAGATCCCAGCCACAGAATCTTACTGCAAATTGTGTGTGTGTGTGTGTGTGTGTGTGTGTGTGTGTGTGTGTGTGTGTGTGCGCTTCGTGCAGATTCTCCTCCGCGATGCTGAGCACGTCCAATTCCTCGGAATCAGACAGCTGCAACACCAGGTCTACATCCCGAACGGGAGAAGCCGCGGGGCGGGCTCCCGAACGGGGGATAGGGGAATCTGCAGCTTTCAGATGAAGATCGGGAAAGTGCCTCGGCAGTCCCGATCTCCTCTGAGAGCTCTCTCTGCGAGCCCCACGATCTAAGCCGCCGCATTGCCTCAGCAGATGCGGGACCTGATCCGCGGGGAGCGCGCATCTGACCATCATTACTAAATAAGCCCAGGCGGGAACGCAGCACTCTTATAGTAAGAGATTCACAGTGGCCGCAAGCAGCACCCTCGAGGGCTGCTTGAGCGTGCTGCGTTCCCAGACATGACACACACATCTCGTGTGTGTCCCCCGCCATGATAAAACGAGGGCATGGGAACACACACTTCTAATTTGCAAAATAGAGAGACAAACAACACCAAATAAGACAAACTGGTTCAGACAACACAGAGCGCTTGCTGAATAGCAAAAAGCTGATATGTGTTGTTGCCGGCGTCCCTTTGTATCTTCCGGGTATGCCGTCATCTACTACGTCATGTCGCAGCACCAATCAGGATTGGACAGATTTCATTCATTCTTCAGATGCGCTACGCTGGGGGCATTCCCCAAAGTGTCATAACGATGACGCAGTTGAGTTCCCCTCGATGGGGAACTACCTTAACATACACACATAACAACAGTAACAAAAATTGCAAACGAACTGTCCATCTATAACTAATTGAATCTGTATTTATTTGTTAGACTGACTATTGGTATTGAATTTGTTTATGATGATTTATCAAAGGTCTGGCTAAAAAGTCTTTCTTTAGTATGAGACATCCCATTTATTTATGTGGCTAACCAAGTAAGCCTCACATCTAGTAAATTGTCTTTAACTCCTACTATTTGTCAACAGGCAAAGTTCAATTCGGCGTCAGATGAACCAGTCTAACCCTGACTTCACAGTAACCCAGTTTCAGAGGCAGGACTCTTTGACTGGAATGAGTCTGGGCCAGCTAAAACCAGAACTCTACAAACAACGATCCCTAGATGGCGAGGACAACAGAAGCAGTCATGTGGACAGCTGTGGACGCCTTCATTTTATTCTTAAATATGACTGTGACCTGGAGCAGCTCATTGTCAAGATCCACAGAGCCCAAGACCTCCCTGCCAAGGACTTCTCCGGAACGTCTGACCCATATGTAAAAATCTACCTTCTCCCAGACCGCAAAACCAAGCACCAGACCAAAGTGCATCGTAAGACTTTAAACCCTGTGTTTGATGAGGTCTTCCTATTTCCTGTGGCATATGCAGACCTGCCCACAAGGAAGCTGCACTTCAGTGTCTACGATTTTGATCGTTTTTCACGCCATGATATTATTGGCCAGGTGGTGGTTGACAACTTTCTGGATCTAGTGGACTTTCCCAGGGAGACCAAACTCAGCAGGGACATCCAGTATGTTTCTTCGGTGCGTAGATTTTTATTCTTCTGTTGAAAGGTATATTCTAAAAGATAATGATACACTTGGACACAAAAAAGAGACTCTAAAACACTTGAGAGTCAGTTGAGATATTCAGAGACTATAGATATTTATTTTATCTTTCTTTTTTAAAATATGCTTAATTAGCAGAAACAACTTTAAGTAAGCTATGCATGGATTGATTAACCTCTAAAAGTGCAAACACTCTAGCTCAGTGGCACTCTCAAAAATGCTGTTTGTTCATCAAAACATTTACATTAGCTCTAACGAGTTAAATTTTGGTAGCCTGGCTTTGCCCTCCTAGCCTGACTCCACCCTCCTTCGTAATTCCGCTCACTTTTCATTTTCCTTCAGTACTGCGTCTGGGATTATGCTGTAGACCAGGCATTCTCAACCCTGGTCCTCGAGGGCCACTGTCCTGCAGAGTTTAGGTCCAACCTTGATCAAACTCACCTGCCTGTAGCTTTCCAGTAATCCTGAAAGCCTTAATTAGCTGGCTCAGGTGTGTTGGATTGGGTTAGAGCTAAACTCTGCAGGACAGTGGCCCTCGAGGACCAGGGTTGAGAATGCCTGCTGTCGACTTTGGTTTTCTCCGATCAATTTTTTACATGGCCAATCAGCGAACAGAGGGAGTAGCTGACAACGATGACGTTGATGTCGACTCGTGCGTTATTTTGAGTTGTAGTTCAAAATAAGAAAGATGCGAGCGAAGCCATTCGGTCCGTTGTGGTAACGCTGCCGAATATGCTCGCAAGTTAAAGCCGGAGCAAGAACAATCTTTGCTTTGTTTTGTTGGTGGCCATCCTCCCACGGGATTCGGGAAAATACATACGTCACGACCAAACGTTAGCGATTGGTTATGGCAGATATAGTGACTCTGGGCAGATCCATAATTTTAGACTTCAATAGAGTTCCCGCCTACAAGGAAGTTAACGCTTGTCAATGGAGAGGTGCCAGACTCCATGTACAAATTAAATGTACGAGAGTCTGGTGGGACCAGGCTACTGCCCTCCTACGTACTTCCGCTCAATTTTCATTTTCCTTCAGTACTACGTCTGAGATTGTGCTGTAGTCTTTGGTTTTGTCCGGTCAATTTTTTACCGGGCCAATCAGCGAACAGAGGGAGTGGCTGAGAATGATGACGTTGATGTTGTGCGTTATTTTGAATTGTAGTTCAGTAATGAGAAAGATGCGAGCGAAGCCATTCGGTCTGTTGTGGCAACGCTGCCGAATATCAAGAAGTTAAAGCCGGAGCAAGAACAATCTTTGCTTAGTTTTGTTGGTGGCCGTGATGTTGTGGCCCTCTTCCCCACGGGGTTCGGGAAAAATATGATTGACATACGTCACAACCAAACATTAGCGATTGGTTATGGCAGATCCAAAGTGACTCTGGGCAAATTCAATAGTTTTAGACTTCAATAGAGTACCTGCCTTCAAAGAAGATAACGCTTGTCAATGGAGCGGTGCCAGACTGTGCAAATGAAATGTACGAGAGTCTGGTAGGACCAGGCTAACATTTTGGTAATGAGACCTCAGAACTCTGAAACCAGAATGAAAAAAAAATACAGGTTCACTTTCGAGGGATATCGCACTGCGTCGGAACGACACTTTGGGGAATGCCCCTCAGTGTAGCCCCTTTGAAGTATAAATTAAACTAAGCCAATCGTGATTGGTGTTGGCTTATGACGTAACGCGGAATGACATTGACACACACGGAAGCTTCAAATGGACACCAGCACACAACAGAGTTAGCTTTTTGTTCTTCAGCAAGTGCTCTCTGTTGTCGTATGTCATATTTTGTGTTGTCTGTCCACTATATATATATATATATATTATATATATATATATATATATATATATATATATATATATATATATATATATATATATATATATATATATATATATATATAAAATATATCATGTCGAGCTTTCAGTACAAGAGGTGTTTGAATCCTGCCCTTCATTATGAGTGGGGACACACATTACAGTTTTTCTCGATTGCTTAAACACATTTGCCCACTCTGACATCACATTTTCAAAACAGTTAACACATAGGATAAAACTAAAGCTCAATGGCCAAAATGACTAATTTTGTTAGCAAAATGCTCTAATACTCACAAAACATTAAAAACATGTAACATAAGCAAATATTTCCATCAAACAACACAACTTGTGGTCAAATTAATTTATTCTTTTAATCAATCATTACACAATGGACAACAAAATACAAAATACAGCCATCAATATGAAATGACACTTTACAAACTCAAATGGATACTGGAAAAGAAAACCTACCAAATGAAACTTATGGGTGAAAAAATAATATATATATACTTTATAGAATCCACACATTATATATATATATATATATATATATATATATATATATATATATATATATATATATATATATATATATATATATATATATATATATATATATATATATATATATAAAATGTGTGGATTCTATAAAGTAAAGCAAAAGGCATGTCAAAATTACTATATATGACAGTTCATAAATGGGATTGATAAAAGATCTGCATTACTGTATACACAGTTTGTTCTGCTAACAGGGCAATACAGTAAAGCTAGACATACATTACAGTAACAATGTGAATTACCTGTTCATTCTGAAAAAGCCTGACAATAGATGCCACAGTGCTCTGACTCAGAATGGGCTTCACCCTTTGTCCAGCCTCTCTAAAGGACAAGCTATGATTGATGACATGGTCAATAATTGTTTTTCATTTGTAAATTTCATTTTTTTAAATTTCAATTGAAACTTCAGCTCGATTTCGTCCTCTTGCTGCTGCAGCTCCTCCACCACGCATACAAACTCCTCTTCCTCTGGCCCCTCTGCCATGGCCTCTTGCTCCTCTTCCTCTTCTTCCTCCTCCCTCCTCCTCCTCCCCTCCTCCTCCTCCCCCCTTCCTCTGGCCCCTCTGCCATGGCCTCTTGCTCTCCTTCCGTGCCTATGGCCTCTTTGATCCATGCTTGCAAATAGCAACACAGAGGTGAGCATCTTTTATAGATGGATGAGGACCGATTGCTGATTGAAGAGTTGTGCAAATGAGTTTCACACAGATGGATAGAGATTTATAATTATGCAAGTACTTTCTATCAGCTGTTTATAGATGTTTTCCTTTTGTTCAACACAGTGAATCCAATAGAGTTTGGGGTCTTTCAATGAGATCTGTGGTAACTGTTTTGAAAAAGGGTGTGAAAAATGTGTGAAACAAATGAAAAAGTGTTAAAGCATTTGCAAGAGAAGACTTCTGCTGTGCTAATAATACGATGATGAAGATCAAGCGGATCCCAGTTTCATTTAGCGAGCCTTAGCAAATGAGAAAAACTGTAATTGTGTGTACACTGTTTGGGAGCGCAGCACGCTCAGGCAGCTTTCGAGGGGGCTGCTTGTGCGGATTATGATGCACTTCCAATTCAAGTGCTGCGCTCCCGCTTGGCCATCTTTAGTGACGATGGTCAGGCTTGTGCTCCCCGTGGTTCGTGTCCCTGTGTGTGCGGCTCACATCATGGGGTTCGCAGATGGCTCTGACAGGGGACCCTCAGACTACTGAGACACTTTCTCATGATTCCTCTGCCAGTTCTGATGTTCTCCCTCCCCAGAGGCCGGCCCAGTGGCTTCTTCTGCATGATTGGAGAGCCCGATTATTGAGCTGTCTGTTTCCGAGGAAGTGGATGTGCTCAGCACCAAAGGCAGGGATTTTGGAGATGACTCGCCACTCCATGTTCCCACATATGAGGAGCAGGTCGAGGTTGTTTTTCGTGCCGTGGACAGATTAAATATCAGCTGGCCACATAGAAGCAAGGAAGCGCAGGCCTAAAGCAAGTTGGATGAGCGCTTCCTGCAGCACAGAGAGCAACCTCACCGCCGGCTATGGGATGATGCCTCGGGTGGAAGAGCCGTTGGCTAGTTATCTTTCCCCTGACGCTGCGTCATCCCTAAAAACCCCGGTGCTGCCCACCAAACCCTGTTGCGATGCATCTTCTTTGGTGGACAGGGCTTATGTGGCTGCGGGTCGGGCTTCTTAAAGACATTTAAGATATTGCAGAGTTGCGCAAGGCTGTAGACTTGTCTCTCTGTGTCACCAAAGAAACGTCCCGCGCTATCGGCCGTTCTATGGTGGTCACGGAGAGACATCTCTGGCTAAATCTGTCGGGCATCAGGGAGTAAGATAGGGCTTTCCTCCTTAAAGCCTTGATTTCGCATTCTGGCCTGTTCGGCGACGCCGTCAACACAGTTGTTCACAGGTTTCAAGAGACCAAAAAACAGTCTGCAGCCTTCAAGCTATATCTCCCTCGCCGCTCAAAGTCAAAGAAGTCTGCCCCCAGGGAGCAGCCGCAGGCATCCACCAGCTCCTCATCCTATTGGCAGGCACATAAAGAGAGAGTCGCACCTAGAGCCCCCCGTCAATGAGCTTGGGGGCATAGACAGAGCTCTCAACCAAAACCTTCGCAAAAGCAGGGCGTCCTGAGGGCCGTCCTGCAGGCTAAGAAGGCTTCGGGAAAGAGGTCCTAGTGACTGTAGGGCCTCTTTGGGCTGTTCCCTCCGGGGTGGAGTGATCGAGGTAGCACTTGCGTCCGCACACCGAGAATCGTTTTCGACCAAACCCTGCCGGAGAGCCGCTTCAGGCGGTTGGGAACGATACCCGAAACCAGCCCCGAGAGTGGTTCCCCTAGTAGAATATTTCGATTCATGTTAAAATCTACCAAATATTTCTCCATGGGTCCTGCATACGATACTTTTGGGTTACAGACTGCAGTTCGATTTCCGTCCACCAAAATGCAGCAGGATGGGCCACCCCCCATACCTTTATTAGGTTTTACAGTCTGGACATTCCGTCTACACCTTGCACTCTTGTGCTCACGTCCTAAGTATGCCTGTGAGTTACCTCGAAAGGGAACGTCTCGGGTTACATCGGTAACCCTTGTTCCCTGAGAAAGGGAACGAGAACTGCGTCCCTTCGCCACGCCTTCCCCTGCCTGGGAGCGCTTGCTTCATCACAGAAGCTAACACTGTTGTGTGCCGGCGTCTCTTTGTAGATTCCACTTATGCCGTCACACATTACGTCATGACGCAACACCAATCTAGTTTTCATTCATGCTTCAGAGGCGCTATGCTGAGGGACATATTTTGGATATTATATAGATTGTTTGGGGTATTAGGATATATTGGGTAAACTTTTGCTTTAATTCTATAATATTTATATTTGGTGGAACTATAATCTTTTAATGCCGTCTTTATTGATAATGTTGGAAGCTGCCATGGCATATTGATCTGTTTCAAACTTCAATGATTATGAGGAATTAATTAATCAGAATCTTCTGTTCATTGCAAATCATTTGTTTTTTTTTTTGTACTTCAGCAATTTCAGCACAAATCTATAAAACCATTACCCTCACAACACAAATCATACACCTGCATCAGTTCACATGATCACACACATTTGAAAAGCCACAACTAAATCATGTGGAATGGCAGCTATGTGAAACTTGAATTGAGCATACTGTCTTCTGCTCTTAGCAAGCTGGGTGATATAGTTAAGAAAATATAAATCCAGATTCTTATTATTAGCTTTTTGGAGCTATTTGAGCCTCTACCCCTTTAATTTTGAAAGCGAAAGTGTCATTTTTTATCGTATTGTACTGATATCACTGATCTGGAGTCTTGTAAACATTGCAGTTTTTCAAGTGCATGAGCAATGAACTGACTCTGAGGGGCATTTTGAAATAAAACTACTGGTGACTGTCTTAAATTAACAGCACACATGTGTTTAAAGTCCTGTGCTTTCTTCTGATTCAAAAATAACAAGTAGAGCTCATTTAAGGCACAACTCAAGCTAATCAGACAATCTACCATGATCTGTCATAACAATCCACAAATTTCATAGTGCTAGCGAAAATAAGAGGCTTGTCCCAAATGACCTCATTCAAGTGTACTGTAGCTTGTAGTGTGTTATAATCAATTTGATTATAAATTATATCACCCTCAAGGTTTATTTTTCAATAATACTAAAATATATATATATATATATCGTCGCTGCCCGATGAAACTCACGTATGTCCAAAACGGTTACTTTTCAGTGAAAAAAAAGTGAAAAAAAAAGTGAAAAAAACACCGTAATTCAAAAGCAGTTGAACGTAGCGTTGTCATACTTGGTACAGCATCTTTAAATGTAACCATATAATTGCCAGTGTAATGATATAATCCACATTTGACCAAAATCGAGTTTAAATGGACATACGTGCATATTTTACAGTAACGGTGGTCGATACGCGTTCTTCCGATCATTAATTAGAATGGCCAAGTCGCGTTTCTTATTGACAGATGAATAAGGCTACGCTCAGTTTATTAAATAGCCTACATCTCAGTTTATTAAATACTCTCAGTTTATTAAATGTCTCTTGCAAACTATGAAGGGACAATGAATCAATACACTCATTGCTGAACCCAGGGCCGGCGCGTCCATATAACGTTAGGCGAACTAGGCTTGCCTAGAGTGGCACTTTTGTAAGGGCAGCAAAATGTGTGCCAACCGGGAGTGAACAATTCACAAAATAGGCTAGGCTATATGATTGATCATATAATCATACATACAACCAGCTAATAAAGCATTACATCAATCTAGTCTCGAGGTCATGAATGCATGAACTAACTTTTCTGCATCTGAAACAGATAGCATGTTACGTAGCTTAGCAATGTTTCTAAGGTGGAAAAAGGCTGTTCTTGTAACATATGAAATATGATTTTCGAAAGTCAAGTTGCGGTCTAGCATAACACCCAGGTCTTTTACTGTAGTGGATAGAGTAACAGGACATCCTTCTAAATTAAAGTTGTATTGTAAGGGATTTTGTGGGTAGTTTTTTAGACCAATAAGTAATACCTCCGTTTTATCTGAATTTAATAGTAGGAAATTACACGTCATCCAGCATTTTATATCTTTTAGACATATCTTTTAAAGCAGTGAGTGCGCACCTTACCTTTACCCGAGGTAGCACGGACATGGCGGACCATGGAAGTGCCGATGATCACGGCGTCGTCGCGTTCCCACTCGCGAAGAGGGGAGAAGCGGTTCCGGGTGGAGATCTCGAAGACCGGGAGGGGCGGAGAGGTTCTTGCTCTGGTCCTGGCTCGTGTCGTGACCCAGGGTGCAGGAGTGATTGAAGGCAGAGATGATCGCGTCCTCCTGGGCAGTAGTGCTGGGCGGTTTGACCAAAAATGTATATCACGTTTTTTTTCAAAATTATGCCGGTTTTCCGGTTTATGACGTTTTTTTTTTTTCATGCATAATCAGGTGTTCAAAGCATTTTCTACTGGTTGAGAGAGGAATTACTGCAATAAATTGACTTAGGATGGTTTATTTTACTGTCATTAGTGAATATTGTAGAATAATTCCACACTAGTAATACAGGTTTTGCATGGCCCTAGAAAGTTATGCTGTTGTTTACAAATAAGAGGCAGTCATGATTCTAATGAAGTGAGGAATCAGAATGCAAAGACAATAGCAGTCAAAATACAGAACTTTTACTGTGCAAATTTCACTTTTTTTATTTTATAAAAACCAATACAAAAAGTAGAAAAAACCTCCAAACAACAGACCTCTGCTTCTCTTTTTGGACGGCGCAGCAGAGAGAGCCCCGGCCGCGCGCGCGTGCACTCTCACGTCTTCAAACAACACGAGCGCTGTCTTGCGCTCTCTCCCTCGCGCTGCCGCGCATATTAATCCAAAACAATTGACAGACACGATAGTAAACGGTCGGAAGACTGTAGTTTCACGTGGAGCATTTGGAGATTTTTTTTAGAGATTAACGTTAGAGACTCTAGGTCTACACCCAATGAACAACATCTCAACACTAAATTATAACGGCCTGTCTCATATAGACGCCTGTTTCAAATAGCCTACAAGCTGGTGCAGTTCGACGATTTGGGAAAATAAAAGCCTGGGCTATTATTTGAAGTTTTACGCTAGTTTGCAGCATACATCTTCCCTGTAACGCAACACCAGAGCACTGCTGTTTACCCTCGCCTCGCAGTTGCTGCTTAGAAGTGCGACATTGTAAGGGTCCGTCTGAAACAGTGTCGCGCGGCGCAGCGTAACGTCCGTTCCGAACGTTGTGTAATTAAATACACCGGTATGGCGGTTTATTAAAAATCAACATCGTGACGAAAATATAAACCGGTTTTCGGTTTGAACCGGTTTACCGCCCAGCACTACTGGGCAGAGAAACGCACGGAGTAGACGAAGTCGGAGTCAAAGTCAAAAAGTTACTAACCACTGACTTGTGAGCATCGGTGCGTGATGTTTCAAGCGCTGATCGCCGATCTCGCAGCTCGGCTTGCTTCTCCAGCAGAACACGAATCTGCTTCTCCACCGACTCCAGCTCCAATCGTACCGAAATCAGCTCGAATGTGTCCTCACCTGCACTCAGAGGTAACGTTAGACACACATCCGATATGTTCGCCATTATAACAGATGAACAGTAAATTAGTAGTAACAGTAAACAGTAAAGCAATCCGATTGTTTTTTTATAAGGAATAGTATCGAGGATAAGTTCACATGATATAAAAATAGAAAGTGCCTGTTTACAATTGAGTGGTAAAGAAGAAAATCAAGGATTAATGAATCAATTCGACGGAGCTCCAAACACAAACACAGACCGCACGCGCATGTGCTTATGCCCCGTTGATGCGGGCTCTAAGCACAATCAACGTGTGTCTGTACTTTCAGAGAAGCTTTCAGAGAAACGGGTGTAAAAGATGAGACGACGCTCGATAGGCGCGAGGCCACGCGTGAAATGCTAGCGGGCTAAAGGCTAGTAGCCGAGATTCGGAAAGTTGGATCTAAGTAGCGATATCAAAGCAATCCGATTGTTTTTTACAAGGAATATTATCGAGGAATAGTTCACACGATATAAAAATAGAAAGTGCCTGTTTATAATTGAGTGGTAAAGAAGAAAATCAAGGATTAATGAATCAATTCGACGGAGCTCCAAACACAAACACAGACCGCACGCGCATGCGCATGAGATTAGAATGAGATTAGAACTTCTATATATATATACACTAAATAGATAAATGAGAAGAATAGCATGAAATATTGATTTGAACTGAAATTATTATATTATGTGAGAAGGGATTACAGAGTGATACAAGAAACATGCTATGGGAAATCAGTTGACGGGGACAACCAGTGCCGATCCTGACCTCCCTGGGGCCCTAAGCAAAATTCTGCTAAGGGGCCCTCTACCTGACCCGTGACGCCGTGAGATATGTAAACCATCTGCCATTGCCACAGTCACACCTGACACTTTAGTGCTCCCAATATAATCCTCCCTCCTTTAAACAAAACAGTCAAAGAATGAGTACAACAATATAGAACAGAATGATATTTACTGAATAGAGTATTTTCTATATAATATTAAGATAACAAGTGAATATTGTGATGCAGATATCAATAACCCCTGTGAGTGAATGACATCATTGATATCAAGAATTAACTTTTTTACAAGTGAACATGTAATTCCTGATATCAAAAATAGACATTGGTAGATAAAAATGTAACTAAGGGGTGCTACTAGTAAAAATAATCAAGAATTCACATTGCAAATAGTAAAAAAAAAAATGAATTATTGATATCAAAAATGCATAAACTGTGAATGAATAAAAGCTAAAATGGCTTGCCATAGCATGTTAAAGTTTTTTTTATTATGCATGTTGAAGCAATTCTTGATTTATGGTTATTATTTACTGAGGGATGTGCATCCATATTGACCAGTATGTCCAGCTAATCAACATTTTAAATTCAATATAGCCTATAAATCAAAGTCAATCAATGTCAAATTGTCAATACATTGCTTTTCATCTTGCATAATTAGTGCAGTTGTTTAGAGTTTTTACTACACATTAACTGAGACTATAATCAGTGTCTTGTTTTAAAAGTGTGTATAATGTGTACTTTGATGAGGAGTGCCATCATTCACGCCCATATATTGTACAGTATGTCTGGTCTCCACATATATTTCTGCTTGAAAAATGCGCGTTTCATTTCGTGCACGCGCAGTTGCGCATATGAACGCATGATAACACACGCGACGCGGTTATCTTTTCCGAGCCGTTGCACTTTAAAAAACACAATAGAAATGCACAATAACTTTACTTTGCTGACATCAAACTTGTGAACACAAGTTGAGAACACAAGTTTACCTGATTGTTGTTCCCGCAATTCACTCTCTTTTTTTCTCTCTCTCTTTTTGTGACCAGAAGGATAGTTTCGCTTAATTTTGTCATTGATGTTGTAAACATTAATTGACGCGCTATGACACGAGGGGGAGGCGGGGCCTTGAGTAAACTGCGGGGCCCTACACATCTTGCGTAGTGAGCGTATAGGGCGGATCGGCTCTGGGGACAACAATCGTTTATACAGTTTATCACAATAAAAAAAATAAAGACATGTATAATAGGTGTAATGTGTTTCCATTACTTTTCTTAAAGTGTACAAGTTGCATATGGACAGACATGACATGACAATGACACCCACTGTCAATGCATGGACAGCTTTTACAGAAATATTTTATATAAGAAAAGTGTTTTATATTTAAAGTTGTTTGAATGTTCACAAATCCTCTGTCATTTCAAAGACATGTGGGAAATTTAGTTGACAAATCCTTTGCTGATAAGTTCAAATGCAGACAAAATCCAGTAGCATGGCTCTCATTTACAAATAATCGATGGAAATACTTTGGCTAATTTTTCCAGATGGAACTTTAACTATTTTAAACTTAATCTGTTTCACACAATGATTGGTGTGTATCTGCAGCATGTTCTATACACCAAATTCTAATCTTATTTGCATTTAATTTCATATCAAAACATTATAGCTTTAGTAAATCAGGCAAATTTATAATGAAAAATATCATTATAAAAGATTAGCAGTGTCTTGAGCATTTGTTTACCCTTTATAAATGGCAGGAATACTAGCTTCTCAGATCCTGTACAAAACTCATCACAGCACTAGAATGACCTTTTATTGTCAGAACCAGCACAGCCCCTGGTTATCTTCATCATGAGCCTCAGGCTGGCATACAATGGAGTGTCAGGTAAACTTATAACATCTCTGTCATCCCGAACACCTCCTTTTTTAGCTCCCTGTATGCTGAGTGTTTAGGCATGATAGGTACATGCCATCATAGAAATAAAATATCATAGAATCTGACAGATGCTAGTCTACTGCTTGGGTACCCCCAGTTCCAAAATCAAGAGTGAACAGACTGTTACAGTAGGTGCATTTGTGGAAATATAATTACTGTATTTGCCATCAATTTGAAACCTACTCAGTTTTCTCAGAGGCAGGTAGGAATTAAGCTAAATATCTATATGAGCATATTCTGATCTAAATTCTGATAACAAAGTACACACTTACTTTCTACTTAAATGTTTTCTGTATAACTGCTCATGGTGACTTGCTTTGAAAATAACTGTCCTTCTCGATATCAGGCAGTTTCTAATGACACTAAATTATCTGTGTGTTGTGTGTGTGTGTGCATGTGTGTGTGTGTGTGTGTGTGTGTGTGTGTGTGTGTGTGTGTGTGTGTGTGTGTGTGTGTGTGTGTGTGTGTGTGTGTGTGCTCATGTTTATATTACATTGTGGGGACCAAATGTTCCCACAAGTATAGTAAAACCTGAGATCACCTACATTGTGGGGACCAGCCAGCGGTCCCCATGAGGAAAACAGCGTATAAATCACACTAAGTAATGTTTTTTGAAAATGTAAAAATGCATAAATATATAGTTTAATAAATAATTAAAATAATACATATATAGTTTGTACAGTATAAAAACAATTACGCCTATGGAGAGTCCCCACAAAGATAGCGAACCAGACGTGTGTGTGTGTGTGTGTGTGTGTGTGTGTGTGTGTGTGTGTGTGTGTGTGTGTGTGTGTGTGTGTGTGTGTGTGTGTGTGTGTGTGTGTGTGTGTGTGTGTGTGGTGTGTGCATGTGTGTGAGAGGCCCAAGCCATGTAATAGGGAAGGTTATGGAAAGACCTGGCGACCTACCCCGGAAAAACCATCATCAATAAAATTCATGGACAGTCTCTTGCGTATGGAGAGAGATGGCCCAGAGAATCACCAAGAGTCAGATACGACTGAAATAGTTAATGAATGAATGAATAGCCAGGTGTAGATTAAACTCATTAATGTGTGTAAAATCCTCCATTTTCCTCCTTTTTTATAAGCCATCATTGTGAATATCAGATGAATAGGTGTTAAAAAAGCTCATCTCACATTCTCGGCTAAGTTATTTCCAGAACAAGTGATAACACGGCTGTTACTTTTTAATGCTGCTGACGTTAGTGTTGTTCTGATATGATGCAAAGTGCTGTGAACAAATTCATGAGATGGAGCCCACTTCTTGCCACTTTTTTATAGAGTCGGCAGTCTAATGGTGTGTGCTCACCAAAAGCGAAGTGAATATTCACATCGCGTTACTCTAGATTACTTGTGGGATTACTTATTTTTCACGTCACTCGTGCAAATTAAAACATTGCACAATGAGGAGTGTCTTCAAACACATCAACAACAACAACATTTCTTTGCCCTTTTTCGGTCATCAATCATGTTGGAGATAACTACTTTTGCTGCTCTGTACCTGTTGTGGAAGTCCCAAATATGCAGGAAAGTCCATTGCGTCCACCACTGTAAAGATACCAATACAACGATTAGTTTTACAGTATGTTATTAATTCAAAATCAAGTCACCTTCATTTATATAACACATTTTACATACAGATTATTTCAAAGCAGCTTTACAGTGATAAAAGGAAATGAATGCAACAAAGATTGTTTTTGCTATACAGCAGCTCTAGAAGAAAGTTATTGTCCAGCCTCAGTAAGTCTTTGATTGATTAATTTCAGTTGAAAAAAACGTCTCGGTTACGTATGTAACCTTAGTTCCCTGATAGGGAATGAGACGCTGCGTCAAGCGCTGTGGGAACGCCCCTGCGTTGTGCGTCATGAAGCACGTATGGAATCAGCCCAATGGAGAGATGGAACGTCAAAGGCGGGTGACGTCATCGACCAGGAAACTATAAAGCACCCCAAAAGCACAAGCACATCAGCTTCTGATAGGCCTGAAGGAAGCGCTAACGGGAATGCCGGGAGTATGGCAGAACGATGCAGCGTCTCGTTCCCTATCAGGGAACTAAGGTTACATACGTAACCGAGACGTTCCCTATCAAGGTAATTTCGAGCTGCGTCAAGCGCTGTGGGAACGCGAATACCCACGTCGCCATAGGACCAGAGGTGGAAAGAGTAATAAAATATTCTACTCAAGTAAAAGTACTACTAATTCAATGAAATTTTACTTAAGTACAAGTACAATTACCGGTCTAAAAATCTACTCAAGTAAAAGTAAAAAGTAGCTCATTTAAAATTTACTCAGAGTAAAAGTTACTGAGTTACTTTTTAAACTTTTTTTCCCCTCTACGGGAATCCCCCATTTAGGGTTGTAATGGTATGAGATTTTCACAGTATGATAACGTCTCAGAAAATATCATGGTTTACAGTATTAATCAATTATTAAATAAACTGTATTATTAAATTATGGTTATTATTATTATCATCAGTTAAAATGACAGGGTTTTTTTGGTTTAACAAATGCTTTTAATTAAAACAAACTTGAAACCATTTGTTTTTGTTTATTAAAATTTCAATAAAACACCTAATCAATTAAATTCGATAATTGATAATAAATTAGATTAACAACTTATTTTTAACATTAATTATTTATTAAAATGTTTAAGAATAATATTGTCCTATGAAATGTATTTTATTCAGAAAATTAATGTTTCTTGTTTTTATGATTTAATCCAAATATATTATCAAAAACGGTGGTAATTAAATGTAAATTTAAACTTGTGTCCTTTTATTTTTTGGGGAAGCGCTACAAAAACAGATTTACTAAATCAAACCATTGACAAAAAATATATTCCTTTAAATAATGCTTAAATAAAATGTATTATTATTGTTATTATTATTATTATTTTGAGAAGTAGGCTACGTTCTATAGTAATATATTTCGGTCATAATGTCTCCTAGTAAAACCAAACTTTTATTTTGACGGGTTGTAGTGAATACCAAAAGTGTAAAAAAGTGTTTCAAAGTGTATGTGACAATGGTTTTTCTCAAATAAAATTATGAAAATGCTCATTAGGCGTGCGCTCTCTCAGAGCTCTGGAAATGTTCATGTATTCATATCCTCAAATTGTTTGTGAGATGCTGAAAACACCATGAACGTCACGCGCACTTGAGTATGTAGTAGACAAAGCGGCGCAGCTCAGCAGAACAAATATGGTTATATATTTGCAGTATTTTTGTGCTTAAATATTCAAAGACCATTTCGCGATTGGATTTATTGCACAGTTCTACTTTCCATGTATTCATCCATCCATTATTTTGCGTGTTTTACGTGACATCTGCGTTAAGTGAATAATTCCATTTTCATGACTGGATTCCGGGATTCCCTCTGCATAACGCAAGTCATTCTGCCTTAAGTTATAATCGGGACATACCTTTATCTGCAGGAGGGATGGTGTCCTCCTTTTGCAGCCACTTTGCGTCCACATTTTTTGCAAATTGGATATCTATCCTCGAGGACAACCACTCTTTTTTCCTACAAACTATTTTCATACTGCCCATAATTCGCTTCATAAGAATTTGAGGGTGCTTCGCTTTCAGCTTCAGCTGGGTCTGCGTCACCTTTCTTGTGCGTTTGTTCTCCCGCCCTTCAACCAATGCAGTAATTTCCGGAGTGTGATGTTTTTTTTTCTCCCTTGTATTATTATTTTTACTCAGTAACGGATATGATTTCAAATGTAGTGAAGTACAATACTTCAAACAAAACGTACTTAAGTAAAAGTAAAATTACAGATTTTAAAAACTACTTGAAAAAGTAGAAGTACAAAAAAAAAACTACTCAATTACATAATGCGAGTAAATGTAATTCGTTACTTTCCACCTCTGGGACCAAGTGACCGTCATGTGGGAACTAGCGCACAGAGGACGAGAGCACCTGTGTGTCAGGGTTGCTGTGCAGGTGACTGAAGACGAGGGCACGGAATTTCAAAGATAATAGATTTAATAAACAAAATGAAACTTCCAAAATGAAACAAGAACAAAACTCCAGGAATTCAGGGTTTACACACAACCATACATAGACGACGATCGACAAACACTGAGGGAAAACACAGGGCTTAAATGAACTGAACCAAACAAGATAATAAACTGAAAACAGGTGCAGAAAATTGGACACAAACGAGGAGAGGGGAAAACTAACAGGACTAAACCAAAATCACAAAAGACAGGGGAAGACAAGATACAAAACAGAACTCAATACATCAAAACGTGACAGTACCTCCCCCCTCCCCGAAGGCGCGTCCTCGCGCCGTATAACATCCAGAGGGGTGGAGGGTGGGCGCCCTGGAGGCTGACGAGGGCATGGTGCAGGTCCGGGAGCCCGGGAGCAGGCTGTGGGTGTGGCCACGGCGGCGCAGGCTGTGGGCGTGGCCAGGGCGGTGCAGGCTGTGGGCGTGGCCACGGCGGAGCAGGCTGTGGGCGTGGCCACGGCAGGCGTCGGCTGCAGGCTGTGGGCGTGGCCACGGGCAGGTGTGCAGGCTGCGCTGTGGGCGTGGCCACGGCGGTGCAGGCGGGGCGTAGGGTGCAGGCTGTGGCGTGGCCACGGCGGTGAGGACCCTTCGGGCGGCCGTGGTGGTGAAGACCCTTCAGGTGGCCACGGCGGTGAAGACCCTTCAGGTGGCCACGGTGGTGAAGACCCTTCAGGCGGCCGTGGTGGTGAAGACCCTTCAGGTGGCCACGGCGGTGAGGACCCTTCAGGCGGCCGTGGTGGTGAAGACCCTTCAGGTGGCCACGGCGGTGAAGACCCTTCAGGTGGCCGTGCTGGTGTTATTTTTTCAGGCCTCCAAGGATCTTTGGCCGGCCACGGCGAAGGCGTATAGCGCCCCCCCAAAATTTTCTTGGGGAGGACAGGCTCAGGATCGGGAACTGACTTGACATCAATGGGCTCTGGCGCTGGGTCAACGGCCTCTGGCGCTGGGTCAACGGGCTCTGGGTTGGTTGGGCGCTGGGTCAACGGGCTCTGGTTGGCGCTGGGTCAACGGGCTCTGGCGCTGGGTCAACGCGTGGCTCTGGCGCTGGGTCAACGGGCTCTGGCTCTGGCGTGGGTCAACGGGCTCTGGCTCTGGGTTGGTCAACGGGCTCTGGCTCTGGCCTGGGTCAACGGGGCTCTGGCGCTGGGTCAACGTGGCTCTGGCGCTGGGTCAACGGGCTCTGGCTCTGGCGCTGGGTCAACGGGCTCTGGCTCTGGCGCTTCATGGGACTCGGAACTGGACGGGGCCAGCACATCATGGGACTCGGAACTGGACGGGGCCAGTACATCAGGGAGCTTGGGGCTAGCTTCATACTCTGGTGGGCAGGCAACGGCGCGGTCTCTGGCTGGACGGTCTCTGGCTGGACGGTCTCTGGCTGGACGGTCTCTGGCTGGACGCTGGACGGGACCAGCGGCGAAGGCTTGACTGGGCTGGACGGGACCAGCGGTGAAGGCTTGACTGGGCTGGACGGGACCAGCGGTGAAGGCTTGATTGGGCTGGACGGGACCAGCGGTGAAGGCTTGACTGGACTGGACGGGACCAGCGGTGAAGGCTTGACTAGGCTGGACGGGACCAGCTGTGAAGGCTCTGGGGGAAGAAGCTCAGGTAGGTCGTCAAAAGGGTCAGGCTCTGACGGGCATGCCATGGGCTCAGGCTTTGGCGGGCATGCGATGGGCTCAGGCCATACTGGACTCGGGACCACCAGAACTCGATCACATCCCCTTCTACGACCTCCACGGGTCCCGCGAAATACGGCCATCCGGGTTCCCATGAAGGCCTGCTTCCAGCCTTCCATCTTTTGTTGTAGGTCGATCGTTCTGTCAGGGTTGCTGTGCAGGTGACTGAAGACGAGGGCACGGAATTTCAAAGATAATAGATTTAATAAACAAAATGAAACTTCCAAAATGAAACAAGAACAAAACTCCAGGAATTCAGGGTTTACACACAACCATACATAGACGACGATCGACAAACACTGAGGGAAAACACAGGGCTTAAATGAACTGAACCAAACAAGATAATTAACTGAAAACAGGTGCAGAAAATTGGACACAAACGAGGAGCGGGAAAACTAACAGGACTAAACCAAAATCACAAAAGACAGGGGAAGACAAGATACAAAACAGAACTCAATACATCAAAACGTGACACTGTGCCCCAGGGGTAGAGCTTAAGTCTAGATCATAGAACTTAATAAAAGTATGCGGTGAAGACCATCCAGCCGCATCACGAAACGTCACTTAGGGAAACTCCTGACAAAAGAGCTTTAAAAGCAGCCATAATCCTAGTAGAGTGCGCTCGTACAGCCAAAGGTGAAGGCTGACCAGCCGACTCATAAGCAAGTGAGATAGCCTTGACCACCCACTTGCTCATTCTTTGTTTAGACGCGGGACACCCTTTCCTGGGAGGCCCAAAACACACAAATAGTTGTTCTGATTTTCTCCACAGGGCAGCTCTGTGGACATAAGCGTCTAACGCCCTAACAGGGCAGAGTAAATTATGTTTCTCCTGGTCTGACGATAGAAATGGAGGAGGACAGAAAGCCTGCAGAACTGTAGGTCTAACAACATTAGTAGGGACCTTGGGAACGTAACCTGGTCTAGGATACAGAAAAGCCTTAACCATGCCAGGTGAAAATTCCAGGCACGAGGGTGAAACCGACAGAGCCTGCAAATCTCCTCTTTTAGAGAGGAGATAGCAAGAAGAAAGACAGTTTTAAAAGTGAGAAACTTCTCAGGAACTTCTTCGATAGGTTCAAAAGGAGCTAGGGAAAGACCTTCTAATACAATGGCCAGATCCCAGGAAGGCACCCTCGTGCGAACTGATGGCCTCAGCCTCAAAGTGCCACAAGGAAACAAGTTATAAGTGGGAGTCTCCTAAGAGAAACTCCACTGAAAGGGACGTGGTAAGCAGCTAGTGCCGCCACATACACCTTTAGTGTGGAGGGGGATAACCCTGCGGAGAAGCGCTCCTGCAAGAATTCCAGCACTGCACCCACTGGGCAGATAACTGGGTCCTGCATGTGTTCTCCACACCAAGAAGTGTATATAAGTGTAATATAAGAAGGCATAAAGCTTCCTCGTGGATGGAGCTCTGGAGTGAAGAATGGTCTCAACAACCTCGGTTGAGAGACCGGCATTTATGAGCTGGGCCCCCTCAGAGGCCAAGCCCACAACTTCCATAATTCTGGGCGGGGGTGAAATATCGAGCCGCCCGCCTGAGAGAGTAGGTCCCTCCTGACCGGGAGCTCCAAAGGAGAGCCGTCCAGGAGAGAGACCAGGTCCGCAAACCATACTCGGGCCGGCCAGAACGGGGCTACTAGTAGTAGACTGACCCCGTCCCGGCGAACCCTCTCCAGAACTCCCGGTAGCAGAGCAATCGGGGAAAGGCGTACAGATGTGACCTCGGCCACGGCTGCACCATATTGTCCAACCCCAGAGGGGCTGGATGACTGATGGAGAACCATAGATGACAATGCGTGGTTTCCTTGGAAGCGAATAGGTCCACCTCGGCGCGACCGAAACTCAACCAAAGGAGCTCCACCACCTCGGGGTGGAGTCTCCATTCCCCCGGCCTCGGCCCCTGCCTCGACAGGGAGTCTGCTACCATATTCAAATACCCAGGAAGATACATTGCTCTGAGTGACAGTAACCTCCCTTGGGACCACAGGAGGATATGACGGGCCAACTTGTAAAGCCGGCGAGACCGCAGGCCCCCCTGATGATTTATATAAGAGACCACCGACGTGTTGTCTGCCTGAACTAACACATGATGACCTCTCAGGTCTGCTAAGAAGTGTTTCGGAGCCTGAATCACGGCCAACATCATTAGACAATTTATGTGCCATGATAGATGATGGTCCTGCCACAGACCTTGGGCTGGGCGACCTCTCATGACCGCCCCCCACCCTGTGAGGGAAGCATCCGTCGTTAGCGTTACGCGATGACAAAGAGCCCCCAACACAGGACCTTTGGATAGGAACCAAGTTTCTTTCCACATGACCAGAGCACGAAGGCAGCGCCGCGTGACTTTAATCGTGCGGAGCGGATTTCCCCTCGGGGAGAACCCCTTGGTCCTGAGCCACCACTGTTGCGGTGTCATGTACAACAGGCCGCAAGGTATAACGTTGGACGCTGCTGCCATCAAACCCAACAGTCTTTGAAACTGCTTTACAGTGAGCAGCTGGCCTAGCTTTACTTGTTTCACAGCTGAGAGAATCGAAGCGATGCGGGTCGGAGAGAGTCGCGCCCGCATCGAAACCGAATCCCAAACGACCCCCAGAAAAGTGGTCTTCTGGGAAGGAGATAAAACACTCTTCTTCGCGTTCAGCCTCAACCCCAACTTTCTGATATGAGCGAGAACGACATCTCGATGCCGAACCGCCAACTGCTCTGTCTGAGCTAAAATCAACCAATCGTCAATGTAATTGAGGATACGAATACCCTGAAGTATCAGAGGCACTAATGCTGCATCCATGCATTTCGTGAAAGTGCAGGGATATAAAGCTAGGCCAAATGGAAGAACCCTGTACTGGTACGCCTCGCCCCCGAAGGCGAACCTCAGGAACTTCCTGTGTTGTGGAAGGATGGAAATGTGGAAGTACGCATCCTTTAGATCTATCGTGACAAACCAGTCCTCGGATCTGATTTGTGACATGATCTGCTTGATAGTGAGCATCTTGAATTTTAGCTTCCCTTCCGAGCGATTCAACAGGCGCAGGTCTAAAAATTGGACGCAACCCCCCATCCTTCTTTGGAATGATGAAATATCAGCTGTAATAACC
The DNA here is from genome assembly GCA_036326025.1 of Chrosomus eos. Lineage (NCBI taxonomy): Eukaryota > Metazoa > Chordata > Actinopteri > Cypriniformes > Leuciscidae > Chrosomus > Chrosomus eos. Next base: position 14,293,408 of record CM070824.1, read on the forward strand.
TGACTCTAGACTGGGAGGAGGAAGCCGTTCTGTAGCCTCCTTTTGAAGGAGCGCTTTCACCTCTTGTTCCATTACCAGAGCCTGCTCGGGGCCCACCCACCCGTCCAGTGGTGGGCAGAACCCCTCTGAATTTTGGTGGACGACACCTGAATTGGATAGCATAACCCTTTTCTACTGTGTGCAGGACCCACTGAGATATTTTTGGAAGGCTTTTCCACTCTGCCAGAAATTCTACTAAGGGTACCAGTCTCTCGAGACTGGCCTCTGGTGTAATTTGAGCAGCAAACACAGCGCCCTGTAACTGCGCACCGGCAGGGAACCACTGGCTTAACTGCTCTGAGACCCTCCTCAGAGGGAGTGAGCGTCTCTCGGGAAAGCGCTTGCTGGGACCGTCTGCGCCCCGGCATGAAGGCGGGGTTGGCAGAACGGGCCCCTGAGGGCACCGAGGAAGAATGGGCACCGTAAAAAGAGGTGAACACCTTTCCACCTCGGTGGGGACCACCCTCAGTGTCCTGCACGCCGCAGCGTCAGGACTCTTTCTTAGCCGAAGCCTACTTAGCTAATATAACTGTCCTCAGATCAGGTCTATTGCTGGAAGATTTCGGCTGAGAGTGCCACGGCTGAGCCCACTGTCCAGCAGGGGGAGAACGAGACGCGACACTCTGCTTCTGCTGCGCCCTATGTGACGATCTCGTAGTCGGCCGGGGCTGCTCCCGCCCAGCAGCCCCAGGGACGTGAACTTTTAACGGGAGGAATTTTTGCTGCTTGCTTTTTCTCTTCCTGAAATTTATCAATGACAGAATTCACAGCATCACCAAATAAACCCAGGGGAGAGAGAGAAGCGTTTAAAAGGAAAGGTTTTCCTTTTTCTTTTATATTAGTTTGATTTAACCACAAATGTCTTTCTGTGGCCACCAGAGCTGCCATAGGTCGACCCACTAGTTTGGCCAATTCTCTGGTGGCACGCAGGGATAAATCAGCAGCCTGACGCAGTTCGCGAATTACGTCAGCACCGACCTCCTCACTCTCACTCACGTCCCTCAGCAGGTCAGCCTGGTATGCCTGCAAGATAGACATAGTATGCAGACATGACGCAGCCTGACCTGCCGCCGAATACGCTTTACCCACCAAAGCCGAGGTATTTCTTAAAGGCTTGGTGGGTAACGCCGGTGTTTTAAAGGATGATGCAGCCTTGGAAGAGAGATGGCTCGCAAGCGTCTCTTCCACGCGAGACATGGCACCATAACCATAAGCTTTAGCCCCTAAAATATTTGAATATGTCGAAGTCTGGGGACTAAACACTCTATATGACACCGTTTTTTTCCACGATTTCGACACCTCAGTGAGAGGTTGAACTCGTGACGGCAAAAATCTTTCATCTAATTTTCGATTTAGAAACAGACTCCTGTCTAGTCACTGGCCACTCAATGCTGAGTTTGTCTACAGCTCTAGTTAAAACCTCCATAAGCTCATTTTCGGAGTGCGAGGTGGCGAATCCTCCATCTCCCATATCAATACTGACAACATCCAACTCCTCAGAACTGGATAAATGTAATACTGGTGCCTCAGCCTGAGCGGAAGAAACCACAGCGCGTGCTTCCGAACCCAGGACTGAGACACTTGATCTCACAGGTGAAGGGAGAGATAAGGCAGAGCCCGTCTCTAACCCCACTGAGAGATCCATCTGGGATCCCCACAATAAGAGCCGCCGCCCTGTCTCAGCAGAAGCGGGACCCGAACCACGGGGAGCGTGCACCGAGCCGCCCTCCTCGAAGAGCGCTCGGCGGGAGCGGAGCGTCCTTAACGGCAGACGCTCGCAATGCTCACAATCAGCTCCCTCGAGAGAAGATTGGGCGTGCTGCACTCCCAAACAAACAACACAAAGATCGTGTGTATCCCCACTCATTATATAACGCGAGCAGGGAGGACACACTTTCTAAATTGCTGTTCGTTCGCCATATCTCTCTGATATACCATTAATACCATTAATAAGTGTTCCCCTACCATCCTAGGACAAAAAAATATTGCTCGCCAGATGTAGATGTAGGTTTTTCTTCGTTTCGATCGGACATTTAACGGCGTGTACAGACACGCGGAATCACTCGGACATTTAACACGCGGACAGCTCAAAATGCGTATAGATAACACGCCACTTGACTTGAAAGTGGCGTGTATGTTTACGCAAAAGTCATGATGTCATGTTGGATTGATAATGAGCGACACCTGTGGACGCACCGGTCTCGTATCTCTCGGAGAAGCGGTGCGTCGCGCAGGTGTCGCTCATTATCAATCACACCACCGGACTCGCGCCGTTCTCTCTCGCGTCCCTCAATCTCGTCCTGCTCGCCACAGCTACTATAATGATATTATTATTTATAAGTGTATAAATAAACTTGTTTAAATGTACTGTTTGGTGTTGCTTTGTTTTAAAAGATATCCTAATACAATAAATGCATTAATCTCCCAATTGGGTATTTGATCATTAAAGATATAGAGTTTGGAATCTAGCGGTCAAAATTACCGTTTGTGGCAGTTCTAGTAGTTATGGAATTCTGGCACTTCTAGTGTTAACTGTATTAAATATTTTTTTGTTATAATGACCGAGCTGATGTTATTTTACCCATAAATCATTCTGACCAACATTCGTGAAAATATTGCAACACATAAAGAAACACAGTTACTGATATGGATTGCTATAGCTGGTTACTTGTAATATGACCTCAATTAATATCACCACAAGTCTAAAATTATGTACATTTAAAAAATACCATTTTGTTGTTGACAATGGATGTTTCTTACCTAGCAATATTAGTGGCCTGTTCAGTTTGTTTAGTGGCTCGGAGAGCCAAATCCGTGGTGCAATGCAACTCCTCTACTGCCTCAAGGGGAGCCTCTGGCCCTGTTCCAGGGCCTTCAGCAGGTCGGCCTGGTAGGCCTGCAGCACAGCCACAATATTTTAGTTCTAAATGTTCCTGTTGTCTGCTGTGTTCAGACTTAAGATTTGTTTGACTACATTCAGGAAGTGTATATGCTTGGAGCTTATGAAATAAAAATGGTGTTCATATAGATGACTGCTTGTATTAATTGATATGTTACCAATATTAAATTATTAATACATTGGTAATATATTACCAATGTAATAATTAAATGTTGCCATGTGCAGTAATATTGCAACGCACGGTGATGCATTGTGATATCGAATCACTGACATGATAATCGTAATCGAATTGAATCGTGAGACCAATGACAATTCACACCCCTAGCAGTAGGCATACTGCATATACATAACCCTAGATGTTTCCTTTCAAGGAACTCACTGCTGTGTCATTACGTATTAACATTAATACCACTACACCATCCGAATAATGCTGCTCACTGTGTGCCATTATATGAGCCAGGCTGTAGCCAAAGGCTGCCATACTGCGCCCAATGACAAAATGCTTAAGGAGCACACAGCTCTATGCCCCTACCTAGTGTACTATCGCTAAACTTTAGGCAGAGCCTGGTTTCAACCTGAGCATATGTCCTCGATCTGAACAAGGGGCCTCCTATACAGGCAACCCAACCAAGGAGAGTACAATTTTAACATTCACTTAAAAATTAGCTAGAAGAGGCTAGAGAGAGAACACACTCTCAAACGTATACTCACACTCAAAGCCCACAAGAGGAAATAGAGGTGCTTCTCTAGCACACTTATAACATCCAAGAGGAGGTCACAATAACATGGGGGCACTAGAATAAAAAGCCCTCACTTCCAGACCCCAGGGAAGTGCTCTACCTCACAAGTCAGGTAACCTAGGGATGAACCAGCCCACAAACCGTCAGGCTGCTACTTCTGGAATAGACCTGAAGGGGACGAAGTAGTGGGGCACCGAACCACTCCTTGCTAAGCTGCTTTCACCAGCTACTGTTTGCTGAAGACCCATAGCTCTAATGAAGAGTTTTTTTTAAAGCACTTGATTAATAAAACCTTCGCTAGCTACGGGCGTTCATCATAGACTATGGCTTCAAGTCTATGGAATCACCCCCAGCTCATTCAATTCAATTCAATTCAAGTTTATTTGTATAGCGCTTTTCACAATACACATTGTCTCAAAGCAGCTTTACAGAAAGTGCATTTCAGAAATGTACAAAGAAAAATACAGTTAGTTAATCATGTATAAATTTAGGCATAACATATCGCCGGTGTTTAGTCGTCTCTTCACAGGCGTCGAGTCGTCTCTCCACAGGCGTTTAGTCGTCTCTCCACCGGCGTTTAGTCGTCTCTCCACAGGTGTTGGGGCATCTGAAGTCTTCGTGAGAGGCTGGATACAAACTGGAGCTGACGAACGCTATTTACCTCGGGACTAGCGTCCCGAGATAACAGCAGAAAGACAGATGGGAAATAATTAGCATAGCTGATGTTCATAATATTAATGCATTCGAACTGATTCAGAATAGTATAAAAGGTAAGCATTAAGTGAATGCTTGGTTAAAGAGATGCGTCTTTAATCTAGTTTTAAACTGGGACAGCGAGTCTGAGTCTCGAACAATATCAGGAAGGCTATTCCAGAGTTTAGGAGCTTAATGTGAGATCGCCTTCCCTCCTTTAGTAGACTTAGATATCCTAGGAACGACCAGAAGCCTCGAATTTTGTGATCTTAAAGAGCGTGATGGATTGTAGGGCGATAGAAGGTCTGTTAAATACACAGGAGCTAAACCATTTAGAGCTTTATAAGTCAATAGTAATACTCTGTAATTGATACGGAACTTAATAGGTAACCAGTGTAGAGATGATAAAATTGGTGTTATATGATCATATTTTCTTGATCTAGTAAGAACTCTAGCGGCTGCATTTTGGACTAACTGTAGCTTGTGTATTGAGGATGCAGGACAACCAGCTAATAAAGCATTACAGTAATCTAGTCTTGAGGTCATGAATGCATGAACTAACTTTTCTGCATCTGAAACAGATAGCATGTTACATAGCTTAGCAATGTTTCTAAGGTGGAAAAAGGCTGTTCTTGTAACATATGATATATGATTTTCGAAAGTCAAGTTGCGGTCTAGTATAACACCCAGGTATTTTACTGTAGTGGATAAAGTAACAGGACATCCTTCTAAATTAAGGTTGTATTGTAAGGGATTTTGTGGGTAGTTTTTTGGACCAATAAGTAATACCTCCGTTTTATCTGAATTTAATAGCAGGAAATTACACGTCATCCAGCATTTTATATCTTTTAGACACTCTGTCAAGTTAGATAAGTTAGTGTTTTCATCTGGTCGTGATGAGATATATAATTGAGTGTCATCAGCATAACAGTGAAAACTAATTCCATGTTTTCTTATAATATTACCAAGTGGCATCATATATATTGAGAATAGCAGAGGGCCTAGGACAGATCCTTGCGGCATTGGAGGGGTGATTGAGGAAGAAACATGCTTTAAAGCCAACTAACCTTGGTTTAAATCAGCCCATTTATACAGACTTAAATAAGGAATGACACCAGTGCATCATCAGATACTTAATGTGTTGATAAAGCAAAATAAGTAGGGACACCAGCACTGTATTTTCTCACAGGAGGGCTTTCACTTTCCAGAGTCATATGAATGTGGTATCAAAGGTGTGTCTGAAAATAAAAAAGTTCTTGACTAAGGAAGCGAAAAAAACTCCCTGCATATTTCCTCTGGAGAAAAGAATAACGAACAGCACTTTAAATAGAGGGAGGCTGCAAATACCTCTACCTCATAAGAGTGAAATGTTTCTCTTAATCTCCCATCTGCCTTGAATAAATAAAATATAACCTCCTAGTTAAAGCCACACTATGCAGGAATTCCATTTTTGTCAAACAGCGACCCCTAGAGTTGCTGTGGAGTACTTGTATTTAACGTTGCTGTCGTAAATTGCACCGACCACCATTCAACCCGAAAAAAGTCATATAACCATTCCAATAACTCCGAAGCTGTTCAGTTAAGCTAAAAAAGCTGCATAGTTCCCCTAACTATGGAGATCTTTGCTGACAATGAAGTTAGTCATTTTTCTTTCAACACTTTCTGTCAATCCAGCTTGCATTATGTGCTGTCCCTCATGCACTCTCCTGCTGGGGCGAGCAGTAGTAAAAGTGCGATACGCGAATTAATCGGAAATATCTAACTCTTTTCCGCGCTCCAACACCTATTACTAGGTGATTAGAAGGATATACAGACAACGCCTCTACCTCGTTTTCCAAGTGTGAAATGTCCTCAACAAATCCCAGGGGTGGCTAATCAGAAAAATGGGATCACTTTTGCGATAGCCATCAACTTTTTATTTTGCTTGATAGCAAATAGACTTCTATCTTTTCATCCTGAATTCGGATGTGGGACGTGGTAACATGGCACCTAGCTATCCAACCAAAGTACATATTGACACAAGATACAAGCACCTCACCACTACTACAACACACAAATTAGACTTGCAGTCACTTGACACATACTGGAGTAGTAAAGTGCTCATTCATGCGTCAAGGGCTTGCAACTAACAGGCTGGTATAATGCAGGACCACTTTTCTATCTGAAAAAGTCCTTCACACTAATCCTGTTTTTGTGACTAACACAGAGGATATAGGTAGGGAAAGAATGTTTATATCGTTATCTGTTCAGGTGTGATTTTGGGAAAATGCAATATACACAATAAAGAAAAGTGAAAGTGAGAACAAAAAAACAAATTTTCGCTATCAACCTCTCAGTGCTCAGCTCTTCCCAGAGTCCTCTAAGAATGCTACTGCAAATAGCAAGTAACAACGAGTTCTGTTCATTTATAATGAATCTTACAGTGCTGGAGAGTGTCTATCTATAATCACGACTAAACTCAGATACATTTCTAAAATAATTTTCCCTTTAATGTATACACTGTGTTCCAACTCTGTTATTGTTTTGAATAAGCAATATCTAGCAACGAAACTTCTTTAAATAATAACATGAATAAACTGAATCAAATGGTCATTCATATAAATGAATGTGTTTACCGTACAGGTAGAATATCAAAAGAGAGTAATTAAATCTTATTTCTGTTGCCAGGACAATGTGGATCTGGGGGATTTGATGTTTTCTCTATGCTACCTACCCACTGCCGGAAGGCTGACCATCACCATGATCAAGGCACGAAATCTGAAAGCCATGGACATCACTGGAGCTTCAGGTATGAGTTCACACTCAGATTACACAGTTTGAAATAATGTATATTACAATATTTTATAATATAACAGAATGGTTTTGGAGGATTTGGAACTTATAGTATGATACATAAGATGCTGGCGTATAGGTAAAGTTTAAAGCTGGTGAAGAAAAAGTGTTTAAACACCCCACTGAAAACCACATGACAAAAAAAGGTTCACATTTGCATGAATGCATAAATGCATGTAATAACTATGACTTCAATTAATTCTGATGTTTAAACAAAAAAATCAGAGAGACCACAATTATGTCTGTAGTCTAAATGGTTGAAACCATTTCAGTTTGGGTATGCCATTCCTTGGATTTGTGTTCAAAATGGATCTGTGGATATATAGGTTATGGCCTTAAATGTAAATTATGAAGTAAATTATTTGAATATTTTCCTAGACCCTTATGTGAAAGTTTCTCTGATGTGTGATGGACGAAGACTGAAGAAAAGGAAAACCTCCACCAAGAGGAACACATTAAACCCTGTGTACAATGAAGCCATAGTGTTTGATGTCCCTCCAGAGAACATTGACCAAATCAGCCTTCTTGTAGCTGTTATGGACTATGACCGGTGAGAATATCACACATTTTTGTTGAATTATGTTAATGTGTCCTTTCTGTCCAGCATAATTACCTCGTACAGGGGTAATTTGAAGTCAAAGATGATTGCTTTTTTGCTATTATTTATTTATTTGTTTCTGATTTTTAAGCACTCTTATCAGATTCAAAGGCAAGTTAAGCTCTATGCAATGCATCTCTGAAATGCCATTGATTACCACACAAATTAATTTTGACTCATCCCTCAATGAAAATTACACTTTTATTAACAATATAGCATTAAAAAGATATGTTTAGCCGCTAATCCTTCTCTTACCTCTAAACCTACCCATAACCAGTTCTTAAAAATATATAAAGATATAAAGAAAAAGACAAGTTCAATCACAATCATTTACTTATTGCAAAAATGTCAAAAACGGTACCAAAAGTAGTCAAAATGACAATGTGTTGCAGTTGCAGTCCTCTTTTTCTGTACATAATAGTTTTGTATGAGGTACAGAGCAGAATGTAAGTTATTAATTGCTGAAATTCTTATCCCGATCCACTCTGTGAAGGCACACATTTATCATTCAAACACAGATCACCCAAAACACAGCATGTGGCAATCTGTGACAAAACAGGGCAATGAGCATTTGATATTACTGCCATAAAAAGTGTAACGAATATATTATGTTTTAATTTAGTTTTCTCTGTTTGCTCTGTTCCCATTCTCCTTATGCCTGATACAGACTGTGCGATTTCGGCAATCCTATAAGATCATTACAAATCACACTGTATGACATGTATGTAGACTGTACGATGATGACACCTTTTGAATAGGCTACGATGCAAGTTAGTATAGAAGAATAAAACGTCATCTGAAATTGCTAATGGTAAACAAATAGAGCAAGATGAGTCACACTTTGGCCAATTGTGGTTTTTATGTGCAGTGAAAAAAATAGCAGGAAGCTAAAGAGGAGAATATGGATAAGTTCATGGCTAGAGAAAAAAATACCAAATGGAGCTTGAGGTAAACAGTTTTAAGTTTTAACTCCATGTCACGTTGATCAATATGCCGTTTTATGTTGCATACTTATTGGCCAGTCAGTAGACGTAGGTCGTAGCAGCAAACACACTGTGAGATGATCATGCTAAATTTCTGACACTATCAGAAAATTATCACAGGCTATCTTTGGTTGCAAGGCCGTGTCAATGGTCATCTTTGAACATCTCTCACTGTACTATTGGACCACCGTTTAGGAGCCACGAGCACAGAAATTGCTGTGGTTGGTCATCTTTCGTCTGAGACTGCACAGAATCGTACACTGTGTACCGGCCATTAGTTCCTAGATAATTTCTCGGTTTGTTAATTAGTTTCCATAGGTCATAATTCCACGCACCTGTTTGGTTTCTCTTTTGATTATGCTCTTTGTGTATATAAGCCCTGAGTTTCCCTACTTAATTTGTTCATTATTGTCAATGTATATGTATGTGGTTGTGTTTTGAGTGTAGTTCCTAGATAATTTCTCGGTTTGTTAATTAGTTTCCATAGGTCATAATTCCACGCACCTGTTTGGTTTCTCTTTTGATTATGCTCTTTGTGTATATAAGCCCTGAGTTTCCCTACTTAATTTGTTCATTATTGTCAATGTATATGTATGTGGTTGTGTTTTGAGTTATTATCCCAGTTTTCTACAGCAATCTCCTGAGTGTTCGTCTTGCATGTTTCTCCAGCACCAACAATTACACCTGGGGCAGCATTTTTTTAAAGGTGCCCTAGAATGTGAAATTGAATTTATTTGGGCATAGTTAAATAACAAGAGTTCAGTACATGGACATGACATACAGTGAGTCTCAAACACCTTTGTTTTCTCCTTATTTAAATCACGTTTTTGAAAAACACCCCTGAAAAATAGGCGAATCTCCACATAAGTTATGTGTCGGGATCATTAATATGTATGCCTCCAAAAATTTGCATATGCCAGCCCATGTTCAATGCCAGGCAGAACTGCGCAGCCGAATCATCAAGTTCTGCAGGTGAAGAAACAAGCGAGGATCATAAGGAAAATTGCAGATAAATGTTATGTTCCAAGCTGTGCAGTGGATGTGAGATCTTTTCATACCCTTCCCACAGAAAAGAAATGTCAACAGGCGTGGTTGATGTTTATCTATAATCGGATACCGCAACAGTTTAATTCAAAGTTGTTAGTTTGCTCTGCCCATTACACCACAGACTTATTTTCTAAAATGGGACAATATCAAGCAGGCTTCTCTCAGTGAATTATATACAGAAAGCGATCAAAGAACAATCATTCCACACAGCGCGAGTTTATCTGGACACTTGCCAAACTCGTTATGAAATCAAAGATTCACGTTACACTGCACAACGAAGCTCTTACTGTATGTACATCATCGTGTTTGCTTTGGTGAAAGCATTAGAGAGAGTGCAGAAATTGCGTTGCAATGATAAGATCTTCAGTCTCGCGATCAACACACTGTCATCTGCTTGCTCAATGCTCATCACGGCAACATTTTATGTGATAGACATAGATTTAAATACTTTAAAAACTTATCACGATTTGTTAATCTCGATAGCTGTAATAGTAAAAACGTATAATAGCTGTATTAAAAGTATTCGAGAGAGTTTCACATGTAATACGTATCTATTTCATATGCAAGCATATTAGCCAATCACAGAAGTGGCCGCTTACACTGAAGTCTCACAGCAGACATGTCCATTTAAACAGAGTGTTCAAATCAGAGGCTAAAATCAGGCTAGGAAAAAATGCCTTTTATTTCTAAATTATGACTATCTAAAAAAAATACTAACATTATAAGGGCAACTCAGAAAACATTTTAAAATAATAAAATAACCCCATTTAGGGCACCTTTAAATTCATAACGCGTGAGGGATTTGTAGTCTGAACAATTTTTGTTTGTTGACTGAGAAGTAAAAATTATTTTCCGTGGTAATCAACAGCATTCAACAGCATCCCTTGATATTTACACTTTACATTCAGGTCATTTAGTATTACAGTGGGGTTTGAATGCCGTTGTACTTTTAGTCACGGTGACTAAAGAAAAAAAAAAAGCCAGAATGAGAGAGAGATGAGAGAAGAATGTTCTTTTTGTCACTTTAGACAATGTTGCATGCATCTACATTACCTGAGAGATGTTGCTTAAAACGGATTGTTTTGTTTGTTTATTCAGGTACCCAGGAGGTAAATGGAAAGGTTTCAATTATGATTTGTTAAAATTACAATATTTGCAATAGTTGTTACACTTTATTTTCTAGTATCCTTGTTACAGTGAAATATTTATTAACAACATATACTTATTATAGGGTTAGGATTTTGTTTAGGGTATTTAGGGTTGTGCATAATTTACATTGTAGTATTACTAGATTAAGTACATTTAACGTGTAAAAAAGACAATGTAGATAAAGTATTATACAATGTTTTATAAAATAAACAACTAGTAACACTGATAATACTTTAGAATAAGGTTCCATTTGATAGCATTAGTTATCTACATTACTAATTTACTAATTATTAATTACTAACTTATTTTTTTTGTTCATGTTAATATTAACATTTACTAATGTATTATTAAAATCAAAAGTTGTATCTATTAATATTATTTAATGGACCTGAGCTAACATGATCACTGAACAGTTGTATTTTATTAACTAGCCAGGGCTCCAGACTGTGACCAAATGGTCGTATTACCATTTTTCCTGTCAGGACCAACGTTTAGATATAGGTTGCACTGGCGAAACCACAACATTGCCCGACATCAAATGGCAAACATAATGAAAGTGGAACAAAACTGTGCTACTCATTTGTGCTTCACAGGCCGTTTATCAGTTCTGACCAATAATAGACCTCGCAGCGCGAGCAACTTGCAATTGACGCGAGACTCGCTGGTCTATCTCGATCACGCAACACTGTTACTACACAGTGCTGGGATATCCAGGGATGAAAGCCATTGAGTTCGCCACAGAATTAATAACATCACTGCAGGATCTTGTGCGAAGCATTCAGATTCGGCACAGAGTTCTCTGTTATAAACCATATCAGATTAAACCAGTGTAAAACCAAGAGAAATTTGTTCAGTGAACGAACAAATTATAGAAGGCTTACAGTCCAAAATCATCAACATTCATCATTTCATGTAGTAACAGTTAGTACATCTTTAACCATGGTATTATGGCAGAAATAGGCAAATTTCTTTCAAGTATTCACACATCTTATACCAGCACTTCAAAATTCGAATGATCATATTTTGATGTGGTTTAAAACATAATTTGTTCATCCTTTAAAGATTGTCCCCATTCATAAAACCATATGTTTCAGTAACACTTAATAACCACGCTATTAAGCATTAGTAAACAGTTAATTAATACTTTATAAAGCATTAATAGACATTAATTAAATGTATTAATTAAATGAATTAATTAAAGCTGTTTATAAATACTGCTATAAATGCCTGATTCTTGATTTATAAGCATATATATAATGTGTTTAATAATTGTATATTCATACTTTATTAATGATCAATTTATCATTTCTAAAGAAAGAATTGCATTATTTACAAAACAGTTATTTAGGAGTTGTCATGGTTCATAAGATTACTAAGAAAATGTAAGTAAATGATTAATAAACTATGTAATTGTACATATATAGTAATAGTTACTTAGTGTGTTAATAAATGCTTTATTAACATGTATTTCTACTGTAATTCAGGGTTAATTCAGGAATTATAAAGTATTTAGTAGTGGTTCGTTAAATATTTTTGTAAGCTCATCTAAAGTGGGGACTATTTATAGTCCAGTTGGGTAGTGCACTCCTTAAATAATACCGTTACCGAGGTGATAAAAGCACCAAAATTTACATGAAGCTTCTTTAGGACCTTCTGAATGATTTCAGCCTAGGAACCCAGCTGAAAAATTGAAATTTAGTGTCCAATCACTTAAAAAACAAGATTAATACAATAAAAACTTTATTTATGGTCCCACTTTATATTAAGTGGTCCTAATACCTGTGAACGTACATACTTAGTATGTAACTGCCCTGCAAACCTTAACTCGCTAGAGTGTGAAACTGAGAAAAAATGACTTTAAAGTTTCTGTTTTGTCCAGACAAAAGTATTATATGTAGGACTCCCAAAATTTGACAACTAGTTGCTTAAATGAAGAAATGTTTGTATGCAAAAAATCTTGAGCTCAAAATTGACCTTTGACCCTTGTTTGGCAGTTACTGTACTCTGCCTTTGTATCATGTGCCAAAAATAAGGAGTCGTGCAAAGGCAAAAGGCAGTAACTGACATATAATCAATATTTGCTTGCTGTTCCCCATATTACATCCATTATAAGAACACCTAACCAAGGTCTAGTCATCATGGTATGTGTTTTAAATGATATCGAAGACCTTTGGTTGTTCATATTTAGTGCTATAATGGTCAGGATTGTGCGGCAACACTAACACAGTTAAACAGTATGACAGATAAGTTACTTTGCAGTACAGTATGAATAAATACAATAAATATTTCCACAATAAAGATAATTTAATTATAATTTAATACAAAGGTATATTTATTTAAATACAAGATATAGAGTAATAATTAATTAAACACAATTTATCAATTTGCAACAAGAATATTTCATATTCATTAAGCATTTTTGGCCTTTATTTTGAAAAAGCAATAATGAAAAATCATGAAATTGGTAGAAAGCTCAGATTGTTTTCATACCAAGAGTTCAAAAAATAACACAATTCAATTTTATTAAAAAAAAGTCAGAAATCTTTTTTATATAAACAAAAATATTATGGATTCTCGATTTGTGATGCAGCTGCCAGCTGTAACGCTACACACTAAAAACTCATGGGTCAAAAATAACCCATAATGGGTTAATTTTGACCCAAATCCTGGGTTAAAAAGGGACCAACTAATTTCTGGGTTATTTCAACTCAGAAAATTGGGTTCTTCTTTTTGACCCACATTCTGGGTTAAATACCTGACCCAAATGTTGGGTTTAAAAAAACCAACATTGTAGTTAACTATAACCCAACTTCTGGGTCAAAAGAACAACCCCAATATATGGGTTGAAATAGTTACTATGACAGTACTCTTTATTTCAAAAAATAAAACTTTGTTTTACATTATATCTGTCACGGTGTGGTGCAGGCAGAAGAAGCGGAGGAGTCCAAAGTTCCAATTCAAATGTTTTACTAAAAGTACTTCCAAAAGGTACAGACAGGCAGGATGTACACACACTAAACAAGACTACAAAGTAGAACAGCTGATGATGACGATGGTCATTAACTAAACAGAACACAAACATTGGTCATGTCATTTTTGATAGTTTCCTCATCTAAGAAATCCGGTAACACTTTATTTGAAGGGGTGTGCATAAGACTGACATGACACTGTCATAAACATGACATAACACCTGTCATGAACATGAAGGAGTCTTTATGAATGTTTATGACTGTTGTCATTAAGTGTCATTCGGTAAATTATGACACTTTTAATGCAAAGTTGACATTGTTTAAAATGTCTTTGTTATGACAGCTTGACATTAACAAAGACAAAAAATGTCTTTGTTATGACAACTTGACATTACCCAAGACAAAAATGTCTTGATTATGACAACTTGACATTAACAAAGACAGAAATGTCTTTGTTATGACAACTTGACATTAACCAAGAAATCATAACCTGTCAACCTGTCACAAATGTCATAACAGGTCTAATTATCAAACTTCAAGCATTTTGCAGTGTAATAACCCTTAATGACATCTTTATAACTAGTACAATGTGTTTCACTTTACTTGAGGACAGGTAATATTCATGACACAGTTATAATGGTGTCATGACGGCCAAAGTTGTGACAGGTTGACAGGTTATGATTTCTTGGTTAATGTCAGGTTGTCATAACAAAGACATTTCTGTATTTGTTAATGTCAAGTTGTCATAATCAAGACATTTTTGTCTTGGGTAATGTCAAGTTGTCATAACAAAGACATTTTAAACAATGTCAACTTTGCATTAAAAGTGTCATAATTTACCGAATGACACTTAATGACAACAGTCATAAACATTCATAAAGACTCCTTCATGTTCATGACAGGTGTTATGTCATGTTTATGACAGTGTCATGTCAGTCTTATGCACACCCCTTCAAATAAAGTGTTACCAGAAATCCTTCCTCATTTAGGTCTTCATCTGAAAGACAAAAAACAAGACAACATGAGCATTGTTAATAAGTCGAGACATTCTCACCAGTCACTCTTTGATTATCAAGCTAACATAATCACTTTTAATGGAATACTGTGGCTTTTTTGTTTTAAAACGTGGCCCAATTTGCTAGTTAACTAATGTGGTTATTTTGCAGCATTAACTTACCCATTTTTTGTGAATGACAGTCTGTCCATCTTTTATTAATTAACAAGTTGACATTAATGCAGAGATGAATATCTGGCCCATTTTATGCATAACAGCTTAATATAAGGCACAAGTATAAAGGTAACTTAGTAACGTTAAGAGTAAAATGATCACCTCTAAAATTTTCGATCAGCTCACACAGCCGTCACTCGGTTGGCTTAACAGCGTCAAAGCTGTCCATTGACCTGGAAAGAACATATCAATATAGATATAGCAATATAGTTAGCAAACAATTTTCAGGTGATATTCTCAATTCATTCAGTTAACGAACGCTCTGAGGTAAAGTGTTCAGACTGCAGACTCAGCAACGATTGTATTTAATGTGTACAGTACAATGTATGGCCAGCAATATTGTTATGTTTAATGACATTATGGAATTAGAATTACACCTAATTTTATGAACTTATCGTTATTTTTAATCATTAAAATCTGGCTGTGTGGTTAATAACACCTTATTCTTTAGTTTGACAAACTTTACACGGACACGGGCCGTTACCACGGGCCACGGCTAACACTATCTCAACGTAGCAACTAAGCCATGGTAATTTTGTCAGCAAATGGTGCTAAACTAACAACGGGGACATTGACACATAAAAGTTTACATTACAACAACACTGAAAATACTCGCTTACCTTAAATACACGATGAAGTTTCACCGAAGAAGCACAGTCCAAACGGATTGAGCGCGAACCGACGGTTCTCTTACGAGAGTATCTCTCGTACTGCGTAATATCTTACGCTATGGGGAAAACTCTTTTCCTCGAGATATTGAAGCCAAAAATTATCCTTAATTTTAAACATGCAAAACGCTTTGCAGCAGCAAGCAGACAAGGGCGAGACGGCTCGCGCGCCCATTGGCTGCCCTGCTGGAAAAGCTGCAGCCTATCGAGGTAAGGCACTGCGTGACGTAATGACGAATGGGAACGCTTCGCGCCCATTTCGTCATGTCCCGCCAGAAGAGGCGTGGTCTCGCCCTATAAATACCCCCTCGATAGCTGAATTTCCTCTGATTTTTCTACTCTTCACGCGAAGCTCACGCATCGCTGGATCCAGAGTGAGAAGCCGCGCCGTTGACCTGTAGCCTTATCAGCGGGACGTGCCATTCTGAAGTCGCTGGCCCAGCCGCCTTCAACCGCCGTACCTGCTGCGCTTTCCGGCGTACTATATCCTTTTACTCTGCTAAGTGTGTGTGTTTGCTTACGTGACGCAACACCTATTCTCTGTTCTAAAAGAGCTGCGTCTTTTTAAAGATGCCTTTCTGTGGCTCGTGCCGCTCCCAACTCAGTGATGAGGACCGTCACGTCATCTGTGTGTCCTGCCTGGGTCACGAGCACGCGGCTATCGCGCTCGCGGATGGTGGATGCCCGCACTGCGAACTTCTGCCCATGGTGACTCTGAGGACTCGCCTGGCGTCGTTCTCTGAGCCCGCGTCCCAGCCTTCTCTGCCGCGCCGCAAGAAGCGTCGCGCCCAGCGCGCTCCCGAGCCTTCTCCAGCCCGCCAAAGCTCGCCGGTTCGCCCGCCTGCTTCGCCGGCTTCACTTGAGTCGCTCCCGGACGGACAGCGCCCGCCGTCTGCCGTCGCTTCCGCTCCCGAGTTGGACGAACCCGCTGAGGTATGCTCTCTTGTGGCTTCTGATAGCGAGGATTGGGCGAGCTCTGTGGACCTCCCCCCCGCTGACATATCTAGCCAACCCTCTGGAAAGAGACCCGGCATTGAGGCTGAGCTGATGCGTCTGCTCACCCAGGCCGTGGAGTGCATCGGCCTCGAGTGGGAGGCGCCTGCTTTGCCGCCGCGCAACAGACTCGACGGGCGCTTTCTCAAGAAGGACGAAGCCCCGTCTAGGTCTAGGGCCGCCCCCTTCCTCCCTGAGCTCCACGACGAAGTCGCTAAGTCATGGACTGCCCCTTTCTCCGCCAGGATGCGCACTTCCACCTCTGCGGCTTTTTCCTCTGTCGTCGGCGCGGGAGATAAGGGATATCTCTCCATTCCTCCTGTGGAGGCGGCGGTCGCGTCGCATCTCTGCCCGCCCTCTGCGGGACGGCGCGTGCAGACGACGCTTCCCTCTAAAGCCTGCCGGGTGACGTCATCGCTGCACGGGCGTGCTTACACAGCCGCTGGACAGGCGGTCTCAGCGCTGCATACTATGGCGATCTTGCAGATCTACCAGGCCGACCTTCTCCTTAAATTGGACGAGGAAGGGCCGGGCGCTGTCAGTGTGGCGGATTTACGAGGCGCTACGGACCTGGCTCTTCGCGCCGCTAAAGCCGCTGCTCAGGCCATGGGGCGGAATATGGCCTCTCTCGCCGTTGCTGAGAGACATCTGTGGTTGACGCTGTCTGAGATGACGGAAGCTGAGCGCTCTGTATTCCTCGACGCGCCCATTTCCCCTGCGGGCCTCTTCGGATCTGCCGTCAAAGATTTCGCGGACAGATACTCTGAGGTGCAGAAGACTTCGCAGGCCATGAAGCACTTCCTTCCGAAGCGCTCGAGCTCCGCTGCAGGTCGCTCTAAGCAGCCGTCTGCTCGCAGCTCGCAGCCTCGGCCGGCATCGCCCATAGCCGCCGCTTCACAGCGCCGCCAGTCCCGGGATCAGAGACCGCGCTCTCGCTCTGCTGGACGCCGCCCCGCTCAGCGCGGGCCCCGGCCTAAGATTGAGCTCAAGCCCGAGGCCT
Source organism: Chrosomus eos (assembly GCA_036326025.1). NCBI lineage: Eukaryota > Metazoa > Chordata > Actinopteri > Cypriniformes > Leuciscidae > Chrosomus > Chrosomus eos. The sequence continues at coordinate 14,311,246 of CM070824.1, forward strand.
CGAAGCTTTCCTAGCCACTCTAGGGAAGCGACGGTGTTCGGATCCCGCTGCGGCCGGTTCCCCACCGAAACGATTCGCTCGTTCAGTTCCTTGCGATGTGACTGTGCCAGTGTATTTAGCAGTGAAGCAGCCGGTGTCTCAGCCCGCTTGCCTGCACACAAAAGCCGTTTTTATGGCTACCCAGATAAATCCAATAAAGAGTGTATTTTCTGGTATACCGGCCACGGCCGATGGTGTTATGAGTGTTGTAAGAATGCCCACGCCCCAGTGCCCATTCCCACACCCAGACACAGCCCGCCACGGTGCGAGGCTAGCACACATAAATCTGACTCAGGTCGATTGTGCACACAATGTAGTCAAAGCGCCCATACAATGCCCGCTCACGCTACATGCCGCGTGTCCCTTGGTTTCTGTAAAAACGAAACCAATACACGTTCTATCGGCTCCGACCGAAAGCGTGTACAATGCAGTAGATGTGCCCGTAAGTTTGCGCCCACATCCCCCCGCAAGCACGCCGAATCCCACGGGATTCGCCCCGCTCACTCTCGCTGTGCGTCCCGCCATAGAGAATTTGAGCGCGGCCAGGCTGCCCGCTGTGTTCAGCGCGCCCCCCGCCTCGAACGCCGTGAACACGGCGTTGTGTTCCCAGGGTACCGGGGCTCTCGAGCCGTTGCCTCGTCACGGCCAGAGCCCGGTCTGCATTCTACCTCTAGCTATTCACGCAGAAGCGTGGTCAAAGCTACCCGGGGTATCAGACTGGGTGCTGAACACTATAAAAAGAGGCTACTCGCTACAATTCGCACGACGTCCCCGCCGTTATACGGCGCGCGTCGAGACTACGGTGAGAAGCGATGTATCTCATCTACTTCGAGCCGAGATAGCGAAACTGCTGAGCAAGGGGGCCATAGAGCCCCTTTCTCAGGATCAGAGCGAAGGGGGCTTATACAGCAGATATTTTCTGGTACCGAAAAAAGATGGGGGCTTCAGGCCCATTCTAGATCTGAGACAGCTGAACAGAGCGCTGGTGAAACGCCAGTTCAGGATGCTTACGACCAGGGGAATCCTCGCGCAAGTGCGCCAAGGGGACTGGTTTATGTCAATAGATCTGAAAGACGCCTATTTCCAAATACAAATAGCGTCCCATCACAGGCGATTCTTGAGATTCGCGTTCGAGGGCCAGGCATATCAATACACAGTCCTGCCGTTCGGCCTGTCCTTGGCACCCCGTACATTTACGAAGTGCATGGACGCGGCTCTCGCACCCCTGAGGCTTCAGGGCATGCGAGTTATGAACTACTTGGACGATTGGCTGATTCTAGCTCGATCTCGGTCAGAGCTCATAGAACACAGGGCCACACTGCTCGAGCACCTCGAGAAGCTGGGCCTGACAGTCAACTGGGAAAAGAGCTCGCTGTGTCCCAGCCAGAGGATTTCTTTCCTGGGAACAGTGTTAGACTCGCTGTCCATGACGGCACGCCTGTCACCAGAGCGCGTACTAAGTATTCAGCGCGTCGCGGAATCCTTCCGCCACGGCTCTATAGTCCCGCTCAGACAGTTTCAAAAAATGCTGGGCCTGATGGCCGCAGCATCCTCTGTACTCCAGCTGGGCCTGCTTCGCATGCGCCCACTGCAGAGGTGGCTGAAACCACGGGTCCCGCCCCGGGCTTGGACCACGGGCCGGTGTTGCCTCAGGGTCGACCGATGGTGTGTTTCGGCCCTGGAACCCTGGAAAGTAACCAGCTGGTATCAGACTGGTGTGAGTCTGGGGACCGCCTCAAGGGTGAAAGTGGTGTCTACGGACGCCTCCACCACGGGGTGGGGAGCGCTGCTCGAGGGCAGACCGCTGGCTGGCCTATGGTCAGAGCGGGAGAAGCTCCTTCACATAAACTGCTTGGAAATGATAGCAGTCAACAAAGCGCTACGGCGTTTCCGTCCCCTGATAAAGGGCCACCACGTCTTAGTCCGGTCGGACAACACGTCAGTGGTGGCGTACATAAATCGCCAGGGCGGCGTCGGGTCCACACGCCTTTGCAGGCTGGCGGAACCCCTCTTGGTCTGGGCCCAGCGCAACCTCCTTTCTCTGAAAGCGGCGCATGTGCCTGGGCACCTGAATACGGGTCCAGACAGGCTGTCCAGAGACAACGTCCCAACAGGAGAATGGTCGCTGCATCCGCAGACGGTCCAGCTGCTGTGGGAGACGTTTGGCAGAGCGCAGGTGGACCTGTTCGCGTCCCGCGAGAACGCTCACTGCCCAGTATTCTTCTCAAAAAGCAGGGACGCGCTGGCCCATACTTGGCCCAGCGGTCCCCTGTATGCTTTTCCCCCCGTCTCGCTCCTGCCTCAGGTGCTGGAGCGGATCAGGGAAAATGGATGCCCAGTGCTGCTCGTAGCTCCGCTCTGGACGAACCAGGTTTGGTTTCCGGTCCTGATGCGGCTGGCCAGCACTGCCCCGTGGCCTATACCATTGAGGAGGGATCTCCTCTCTCAGGCAGAGGGCTCGATTTGGCATCCTCGCCCGGATCTGTGGTCCCTGCACGCATGGGCCATCAACGGGTACCCGCTAGCCTCCCGGAAGGAGTGCTAAACACGATCGCGCAGGCTAGAGCTCCGTCTACCAGACGGCTCTATGCCTCGAAATGGTCGGTGTTCTCTACTTGGTGTCGAGCCCGTGGCCTTGCACCTGTGGACTGCGGAGTTAAGGAAGTGCTTGCCTTCCTTCAGGAGCTGATGGATAAGGGTAGGACCCCATCCACGCTCAAAGTTTATGTGGCGGCCATAGCAACGTTTGCTAAACCGGTGTCTGGCCAGTCACTAGGGAAAAACGACTTGGTCGTGCGTTTCCTACGAGGAGCCCGGAGGTTAAACCCTCCCAGGCCCCCTTCAGTCCCGGCTTGGGACCTTTCCACGGTCTTGGAGGCCATGAAAGGCGCCCCGTTTGAGCCGATCCAGCTGTCGGACATGAAGCACCTGTCCCTTAAGACGGTGTTTCTGTTGGCTCTCGCTTCAGTGAAGCGTGTAGGGGACTTGCAGGCGCTTTCTGTAAGCGCGTCATGTCTGGAGTTTGGGCCTAACGACTCAAAGGTCGTACTCAAACCGAGGCACGGCTACGTGCCGAAATCCCTCAATACACCGTTTAGGGCCCAGGTAATTTCCCTGTCTGCCCTTCCGGTTCTCGATGAGGAGAGGGACGCGAGTCTCCTTTGCCCTGTCAGGGCGTTAAGGGCTTATGTGTCCCGCTCGGCCGGTTTCAGACAGACCGAGCAGCTTTTCGTGTTGTTTGGCGGCCGTTCTAAGGGACTTGCCGCTTCAAAACAGAGCCTATCCAGATGGATAGTGGATGCCATAGCGCTGGCTTACACTTCCAAGGGCCTGCAGTGCCCATTGGGTGTCAAGGCGCACTCCACAAGAGGCGTGGCCTCGTCGTGGGCATGGTATAGCGGGGTCTCCCTGCAAGATATCTGTACGGCTGCGGGCTGGGCCTCGCCGTCTACATTTATCAAGTACTATAACCTGGAGGTGCCCGCCTTACAAGCTAAGCTTCTGGCGGTCTGAACTTCGGGCTTATTGGCCGCCATGCGGCTTATGTGTACCCCTACGGGTCTGTACCCCTATGGGACTTTTATGAGGGAGTGATGCTTCTAGCCTCTCCTCCTCTACTCTGTGTGAGTTGTGGTGATTGTGCACTAGATGCGCCCCGGCCTTGGCCCCGGGACTCTGGTGTCGGATCCCTGTCCGCACGGCGTGTTGCATGGTGTTCCCCATAGCGTAAGATATTACGCAGTACGAGAGATACTCTCGTAAGAGAACGTACTCGGTTACTAACGTAACCTCGGTTCTCTCTAGAGAGGGAACGAGTACTGCGTATCTTGCCGTGCTTGGAATACGCTCTGGTTCGCTTCGGCGTTGAAAAATCAGAGGAAATTCAGCTATCGAGGGGGTATTTATAGGGCGAGACCACGCCTCTTCTGGCGGGACATGACGAAATGGGCGCGAAGCGTTCCCATTCGTCATTACGTCACGCAGTGCCTTACCTCGATAGGCTGCAGCTTTTCCAGCAGGGCAGCCAATGGGCGCGCGAGCCGTCTCGCCCTTGTCTGCTTGCTGCTGCAAAGCGTTTTGCATGTTTAAAATTAAGGATAATTTTTGGCTTCAATATCTCGAGGAAAAGAGTTTTCCCCATAGCGTAAGATATTACGCAGTACTCGTTCCCTCTCTAGAGAGAACCGAGGTTACGTTAGTAACCGAGTACGTTATTTCAAACGACGACTGTGAGAAAATTCCAGAACTGCGCGAGCGCGGGCGCGGGCGCGCGCGGAGGTAGAGAGGGAGGGGGAAGGAGGATGTAATATATGAACGTATATCTTCTATTTCTTAGTTAATATATTCATGTTTAGAGGGTGTGTCACTTTATTTCTCTTACAAATGGTGATGTTTATCATAATGTACACAACACGCAAGTGTGATTGGTCATATTATGAACTATGTTGACATGATAATATAATAAATAGCCTACATAAAATATACCCCTCCAACAAAAAATACAGAGAGAGAGAGACAACACTATAACCCAGAACATGGGTTACTCCTTGAAAAATAACCCAGAAACCCAAACAACCCAGGAATTGGGTCAAAATATTAGCCCTATAACCCAGAAAAGGGTTGCTCTCTAAAAAATTAACCCATAATTTTGACCCAACACAAATAACCCATAAAATGGGTTGAAGAAATAACCCAGGAGTTTTTAGTGTGTAGCCTACTTTTTTACGGAAGTTAGCGATAACTAGTGCTATATGGATCTGTGTAAGATCTGATATGAACACCTGCAAGAAGGAATATGTCTCAAACACGTATGAATTGTTGTGGATACAGCAGATGACGTGCATTGCTATGGATTATGGATTTTCCATGGATTATATCGGATTGCATGGAAAGGTAGGATGCCTGTGTATTTAATAGTTTTTAGCGTCTCTGAACGTTAGAGCTAATTTACGTGACACAGATTAAATTTAGCTAGCTCCGTGCTGTCACTGACATTGACAGATCTGAACCAATCGCCCTGAACGAAAAACAACTTATGACAACCTATTAGCTTGCATCTAAGTATGGCTTGTTCACCTTGCTTTGTTTCTGATTGCATAGCAGTTTGTCTGGCCAGCAAAGTTGGTGGTATGTTGTTTTAGTAAACTAGCTGAATTAAGCAGAATGCAATCGAAAATGTAGGCTATCATGTTTATAATACAATTTTTGGTATGTTTTTAACAAAGATGCGTCGTATATGTTACGTGGTTTGATGACAATTAAAGAGCGGCAAAATTTGACAGTATGACAAAGCCAGAGTGTACAGTAACATCACAGCGGCACCATAACATCTCTCTTGATGCCTGGCTAAACAAAGCCAGAACACCTTAACTCAATTTCAGCGTGCTGGAGCAAAGGCAAAGAGCCGTAACAGCTTTTACGGCGTTCTGCTGTGGTTTCTCACATGGTTTTGGATGTTACAGTTGTCATAGCCCTTTATTTTCTCGTTAAAACAATCAAATTGACTCACAATATTTATTCACATGATAAAGGAGGTCTCAAGTACCACAAAAATGACACTAACTCATTTTTGACCAAACATGATGTTACAGCGTTTTGCCTTTGTAGGGCAGGTAACTACAGTATAAATACACATTGGTACATAGTCAAGTCAAGTCAAGTCACCTTTATTTATATTGCGCTTTTTACAATACAAATTGTTTCTAAGCAGCTTCACAGAGATAACAGGAAAACAATGTTGTAATAGTATTGTTAAATTCAAAATTAAATGTTAAATGTCCCCAACTAAGCAAGCCAAATGCCAATGGCGACAAAGGCGAAGAGAGGCGAAAAAGGCGACAGTGGCAAAGGATCAAAACTCCATCAGGTGACAGAATGGAGAAAAAAACCTTGGGAGAACCCAGGCTCAGTCGGGGGGCCAGTCCTCCTTTGGCCAACGAACGAACAGTGTATTATTATGATTTAGGCAGCATAATGTCAGGAGTCAGATGTGATCAGAACTTCACAATATTTATCCAGTTCATCTGGTTGGAGGTTGGGTCATCCCGCCGGTGAGGAGATGAGTGTGTTGAGGTGTCCATGGCCTTCAAAGTGTTGATGGGGCTGGCACTTCAGGGATGCGTTGTCGTCGTGTCCAGGTGATGGTCCTTCCTCAGATCTGGATATGGCCTGGATCCGGCGGTTTGCGGTAAACCTCGGGATAAACAGAGAGACTAATATTAGCGTAGACGCCATCCTTCTTATGATGTACAAAGTACATCAGGAATTATGGGAAGTGTTCCCGGTTTCGGCTGATCTAATCTATGCAGTCTAACATTGAATTATAGAAATCTATAATGTGTTATGTGTATGCTAAGCCAAAGAGATGTGTTTTTAGTCTAGATTTAAACTGACAGACTGTATCTGCTTCCCGGACCGTGTTAGGAAGATTGTTCCAAAGTTTTGGTGCTAAATAGGAAAAGGATCTACCGCCAGCAGACGATTTTGATATTCTAGGTATTATCAGCTGGCCAGAATTTTGAGATCGCAATAGACGTGAAGGACTATAATGCGTTAAGAGCTCGCTCAAGTACTGGGGAGCTAAACCATTTAGTGCTTTGTAAGTAATCAGCAATATTTTAAAATTTATATGATGTTTAATAGGCAGCCAATGCAGTGTTGACAGAACCGGGCTAATATGGTCATACTTCCTGGTTCTGGTAAGAACTCTAGCGGCTGCGTTTTGAACCAGCTGTAGTTTATTTACAACTGTAATATTTGTGTAACTACACATATGTAACAACCCACAGAAAGGTATGTGTAAGTACAAATGTGTAACAGGACATTGGTAACAACACTTTTTCCACTACAGTAAGTACACATGTGTAACAGGCATTATGTAACTACATTTTGTAACAACAATATATATTCACACAAGTTGTTCCACTTCCACATGCAGTCTTCCATACTGTAGTTACCAGTTAAGAACACACTGAAATCATGATGATTCATATGTGTACCATGTATTTACTATATGACCGTCAGGACTTATGTTGAATTACAGCTAAAGTTTTCCCTTGTGTTACCAGTGTACTTACATGGTAACTCCTCAGGAACTCTGCACTTGCTACAATGTGTTAAACTGTCATAACTGTATATTATGCAAAACCCAAACCTCTGTGCAACACTGTATTAACAGTGTACTTACATGGTAACTCCTCAGTAACTGTCCACAATATAAAGTGTAAAATGGTCATAACTTACTCTGTAATATGCAAAACCCAAACCTCTGTGCAACACATTAAAAGTGTACTTACATGGTAACTCCTCAGGAACTGTCCACTTATAAAGTGTAATGGTTAGGGTCATTGTTGTGTACCACAGTAAATGCTAAACACAAGGTTACGTAGTGGATAGTAACCTCTGAAATATAAATGTGATAGTTATGCGTTGATAGATTCTGGGATATTACTGCATAGCACTTTTAAAGATTTACTCTTTATTTTATATTTTTTGATTTGACATTGTGGTGACCTATTTGCCTTTACAGTAAATTACAGTGTTCTGTAAACAACAAACAAGAATAGCCTACACTTTAAAACCTTAAAAATACCTTGTTTAATCGTTTAACCATTTTTTAGCATTTAGTTTATTTACCGTGAGACACAAAAAGCGGTTTCTCCAATAAAATACTACATAAATTCACAAAATACATCAATTTTATTAGCCTGATGTAATACAAATCTTTAGAATCCATACGTTGTTTGCAAGAAACAGATCCAAATTCAGCCCTTTATGATCTTCATCTCCATTTCTCAGCAGCGACCGCAAACGTCAAATCCCGCGCTCAGGCACGCTGGTGATGAATTCAAATTCAAAAAATGCGCCTTCAAGAAGCGTTACGACATGTTTTATGGCCGTGATATCAAACGCTCATTGGCTCTCGCCTGCTTCGTCACAGATTGCGACATGCCGTGTGTTTCAGTCGGTGTAGTAGGCTACATTTGAAATGGAGAAGCGCGCGCGCCTTCACAGAGCGAACAGAAACCGGATTAACATTTCCATGGATTAATAATTTATATTCTGATCTGTACCTCATGCACAACTATTATAATACTGCCAGAGAGGACTGCGGCTTCAACGCATCATCATTGTGAACCACTTTTGGTACCGGTTTTGACATTTTCGCAATAAACAAATTATTGTGAAATTTATAACGTTACTTGTCTGTCTGTTATGGTTTTTTTTTTTCTTAATAAGTGTATCCTATGTAGTTTTAAGGAATGGTTATGGGTAGGTTTAGGGGTATGAGTAGGATTAGTGGCTCAAAATATATATTTTAATGCTATTGTTAATAAAACTATGAGAGGTTTGGGTTTGTTGAGATGGTCTCTGTTATGACCGTTTTACGCTATATTAAGGGGATAGTTCCTGAGGAGTTACCATGTAAGTACACTGTTAATACAGTGTTGCACAGAGGTTTGGGTTTTGCTTATTACAGAGTAAGTTATGACAGTTTTACACTTTATATTAAGTGGACAGTTCCTGAGGAGTTACCATGTAAGTACACTGTTAATACAGTGTTGCACAGAGGTTTGGGTTTTGCTTATTACAGAGTAAGTTATGACAGTTTTACACTTTATATTAAGTGGACAGTTCCTGAGGAGTTACCTTGTAAGTACACTGTTAATACAGTGTTGCACAGAGGTTTGGGTTTTGCTTATTACAGAGTAAGTTATGACAGTTTAACACATTGTATCAAGTGGACAGTTCCTGAGGAGTTGCCATGTAAGTACACTGGTAACACAAGGGACAACTTTAGCTGTAATTCAACATAAGTCCTGCCGGTCATATGTGACCCTGGATCACAAAACCAGTCTTAAGTAGCACGGGTATATTTGTGGCAATAGCCAACAAAACACTGTATGGGTCAAAATTATCGATTTTTCTTTTATGCCAAAAATCATTAGGGTATTAAGTAAAGATCATGATCCATGAAGATATTTAGTAAATTTCCTACCTTAAATATATCTAAATTGTATTTTTGTAAGTGGATGCAGCACAATCACCAACAGAAATGGAAACCTTTAAAGGATATTTTCTCAATATTTAGATTTTTTTGCACCCTTAGATTCTCAAATTCAAATAGTTGTATCTCGGCCAAATATTGTCCTATCCTAACAAACCATACACCAATGGAAAGCTTATTTATTCAGCTTTCAGGCGATGTATAAATCTCAATTTTAGAAAATGGACACATAAGACTGCTTTTGTGGTCCAGGGTCACATATAGTAAATACATGGTACACATATGAATCATCATGATTTCAGTGTGTTCTTAACTGGTAACTACAGTATGGAAGACTGCGTGTGGAAGTGGAACAACTTGTGTGAATACATATTGTTGTTACAAAATGTAGTTACATAATGCCTTTTACACATGTGTACTTACTGTAGTGGAAAAAATTGTTGTTACCAATGTCCTGTTACACATTTGTACTTACACATACCTTTCCGTGGGTTGTTACATATGTGTAGTTACACAAATATTACAGTTGTAAATACTATGTACCAATGTGTATTTACACTGTAGTTACATACTAAGTACATATTTAGTAACCATGTAAGTTCACAGGTATTAGGGCCACTTAATATAAAGTGGGACCGTTTTTTTCCCTTTTAAGTAAACTTTCAGGGTAATGGCCTTTCAGGTTAATGGCCTTTTAAGACCACTGAATAAGCTTATTTTTGTTTATTTTTTGCTCAGGCCAGTAGATCTTCCAAATTATAAATGTAAAATAGAGTGCCAAACCACATTATACCTCAAAAGGCCCTTTATAATATAGGCGGAATTATTAAAAAAGGCAGCAAAAATGCTTAAATGTTCAGACACTTGGGACAAGGGGTGATAAATCAGATGCCTATAGATAATTTATTGCTAATGTTGAGCAATTCAGGGCGATCGACAATCTTCCAACTAAACTCTATTTTGGGAATGATGAAACTGCTAGCAATTTTGCTTCACATTCTGCTTTTGGAATATCCGAACCATGATCACTGAATTTAAGGACACAAGGCTTATGACAATAATTAATTTGAGGAGATTGAATTGCAATTGAGGCAAAATACCATTCACCATGCCTTGTAAATCTGAGAAATCGCTACCGTGGACTCGCTAGTAAAAGCGACCATTGTCCAGAAAACATAGATGAAAAAATGAATGAGTCTTGAGCTTTCATTGAACTTCAGGACTACATGACTACAAAATGTGTTGATTCTGGAGTCCTTCTCTTTTTGCTATCTGAGCTCCATTCTTTGTATGTAAATCGACTTCAGGAACTGGGTGTCAGGAAGCAAGTCAACAAAACCAGATTGAAAAATCATTTGATAAAAGGTATACAGTTCTTGTTTTCGAGGAGGGCATGAGAAATATACTAAGGGAAGCTCTGAGGAAGAGAGATTTCAATGAAGATACTCTCATCCTGGCAAAAGCTGCAAAGAGTATTAGAAATGACATATTAAACCATACAGAAAGATTCTTCCCCAGAAAGATGTCAAGAAACCTCACTTCCTTCAAGCCTGAAGTCTCTTATCTCTGTAACGGGTGACATCAAGGGAGTAAAGTTGGGAATCAAGGGGTTGTGGTTAACCTAGTATAAAGAGCAGTGGTAGGAACGAGAACAGTAGGTGCGTTTGTTTCTGGCCGGCGGAAATCGATCGACACTCATGTTCGTTTGCGAGAGGTTCGCATGTGGATGTGTTTGGATCTTTTGAGACAGGTATGAGCTGATTCGAATTAGTAAATTGTTTTAATATGGGGGGATTGTTTTAATATGAATAATAAAAGTGTTTCAATGCTTGTACTTTCAGCTCTACGGAGCCTAAATTGGAAAGGCCTTTGGGGCGGACTAGTTTTTTTCTTTTCTTTTTGTTTTGTTTGTTTGTTGTATATTGTTTGTTCCCCCACTATTTATTTATTGCAGCATGAGGACGCTACAGACTCAGTGGTTGAACAGAGGAGCTACCTTTGCATCTATTTTGGACTAACAGTGATTCACAAGGTTTTGTTTAATGAATTTAACTTATGGGTTGTTTTCTGACTGTGGTTGTGTTTTGTTTTTTTTTTTTTTTTGCTTTGACGATTTATTTTTGGCTTATAAAAAAGTATAATTCTCACACACACGAGGACGCTTTCATCACCAACTACCTAAATAGAAGGAGCTCTTTAAACCACAAAGCAAAACAAACAAAACACAACCACAGTCAGAAAACAACCCATAAGTTAAATTCATTAAACAAAACCTTGTGAATCACTGTTAGTCCAAAATAGATGCAAAGGTAGCTCCTCTGTTCAACCACTGAGTGTGTAGCGTCTTCATGCTGCAATAAATAACGAGAGAGAGAGATAGGTACCAACTCGTCTAAGTTAAGGGAATAACATAGTTTAATATGAAAAAACGGTGGAGTGTTCCTTTAATGTTAGACAATGCATTGACTAATGTTAACTAATGGGACCATTTTGTAAAGAGTACTCACAAAATTATTTGTTTTTTCTTGTTTTACATTAATTTAAAAGTGAGTTTAATAATATACTGTACATGTAAGTATGTTATTATTATACAGTATATGTACGGTATACATACATTTCTAATTTGGTCTTCATGCAGATCACGGTTTGTTTGTTGGAAATGCGAAAGCTGTCATGCGGACACAGGAGCACACTGTGATACCCAACCTTAAACTCCCTGTAGAAGGTGGTCTAAGTTCGGATGCACTGGAACTGTGGTGTGATTCCCGCGAATGTGAAAACATGAAAATAATGTAGGGTAGGACAGTGGTGATGATTTACCTTGGATATGAGCGAGAGTGAGCATGCAGTGTTGTCATGCATAAGGAGTGCAAGCTGAGTAGAAAATGAATGGCTCATAATCAGCTGTCTCAAAAGCGACAGTTTGCAGCAGAAAAGCAGCAGAAAGTATAGCCCTGAACGGGTCTCAAATCTAGGCCCTAGCCCGGCCCATGACCGACAGCTCATCAGAATGATCAGCCCGAGTCCGACCCGAGCCAGTTAAAAAATAAATAAATAAATAAATAAATAAAAAATACACAGCCTGCCCTATGTTACAGTCATAGATATGTTTTGTTCTCAATGGCAAAGTATTTACCGGTAAGTTTATTTTCATTTCTTTATAAAGTTAATTAAGAAAAATGTTGTTGTTTTTTGTTTTTGTTATGACGACCAAGCAGCCGACAGTGAGTTAAACATGTTTGATCCATTTATAGCCACTCAAATCAACACTTTACTTGGCTGCAATAAAATCCATATATATAAAACAACTTAAGCATATCACACAGACAGTTAACGTTAGTTTAAATGTTTGTTTAAACGTTTATTGTCATTTTTGAAAAGCTGAGGCAAACTGCTCTGCTGCTCAGTCGCAACAGCGCTCGCAAACTAAATGAGTTTATACAATACAATACAGAGAATGCAATCTAAACAAATCAAATAAATTACATTAAAAACAAACAAGCAGGTTATCTTACCTCAAAAATCAAGTCTTCACTACAGAACATTCCCATTCTTTTTTCCAATAATTTCCAACAGACTCATGAAAATATAGTCCAATCAAACAAAAAACAACCTCCTAACATGGCTAAGAACAGCCTCAGAGCATCGTGAAGAAAAAGCACAGCATCCACAGTGGAAGGTTTTAATCCAGTCGTACTTTTTCCAGCTGCGCTGAAGTCACGCTCGCTACCGGGACACTAAACACAGAACGAGCCGGCCGCGCGAATCTCAGATCGCGCCACCGGGAAACCTGTGTGCGTGTGCGTGAGCAGACTGTCATGTGTCAGTCATGTCAGTGTGATAAAATGTCTTTCTATGTTTGCTTTTCAATCATCATCTTCTCATATTTTATTTTAATTAATGTCTAAAATAGGCTATAAAAAAAGATAAGCCTAAAACAGGCCCGAGGCCTGGCCCGTGTGTGAACTATGACGTGAAAATTGGCCCGCAGCCCGGTCCTAGAAGCGTAAATAAGTCGGGGCCCGTCGGGCTGAAATGCAGGCCTCTAGCAGAAAGCTGCCTTAATGCGACACACATACAGTAGATACAAATGTTGTGGTCATTTGTGATGAACGCGAATTAACCAGTGTTCGATAGATTTGATAGCAAACGTCCCCAGTTTGAAAGCCCCCTAAGACAGACATGTTTTTTTAGAACAACATTTCTGCAAGAAATAGTCTTATAAAGTAAACATAGTATTTAGAAACATATGTTTCTTTTCACAGTGTAGGTCACAATGAGGTCATCGGTGTGTGCCGAGTAGGTAATGATGCCGAGGGTTTGGGAAGAGAACACTGGAATGAAATGCTGACTTACCCACGCAAACCCATCGCACACTGGCATCCTCTCATCGAGGTAAGAACACATGGACATCCTTGTTCTGCTCATGAAGGTCAAATTTAGTAATTGCTTGTGCAACAGGTCTAATACATCAGGCATGAAAACTGAATGTCCCAAATACAGAATTCCAACTTATAAAATTATAAAAACTGTGATTTGTTTGATATTCTGTTTAAATCCCTTGTGTAGTTTTACAAAGACAGCATGTACCTTTTCAAAGTACTGTACATATCTTTTTCATCTTTATCCTGTCTGAGCACCCAATGCTGTGTACATTTTGTATGTCTCCCTTACCCGACAGACTCTGTACATTTACACGACAACAACATACTAAAAAAGCAAAACTTTTTGCATACAGGCGACAATGTTGTCAAAACGATCCCCATTCACACGGAAATTACTAAAGCGCTGTATTTTGCATGCCAGATTAGTAGTTGGCGATGTCACTTTGTGAAGAAACTACAGGCCTAATGACTGAGCACGTAATATGCATGCGCATGATGTCACCATTTTAACAAATTAGCATTTTTTTATTACACGGAGGCGATAACGGTATCGTTTTCAAAACATACTTAAAATATATAAATATACTTAAAAGATATTCTAAAATGCTAAAATGTATTTTATTGCTGCACATTATACATCCAGTGGAGGGTGATGTTGTATAACATAATGACTGTGTAGGAAGGCTCATGGCCCAATACAATAAGTAACAATCACTGTCAGAATCACAAAAGTAGACAAACGATCAAAGTCTGGTAAATTATGGTAGAGATACCAACCATAAGACGCTTATTAGCCTATGTGTCTTACCTTAAAAATCATTCTCATAATCAAATCGTTGTAACGAGTCAATGTGTTTAAGTTCTGTTTTGTGATCTTGGTTTCCCCTGTCTTTGTGGTTTTTGGTTTAGTCCTGTTAAGTTTTCCTGCTCCTCGTTTGTGTTCAGTTTTATCACCTGTGTTCAGTTCATTATCCAATCATTCCTAGTGTATTTAAGCCCTGTGTTTTCCCTGAGTGTTTGTCGATCGTCGTCTATGTGTGGTTGTGTGTAACCTTTGAAGTCCTGGAGTTTTGTTCCTGTTTAAGTTTGGAAAGTTTTCATTTTGTAATTTAAAACTATTATATGGGAATTCCGTGTCCTCGTCTTCAGCCACCTGCACAGCAACCCTGACAGAACGATCGACCATACAATAATAAAAACGAAGATGAGCCAGAGGAGATGTCACCGGAGGAAAAAGGTGAAACAAATCAACACACCTATCCTCTTCCAAGAGGAGCGCTCTCTAGAAGAGTATGCGGGGCTGTATCTAGAGTTCTATGATGACGTGACTCAGGATGAGGAGGAACTGAAACAGAGTTTCTGGGGTGGTCTGAGGGACCCGTTATCCCAGATAATTCTTGTGAAGGACCTCCATCTATCCTTCCTGGAGTTCGTGGATCACACGCTGTGGGCGTGTGGATCCAACTACGTCGTGGAGGATCTCCCACTCCAACCCGTTCCACACCAAGTAGAGCCTGAGCCCGTCGCATGCCCGCCAGAGCCTGAGCCCGTCGCCTGCCCGCCAGAGCCTGAGCCCGTCACCTGCCCGACAGAGCCTGAGCCCGTCGCCTGCCCACCAGAGACTGAGCACACCGCACGAGAGTCCACACAAGAGGACACAGCGCTGATTGTGGTGTCTACTGCTCTTCTGTGTGTGTGGGCAGCACACTCGATTATGGTCCATGAGTCCAGCCCCGAGTTTCCTGATATGCTGGTCCCGTCCAGCCCCGAGTTTCCTGATATGCTGGTCCCGTCCAGCCCCGAGTTTCCTGATATGCTGGTCCCGTCCAGCCCCGAGTTTCCTGATATGCTGGTCCCGTCCAGCCCCGAGTTTCCTGATATGCTGGTCCAATCCAGCACGGAGCCCGTTGACCCAGAGCCAGAGCCCGTTGACCCAGCGCCAGAGCCCGTTGACCCAGCGCCAGAGCCAGAGCCCGTTGACCCAGCGCCAGACCCAGAGCCCGTTGACCCAGCGCCAGAGCCAGAGCCCGTTGACCCAGCGCCAGAGCCAGAGCCCGTTGACCCAGAGCCCGTTGACCCAGAGCCCGTTGACCCAGAGCCAGAGCCCGTTGACCCAGAGCCAGAGCCCGTTGACCCAGAGCCAGAGCCCGTTGACCCAGAGCCAGACCCAGAGCCCGTTGACCCAGACCCAGAGCCCGTTGACCCAGAACCCGTTGACCCAGCGCCCGTTGATGCCAAGTCAGTTCCCGATCCTGAGCCTGTCCTCCCCAAGAAAATTTTGGGGGGGCGCTATACGCCTTCGTCGTGGCCGGCCAAAGACCCACGGAGGCCTGAAAAAAGTTCACCACCACGGCCACCTGAAGGGTCTTCACCACCACGGCCGCCCGAAGGTCCTCACCGCCGTGGCCACCCGAAGGGTCTTCACCGCCGTGGCCACCTGAAGGGTCCTCACCGCCATGGCCACCCGAAGGGTCCTCACCGCCATGGCCACCTGAAGGGTCTTCACCACCACGGCCACCTGAAGGGTCTTCACCCGCCGTGGCCACCTGAAGAGCCTGCACCGCCATGGCCACCCGAGGGTCCACAGCACCGCCCTGGACCCCGAGGGTCCCACAGATCCGCCCCGGACGCCCGAGGGTCCCACAGACTCCGCCCTGGACGCCCGAGGGTCCCACAGCTCCGCCCTGGACGCCCGAGGGTCCCACAGCTCCGCCCTGGACGCCCGAGGGTCCCACAGCTCCGCCATGGCCACGCCCACAGCCTGCTCCACCGTGGCCACGCCCACAGCCTGCTCCACCGTGGCCACGCCCACAGCCTGCACCGTCGTGGCCACGCCCACAGCCTGCACCGACCTGGCCACGCCCACAGCCTGCACCGTCGTGGCCACGCCCACAGCCTGCTCCGCCGTGGCCACGCCCACAGCCTGCTCCGCCCTGGAGGCTTCCTGGACCTGCACCATGCCCTCGTCAGCCTCCAGGGCGCCCACCCTCCCACCCCTTTGGATGTTATACGGCGCGAGGACGCGCCTTCGGGGAGGGGGGAGGTACTGTAACGAGTCAATGTGTTTAAGTTCTGTTTTGTGATCTTGGTTTCCCCTGTCTTTGTGGTTTTTGGTTTAGTCCTGTTAAGTTTTCCCGCTCCTCGTTTGTGTTCAGTTTTATCACCTGTGTTCAGTTCATTATCCAATCATTCCTAGTGTATTTAAGCCCTGTGTTTTCCCTGAGTGTTTGTCGATCGTCGTCTATGTGTGGTTGTGTGTAACCTTTGAAGTCCTGGAGTTTTGTTCCTGTTTCAGTTTGGAAAGTTTCATTTATGTTATTAAAACTTTATATTGAAGTTTCCGTGTCCTCGTCTTCGGTCACCTGCACACCAACCCTGACAATCGTGTTCTTCTAATTCTTCTGAGGTAAATCCAAGGTGCACAGACCCAAACTCGACGAAAAGCAGAGCAGGACTGAAGTCGCTGATTCTTTATTTAGAGGTGATGAGGGCGTTGCGTTCCTTCACGTGGATCATTTGAATTTGAACAGCTCGCGCACGTGTGGGCGTGGTCAAATTAAAGTTAATGAGCTCGGGCTGGAGAAACTGTACATGTCGTTGCTTTCATACGGATTACTTAAACAGAGAATATTTGTTTTTGGTATTATTTACATAATTTAAAAATGGAGACTTAAAGCTTTGTAAAGACATAACTCTCACGTGTGGGTGGCAAGTATTTGCTGAGTTACAGATCATGTTCTGTCGCGTTTCAGAATGAACTTCACATAGAGAGAGACGAGAGAGACGAGAGACGTGTTTTCTTTATTTTATGAAAAACACAACATTTTGTTTTCATTATTAGTGTACACAAATAATAGTAGACATTTAACAGTTTTTATTGATATATAGCACTTGCCTGTATCACTTGCCTGTATCACAAAAATTGACAGAGTTATTCTCTTTTGCACTGATAAGAAAAAAAGTGAGCTGGTATCGCCGGCGATACCAGTAGTATACAGTATTTTACAGTCACTTATTACACAGTATTTCACCACATAAATAATTATAGAGATAAGAGATATTGATTTCAGATTAAACTGTTTTAAAATCGTACCTGTTTGTATCTTATAATCCAACAGTGTACAAAACAATAGTCACAAAATGGCTGCAGCTACGTTTGTATGAAACAAGAGAGAGCGAGTCCCCGATACTAGATGGCATCATTAAATAACTGTACACAAAATATTAATATTTAAGAGTTAAGAGTTTTAATATTTTATTAGCACACCAAATGCAAAACTTCCATGAGGAAAATCTGTTCCTAGCAAGCAAGTAACCCAGATGTGTTATCTGTTTTCAGCGGTTGTTATCTGGGAATAACATAGGATGGCGCGATTGACCAATCAGAATCAAGTATTCAACAGAGCCGCGTAATAACAAATATTAATACATTGTAGCGAATTAGCTCAAAAAGGGAATATATTGCATACATATTTTAAATCGCCCAAAAAGGAAATACATAGCCCATGTATTTGTATCTCTATGAATAGATAATTAATTACATTGAATTAATAATCAACTTTGAATAGCGCACGCTCTCCGTGGGCGTGTCACATTAACACTTAATAAGCTATAATTAGCTGAAAGGAAAAGACTGACATCTCTCTCTCTCTTCATACAGATTACATAAACTGAGAATATTTGTTTTTTATATAATTTACTTCATTTAAAAGAAGAGAATTTCAGCTTCATAACGGAAAATCTCTTGTGTCTCTGAGACAAGTATTCACTGAGTTATAGTTCATTTGCGGACGCGTTTCAGAATGGACTTCACTGACAGAGAGAAGGCAAAATTCACATCATGTTTATTTTTCTTTATTTGACAAAAGGCACAACACTTTGTTTTTGTTGTGAGTATACACAAAAAAATAGACACTTAACAGGATCAAATGATGTATAACACTTATATGTAAGATCAAAATCAACAGAGTATTTTGAGTAGGGCTGTGCAATATGGACAAAAAAAATCACGATTTCTTGATTTTTTTTTTCGATTTCGATTTTAATCACGATTTTGACACAATTTTGTTTAACAGTTTTAATGCATTCTGTGTGAATTTGAAACATATTTCCAAAGGAAACCAATTACAGCTTTATCATGTATCACTAAATCTGGTAAAATGTTACATATTGCTCTTTGTATTGTTGTAAAATACATTCATGAAAAACAAGATAACAAAAATCTAAAAGATCAATTATTTTATATATAGTCTACTATAAAATTAAGACATATTAAGGGTGCTTTCACACCTGGATCGATTGGAGACGTTGTTCCGAAACAAAGGGGCGTTTCCCTTTTGGCCCGGTTCGTTTGGTCATATGTGAACACAACAATCGAACTCTGAATCGGAACAAAACAACCGAGCCGAGACCGCCTAGAAGAGGTGGTCTCGGCTCGATTCCATACGAACCCTGGAGCGGTTCGTTTGTAGTGAGAACACAACCGACCCACGAACCGGAACAAATAAATATGTAGCCTGGCAACAGACGCCAATATCAGCTGATTTGTTGCGGGGGGGAGACGCGTGCGTATTAATGCGTAGGCTACTCTAGCACACACACGCAAGGTCTCTCGCGCTCCCCTTCTCTTTGTCGTGCGCGCGTGTAATTCCTAGCAGCTACTCACACGCATGGGCTCTCGCTCTCTCTCTCTCCCTCTCGGACGTCTGGTCACCCTATGTGTGTAGTGTCCAACATCCGGGAGATGTGTTCTTCCGACCAAATATCTGAGGCATTTCACCTCTTCGTAGCACCAAGTCAACCCGCGATTCATTTAGTGTTAGGCTACTGTTGTCATGGCGATGTCCCTCAATGAAATGTGCGACCTGCACGCATGAGGTAGTGACGTAATGGCGTAAGGAAAGCCCTGGAAGGGTGCGCGATTTGGAACGCTTTACAACAGTGTGGTGTGAACAGAGTGACATATTAAATTGATTCGGAACAAAGTATTCTGTTTCGGATCTGTTCCGGAACAAAACAAATCGATCCAGGTGTGAAAGCACCCTAAGTATAGCACATTTGTTTAATGAGGCAACAACATATGATAGATAGGAAAGAACAAAAAAGGCTATTAATAATCTTTCATTGAGCAAAAGTATTATGATATGATTATGAAAGACTCCAATACAGTGTGGCACAAAGCGCTTATGCGCATCCCGAGCGCAGAATGATGCGCTTGAAGCAACAGAGTCACGGTGCAGAGCTCTTCGAGTCCGCATTGAAAAGTTCAAAGCACAAAGGAAATACATATTGATGCATAGTGTATTATACAGAATCTATCTATGCAAAAGTTTATTGAGCCTTTTCTTTTTACCGTTTTAAATTTCAGTTACTGTGCGCATGAAGAACAATTATAGTGCTCTCCAGTGATGTGATCTAACAGACACATGGTAGAAATGAACAGTCCAGCAAGATAGTAATTTAATGTGAAACCATAGAGCTTTATCTACAGATCAAGTATAATAATATTAACATTGAATGATCCTCTTCTTGACTTGGAGAGAGTTTAATCGTTGACTGTCGTAACCGAACGTGACGCGCTGTTTGAACGCTGAATGGAGAATGGCTGAAAGCCGCAGCGGAGGAAACTACTTGTAAACCAATCAGGTGATGGCATTCCCGTACCTTCCCAGAGAAAGAAACTGGTGAGGCAAGCCCCTTTGCGCTAATATTTCCATACACTCGCGCTCCCTTCTGGCATGCGCATCTGTTCGCAGTTCACTGAATCTGTGGTACCCACCCGGTCTGTTCTGTTCTCGCGCTCAATTTAGGCGTGCTGCATTCTGATTGGTTCAGATAGCATACTGGGAGGTTGGAGCCGGGAGTGCGGAAAAAATCATGCTATGAAGCGTTTTAGAAATCGTGCATGCTCAAATCATGATTTTATTACGATTTCGATTAATCGCACAGCACTAATTTTGAGTCTCTTTTGCACTTATAAGAAAAAAAGTGAGCTGGTATCGCCGGCGATACCGCCGACCCCAGAGGGTTAATAAAGGTCTTCTGAAGTGAACTGAAGTGATGCGTTTGTGTAAGAAAAATATCCATGTTTAAAACTTTATAGAATAAAATCACTAGCTTCCGGCAGACAGCCGTACGCAAGTCGACTTACGCCAAAAGAGTAACCATTAAACTTGACGCAAATCATAATGACGAACACGGTTGCCCAGCCCTGTTTGTTTGAACCATGTCAAAGCTTACGCTACTCCTACGTCATACACATACATCGTCAAGTGTTACTCTTTTGGCGTAAGTCGTCTTGCGTACAGCAGTCTGCCGGAAGCTAGTTATTTTAGTCGATAAAGTTTTAAATATGAACATTTTTCATACACGAATGCATCGTTTCACTTCAGAAGGCCTTCCAAAAAATATACCCATTGACTTCCATTATAAAGCTTGGAAGAGCCAGGGCATGTTTTGATATAAGGGTGACTAAATCATAGAGTAATTTTAATTTTTGGCTGAACTATCCATAACTGTTGTTAAAAAATAAGACCTTATTGAAAAAATTAATCACAAATAAATAGAGAGCTAATTAAAAAAAAAATCATTGCCAGATTGCTCTGGTGATTTGAAGTCTGTCTGAAGCAAAGCTGATCTATTGTTAAGCAACATTTCCGTAGACAATTGAATCAAGGTCATTGTGGTCCTGCAGGAAAAAATCATACTCAAAATATCAAATAATAATAATATTATTAATTCCTTACATTTAAGATCAAAGATCCTCTTCATTTGTTATTCTTTTCTTTTTTAAGTCATTCAAATTCACATAGGGAAAAATTTAAGAATCAAGCACCTAGAAACATTACTGTCCTTACAGAAAGGTTAGAATTTCTCTGAAAACTATCTAGAGACTTTATAGCCCCTTTCACACAGCACTTTGAACCCGGCAAATTGCCAGAACGCCTTCTGTGTGAACGCAAACACGACCCGGGATTGATGCCGGGATCGATCCCGGGTTGAGGACCTAGTAACATTGCCGTGTTCAGACCCGGAACGTGCGCTGTGTGAACAAAAGCCAGAACCAATGCCGTAAGGGGTGTGTAATAGTGATGACGCATATGCCATCGCGCGACTCTGTTGCTCTTAGAAGAAAGTTTGTGTTCGTCATCAACAAAGAAAGAACGAAAAAATGTCTGCAAACTGGAATGAAGCAGAGACAGGAGCTCCTCACAATCCGCGCTGAAGCTGCGATCGTTCGCCAGCTCTGTGGAAAGGTGCGCGCGTGCACATGTTTTCAACGCGTACGTTACACGTCTCATCCTGACGTCACGCGGCTTTCCGGGACATTAACGGGTTGTGTGTGAACGCACTCACAGATCCCGGCAAATCACTGGCAGTGTGAATGAACCGAAATCAAACAATCCCGGGACAAATGCCGGGTCACATTATCCGTGTATTTTCCGGAATCTCTGTGTGAAAGGGGCTTATTTAAAGCAAAATATCCACTGTATATATAGCTCTGTCATTTGTGGCAGTGCAGGGAGCAAGAACAAATGATGTTCTCTAACAGCAGGTAGTTTTGAAGGCTGAGGTGAAAAGTACTGTGAAATCTCTTTTTTTTGCCTATTAAAAACAACTTATTTTTAACACTACCTTCCCACTTCAAATCTTCAACTTTCTACATAAGATCTCACATACTTCAGAACAAATTATCATTTTTATTATAATTATTAATAATCATAATAATAAACACAATTAGGTCTATTTTAGGACCATTGATTTAATTCTTGTTCTAACTATTTTTAAATGAGGGTTTTTTTATTACTTATTTAATGAATTATACATTTGGCCCCATTTTGTGTCTTCAACTTCTTTGTACTAATATATAAATGAATCTTATGGTACAATGCACTTAAAAAAATACCTGCATGTAATTACAGCAGTAATTATTTTCTGTAATTACATCTATAATTACACAGTTGACCCTTCCCTTACACCTTAAAGGGTACCTATTATTGTCAGGGTTGCTGTGCAGGTGGCTGAAGACGAGGACACGGAATTTCAAAGATAATAGATTTAATGACAAAATGAAACTTACAAAAATGAAACAAGAACAAAACTCCAGGACTTTCAAGGTTCACACACAACCATACATAGACGACGATCGACAAACACTGGGAGAAAACACAGGGCTTAAATACACATGGAATGATTGAATGATTAACTGAACACAGGTGATAAAACTGAACACAAACGAGGAGCGGGAAAACTTAACAGGACTAAACCAAAAACCACAAAGACAGGGGAAACCAAGATCACAAAAACAGAACTCAAACACATTGAATTGTTACAATTATGGCATTTAAAATGTTCCTAATAATGTTCTGGGAGTCCCCAACAACAGTTTTACATGCATGCAATGACAAAAAACACTTTTGTTGTCTTATAATATGGATTTATTTTTACCTGATTTGCTCACCGACTCCCTAATGATTCGTTTGACGACTCATTTGTCCAAACCCCTCCTTTGGGTGACGCTAATCGGCGGTGATTGGTCAGATGACGCAGTCAGTTATATTTTGCGTTAGCCCAAAGCTTAAACATATTGATAAAGCACTGCAGTACTACAATACGCTTCACATAATTTCACATATTTCAAAAAACAAAAAAATGACATTGGAGACCTAGAAGCTGCTGAGCGTAACTCTCACTCTCACACACACACACACACACGCACGCACACACACACACACACACACACACACACACACACACACACACACACACACACACACACACACACACACACACACACACACACACACACACACACACACACACACACACACACACACACACACACACACACACACACACACACAAGCAACAATTATTAATAGTACTTACAGGTTGTGATTCGGAGGAGGAAGCTGATCTAAATAAACTTGGTACTGAACCTTCCTATATCAGCCGACTCGCGAATCCACACTTGAAAGCATTTGTGTTTGTGAAGCGATCTTCATTAAAATAACGCGAACACAGCTCAAGGTGGCTATACTTGTGTGGTATAGTTGTAAATATAAACTCTAGCCACTGAGTCTTCACATGCTTGTCCCTGGGCAGTGAAAAAAAAAGTTTGCTTTTGATTCGCACTTCAGAACAGAGTCTCATCGACATGATGTTGTCAGGTTTCTCTGTCTGCTCGGCGCGCGCACTGAGTGGGCGTGTCGAATTCAAATAACTTGTACAAGTGACGTACGAAAGTTAGAGAAAATGCATCGTCCACATACAATCGAAATAAAATAGTGCTTTTGTAAAATAAAGAAAATACACAGGGTGTAGGTTCTGCCTCTCCGTCTTCGTGAACTTTATTTCTGGAGCACGTCTTTAAATTTAAATAAAACTCAGCGAATACCTAGGCATGAGCAATATATCTTTATAATCATTTAAGTGTGTACTTTTAAATGATATAATTCAAAACTAAAATAAATATTCTCTGTGTATGTAATCTATATAAAAATAGAGAGAGATGTCAGCCATTCTAATTATCGTTCTCGCAGCTCATTATTTTGCTAATGTGACACGCCCACGGAGAGCGCGCGCTATTCAAACGCAAATGATCTGAAGCAACACATGGAGACGTGTAAACGCCCACATTAACTCGGTAAAACACACTACATTTAGTCAGATTAATGTAATGTATCGTATTGTATCGTATCGTGATATATCGTACCGTGACCCATGTATCGTGATATTTATCGTATCGTGAGGCCCTTGCCAATACCCAGCCCTACCAGAGGGTTAACCCTCTGGGGTCGAAAACCGCATGCCCGCGTTTTGCTGGATTTTTTCCTTATCAGTGCAAAAGAGAATCAAATTACTCTGTTAATTTTGATCTTAAATATAAGTGTTGTACATCATTAGATCCTGTTAAGTTTCTATTTTTTTTGTGGATACTCACAATAAAAACAAAGTGTTGTGCTTTTCGTCAAACAAAGAAAAATAAACATGATGCGCGTTTTCCCTTCTCTCTGTCTTTGAGGTCCGTTCTGAAACGCGTCCGAAACATTCACTTTAACTCTGTCAATACTTGTCACAGAGATACGAGAGATGTCTCTTTATGAAGCTGAGATTCTCTTCTTTCAAATGAAGTAATTTTTTTTTTTTTTTTTAAATATTTCCAGTTTATGTAATCCGTTTGAAACCAAGGAGAGTTACAGTTTTTTCGCTCTCCCTTCATTAAATATAATTAGGTGAGCCCGCCACACCCCCAGTGCTTTTGACATGGTAAATAGGCGATATGCATCCCACACGCGGCATGCCCCCGATCACTGCATAACAACATGAAGATTCTTCATCAGAGATTCACTGATAGTTCATCGCGTTTTAGGGATGGAAGCACGCTAACGTTACTCCTTCAGAGGATTATGGACAGCTGGGAATAATTAACCTTTTCCTCAGTGGAATTTGAAACTCAGACGAGCGGTTGCATTTTGAAGAACGGATTGACCCCGAGGATACAAGTTCGGAGTAAGTTTAGTGTTTTATAATTCCTTTTCTGATCATAGAGCTCAAATGCATTTTCAGACTATAGTAAATATTAACTCACAACGTTCGTGTAGGCCTATACGCTCGTGTAAACTTTTTAAATAACTGCTTAGTTTGTAATGATTTAGTGAAATATATTGATCTGCAAGTTTTGTTTGAGTTCTCCTGTGGTCTAGTGGTTAGATCAATTGCCAAGCGTGTTAGAGGTTACAGGTTCGAATCCACCACTAGCATATTTTTTTCTCTCATCAAAACCGAATATGTTCATCAGTGGTTACAGTCTATATCAAACACACACGTATATAGGACACACGTTTGTGTGCATTTTATTTTGTGATTTCACCGGAATGAATAGTGTCCGCAATGGCAATAGATTGAAAAGCACGTTCTGTGCGCGCGCCGCCACAAGAGACTCACTGTATCCATGACACTGATAGCAGGACACGAGCGCTCAGCTTGAGTTCAAAAACAAAACATTGTAGCTCTAGATCTCTTATTTAAGAGCGGACTAAATGAATGATCTACTAGTTAACTAGAGATGTTTTATTTGTATTAGGTACAGCCGTTCATTGAGTGTATCAGTAAATGCGTGCGGTCGATGAGCCATAAACAGATACTCGCGGTTACGCAGTCTACCAATCAATAGATGTTTCTCTGTCCATCAACAGATACATTGTGCATCTATAATCATAATTGTCCATCAGTTTACTTTGGATAATGTGCTAACAGTTTTTTGCTTTTGTTTTGTTGTGTTTACATCGTCACCATCAGCCTTCAGAAATCATTCTGATATATTTTTTTTTAAAATCAATGTTGTAAACAGTTATGCTGCTTATTTTTTTTAACCTGTGATAGTTTTTTTAGGATTCTTTGAATGCACTTTTTTTATTTATATAAGCACTATATAAGCAATATTTTATATATTTTTTTATATAAAAAAAACAAGTTTGGTCTTTTTATGTTTTTTTTTTTTTTGAAAGGAAGTGTTAAGTGATATGAATGACTTTAAGTCTTTATGTTCTTAGGAAAGATTTCTATTTTGAATAAATGCTGTTATTTTTAACTTTTTATACATCGAATCATTCTTGGTTCAGGCTGCCTCACAGCACCTTGATGGGGCATTAGCACATTGGGGAGTGTCTTTAGTCTCCCCAGGTGTAAATCACATTAATATTCATGGGCATTAACACTCCCACGCATACAGCAGTAATGACCCAAAAACTGATGTAAGAAATTCAAATCGTTATATTGATCTTTCTGAAAGAGTGGTCAGAATGATTTTCACTTCATTTTGAAGTAAAAGTTCTAGCCTACAAGAATAGTAACTCAACAGTATTGTTTTCAACTATTCAGTATGTGTTAAATGGCCTTATTGCGGTGACATTTTTTTTCCCAAAACGTACTAACCACACATATTATTTTTTTTCTATAAAATGCAAACATGTACATCCATTTTGCTCACATATTATTGTAGCAGAGTTTGTGCTGAATACAGCAAATTTATATGTTGGCAAATGGTATGTTTTAAGTAGCTGAAATAAGCACAAATGTCAGGGCATACCAAAACACAGAAAGAGCCCGAAAACAGCTCGGACCCCAGAGGGTTAATGTAAATGTCTAATGCAGTAATGTCAAATCAGTGCAAGCATGACTGATGAAGTTTTGAGTGAACTAAGATGACTATAGTGCTTTGTTCTCCTATGCTTTCTGCAGTATCACAGTACTGGAGGGGGAAGCCAGGGAGGTTCCTGTAATTCCCTGAAGGCTCCTCCATCACCATAGCCTGAGGTCCAATTTCTCATCTTCAGACCAACAATAGAAGAGAATTTATGCACAAAATGTTCTGTCCTGGGATCCAGAGGCCCAAGATCAGAGAGCTCCAGTAGGCTGTTCCTGACATCAAAGGAAACGGTGTGCCATTTTCTTCTACCTGTGCACCTGGAAGTCCTTCCACTGCATGGGAAATCTTGATTGTTTCAGCTGCATGTTGAGTGGTCACACACTGTATGGTTATTTTGTGCTACTCATGGTGAATTGGAAAAGAAAATTAAGTGGAAAAAAGGGGATAAGAGTATTTTTTTGTTGTTCTCAAAGTTTCGATTCCAAGTAGATGTTTTCTAAATCAGTCTCGGTATGTGTTTTTAAATGAAGTGTCAGTGTATCACTCAATGCTCTTGAGGTTTGAATGTCAACTTCCCTTTTTAATGTATACCCTTCCACTGCGCATGAGTGTGTTTTGGTGTGGTAAAGTTCAAGATGTTCTCTGTTACTTGTTTGAAATGCTCTGTGGATTTTGTCATCAATCGTCATGGTGGTGAATTGTTTACAGACTTTGCAAGTAAAATGTTATTTTTCATGTTATTAAACATCTTTTTCTTACAAAACTATGCTTGTTGAAATGCAGTGTCTCTCGAGTACGGTAATCATTGTGCAAGTATAAGGGTGTAATGGTTCAAAGTTTCTTATCTTAAGATTTTGTGTCAAGCTTTTGGGGAAGTTGACACAGTTTTTTATTTAGGCATCTCAAATTCTTCTTTTCATGTAATCCTTGGCTGACTCGGAAAAAGATATAAATAACCATCTCAGAATGAATGGTTTTAGAGATACATCCAACGTGCCTATAGGTATTTTTCAGTACTTTTTTTTACACCAACGGCAATTTTTTTTTCTTCTTGTTTTAGGATAAAACAATCTCTCTCTCTCTCTCTCTCTCTCTCTCTCTCTCTCTCTCTCTCTCTCTCTCTCTCTCTCTCTCTCTCTCTCTCTCTCTCTCTCTCTCTCTCTCTCTCTCTCTCTCTCTCTCTCTCTCTCTCTCTCTCTCTCTCTCTCTCTCTCTCCAGGGTTCTCAAGTTTTATCAAAACCCCCAGTGGAGGCCCATCCCCACCCCACTCCCCAATTTTACCCATTGTTCATAATTAACCAGCACAAATTGAAATTATAACAATTGGTAAATCTGATAAATGATAGAGCAAGTCATCACATCAAATATACTCTTTAATGTTATATTTCAAAATTACAAAAATATAACAAATTGCTCCAAACAGTTTGGAAAAAAAAAATATTTGCATTTTTCCCTGACATCTTCGAAAAATACAAATGCAATGGCAATGATTAATGTATGTTTGGACAGGATATAAAATATTACCCAGAGCACTCTGCTTTAATGTAGCCTTAATGTAACTAGAAAGACTACAGTATATATATATATATATATATATTACATTAAAAATAAAATTTAGAAATACATCTTCCTTCCTTCCCATAGCCACTAACATTTCCCTTAGCCAAAGCTTCTGGCCTGGTTGCAAAGTAGTTGTATAGTTTTTGTCCATCAATAATAATGTATACGATGGGCTATATATATATTAAATGTTCTAGCCTAAAAATGTTAGACGAGCTTTTTTCCGACTTACCTTCTCCATCACGACCTATGATCACGACGTGTGTTCGCATGATATTGTTGGTTACCTAGTAACGAACATACGGTGGCCGAGAATGTGTGTGCGTGTGTTCGCGCCATGTCGCGGTGGCCGAGAATGTTCTGTCGACTTCCGTGTGTTCGCGCATCTATGTTGCCTAGTAACGAACGCAATCTGGCCGAGATACGGACGCGCTGGCGGCAGGAAACTTAGGGTGCTTTCACACCTGGATCGATTTGTTTTGTTCCGGAACAGATCAGTAACAGAATACTTTGTTCCGAATCAATTTAATATGTCACTCTGTTCACACCACACTGTTGTAAAGCGTTCCAAATCGCGCACCCTTCCAGGGCTTTCCTTACGCCATTACGTCACTACCTCATGCTTGCAGGTCGCACATTTCATTGAGGGACATCGCCATGACAACAGTAACCTAACACTAAATGAATCGCGGGTTGACTTGGTGCTACGAAGAGGTGAAATGCCTCAGATATTTGGTCGGAAGAACACATCTCCCGGATGTTGGACACTACACACATAGGGTGACCAGACGTCCGAGAGGGAGAGAGAGAGAGCGAGAGCCCATGCGTGTGAGTAGCTGCTAGGAATTACACGCGCGCACGACAAGAGAGGAGAGGGAGCGCGAGAGACCTTGCGTTGTTGTGCTAGAGTAGCCTAGCATTAATACGCACGCGTCTCCCCCCCCGCAACAATCAGCTGATATTGGCGTCTTTTGCCAGGCTACATATTGATTTGTTCCGATTCGTGGTCGGTTGTGTTTTCCACTACAAACGAACCGCTCCAGGGTTCGTATGGAATCGAGCCGAGACCACCTCTTCTAGGCGGGTCTCGGCTCGGTTGTTTTGTTCCGATTCAGATGCGATTGTTGTGTCACATATGACCAAACGAACCGGGCCAAAAGGGAAACGCCTTTGTTCGGAACAACGTCTCCAATCGATCCAGGTGTGAAAGCACCCTTATATTGTGTGCCTGAGCCTCGTATACAACGTTATTTAAAGCTCGCAGGACAACTTGGTTGGCATAGGCGTTATGCGAGCGTCAGACCAAACCGGAAACCATATTCATTACATCCGTTGTCAAGAAAGTGTTACCGCCGTAAGAACTAACAACGATATCTATGGATTTTAAGGTAATCAGCTAACCTCTAGTTCACTTTGTTATTGGTGTTTATGCCATTTAAATATTCTAAACGTTAGTGTGAAGAAAAATGAAAAAACTTTTAAATATCAATCTGCACATGCGAGGGACATTGGTTATGCTCATTTTTGCTTGCTCTTTTTAAGTTATCTGAGTAAAACCGCAAAAATTTTCATGAAGCACATACAAAAGACCTGAATCGGAAGCGATGCGATCTGTTTTCCGGCTTGGTCATG
This sequence comes from Chrosomus eos, assembly GCA_036326025.1. Taxonomy (NCBI): domain Eukaryota; kingdom Metazoa; phylum Chordata; class Actinopteri; order Cypriniformes; family Leuciscidae; genus Chrosomus; species Chrosomus eos. Next base: position 14,341,020 of record CM070824.1, read on the forward strand.
TGACGCTCGGCATAAAGCCTATTGCCTTGTCAGCGTGAGAAATACACGGTGTGGCGTGTGAGCGTGTGAACTGGTTGAATTGCGTGTGTCTCACGGCCAATGCGTGAGACTTGAGAACCCTGCTCTCTCTCAAATAAATTTCCTGCTGTACAGTATATCAGTTTATAAATATTAGAATGTTGACAATGAATTTCAAACTACAAAAGGCATATATTGAACCAGTAGTAAAATCCAGTCATTTTCCCTGCAATGACTCCAGACTTTTGAGATTAGTTAATTTTTCCATACTGAGTCTGACAGAAATGATTTGCTCTCATACAGCTCTAAACAAACATGCCCATTAAAACCAAAGCAACAGACGTGTTGAAAGTGCTGTGTTAAGTGTCACAGGGATGGTGCAACTCATGTCAGATGGCTCCGATTCACGGAGATTGATTTAGGCATTCATTGATCTGTTCGCTTTGTCGCCAATCACACTCCATTTGTTCCTGTCAGAGTCCCGAGCACTTGCTTTCATCAGATACATCTGTTTCCTCCAGATAGAGAATAGCTTTGGAGAATCTTTTGCTATAAAAAGAGCAGGATTAAACAAAAACATATGCTTCAGCACATTATCACTTATTTTGCATTGCATTCAAAGTTGGATGTGAAATATTCCTGGTCGATATCTCTAGATTTCAACCATATATAATAGCATTTTGTTGTACAATATGAAGAAGATGATCCACCTTGTTTAGCAGGTATCAACAAAGAAGATCATTTGCTGTTTTAGACACATATACCCTGGAAACATTTGCTATACTGTGGTAATTATTGTAATGTCAGAACTTTTACTCACTGATGCAGTTTATTTGCGGCCATGTTTATCATTAACTGTGTTGATCATGTACGTGGGTTATCCATTTTCATATGGTCACATATACATCAGCAAAATCGAATTTGCCAGATGGAAGTACAACTACAAGTTGTGTTTAATATTGAAAAAACTTGGAATACATAGCCTAAATTAATGACAAACTAAAATATTATGACTTTTATTATATTTATTATATCAAACATGTACAGTGTTGTATGATAATTGTTCCATTTAAACCCAACCGATCATCTGATACACTGTTTCCAGGATGGCCGCCTGATCAAAGTATATGTGAAAGAGTTCCTAGAAATTTCACCAGGTCAACTGGACACGGTCAAGATGGCCACACTTGAGCCCTCGTCTCCAGCCAAGATGGCCGCTGCCACGGCTGAGCCCTCGCTACGTCAGAGCCTATTCTTTTCCTAAAGGCTCGTACACACCGGGACGAATATCGGCTCGCGTTATTCGTCAGCGTTTTTCAACGCGTTTTTTGTGTTCACACCCAAGCGTTTTTCGCTGACGATGAGCCGAGTGAACATGCAAATTCATTCCCTGACATTAGATGGCGCTTAATGTACAGAAATACCCCGGTCCACAAAGTGCTTCTGACACTCGCTTGTCACTCAGAAGAAGAGAGCAAGTTTGTCGCGTTTGTCATATAGTTCTTTATTCTCATTGGTGTCTCTTTATATAGACAACAACAAGACCAGCAGCTCTACATTCATCTTGCCTTGCATCTTCCTCGTCTTATTTCTTCCCGGCAGAGTGTAGTAGACGGACGCTGTGTATCTTCTTCGCCATTACGTATGTGTGCTCGGCAAGACCGTTTTGTGTTTGAGCGCCCCCAAGTTGTGTTTTACTGTAACTTCAGAAGCTCAAACGTGAGCAAAACGCAATTCATTGGCGATTTTGACCGGCGCAAACTGAAAAAAACCGAGACGTTTTTTAAAAAGACGCTTTCGCGTGGCTTTTACGCGTCGGGTAAACACTCACATTGGCGCCTTTGTTAGTCACGAGGTTAACATGCGAATAACGCGCGCGATTCGTCCCGGTGTAACAGCTTAAGACGTTCGATTTCAGCATAAACCCATAACTCACCCAGAAGATTTTTTTTATGGGGGGGGGGATGCTCCCAGCTGTCACCAGTCTATGAGGCCGACTGCCGTTCAGTCAATACCTCATTCATAAAGCGTGTTTGTGTTTGTTTAAAAGCGTGCGGGCAACCCCTAGCATTACAATAATCTAGCCTTGATGTCATGAACACAGAACTAATTGTTCTGCATTTGTCACTGAGAGCATATGATGTAATTTAGATATATTTTTAAGATGAAAAAAAGTTTTTACAGACACTAACACGTGACTTTCAAATGAAAGATTGGTATCAAAGAGCCACCAGGTTCTTAAACGACGAAGAGACTTGACAGAGCAGTACAAGTGTTAAGGCAGATACTACAAGTGAATAGGGTTAAAAATTTTAAATAATAGATATCACCATGAAAACTTTCTCGGTTGATTACTTACACAAGTATTATTATAAAAAAAATGTATTAACAAGTTTTTGAAATGTGTATGTTTAATTATGCAAATTAGGCAATTATCTCATTAAAGGTGAATATGCATGTTTTTTTTAGCTTAACTGAACAGCTTCGGAGTTATTGGAATAGTTATATGACGTTTTTTTCGGGTTGAATGGTGGTCGTCTGACCTTCCCCCCTTGTCTGTGACGAAAGCACTCATAATTTGCCTGTGGCTCCAACGGCCTCCCTATGAATATCGTTCAGCTCTCGCAATGTAACGAATTGCTTTAGGCACTGCACACATACACGCCCCCATCCAGGATCCGGCTAGGCACGGCACATAGACAGTAAAGCATGGGCGTCAGTTTAATATTTTAGTTTGAACAGTCAAACTGTGCAGCCTCTCTGCTCAACCCGTAAATAAATGCATCGATCCGCAAGTTTTGTTTGAGTTGTTTATATTAATGGTCTAGTCACTGGTAATCTTTTGCCAAGCGTGTCAGAGGTTACGGGTTCTAAGTTTTTTTTCTCTCATCAAAACTGAATATGTTCATCAGTGGTTACAGTCTATATCAAGCAGGGAAACGTTTGTGTGCATTTTATTTAGTGATTTCACCGGAATTAATAGAGAGTCTCCACAACAGCGATAGATTGAAGAGCGCGTCCGAGTGAAGACTGTGCGCGCGCCGCCACAAGAGAACACTGTATACATGGCACTGATAGCAGCGAACATAAGCGCTCAGATTGAGTTCAAAACACATTTTAGCTAGATCTCTTATTTAAAGGGCACCTATTATGGCATTTAAAATGTTCCTAATATGTTCTGGGAGTCCCCAACAACAGTTTTACATGCATGCAATGACAAAAACACTTTTTTGTCTTATAATATGCATTTATATTTACCTGATTTGCTCAACGACTCCCTAATGATTCGTTCAACGACTCATTTTTCCAAACCCCTCCTTTGCGTGACGATAATCTGCGGTGATTGGTCAGATGACCCAGTCAGTTATTGTTAGCGTTAGCCCAACGCATAAACATATTGATAAAGCACTGCAGTATTACAAGGTATTGCTCTATTCTTTATGACAACTCCAATAACAACGACAAACATTTCACATATTTCAAAAAAATGTACATTGGAGACCTAGAAGCTGCGCTGAGCGTAACTTACACAACACACACAAATACTTATTGAGCATGCTGCTACAAACCACATACAAGCAACAATTATTAATAATACTTACAGGTTGTGATTCAGAGGAGGAAGCCGTTCCAAATAAAACTGGTACTACTGAACCTTCCTTCAGTATCAACCGGCTCGCGAATCCACACTTTAAAGCATTTATGTTTGTAAAGCTACCATCATTAAAATGACGCGAACACAGCACAAGGTTCGGGCTATACTTGTGTGGTATAGTTGTAAACAGGACCGGCGAGTGCTGTCGCTCTAGGGAAAAATAATTGTGCTGGCCCTCTATTTGCAACGTATACCAGCAACAACACACAAAGACCAATAAGCCATAGGCCTACATATAACGCAAATAGTGTGCCACGCACGTGTGCCCAAAATGTCAACAAAATTAAAGTTTATGCAGGAGACAAATGCCTGCTGGCATTTTTCTTTAAGCAGTCATGACAGGAATTTTCCAAATAATCACATTTCACCTCCTCAAATGACTATTGCTTGCAAATCTCTTTACATCACTTATGTGCGTAAACACACAAATGAAATGTCCGCAAGGACATTATATCATCAGCAGGTTCAGCATCTTAAATAACGAATAAAGAGCAAATGAAGCTTAACTTACGTTTCAGAAGCGCGCACGGCGGGCTTTCATCGCAGCAAAGCTCTTAACTGCATCCTCTATTTTGATTCTCTGAGCCAGTTCATGTAGTCTGTCTTGTTTCATTGTACTGCGATGGTAGTTTTTTATTAGTTTCAACTTTTCCTTTATAAGTCGTCTTTTTTATATTCGCAACCAGATAATTTATTTCGTTTCGACATCCTGCATTAGTCCCTGATAGGTGATTAATGAACGATCTGTTCATTGTGTATGTCACGTGACGCAATGAACGGATCACCCAAATGAACGTAAGACTCGGAAGGCAATGTAATTATTTATGTTCCCTCCCTGTAAATATTTTTTTACTGCATTATGATTTCTTAATTCAGAATATGATCACCATTGCGTAGGTGGATGTGATCGGGGAATTTGGCTGTTAAAAGTATAACATTTAAAGCCACTTAAATAAACGAAATGAATCGAATGACTCAAGAGAGTCAGTAAAATGATCCGAACTTCCCAGTCATGACTCGTGCGAGCAGGGGAGCGCCGGCGCTGTGGAGTGGCGGAAGCTCAGTAAATCATATAAATAACCTATTTTGTGAATTGTTCATTACTGGTTGGCACACATTTAGCCGCCCTTACAAAAGTTCTGCTCTAGGCAATTGCCTAGTTCGCCTATATGGATGCGCCGGCCCTGGTTGTAAATATAAACTCTAGCCACTGATTCTTCACATGCTCGTCCCTGGGCAGTGAAAAAAAGGTCGCTTTTGATTTGCACTTCAGAACACAGCGTCTTGTTGTCAACATGATGTTTTGAAGTTTTACTGGTGTCTGCGCGCGCAATGAGTATGGGCACAATGAGTATGGGCAATGGGCGTATCTTATTCAAATAACTTGTCAAGTTGACGTCATCTAGATAGAGAAAAAGCATCGTTCGTCTATCGATTCATATCAGTGACTCAGAGTCGACTCTTACTTTTGAGAGACAATAACTTTTTTTTATGGTGAACTTTCATAATTATCTAAAACTTTGCAGGATGATTTTGTTCACTTATTCCATAAAAGATGCCCTTCAAATTCACTCTATGCAAAATTTGTACCTTAATATTACAGCTTCAAAGGGGTATCATCAGGCCGTGAGTGCAGAGACCATTCTATGGCAGAGACGCTCTGCGTGGAGGTATTTACGACAGCAACGTTAAATGCAAGTACTCCATAGCAACTCTAGGGGTCGCAGTTTGACAAAAACAGCATCCCTGCATAGTGTGGCTTCAAATATGCACAATTTTGCATATATTTTTGGTAGATAGATCTGAACATATGATAAAGCCAGTTTACACACAAGATGAAAAAATAATTTCAGAGGGATTTCAGGATATATGCTTTCATTACCTAGGAAATCAAAATATACTGTCCATAGCCTTAAAAAATAAATTCTCGCCATATTTTATTTGATTAAAATGTCACATAAATCAGGCCAGGAATGATTTATAAACAAATCCATCTGAAAAAATATCTTCAGAATACTCCTAAGTGTATAACTGGAAAGTTTGGTGTGCATAGGCTGAGATGTTTGTATTGGAGAATGACAAAAAACTCATTTTGAGAAAATAATAGCATTTAAAGACTTGTAATGTAAAAAATCTTTTTTTTTTTTTTTTTGGTGAAACAACTATTTACAGACACAATATCTTATCAAATCATTAGCAACAACAATAAAAACCACCTAAATCACATTACAACTTTTAACACAGCATTTATGAAAAACAGTCAAAAGTCACGCATCTAAATGTCAGAGCATGTCACGTGATGCATCTGAACGAATCACGTTGTCAGAAATTGACATCAGCCAATGAGATTTCGGTTTTAGAGTTAAATGCCCATTGTACTTTCACGATTGGTTGCTGATAAAAAGGAAATTACCATATTTGGATTGACTACTTTTGTTGAATTTAGGAGAAATCTACAGACACAAACAGAAAAAAAGTGTAGTAAAATAAAGACCTAAATGTGTATTTTGAATTTTTTTTCACCACAAGTCTCGAAGAAGACATGTTATTGAAGACAAATAGCCCAACATCTCAAAATTGACCAGTGAAAAAAACCCGATGTTTTTGTCTGCTGTGTTTCGCCTTAAACAGTACTCTAGGTTATTACGTGAGGAAGTTTTTTGTCCAATAATTAGAATCTCTGTTTTTTTCAGAATTAAGAAATTGCTAGTCATCCAGTTTTTTATATCTGCTATGCATTCCGTTAATTTTGTGAATTGGTAAGTTTCGTCAGGGCGTGAAGAAATATAGAGCTGAGTATCATCAGAGTGAAAACTAATTTGCTTCCTAATGATATCTCCTAAGGGTAGCATGTACAGGGTGAACAGCAATGGCCCTAGTACTGAGCCTTGTACTCCATACTGAACATTTGATTGATAAGACATCTCTTCATTTACTGCTACAAACTGATGACGGTCAGATAAGTATGATTTAAACCCTGCTAGTGCAATTCCACTAATGCCAACATAATTTTTGAGTCTATTGAAAAGAATGCTGTGGTCGATAGTGTAATGCAGCACTAAGATCGAGTAACACTAATAGAGAGATACAGCCACGATCGGATGATAGAGCAAATCGTTTGTGACTAATGAGAGCTGTATCAGGACTATGGCACTGTCTAATCCTGATTGAAAATCCTCGCAGATATCATTTCTTTCTAAAAAGGAACATAGTTGTGAAGATACTGCCTTTTCTAGTATCTTTCACATAAAAGGTAGATTCGAGAGTTGCATTTTTTTGACAAGCAGTTTAATCACAGCCCGCTTAAAAGTTTTATGGTACATACCGGTATCCCAATGAGAAAGATAAATTAATGATATTAAAGGTGTCATGACATGTTTTTTTGTTTGTTTGTTTTATTATGTTCCCTTAGGTGCAATTATAGTATTACTATAGTTTTTTTGGACAAAACACTTAAAAATTTTTGTGATTTATGACCTTTTCCCACCCTGTTTCTCATCCTCTGATTCAAACAGTCTATTTTGGGGTGTCTCCCTTTAAGAGTTCAGTGTTAACGCCCACTGTTATGATTGGCTAACGTCAGGGCTTATGCATAAATTATTAACACACCCTAGTCAGAACATTTGCGGATTCTGTGGAACTGTTTACAATAGTAGCGGGTGCTGCCTGTGTGCAAGGCAGGGGTGTACCACGGACAAAATGCATGCACAGGCCATATTTGAAGATGCATCTTTTAAAGGGACTATATGGAACTTTTTCCCCAAAATAAACGTAACAATAGCCTTTTTATTTTACCATTTATGACTCAAACATCTCCTGTTGAGCATACTGACACCTTTTCCGCTCACAGTGGGTGCACCTATAAGCCTGTATCCTATTTTTCCTATTTTCTGTCGGGTCGGATTTTTCCCGCGCTGTCTGCGGATGTGACGTCAAGCGCGTTCATGTTAAAGGGTACCTATCATGGAATTTTGAAAATTACCTTTCATGCAGTGTGTAACATAGATCTAAGTGAACAAAAACATCCTGCAAAGTTTTAAATATGAAAGTTCACCGTATACAAAGTTATTGTCTCTCAAAAGTAAGAGTCGACTCTGAGTCGTTGATATGAATCGATAGACGAACGATGCACTTTCGTACGTCACTTGTACAAGTTATTTGAATTCGACACGCCCACTCAGTGCGCGCGCCGAGCAGACGGAGAAACCTAACAACATCATGTCGACGAGACTCTGTTCTGAAGTGCGAATCAAAAGCAAACTTTTTTTTTCACTGCCCAGGGACAAGCATGTGAAGACTCAGTGGCTAGAGTTTATATTTACAACTATACCACACAAGTATAGCCACCTTGAGCTGTGTTCGCGTTATTTTAATGACGATCGCTTCACAAACACAAATGCTTTCATTTCATCAAATGATTCGCGAGTCGCCTGATACTGAAGGAACGTTCAATACCAAGTTTATTTGGATCAGCTTCCGCCTCCGAATCACAACCTGTAAGTACTATTAATAATTGTTGCTTTTATGTGTGTGTGTGTGTGTGTGTGTGTGTGTGTGTGTGTGTGTGTGTGTGTGTGTGTGTGTGTGTGTGTGTGTGTGTGCGTGCCGTGCGTGTGTGTGTGTGAGAGTGAGAGTTACGCTCAGCAGCTTCTAGGTCCCAATGTCATTTTTTTTTTTTTTGAAATATGTGAAATTATGTGAAGCGTATTGTAGTACTGCAGTGCTTTATCAATATGTTTAAGCTTTGGGCTAACGCAAAATATAACTGACTGCGTCATCTGACCAATCACGCCGATTAGCGTCACGCAAGGGGGTTTGGACAATGAGTCGTCAAACGAATCATTAGGGAGTCGGTGAGCAAATCAGGTAAAAATAAATGCATATTAAAGACAACAAAAGTTTTTTGTCATTGCATGCATGTAAACTGTTGTTGGGGACTCCAGACATTATTAGGAACATTTTAAATGCCATAATAGGTACCTTTAAACGTTTCAGATCACTCTGCACACCGCTAGTCAGAAATAGCCTACACTCGCAAACTTATCTCAAACAATATAGTTTTTGACTGTTCTACCTCTCTAAACATAATGTTGACTCCTTGCAGGCAGCAGATGACTTGTGAATGTGCACGCATGTACGAGCGCTGCGAGCAGTGTTGCCAGGTCCGTATGCAGGTCCGTATGCCTGCACTCAAACCGCGGGTTGTTTGTGTAGTGGAACATGATTGTTATCGGGGAAACACCCGGGAACGCTATTTGACTATTTTTGGCCGTGATTGGATTAGTTTTGATGAGCAATTGGGCTGGTTTTGTTGTGCAGACCTGGCAACCCTGGCTGCGAGAGCGAGCAGAAAGGAAGAGCAGTTCTGTTTTTGGCCACAGGTGTCAGTCGCGAGTTTAAATTTCAGAAAAACACACATAGCCTCTTTAAAGGTATTGAATTAAAAGTCTGTGAATTAATCCAGGGTATGACGATCAACACTTGAATGATTTGATGACTTCTGTGTTTGTGTTTCTATAAAGTTAGAAAATACAATGTAAAGTTTTATTCTATCAATTGTAATTGCAGTACTACAAAAAGATGGACTATATTTTTAGGCAATGAAGCTTTTAAGATTCTTATGAATAGAATTATGATGACACAGGTCATAATTAGGCTATATAAATAATACCCCTTGTGAAAAAGTGCACTTTAGTGTACTTTTTAAAATGTACTTATTATACAAATAATATACTTTAAAGGTATACACTTAAGTCTGAATTAAATGCAATGTTTATGGCGCACTGAATGCATATTAAGTGTAATTAATTTAAAATGTATCATATATTATGTTGAAATAAAATGTAATAAGTTGCCATTATGAGTGAGTTTTTGGAACAACTGAAGTGGGACTTTAATACAACTTTCATAATTGCTTCTAGTGTATTTGAAATATAGTTAAAGTGCACTACACTATATAATGACACGCAATTACATTTCTCTTACGAGAGTATCTCTCGTACTGCGTAATATCTTACGCTAAGGGGAAAACTCTTTTCCACGAGATATTGAAGCCAAAAATTATCCTTAATTTTTTTTAATGTAAAACGCTTTGCGGCAGCAAGCAGACATAGGCGAGACAGCTCGCGCGCCTATTGGCTGCCCTGCGGCAACAGCAGCAGCCTATCGAGAGTGGCTCTGCGTGACGTCACGACGAATGGGGGCCTTTCGCGCCCATATAGTCACGTCCCGCCAGAAAGGGCGTGGTCTCGCCCTATAACTAGGCTCGATAGCTGCTCTTACGTTATTTTTCATCTCTTCAGCGAAGCCTCCCGCATCGCTGGATCCAGAGTGAGAAGCCGCGCCGTCGACCTGTAGCCTTCAGCGGGACGTGCCATCGAGTCTGGAGTCGCTGGCCTCGCCGCCTTCAGCCGCCGTACCTGCTGCGCTTTCCGGCGTACATATCCTTTCCTCTGCTTAGAGTGTGTGTGTTGCATTATTTGCCTTTTTTTCCCACCCCTCTAAAAGAGCGGCGTCTTTTTAAAGATGCCTTCCTGTGGTTCTTGCCGAGCCCCACTCAGCGATGAGGACCGCCACGTCATCTGCGTGTCCTGCCTGGGTGAGGATCACGCGGCCACCGCGCTCGCTGACGGCGGATGCCATCATTGTGAACGCTTGCCTATGGTGACTCTGCGGACTCGCCTAGCTTCGTTCTCCGAGCCCGCATCCCAGCCCGCCGTGATGCCGCGCCGCAAGAAGCGCCACGCCCAGCGCGCGCCCGAGCTATTTCCAGCCCGCCAAAGCTCGCCGGTTCGCCCCGCCGGCTTCGCCGGCTTCGCTCGAGTCGCTCCCAGACGGACAGCGGCCGCCGTCTGCCGCCGCGTCCGCACTTGAGCTCGACGAACTTACCGGAGACGGCATTGAAACTGAGCCGATGCGTCCGCTCTCTCAAGCCGTGGATTACATCGGCCTCAACTGAAAGGCGCTCGCGCAACTAACGCGCAATAGGCTGGACGGACGCTTTCTCGGGAAAGACGAAGCTCCGTCACAGTCGAGACCCGCGCCTTTCCCCCCTGAATGGTGAGAAACATTTGTGGCTAACGCTATCCGAGATGACGGAAGCTGAGCGCTCCGTGTTCCTCGACGTTCTCGCTCTGCTGGACGCCGCCCCCCTCAGCGCGGGCCCCGGCCGAGGATTGAGATAAAGCCCGAGGTCTCAAGGCCTTCCTAGTCTCTCTAGGAAAGCGACGGTGTTCAGTTCCCGCTGCGGCCGGATTTCCACCAAAACTTCTCGCTCGTTCAGTTCCAAGCAATGTGACTGTTCCAGTTTATTTCGCAGTGAGCAAGCTGGTTCCACAGCCCGCTTGCCTGCGCACAAAGGCCGTCGTTTCGGCTAACTAGCAGCGCCGCCAGGCCCGAGATCAAACACCGCACTCTTGCTCTGCTGGACGCCGCCCCCCTCAACGCGGGCCCCGGCCGAGGATTGAGGTAAAGCCCGAGGTCTCAAGGCCTTCCTAGTCTCTCTAGGAAAGTGACGGTGTTCAGATCCCGCTGCGGCCGGATTTCCACCATAACTTCTCGCTCGTTCAGTTCCATGCGTTGTGACTGTCCCAGTGTATTTCGCAGTGAAGCAGCCGGTGTCTCAGCCCGCTTGCCTGTGCACAAAAGCCGTTTCTATGGCTACCCAGACAAATCCAATAAAGAGTGCATTTTCTGGTGTTCCGGCCACGGCCGATGTGTTACGAGTGTTGTAAGAATGCCCACGTCCCAGTGCCCATTCCCACACCCAGACACAGCCCGCCACGGTGCAGGGCAAGCACAAATAAAACCAACTCATGTTGGTTGTGCAGAAAAAGTCCCTTGGTTTCTGTAAAAACGAAACTAACACACATTTAGTCGGTGCGAGCCGACAGGTGTTCATCCGCAGTGTCCAGTCAAAATGTGCCCGCTGTCTCGCCCCGCATTTCTCACAGACACGTCCGAATCTCACGGGATTCCCCCGCTCGCTTTCTCTGCGCGTACCCGCCATAGAGAAGCTGAGCGCGGCCAGGCTGCCCGCTGTGATTCAGCGCGCACCCGCTCGACGCTGTAAACACGTGATTTGTTCCCAGTACCGGGTCTCGAGCCGCCTCCTGCCGCGGCCAGAGCCCAGATTTCTTCTACCCAGACATCACGAATGCGTGGTTCGCTCCCGGGTTTTCTCTGCACAACCCGTCACAGAGAAGCTGAGCGCGGCCAGGCTGCCAGCTGTGATCAGCGCGCGCCTCGCACGCTGTAAACACAGCAGTGATTTAGTCGGCGCGAGCTGACAGTATTCTCAGTGTAGTAAATGTGCCCGCATTAGTAAATGTGCCCACATTCCCTCACACGCGCCGAATCCCACGGGATTCGCCCCGCTCGCTTTCTCTGCGCGTCCCGCCATAGAGAAGCTGAGCGCGGCCAGGCTGCCTGCTGTGATCAGCGCGCCCCCCGCCTCGAACGCTGTAAACACGGTGTTGTGTTCCCAGTACACAGGGGCTCTCGAGCCGCCGTCCTGCCGCGGCCAGAGCCCAGATTTCATTCTACCCCTAGCTATTCACGCAGATGCGTGGTCAAGGCTTCCCGGGGTATCAGAATGGGTGTTGAACACTATAACGAGAGGCTGTTCGCTACAGTTCGCTCGACGCCCCCGCCGTTATACGGCGCGAGTCGAAACTACGGTGTAAAGCGAAGTGTTTCATCTACTTCGAGCCGAGATAGCGAAACTACTGAGAAAAGGGGCTATAGAACCTCTATCTCAGGGCGAAGGGGGCTTATACAGCAGATATTTTCTGGTACCGAAAAAAGATGGTGGGCTCAGACCCATTCTAGATCTGCGACTGCTGAACAGAACGCTCGTGAAGCGCCAGTTCAGAATGCTTACGACCAGGAAAATCCTCGCACAAGTGCGCCAAGGAGACTGGTTCATGTCAATAGATCTGAAAGACGCCTATTTTCAAATACAAATAGCGTCCCATCACAGGCGATTCTTGAGATTCGCCTTCGAGGGCCAGGCATATCAATACACAGTCCTGCCGTTCGGCCTGTCCCTAGCACCCCGTACGTTCACGAAGTGCATGGACGCGGCCCTCGCCCCCCTGAGACTTCGGGGCATGCGAGTTTTGAACTACTTGGATGATTGGCTGATTCTAGCTCGTTCACGAACGGAGCTCGTAGAACACAGGGCCGCATTACTCGAGCACCTCGAGGAGCTGGGCCTTACAGTCAATTGGGCGAAAAGCTCACTGCTCCCCAGTCGGAGAATTTCCTTTCTGGGAACAGTGTTAGACTCGCTATCCATGACAGCACGCCTGTCACCGGAGCGCGGATTGAATATTCAGCACGTCGCGAGATCCTTCCGCCACGGCTCTATAGTCCCGCTCAGAAGGTTTCAGAAAATGCTGGGTCTGATGGCCTCAGCAGCCTCCGTACTCCAGTTGGGCCTGCTCCGCATGCGCCCACTGCAGCTATGGCTAAAAGCACGAGTTCCCCCCAGGGCGTGGACCGCAGGTCTATTTCGCCTCAGGGTCGACCTTCAGTGCATTTCGGCTCTGAAACCATGGAAAGCAACCGACTGGTATCAGTCAGGTGTGAGTCTGGGGATCCCCTCGAGTGTGAAGGTGGTGTCTACGGACGCCTCCACTTCGGGGCAGGGAGCGCTGCTCGAGGGCAGACCGCTAGCTGGCCTATGGTCAGTACGGGAGAAGCTCCTTCACATAAACTGCTTGGAATTAATAGCAGTCGACAAAGCGCTACGGCGCTTCTGTCCCCAGATAAAAGGCCACCACGTATTGGTCCGGTCGGACAACATGTCAGTGGTGGCGTACATAAATCGCCAGGGCGGCGTCAGGTCCCGAAACCTTTACAGGCTGACGGGACGCCTCCTTGTCTGGGCTCAGCACAACCTGCTCTCGCTGAGAGCGGCGCATGTGCCTGGTCACCTAAATGTGGGGCCAGACAGGCTGTCCAGAAACAACGTCCCAGCAGGAGAATGGTCTCTGCACCCGCAGACGATCCAGCTGCTGTGGGAAACGTTTGGCAAAGCGCAGGTGGACCTGTTCGCGTCCCAAGAAAACGCTCACTGCCCGAGATTCTTCTCGAAATGCCGGGAGGCGCTGGCCCATGTTTGGCCCCGCCGCCCCCTATATGCTTTCCCCCCTGTCTCACTCCTGCCTCAGGTGTTGGAGCGAATCAGGAGGGAGGGATGCCCAGTGCTACTCATAGCTCCGCTCTGGACAAACCAGTCGTGGTTCCCTGTCCTGATGCAGCTGACCAGCGCTGTCCCATGGCCTTTACCGCTGAGGAGAGACCTCCTCTCTCAGGCGGGAGGCTCGATTTGGCATCCTTGCCCGGATTTGTGGTCCCTGCACGCATGGGCCATCAACGGGTACCCGCTGACCTCCCAGAGGGAGTGTTAAACACGATCGCGCAGGCTAGAGCCCCGTCTACCAGACGGCTCTACACCTCGAAGTGGTCTGTGTTCTCTGCTTGGTGTCAAGCGCAGAGCTTTTCACCTGTAGACTGCGGGGTTACGGAAGTGCTTTCCTTCCTTCAGGAGCTACTGGATAAGGGCAGGACCCCTTCCACGCTCAAAGTATACGTGGCGGCCATAGCAACGTTTGCAAAACCGGTGTCTGGCCAGTCACTAGGAAAGAACGACTTAGTCGTGCGTTTACTTAGAGGAGCTCGGAGGCTAAACCCTCCCAGGCCCCCTTCAGTCCCGACATGGGACCTTTCCACGGTCTTGGAGGCCATGAAAGGTGCCCCATCCGAGCCAATCCAGTCGTCAGACATGAAACACTTGTCTTTCAAGACAGCGTTTCTTATGGCTCTCGCTTCAGTGAAGCGCGTAGGGGACTTGCAAGCGCTTTCGGTGAGCGCGTCATGCATGGAGTTTGGACCTAATGAGTCAAAGGTCATACTCAAACCGAAGCACGGCTACGTGCCAAAATCCCTCAACACACCGTTCAGGGCCCAGGTGATTTCCCTGTCTGCCCTTCCGGTTCTCAATGAGGAGAAGGACGCGAGTCTCTTTTGCCCTGTCAGGGCACTAAGGGCTTATGTGTCCCGCTCGTCTGGTTTCAGACAGACTGAGCAGCTTTTCGTTTCGTTTGGCGGCCGTGCTAAGGGACTTGCCGCTTCGAAACAGAGCCTATCCAGATGGATAGTCGGTGCCCTTGCGCTGGCTTACACTTCTAAGGGCCTACAGTGCCCTTTGGGTGTTAGAGCGCACTCCACAAGAGGCATGGCCTCCTCGTGGGCATGGTCTAGCGGGGTTACCCTGCAAGATATTTGTATGGCCGCGGGCTGGGCCTCGCCGTCTACATTTATAAAATACTATAACCTGGAGGTTCCCGCCTTACAAGCTAAGCTTTTGGCGGTATAAAATTCAGTGCTATCTGCCCGCTGTGCGGCTCGGATACTGAGTTTGACCTGCGTATTGCTTCACTGACCGGTACAGCAGCTCATTAAAATGTTGACACACTTGTGGCCACCCAGTTCAGGCTGAATGTTCACCCTGACGGTATGGTCTATTTGTCACATGATTAGCTCCTTTCGGATGCTATTTACAGGGAATGATGCTTCTAGCCTCTCTTCCCTCACTCTCTGTGAGTTTATGGTGAGTATGCACTATATGCGCCCCGGGCTTCGGCCCCTGGGACTTTGGTGTTGGATCCCTACCAGCACAGTGTGTTGCATTGTGTTCCCCATAGCGTAAGATATTACGCAGTACGAGAAATACTCTCGTAAGAGAACGTACTCGGTTACTAACGTATCCTCGGTTCTCTCTAGAGAGGGAACGAGTACTGCGTATCTTGCCGTGCTTGGAATACGCTCTGGTTCGCTTCGGCGATGAAAACCAACGTAAGAGCAGCTATCGAGCCTAGTTATAGGGCGAGACCACGCCCTTTCTGGCGGGACGTGACTATATGGGCGCGAAAGGCCCCCATTCGTCGTGACGTCACGCAGAGCCACTCTCGATAGGCTGCTGCTGTTGCCGCAGGGCAGCCAATAGGCGCGCGAGCTGTCTCGCCTATGTCTGCTTGCTGCCGCAAAGCGTTTTACATTAAAAAAAAAATAAGGATAATTTTTGGCTTCAATATCTCGTGGAAAAGAGTTTTCCCCTTAGCGTAAGATATTAGCAGTACTCGTTCCCTCTCTAGAGAGAACCGAGGTTACGTTAGTAACCGAGTACGTTTTTCTCAATTGCTTAAACACTATAACCAGGCTTTTGAACTAAAATTTCAAAACCATAATGCCATTTATCAAAAAGCACACCCAATTCACTAAACTATAAACACTGTATGAGCCATATTCATTTGGTATTATATTATGTAATTTTGTCCTGTGCCACTAGGGGGCTATATGTGCTTTGTGGCTCAGCTGATCTCAGGTCAGCCTGGTTAATCCATTTAACTTGGAGGAAACCCAGACACAGGTGTTGCTGATTTGGGAAGCAAACAGTTTTCGATTGTGCCTAGTGTCTTGCCTTTGTGGTGATCAATATGGTTTGTTGTTTTTGTTTGTATGTATTATGAGTTAAGATATTGCCGCTGTATGATATATGGAAGAAAATAAACTTGCTAGATAATAGTAACATTACTGAACTCTCCGTTTTTGATATGTGTGAGATCACACGGCACACGTCTAAACTTAATCCGCTGTATTAGCAACCAGTACTAGACTTCATTTAGGATTTAGTCAGTACATTTAGGGTCGAAAACTGCTTCAATTTGGATAATCGTTCATCGCAAGGACGCGGACCTGTTATATTGTGGATTTAACAGTGTTCGTTTGGAAACCACGGATGTGAGGTGGGCAAATGTTTGGAGTTGCCGATTGCTGAAAGGAGCTGCACCGGAGCGAGCGGGTCACCGGAATACCAGCATCATCACATCGGAACATCATTCATCAAGCCGGCCAACGCTCTATTGGGGTACGTGGTGATCAGCGCTGATATTATGAATGGCCATGGTAATTTGTGTGCACACATTCGCGTAAAACCAATGCATTGGTAGCAACTCGCAACCGTCTAAAAATAACTGCGCGCGTCTAGAAGAGTTGTTGCGCAACACAAAACTATTTTGCGAGCTCATTGATTAATAAGCCAATTCGCTTTGTGTGGTCATTATGGCTGAAAAGGAAACAGGCCAGCTTGGCCTTGAGACTGAACTTTGTGTGGGTGTAGGGGAAAAATCTGTAACTGAAAAACGTGTGGTTAAATTAACACCCAAAGCTTTGTTGGAAAAAATAAGCTCTTTAGAAAAGGAAAGAAAGTCTAAATTTAGTAAACTGTCGAACGCAAAATAATCTATTACTAAATTGATGGGTGAAAAAGAGCATGTACGCGAGGTTGAAAATGAATTTAACATGTTCAATAAGTTGTGTGACGAAATACAGCATGTACATACATCTTTATTGGGTTTTTTGCCTGCTGATGAAGCAAACAAACATGAAATATGGTACCAAGCTAAAATGTTGAATTTCAATGAGTTTTCAATGGGTACAAATCCATGGTTGTATGACACTAAAGCTGCTTCAGTTACTAAAGCGGATGATGATCAAAAAGGTTTGGCGATTCAAATTGAAACTCAAACTGTTGATGTCAATGTTGAAAATGGAAATGAGATTGATGTCAGCAATGGAAGAAGCCATGCTGGTGGAAAGGATGAGGAAGAGGATCAGATTGAACCTCAAGACAGCATTTCAAACGTGCAGTCAAGGCACCGTGGCTCAAGTAGCGGATCCTCTAGTAGCAGATCCTCCACTTCTTCAGCCAGACGGAGGGCGAGGGCGGAACAGGCCGCGCTCTTGGCTAGAGCTGCTGCTTTAAAGGATAAGCATGCATTGGAGGAGCAGGAGCTCAGTTTGAGGAGAAAGGAGCAGCTTGAGCTGGACACTGAGATAGCTGCCACTTCTGCTAAGCTAGCAGTGCTACAAGTTGGTAGTAGCGTCCATTCAAGGCAATCTGATGGAATGGCTTCCTATATAAGGAAAAGGGCTAGATCTAAGCTCCCACCCACCTCTCTCAATCCACAGGCCTCAGTATTTGTGCCTCTGCCCTCACAGCGACACGCATCTCTACCAATACAAAGCAATGTTTCACCAGTAGCCAAGTCATCTATATTGCCAAAGCCAAGTGTCATTCAAAACTTTCAACCCACTCTAGACCAACAAGTGTTTCAACCCCTGCAAGGCCAACATCAGACAGCAGGTCTCTACAATTTGCTGCAACAACAGAATGATATAACAGCTCTTCTTGTTAAAATGCAAACTTCACAGCTGCTGCCGCGCCGAGAAATTCCAATTTATGATGGAGATCCTCTAAGGTTCAACACATTTATGAAGGCGTTTGAACACTGCGTGGAGGCAAAGACAAGCTGTAAAGGAGACTGTTTGTACTATCTTGAGCAATTTACTAGGGGGCAGCCAAGGGATATTGTGCGCAGCTGCCTTCATATGACTGCAGATAAAGGATTCGCTGTTGCCAAAAAATTGCTCAAGGAGCACTTTGGAAATGAGTTTAAGATAACAGAAGCATACATGGAGAAAGTTACAGGATGGCCAAGTATCAAAGCTGAGGACCCCAAAGCGCTCAAAGCTTATGGACTCTTCCTCCGTGAGTGTTCCAACGCAATGGATGATCTTCAGTACTTGGAGGAACTTAACATGCCAGCAAACATAAAGATTCTGAGTCAGAAGCTTCCGTATAAACTCAGAGACAAGTGGAGAGCAAGGGCATGTGAGATACTGGAGAGAACCGGTCGAAGAGCACGATTCTCAGACATTGTGGAGTACATCGAGTGCCAGGTCAGAATCATTTCAGATCCAGTCTTTGGTGACATACAGGACACTTTACCTGTTATCAAGGGAGCTACAAGAGCAAGCAAGTCACAGGTAAAACCTCAGTTGGGAAGAAAACAGCTTTGCAACACAGGTGGTCATTGAGGATGAATACAGCAAAACAGATAGTAACAAGAAGGAAAAGGCTCAGATCAAAGTGACATCCTTTACCAAGACTAATTCTATTTCCTGCCTGTATTGTGCTGCTGGTAATCATGTTTTGGAACAATGTTTTAAACTGGGAAAAAAGACACACAGGGAGAAACTGGACTATCTAAAGGAAAAAGGTCTGGTAACACTTTATTTGAAGGGGTGTGCATAAGACTGACATGACATTGTCATAAACATGACATAACACCTGTCATGAACATGAAGGAGTCTTTATGAATGTTTATGACTGTTGTCATTAAGTGTCATTCGGTAAATTATGACACTTTTAATGCAAAGTTGACATTGTTTAAAATGTCTTTGTTATGACAACTTGACATTAACAAAGACAAAAATGTCTTTATGACAACTTGACATTAACAAAGACAAAAAATGTCTTTGTTATGACAACTTGACATTACCCAAGACAAAAATGTCTTGATTATGACAACTTGACATTAACAAAGACATAAATGTCTTTGTTATGACAACTTGACATTAACCAAGAAATCATAACCTGTCAACCTGTCACAAATATGTCATAACAGGTCTAATTATCAAACATAAAGCATTTCGCTGTGTAATAACCCTTAATGACATCTTTATAACTAGTACAATGTGTTCCACTTTACTTGAGGACAGGTAATATTCATGACACAGTTATAATGGTGTCATGACGGCCAAAGTTGTGACAGGTTGACAGGTTATGATTTCTTGGTTAATGTCAAGTTGTCATAATCAAGACATTTTTGTCTTGGGTAATGTCAAGTTGTCATAACAAAGACATTTTAAACAATGTCAACTTTGCATTAAAAGTGTCATAATTTACCGAATGACACTTAATGACAACAGTCATAAACATTCATAAAGACTCCTTCATGTTCATGACAGGTGTTATGTCATGTTTATGACAGTGTCATGTGAGTCTTATGCACACCCCTTCAAATAAAGTGTTACCAAAGGTCTGTGTTTCAGTTGCTTGTGCACAGGACACTTGAGTAAGAATTGCGACAGGCGCATCATTTGCAACAACCGAACACACCCCAGTGTTTTGCACATACGAGAGAAGGAAAGGGTTACTCAAAAAGATCAGAAGGATGGTGAGCAGAAAATTACTGAGCAGTCAAATACTTCTGACAGCTGTACAACATCCTCCGCTTGTTGTCTTACAGGGGCTGGTCAATGCAATGGAATTCTTCCCATTTTGCCTGTTAAGGTGAAGTACTTAAAGGGAAACAAGGTTATTGAAACCTATGCTTTTCTGGACCCAGGGAGTACAGGAACTTTCTGCACCAGGAAGCTCCTTGACAAGTTGAACATGGAAGGATGCAAATGCAAGATTCATATCCGCACCTTGGGCAATAATAACGCTGTAGTAAGCTCCGTTGTTGACGGTCTGGAAATTTCAGAAGTTTCTGGTGAGTGCTTTTATCCGCTTTCCAAAGTGTGTACCCAGAAAGAGATCCATGTCTCTACAGCCAATATAATCAGTGAAAGGGAGCTGAGAAAATGGCCTTATTTAGAGGATGTAAAGATTCCCTATATAAATGCTGATGTTGACCTATTAATTGGCACAAACGCCTCCAAGTTGATGGAGCCTTGGGAGGTGATTAACAGTCGTGAAGGTGAAGGACCCTACGCGATCAGAACCCTACTGGGATGGGTAATAAATGGTCCGTTACGGGGAAGTAGCGACTGTGGAAGTGACCACCCTTTAGTTTATGCCAACAGAATTGCCATTGACAGAATTGAAGAACTGTTAACCAGCCAGTACAACTACGACTTCAATGAGCAAGCTTCTGCAGAACAAGAAGAAATGTCAAGGGAAGAAAAGAAGTTTGTGGAGATAATGGAAAGCTCTGCTCAGTTTAAAAACGGACATTACATGTTTCAAATGCCTTTCAAAGGAACAGATGTTTCGATGCCGAACAACCTCGATGTTGCCATGCAACGTGTTCGTGGTCTAAAAAGGAGACTTCAGAAAGACGCAAGCTTTCATGAAGAGTACAACAACTTTCTTGCTGATGTTATTAGCAATGGCTATGCCGAAGAAGTGCCGCAGCATCAGTTGGAAACGCCAACAGGGAAGGTGTGGTATATCCCACACCACGGCGTGTACCATCCACGGAAAAGAAAGCTACGAGTGGTGTTTGACTGTGGAGCAGAGTACAAAGGGATCTCGCTCAACAGTCAGCTCTTGCAAGGACCGAATCTCACCAGCTCGTTAGTTGGCGTTTTTCTGAGGTTCAGACAGGAACAAGTGGCCATAATGGCGGACATAAAGGCTATGTTCCACCAGGTTAAGGTGGCAGAGAAACATCGGGACTACTTAAGATTCTTATGGTGGCCTCAAGGTAACCTGGAGCAAGGTCTTGTAGAGCATCGCATGACTGTCCATTTATTTGGAGCGGTTTCATCACCCAGTGTCGCCTGCCTTGCTCTTAGAAAGACCGCTGAAGACAATCAGGCTAACTTTCCAACAGAAGTGATTGAAACGGTCAACCGAAACTTCTATATGGATGACCTACTGAAGAGTCTGCCCTCTGAAGAGGATGCAGTAGCCATGGTTAAGAACCTTATAACCATTTGCGGCAGAGGAGGGTTTACCCTCACTCAATGGATTAGTAATAGTCGAGAAGTGCTTCAAAGCCTCCCAGAGGATCTCAAGTCAAAGAACCTGCATGAGCTTGATCTGGACAGGGATAAGCTGCCATTAGACAGAGCTTTGGGTTTGCAGTGGTGTATCGAGACAGATACTTTCAAATTCAAGCTGAAAGTCAAGGAGAAGCCAGCAACCAAGCGAGGCATGCTGTCCATCATCAGTTCTGTTTACGATCCATTGGGGTTCCTGGCACCTGTTGTACTTCCTGCCAAGCTGCTGTTGCAGGGGTTATGCAGGACAAAGTGTGATTGGGACGATCCTATTCCTCCAACTTTCCAGCAGAAGTGGAACAAATGGCTGACAGATCTTGAGAAGGTGGCATATTTCAAGATCCACAGATGTGTGAAGCCTGCAGGATTTGGGAGGATTGTCAGCGCCCAATTGCATCACTTCGCTGACGCGAGCGAGAACGGCTATGGTACGGCTACTTACCTGAGGATGCAGAACATGGATAAGAGGGTTCATGTTACTTTCTTATTTGGCAAATCCCGAGTGGCCCCCCTGAAGACTGTCACCATTCCCCGTTTAGAGCTCACCGCTGCCGTTGTTGCAGTACGAGTTGACAAGATGCTTCAATCGGAGCTCCAGTTTCCACTAGAGAAGACTTGCTTTTGGACTGACAGCACATCCGTTCTGAAGTACATAAAGAATGAGGACCGAAGATTTCAAACCTTTGTAGCAAACAGGGTAACCACCATCAGGGTCAACTCGGAAATTGAGCAGTGGAGATATGTTCCCACATCCCTGAACCCTGTTGACGATGCTTCACGTGGATTGAAGGCAGAAGAGCTTCTGAAGCAAAGATGGATTGAAGGCCCGAAATTCCTACGGGAACCTGAAGAAAAGTGGCCAACATTTCCTGTGGATACAAGTGTCACTGCCGACGACCCAGAAGTAAAGAGAAGTCTGACGGTCAATGCGATACTTGTTGACACCAACGCCACATCGCAACTTATGACCCATTTCTCTGATTGGCAAAGATTGAAAGTTGCAGTTGCGTGGCTCATTAACCTGTTAAGCTTCACCCCCAATTTTGAAAAATCCCCAGAAATGGCATACCCAAACTGAAACAGATACAGTTCATGAACCATTTGTTCTAAAAGCACAAGTATGATCTCATTTGAAAGCTGACACCTGGCAGTTTATTGCAAATGTAGAATTAATTATTGTCATAATAAAAATAAATGTTATAAATAGCTTCAAAGTTTTGTCAAGTTATTAGAAATTTATTTTTATGAAATATTTTCATGAAAATAAAATTGAAGTTGGCCCTGTAGCAATCTAGAAATGCACTGCAGCTAAAGCCACATGTCTGACCATGTTATATTTAAATTCTGAAGATGATATGTCTAAAACTCTTTATTTAGTTAAATGTTTTTCAAGATCATGTCAAACGACTTTATTTTGATTAGACTCTAAAAAGCAAACTGATGTTTATTGTCATTTTCTAAGCATCTATTCAGTCTATTTTCTCTATTGTGTTGTGGTCTAAACGATCTCCATTCAGTGTCAGTCTCCCCTGCACACATTCACACCTCTCCAGCCTCTGGTTATTGCTCTAAATATGCTTTCTTTTGTCTGCATTATAATTACTAACGACTGGCTATTCACACTGTTTCAACCCCTAATCTCTTTTAGGGAAAGTTCTCAAAGTTCTTACCTTACATTTGAAACTATATAAAATGACCTTCTTGAAAAAAGAAACATTTCAGCAAGCAGTCCTATTTAGAAATATTCATAAATATAGCAGCTAGGTAGCAGGTGCACCAAGGGCTAGCTAGCATGTTAGCTTAGCACACCATCAATACACGACAATTTATGAGATTAAAACCATGTTTGTGCTCTAAAACTTACTTTATAGCACAAGTCGAGTGTTTTAAATAACCTTCTGTGCTCTGATTTGGCTTCAGATAAAAAAAAAATCAGACAGAAAATATAGTATTTTATAGTATTCTTCATGATGATAAAGTCTATATCGATTAGCATTACATTATAAATATAATCTATTATTATGAAAATACCTGACATGGCTCGAAGAACACAGGTAAACCAAATATCATTGCAATCATGTTTATTGTCTTCAAAACATCTTTATCTGCATGTTACAGCGATCTCTGTTAGTGTTTACGTCGTGATGGACTTCCTGAAATGTCACATGATATGATTCTTCTTCGTGTTCCAAATTTGGACTGCATATGTGCACAGGGCGCCCTCAGGCTGCCTGTATGTATTGAAAACACAGTACATCAGAGTCTCCAGCGCTCATAATGATTAAATCGACGCATTTGGGTAGATATTCAATAAATATGATTCCTGTCTATATAAATCTGATGTAAACCTATGAGAATCTATCAATATTTCTCCAAATCTGTACACTTTTGAGCTAAAAGCCCTGATGGACGTTGTTTTGTCAAGCTCTGTCATGACGATCTCACTGGAGTTTTTTTCTGAATGGAAGCGGCTGACGCTCATAATTCATATCAAAGGTATCGACTATTTTTGATTACATAACTCCAGACACAAATTAAGACATAACTGTCACTATAAGATTCTCAGAATACAATAGTGGTCAAATACTAAACCTTCAGTCTTATATCTTTTTAATGATGTATAGTTTGTCAAGGTATTAACATTGAATCTGATAGTAACTTTGAACGATTAAAAAAAAAAAAAACGCTCAGAGCGCCCTCGCTCTGGCGAAGGTTAACAGGTTAAGCTGAAAGGAACTCTGCTCAAACTGAAAGAAAAAAGAAAAGAGTTGGAGCGTGCAAACTCCAGTGCTATTGGAACAGCAAAGTTGGATGTGCAAAAGGAGATGCAAGCTTTCTCAACATCGCTTGGTAATCAGAAGGTGACGCTGGAAGATATCTTGGAGGCTGAGACCTCCATAATCGCTTTTTGCCAGCAAGAGAGATTCCCCACTGAATTTGCTGCACTAACCTCTGGCAAGTCACAAGTGCCGAGAAGTAGCAGCCTCCTCAAATTGGATCCGGTTCTAAACGGAGGACTTCTACGAGTTGGGGGACGGCTGAAAAAGGCAGCAATCCCTGAGGACATTAAACACCCCCTCATCTTGTCAAAGGACCAACATATTTCCGATCTTATCCTCCGTCATGTCCATTTACAGCTTGGACATGGAGGAAGAAATCATGTTCTTTCTGCCACAAGTAGAAAATACTGGATCACAAGTGGACCTACTGCAGTAAGGAAGATCATATCAAGATGCCTCATTTGCAAGCTCCATAGTGGAAAAACGGGTAAGCAAAAAATGGCAGACCTGCCAGAGGAGAGAGTGGTTCCTGATCTACCGCCGTTCACTAACGTTGGTGTAGATTATTTTGGACCAGTTGACCTGAAGAGCATCGTGAAGAGATATGGAGTAGTGTTCACTTGCATGACCAGCAGGGCCGTGCACCTGGAAGTGGCCTATTCTCTTGACACAGACTCGTGCATCAATGCATTGCGAAGGTTCATCTGTCGAAGAGGACAAGTCTCGCACTTGAGATCTGACAACGGCACCAACTTTGTGGGTGCAGAAAGGGAGTTGCGAGAAGCCTTAGCCTCTTTGAATCATGACCGCATTGAAAGAGCCTTGTCAAAAAGGGGAATCAAGTGGAGCTTTAACCCTCCAACTGGGTCACATCACGGTGGCGCATGGGAGCGCATGATACGGATGATCAGGAAAATCTTGTGTTCCGTGCTCCGTCAGCAAACCTTGAATGATGAAGGGTTCCATACCGTGCTCTGTGAGGCTGAAGCTATGCTTAACGATCGCCCCATCACAAGACTATCAGAGGATCCCAACGATCTTGAGGCATTGACGCCAAACCATCTGCTGCTCTCAAAGGAAAACCAGTTCTCCCACCAGGACTGTTTAACAAAGGGGATGTTTACGCAAGGAGAAGGTGGAAACAAACCCAGTATATTTCAGATCTCTTTTGGAAGAGGTGGATCCGCGAGTACTTACCGCTTTTACAGGAGTGTCAAAAATGGAACCAGGAGAAGAGGAGTTTTGTTCCTGGAGACCTGGTCATGGTTGCGGACTCCACAGCACCACGTGGGTCATGGATGCTAGGAAGAGTCCTGGAAACCTTCCCTGATAAGAGAGGTCTAGTACGTGTGGTTCGTTTGAAGACCAAAACAAACATCATTGAACGACCCATAACTAAAATATGCTTGCTTAATGAAGCTAAAGAGTAATTGGTTCCCATTTCACATGGGCTATATTTTCGGTATGTATGGCTCTTTTGAATTTGGTGTAATTGCCCTGGCAGACGCAATTAGGGGCTGGAGTGTATGAGCCATATTCATTTGGTATTATATTATGTAATTTTGTCCTGTGCCACTAGGGGGCTATATTTGCTTTGTGGCTCAGCTGATCTCAGGTCAGCCTGGTTAATCCATTTAACTTGGAGGAAACCCAGACACAGGTGTTGCTGATTTGGGAAGCAAACAGTTTTCGATTGTGCCTAGTGTCTTGCCTTTGTGGTGATCAATACGGTTTGTTGTTTTTGTTTGTATGTATTATGAGTTAAGATATTGCCGCTGTATGATATATGGAAGAAAATAAACTTGCTAGATAATAGTAACATTACTGAACTCTCCGTTTTTGATATGTGTGAGATCACACGGCACACGTCTAAACTTAATCCGCTGTATTAGCAAGTACTAGACTTCATTTAGGATTTAGTCAGTACAAACACTATTCCCTGTTTTGACACATGAGTCAGAATTGTTGAACTGTCACTGCAAAACTCTACACACAAATCCCTTCATTTCTCATTGCCTAGACCATGTGGTCATTTAGAAAGCACTAGTATTCAATATTGTTCACTCAAGTCAGCACAGATTCAGCTCAGTTAGCACACAATTACCCAGGTGAAAACACTAAAAGTCAAAATTTAACACACATCAATCATATCTTTCAATAGAAAAAAGGGCCCGAATCAGTTTGAGTTTTGGAACAATGGATCCAGAAAGACATGAAGGAAGAGGTCGAGGAGGAGGAGGAGGAGGAGGAGGAGGAGAAGGAGGAGGAGGAAGGGCAAGGGGAAGGACAAGAAGACAAGCAGTCTCGGATGAAATTTAAGCCACTTTTGTTGACCATGTCTTTGTCAATGGTATGACTGAGGAAGGCCGCCCTAGTGAAAAAAAAGTATACTTTATTGTATTTGTAATATATTCCCTGTTTTAATAGTACATTTCAAATATATAAATAAAAAAAAAATACTTTTTTTAAATATACAAAAAGTATATTAGCAGCATACTTTTGACTATTTTCAAAATACAATTTTAACACACTTTAATATAATTGTAATTTTGTATATTTTCAAAAAAATATATTTTACAAAATATACTTGAAGTGAAAGTTCTGTTTATTTTTTATAAGTATATTTAATTGCACTTTTCTTAAATATATTTTATGCATATTGTTTAACTATGTGCTGAAAATGATTATTGTAACAATGCATTGAAAGTATACTTTAAAAGTACATTATTAAATAACCTGAAGTTGTAGTATACTTTGTTAAATTATGGAATTTAAGTGTATTTCGTCATGCTTGCAATTCACTTACAGTTTTTCTCGATTGCTTAGACACATTTCTTGAAACTATACCTCGTATTCTCAAAACAGTAAACACAAATCCATAACGTCTCACCCAATTCCCCAAACATCCTATTTTCGGGTCAAAATGAAGCTCTACACTCAAAACCATTCACTCTTGCTGAAAACTTTGCCCTCAGACAGGACACACAAACCCTCAAAATCACACACACTACAACATAGTCTAACACACTGGTGCAATAAATTCAAAACAACATTTCCAAAACTGGTAAGTTATGTTGCTTGTGGTTCCCCCTTCACAAACCTTTTCACATGATGATCAGACATAACCAATGGATTTGTACTCTTCTTTTTTTAACTCTCTCCTCTAATTTTTTTTTATATTTACTTACGTAAAATGTGTGTGACCATCATATGACAGTAAAAGAGCACACACAAACCTTATTCTAATATGGAATTGTATTTGAATGGTAGAGTGTTGGTACGTGACAGGAGGGCCTCCACTCAAGGATGCAATATGAACAAGTCTAAGAATGTTCCACATATGGTTGAAATACCATATACTACTCAGTACCTACTGAGTACTACTCAGTATAAATACCATATATTATAAATACCATATAATTGTTACGAACTGCTCCGAGACTTGGAGGTGAAGATCCAAATGCAGCTTTAATATAGAATGGTCGTACAGGCAGGGTCAAGAATCAGCAGACAGGACAATGGAGAATACACAGAGAGAATCCAAGAAACAGGCAGAGGTCAGGGCAGAGTCCAAGAACAATCCAAAGTCAAAACAGAAAAACAAACACTGGAAAACGCTCGGAAATGCAGACACACAGTACAACAAGACTTCGCGGTGAGTGAATGAATGAACATGATATAAATAGACTGAGACTAGCAGGATGACAAGACACAGGTGAATGCAATCAGTGACAATGAGGTACAGGTGAATGTGATCAGTGTGAATGAGTCCAGGCAGTGAGTATGGGAAATGTAGTTTGTGAATGATAATAGTCTTATCTGGAGTGCCCTCTGGTGGCTCTCCAGGGCACTCCAGCTGGTGACCGTTACAATAATACTCAGGCCCAGGGGCGGAGTGGCAATCGGGAGAGTCGGGAGTTTCCCCGGTGGGCCGGTAGTGTTTTGAGGCCGCGAGGGCCGGTCTGATAATAGTTATACATTGCAAGTTCGCTATGCGCACTTGGGGCCAAAGCAAGGGGTAAAAAGGGTTTTTTTTTTTTACATTTTCGATAACGGAGCGTATATTTGCACTAAGTGCCTGTCTTTTTAGCAAAAAGACGCCCATCACGAAATATCTACAGTGGCGTGGGTCGTAGGGTGTGAGGTATTTGAATGCAGCTTTTGACGCGTTCGACCCGTGTTCGAATCCGCCTTTTGCCGAACTCTCTTCTCCCTTTTCCCAACACATATGAGATGTAAAATGTACCGCCTATACCATAAAGGTCTCTAGCGTTATATTTTGCCAATGAACTAAAATCGAAACCATGATATGGCTTTGTGCCTTTATAAAACAGCGCAAGACCTTAATTATAGGCATTCTGTTTGTGCTGCGTGATTGAAAGAAAAGTGCGCTATATGCTCACGCGATCAGCATGGTGATTTGGTGTTTTCTCCAAATAAAAGCTCAAGGGTTTATTTCTTGCAAGTGAAGAAATTAGGACAAAAGTATTTTAGTTTTCCTATAAACTAAATGTGATGTGGATTTTACATCATGGGAATAATTATATAAATCATTATTACATTATTATATTAATTGTTTGGCATCCTAAAACACCATTGATAATGTAATGTAGAATGAGACTCTCATAACTAAAAAGATGTTTGAGCCTTCTTTAATGTCCTTGTACAAATCAATGCTTTTTCTTTGTTCAATGAGCAGTTCATGGGTTGAAGCTCTTAATTTTGATCTCTCAAAGAGCCCCAGATTGATGCATTTAACCTTAAAATGTACAAAATTTTCTTGCGGGGGAGCATGCCCCCGAACCCCCCTAGAGGCACAGAGGTACACCCAACATAATTATACAAAATCCTATGTGAAAGAACGACCATTTATGAACTTTACTCCAGCATAGTACAACAAAGTTCCTTTTAAGTCAGTAAAACTGTAAATGCCATATTAAAATGTCCTTGTTCAAAATATACATTTAGCCGGCCTAAGAGGGGGCCTACAAGACATCTGAACTCTTAATCCGGCCCTGCCGGCGATGAGGGCCGGTGGTCTACGAAATTTCCTGGTAGATTTTTGGGTCCCACTCCGCCCCTGCTCAGGCCCCATCCACACTACTGCGTTTTAGTTTAGAAACGGAGAATTAAAACGAATATGATCTCCGTCCACACCAGCGTTTTAGCTGCGTATCAGAATTGATCTCCGTCCACATTAAAACGACTGAAAACGCGGATCACGTGACAATTCACCTACACTGGGCATGCCCCTGCCGGTGTAAACACAACACAACTTCATTGATAAAATTATCCCATCACGCGCTGGTTCTTCCCGGCTTAACCCAAAACCGACGCTGTACGGTCGATACCGGCGCTGCACACGGCACGGGAATTGTCACAGATCGCTGGAATAATAGCTTGCCTCCGGCGCATGTTGGCAGTTAATGTTATAGCATCAGGTAAGGATACGTCATGACTGATGACACCCAATCAGAGAGCCGAGCGCGAGCGTCTGCGTCATCGTTTCTAAACTCCTCCGTTTTGACCCGTCTTCACTAAAACGCCCTCCGGAGATTCAAAACGCAAAACGGGTCTGCAGCGTTTCTAAACTTCTCCGTTTTAGGTCTTCGTTTTTGCCGTTTTAGTCTGGACGGGAGGTGCAAACGTAGCCAAAGGTCTCCGTTTCTAAACGAAAACGTAGTAGTGTGGATGGGGCCTCAAGACTGTAGTAGTTCCACTGAAGTAGAAGTAGAAAGGATGCCCTCCCCTCCTTCACTGTCACACTCTGTGTGACTTCAGCCACTCTGTGTGACTGTACAACTGCTGGCCTTTTCCTGCAAGAAAATAAACCTCATCAAAGACAATTGGAAATGTTTGTCTCTTATTCAGTAATAGAATTATCTTTGCCACCACACCTCCCTGAAGGTTCTGATGATGGAGGCGACGGTGAAGCACTCAAATCTGGCCTTACTTGTAGCCCGCCCTAGTGAAAAAAAAGTATGCTAAGTATACTTGCAGCCAGACTAATTGTCAGTATACTTCAAGTGTGTTAATGATTAGTTAACTTGAAGTGTGCTATTTTGGATTTTTTTTTTTGTACTAAGTGTATTTTAGTTATAATTAATTACTAAAGTATAACTTTAAGTGTATTTAGTGTACTTTTTGATGCTAAATTGAGACAATTTCAAGTATACTTAGTACACTTTAAGTACATGCGTATTTTCATGCTTGATATTAATGCACACTTTTTTTGTATTACAAGTACATTACAAATTAATAGAGTGTCTTCCAAACGAACAAGAAATATACCATAAATATATTATTTTTTAGTAAAAATATACACTCTAAAAACTTTTAATATGATTTACTCTTTTTTTTTTTTTTTGGTGAAACATTTTTACACTTAAAAATATTGATTTAATTTGAAAGCAGTTAAATAAATTACATACACTGTATGAACTGAGTAAATGTAAAAAATATTCCATACAACCACCGGTACATGACATTTGCCTTTATTGTCGATAAGTGCAGCAATACAGCGAATTTTATACGGTTTTAAAATAAACAATATTGCCTACATAACTCATGTAACAAACATTTTAGAAGTAAAAATTAAACATTTAAACATTCAAGTAATTCAAGTTTAATCAACCGGTCTGTTATTCAATATCCACTGGATCAGCGCTGGTTCTCGTGCCCCGGAGATGGACTCAGCTCTGCGGGGAAACTTCTAACTTTTGACCGCCGTCCTGAGTTACACTCAGAGCCGAAAGATGCTGTGACACGACTCCAAAACCTGCTAATAAACAAACAGTGCACAGTTCTGAGAACATCCAAATTAGTTATTTATCTTTAGGAATATAGTCTTGTTATAGGCGTTTCAATAACGCGAAAAGAAAGTTGCGACACTCGTTTAACTTAGGTGAGTCACATATGTATGTTCTTTTGCTTTAAATAAAATTATTTAAACCACAGTAGTGATTCTATAGATAAAATAAAACATACACAAACCTGAATTTCTCAGAGGAAATATACATCAATTCTGCGACTCCAAGAAGAGAAAACTGTTGTTTTGGAGCCCGGGAGAGAATTCAAACAGCCCGCGCTCACTCAACTGTTGAGTCGTCGTCACGTCAGAGGGTGGGGGAGGGGCACATTGTTTTACAGTTTTTCTCGATTGCTTAAACACATTTCTTGAAACTATGCCTCGTATTCTCAAAACAGTTAAACACAAATCCATAACGTCTCACCCAATTCCCCAAACATCCTATTTTCAGGTAAAATGAAGCTCTACACTCAAAACTATTCACTCTTGCTAAAAAACCAAACTTTGCCCTCAGACAGGACACACAAGCCCTCAAAAATACACACACTACAACATAGTCTTACACACTGGTGCTATAAATTCAAAACAACAAAACTGGTAATTCATGTTGCTTGTGGTCTGTCCGTCCCCCACCCCATCTTTTTTTATTTACTCTCTCCTACTCTTACGTAAGATGTGTGTGAGCATCATATGACAGTAAAAGAGCACACACAAACCTTATTCAAATATGGAGTTGTATTGGAATGGTAAAGAGTGTTGGTACATGCCTCCACTCAAGAATACAATATGATGAACAAGTCTAAGAATGTTCCACATATGGTTGAAATACCATCATTGGCCTAGAAAGATAACATTCTGGAAGTCAAGACTATAAAGGAGAAAGGATGCCCCCTTCACTTCCCTTCACACTGTCACAACCTCTTGCAAAAACATAAATCTCATCAAAGTCAATTGGAAATGTTTGTCTCTTATTCAGTGATAGAAATTTGTTTGCCACCACGCCTCCCTGAAGGTTCTGATGATGTAGCCAACGGTGAAGCGACTCAAATTTGGCTGTACTCGTTGCCCAGCCTCCCTCATAGTCATACCATGGACAAGTACATGGCCAACTAAAGTGACTTGAATTTCTAACAAGCCACTAACATTTCCCATGATTAAATATAAATCCTTGGTGGCCAGTGTCACACTTTTACGTCTTTTACCCATCCAGCTACAGCATATTACAGTTTTTACCAACTGCTTACACACAAAATCTTTTCATGTCACACGATTTTTGAAACCTCTCACTCAAAGTGCAAAACTACATGCCAAATCTTCAAAAACATAAGCTATTTCTCAGCCTTTGACTCAGTTCTCAATTGCATAAAACACTTTTTTCAAAACACTACACACAATTCTCTACCTAAAACACAAAGATCTATCAGGAAGTGACTTGCTTTCCTTTTCCAAACACAACCAATCAAAATGCTACACTTATTCACCAGGTCACACAGACACACTCCTCACATGTGCAAACACTAATTGCTTAACTGATCACCAACCAATCACTGCTTTACTTTAGGATAGATAGGCCTATAAATAGATCAAAGGTCAGATTACCTGTTTTGAACAATGGATGCTAACAACAATGAACAGAGAGCAAAGGAGTAGGAGGAAGAGGAGGAAAGAGGAGGAAGAGGAGGAGGAGGCAGGAGGAGGAAGAGGAAGAGGCGGCGGCGGCAGAGGAGGAGGAGGAGGAGGAGGAGGAGGAGGAGGCGGCGGCGGCGGCGGCGGCGGCGGCGGGCGGAGGCGGAGGCGGAAGGGGAAGGGGAAGAAGAAGGGGAAGAGGACGAGGGCAAATAAGAGAAGGAAGGAGAGCCATCTCTGATGAGATTAGAGCAACACTTGTTGATCATGTAATCAACCACGGTTTGACCATGAGAGAGGCTGGACTGAGAGTCCAGCCCAACTTGAGTCGATTTACAGTGGCGTCCATAATTCGAACCTTCAGAAATGAGAACAGGTATGCAACTATCTAATGACTATTTTAGCATTATAATAATGTACTGTAAAATACGTATGACTGTATTGCAGTAACATTTGTAACTCTAAGCCATCCATTTACTGCACTGCATTGAATGAATGAGGTTGGTTATCATGCTGTACTACATTTTTTTTGTTACGTAAAGTTCCTATGCTGAACACATACTGTGTTTGAATTCTGTACAGAGTGGAAAGGCAAAGACATCATGGAGGACGAGGACGCTTGTTTACAGATGTACAAGAGACTGCAATTATAAATATAGTTTTGGCCAACAATGCAATTAGGATTCGAGAGATAAGAGAGCATATCTTGAATAATGACACCATATTCAACAACATAAATGCTTGTAAGCCTGTCGACCATACAACGCATCCTCCAACGGCATCAAGTGATGTTGAAACAACTTTACAAGGTGCCATTTGAGAGAAACTCTGACAGAGTCAAGAATCTGCGACATGACTTTGTAGAGGTATGTATGCAACACTACTTCCAGTTCTTCAGACATACCATATTTACTCATCTGTATATAATTCTGTCTGTTACAGAGAGTATTGGAGATGGATGCCCATGTAATTCGCCACGAATTTATTTATGTGGATGAGGTTGGCTTCAACCTCACCAAAACCAGGCGCCATGGACGTAATGTAATAGGACAGAGGGCAATTACCAATGTCCCTGGACAGCGTGGGGGTAATATAACAATGTGTGCTGCCATCACTCAAAACGGGGTCCTCCATCACAATGCCACACTGGGTCCATACAACACCGGCCATATACTCACTTTTCTGGATGCAATTCACACAATACTTGTCCCTGATCCAGACCAGGCGCCTGCTAGATTTGTGGTTGTGTGGGACAATGTTAGTTTTCACCGGGCTGTTCTGGTCCAAAACTGGTTTGCCACCCATCCACCATTTGTAGTTTTGTACCTACCCCCATATTCACCTTTTCTAAATCCCATAGAGGAATTCTTCTCAGCCTGGCGCTGGAAAGTGTATGATCGGCAACCCTTTGCCCGCATGCCGCTTCTCCAGGCAATGGAGGAAGCATGTGGGGACATAGAGGTTGCCTCTGTCCAAGGTTGGATACGCCATGCTAGGAGATACTTCCCTCGATGTTTGGCAAGAGAAAATGTATCTTGTGATGTGGACGAAGTATTGTGGCCAGACCCAGCTCGGAGAAGAGATGAAGCTTAGCACTGGGGACTGCACCCCTTGCCCCCCTGCCAATTCCTGGACCGGGACCCCACACACAATTTACTGTATTCTACTGTAAAGAATATACTTTTGGTTTACGTAAATGTTTATAGTTTTGTTGTATGCTAATGTGTACAACAGTAATGTTTGGCCTAATAAATATTTTCTGTTTCTACATTGCATTGGCGTTTCCGGTGTACTTGTTACCAGCAAATTACTTTCACTGTAGAACATTGTATTGAAATGTAGATATGTAGAAGCCTATGAAAGACCAAAGAGCTTTAGATTTAGAACAGCAGTGTTTACATGGTATATCCAAAAATGTATTATTATGAAATAAGTGTTTGCCATTTGATGCAAAAGCTTCATTCTGACATGTGTTTATGGCATTTTGAATGCAGTGTTGCATTTTGAAGGAGATGTGAGGCATTTTGCATTTTGTGTGTGCAGTTTTGAGAATTGTGTGTAGAGTTTTGAAAAAAGGAGACTTAGTTTTGAAAACGTGTGTAAGCAGTTGGTAAAAACTGTAATATGCATCGGTACTTTTGAAAGCCTTCAAGCGATCCTCACTGTATGGGGAGGGGTTATGCACAAGATATATATCATGGAGGGCAAGTCTGGAGCAGATAATAATGGACAAAAGAAAACTGGGGGTAACAAATAAGGATCGGAGCCTAAAATTTAAATTTTCTCCAGGTATCTCCGTCTCTCATTCAAATGGGCAGTTTGGGCGGCCATACCGTGCGAGATCGGTCGTAAATATGGCGGCGTTCTATTGGTAGTGACGTAGGTGGCATCTATGAATGTGACTGAGTTATGCAGCTTGGCTAGAATCTATGCTACCTAATGCTCTGGGATAGTAACAGGACTGATGGTAACATGACTGATGATCTGATGCGAATATGCTAATTTCTAGCTAACAGGTCAAGGTCAGAAAGGCACATGGTATGTAATCTGCAAGGTTATTACTTCTAGATATTGGTAATATTAGGATTAATAAATAATTGTTTATATGTACACTTAAAAAAATTGTAACAGGACTGATGTCGTATGCTGACCCCTCTCTAACTCTAACAGCCCTGATAAAACATGAAACACAGGACACTTAAGAAGAGAGAAATTTACCCTTGCTTACACTGTGGAATCCACTTCATCTAAATTATGTCACTTTCTTGAAATTGTCACTTCTGGTTTGTACCATTATTTTATAGAGGTTTTTTAGTGATAGTAACAGGAGGACTGAAATGACATTAGGGGACAATTTTGAAAATTACCTTTCATGTAGTGTGTAACATAGATCTAAGTGAACAAAAACATCCTGCAAAGTTTTAAATATGAAAGTTCACCGTATACAAAGTTATTTTCTCTCAAAAGTAAGAGTCGACTCTGAGTCGCTGATATGAATCGATAGACGAACGATGCTTTTTCTCTATCTATATGACGTCACCTCGACAAGTTATTTGAATAAGATACGCCCACTCATTGCGCGTGCCGCAGACACCAGTGAAACTTGAAAACATCATATCGACGGGACGCTGTGTTCTGAAGTGCAAATCAAAAGCGAACATTTTTTTTCACTGCCAAGAGACAAGCATGTGAAGAATCAATGGCTAGAGTTTATATTTACAACTGTACCCGAACCTTGCGTCATTTTAATGACGATTCCTTTACAAACATGAATGCTTTGAAGAGTGAATTCGTGAGCCGGTTGATACTGAAGGAATGTTCAGTACCAAGTTTATTTAAATCAGCTTCCTCCTCCTACACAACCTGTAAATATTATTAATAATTGTTGCTTTTATGGGTTTTGTAGCATGCTCAATAAGTATGTGTGTGTTGTGTAGCCTAAGTTACGCTCAGCGCAGCTTCTAGGTCTCCAATGTCAGTTTTTTTTTTTAAATATGTGAAATGTTTGTCATTGTTATTGGAGTAGTCATAAAGAATAGAGAGTCTTGTAGTACTGCAGTGCTTTATCAATATGTTTAAGCTTTGGGTTAACGCAAAAAATAACTGACTGGGTCATCTGACCAATCACCACAAATTAGCATCATGTAAAGGAGGGGTTTGGAAAAATGAGTCGTTGAACGAATCATTTGGGAGTCGGTGAGCAAATCAGGTAAAAATAAATGCATATTATAAGCCAACAAAAGTGTTTTTTGTCATTGCATGCACGTAAAACTGTTGTTGGGGAATCCCAGAACAATATTAGGAACATTTTAAATGCCATAATAGGTGCCCTTTAATATAATTTAAGCGCAAAGGAGCAACTGTGTCTAAAGTGCTGGAAAAGAGAGAGGTAAAAGTTTCTGTCCCAATATCGAGTTCTAAGCTATCTGGGATGATGAAACTGATCAGGAATATTATTATTAAAGCAATGTTTAGTGGCAGAAGTGATAGGTCTGACATATTTGTAACATGGCTTTGCGGCCTTGGCTTTGCAGCTAAATGAAGTTTACACAAGACTAGATAATGATTGGATGTCATCGCTCTGCTGCAGAATTTCCACGGCATCCACATTGATTACATGTGATAATATTAGATCTAGAGTATGATTACGACAACGAGTAGGTCCTGACATGTGTTGTCTAACTCCAATTAAGAATGTCTTTAAATTCAGAAGGAGTTAAGAATGTCTTTAAATGCCAATCCCAATGCATCTTTTTTGTTATCTACATCTATATTCAAATCACTAACAATTAGGGCTTTATCTGCAGCCTGTACTAACCTGTACTAACTGATAGATTAATTTTTGAAAAACAAACTGGCTAAATAAATAAATTTGAAAGACCAGTGGAATATTGTTTTTACACACTATTAACATACTGCCTAGAATATGTTTGTATAGCAAAACAATGTGTGGGCTAGAATGACTGTGTTTTGAAAAGTGGAGGCTGGCCTGCTTCAGGGGTTGGGTGGAATTGACAGAACATCAGTTTTCCCTCCGTTTGACCTGAAATACTGTTCATGGTCATCCAGTTTGAAATGTTGAGTTTTTATCAGATTTTCCATTGTGGCGCTAAAGATTACTCTTTGAATTCTTGTAGCTGGGAACAATACAAGTTGACACCCTTATGATTTTAAAGTTAGCTAAGAAGTATTTCCTACTAAAGCAAGGCAGTATTTGACTTTGGTAAGCATATCCATAGCAGACTGGTGGGACAACATGCCCAGTGCATTATGGGTGTTGAAGTTTTTCTATTTGGCAAAAGGAAAGACTGTTTCTCTGGTCTAAGGTTGCTTGCACCGATTTAAAAACAAACAAGCCAACAAAAAATTGGCAGCCAAGTTTTATTGAAAGCCCATTTTGCCAGTGGTGAAGTACCCTTTTAAAGATTTCTTCACAGCAGTGTGTGTGCATGTCTGAGGGTATTCTAGCAAACACACTCATAATATGATGACTCATGTAGCATTAATGGTTTCAATGGGGTATAGATTAATAAACTATTTATTGTGAAATCATATTCTAAAATGACTACTTACAACAAAAATGATTGGGAGAGGAGGGGGGAGGGATTAGAGATATCTAGGGACTAAAATACCATAGACACTTGGAAGTAGGCTCTCAGAACACCCTATTAACCACCAACAGTATAGCAACCACCAGGCAACATGACATCATGACTTTTGCGTAAACATACACGCCACTTTCAAGTCAAGTGGCGTGTTATTTATACGCTTTTTGAGCTATCCGCGTGTATGCGTGTATATCTACGTCGTTATGTCCGAGTGATTCCGCGTGTATTTACACACCGTTAAAAATCCGAGCGAAATAAAGCCAAATTTTGATATACATCTGGGGGAGCGATATTTTTCTTACTAGGATGGTAGGGAAAGACTCATAAATGGTATTAACCAGTGACGGGTAGGTTTAGGGACGGGGTTGGGGTAGGTCATATATTTATATATACAGTAATGTAACGTTAAGTCAACGGCGTTCATAAACACGCTGAAAAGCGATTATGCGTGTTGATAGGACGCCAAAAATGGAAATACGAATTGGCGTGTCATACATACGCTATTTCATGACATCAGTCTGCACCAGGAATGACCTAGCAACCCCAGGCCATAACGATTTATGCAAGGCATGTTTTACTTGTCAATTAACAAAAAAATGTCACCACAAGAGACAACCAAGGTGTGATTCCAATAAAGTTTGGCTTTTTAATATATGCATTCCTAGACTGTTTAGGAAGCCTTCAGCAATGTTCAGCCATGTTCATTCCATCTCATTTCTGAACACTTTCTGCTCTAGTGAAGGTAAAATACAGCTCAAGCAAGAGCCACTATAAGATTGAAATCTTAGAATTGCATCTGTTCTCTAAACATGCTAAAAGTAGCAAGTGTTACCCAGGAAGGCAACAAGTATTGCCTTTGCATCTTTTGATAAAATAAAAGTGTGTGTGTTCCAAATGATGCCCTCAAATTGTGTGCCCTTCCGGGTTTTAGAATGAAAGAATGGTGGGAAAAGGGTTTCAGAGGTTGAACTATTGTTATTATAATTGTAATATTTTACATCATAAGTAATAAGGACCCTTTTTCTGTGATTACACAAAAAGTGATAGATAGTATTCACTCAAAGTCTAAAAAGAAGTAATGTGCAATTTGTTCTAATTAAGGTAACATATTTGGGAAATGGTCAGCTGTTGACACAGTTGTGATGGGGGTACATTCATTATATCGCCTTGACTCACAGCTATCATCCTTATTGTGTGTGTCAGCGTATGTGTGTGAGGCATTGCACACACAGCCTCTCTGTTGCCAGGAAACTGAAGCATGAGCCTACAAGACACAGGGGGAAGGGTAGAGAACACTGTGGTGAAACTGGAACATACTGCAGAGGATAATATGGTGAATCGCATGGAACATGTTAAAAACATGTCTAAGTCATATGGTATTGTTCCCCCAAATTAGAAAATAAATTGTTTACAGAACAATTTTATTGTAGGACTATTATGATTTTTGCAACTACATAAGACATGTACCCACACACCTTCCTCCCCCAACTAAATAATCAACCATAATGTGAAATAAAATCAAATTCTCATTACTGTAATGTGATTTTATTTTTTTTATGAATATAGGTATGCCTCATTGTAAAATCAGTTGCAGTGCCTTTATGCACATATTAGGTACAAATTGTAAAATAAAACAAATGAGAATACTATGAAAATAATTGAGAACTATGAGAAAAGCTGCCTAAATCTGCAAGTATTCTGTTGAACGTCAATAATCATCCATCATGACCCTATACTTTAAAGGTGCACTATGCAGGACTTCCGTTTTTGTCAAACAGCGACCCCTAGAGTCGCTGTGGAGTACTTGTACTTTCGTAAATAGCACTCACACAGAGATGGCTCTGCACTCACGGCCGGATCCCCTCGCCCTGTACACCGGTACCTGTTCAGTAGGATGGAAGCTGTAACGAGTGGAAATAAGGTGTGTTCCACTGCGTCATCGACGCATCTTGGAGTTCCCTTCGGAAGGGAACGTCTCAGGTTACTAATGTAACCCTAGTTCCCTGAGAATAGGGAACGAGACGATGCGTCTCCCTGACATACTTCCTGCGTCCCTGCGATCGGCTTGCTTCGGCAAATTTGAAGCTAAATGCCGATTTGCTACGAATGTGCTTTTATCATTTCCTGGTCATGACGTCGCCCGCCGTGACGCTCATTCTCTCTTTCCATTGGACTAGTTGACATAGATGCTTCAGACGCAATCACGCTGGGGGCGTTCCCACTGCGTCATCGACGCATCGTCTCGTTCCCTATTCTCAGGGAACTAGGGTTACATTAGTAACCTGAGACGTTCTTTGCCCCTGAAAGAAACCCTCAGGAACCTCCTGTGCTGAGGGAGGATGGAGATTTGGAAGTATGCGTCTTACAGATCTATCGTGTCAAACCAGTCCTTGGATCTGATTTGAGTCACAATCTGTTTGAGTGTCAGCATCTTGGACTTGAGTTCCAGCACCGAACACTTCAACAGACAAAGATTTAGTATGTGACGCAGTTCTCCATCCTTTTTTGGAACAATGAGATAATGACTGTAAAGACCAACACAACGTCGGGTGAGTACACCTGCTCTATAGCTTTCTTAGCTAACAGGGCCTTTACCTCTTGCTCCATTACCAGAGCCTGCTCAGGATGCACTAACGTGAGCAACACCCCTTTGTAACCTGGAGGACGAGAACCAAATCTGTCTCTTACTACTAACTGCAGGACCCATAGAGATATATTCGGCAGTAGCTTCCACGCTGCCAGAAAATCTACCAAGGGAACCAGCCCCTCGAGGCTGGCCTCTTGTGTAATTGAGACAGCCAGTTTAGGGGGCCTGAAGCATACTGGCAGGAACCACCCGAGTTGACGCTGCGCCAGAACCTCGCTGGAGACCGCTGCGCCCCGAAGCACCAAGGGTGGCGGGGTTGGCAGAACGGTCCCCTGAGGGCACCGAGATGGACAGGGCACCGTATACTGGGGTGTACACCGTTCCATCCCGGTTGGGGCTGCCCTCACCGGTCTGACGCCGGTGGCGGCAAGACCTTTTCTTTTGAGCCGAAGCCTTCTCAGCGTGAAGAACGGTCCTCGGATCCGGCTTCTTTGAAGGCTTTGGCGGCTGTGTTGCGTATGAGAAACTAGACGACTGGAGCTGCTCACGCCCAGCAGCCCCAGGGGGTTAAACATAGCGAGGGAGAGATTCTCTGGTATCTTTCGCCATGATTTCCATCAAATTGAGCCAGAGGTATCTCACAGTGACTACGAGGGCTGCCATAGACCGCCCAAATGCTCAACCGGTCTCCTTAGTATCCCTCATACCCCTTTTCCACCAAGGCAGAGCTTGTGCTGGTTCGGAGCCAGAGCCTAGTTTCAAATCGGTTCTTTGGTTTTCGACCACCAAAGCACCAGCTCCGAACCAGTAAAAGTGGTTCTTAAGTAGCACCAAATCATTGCTGGTCTAGAAGTAAGAACCACTTACGTCAGCGGCTGGGGGCGGGGTTACCGTGGCCAACAAGACGAACAGAAACTTGTGACCGCCATTTTTGAATTAGCAGCTAATCGAGCTAATAGCAGCTCGATTGTAATCTCCGTTTATGCAAGTTACGGCGAGCTGCACGAACACGTTGTATTCGCCGTGTTTGGATGCCGATGTACGTTAGGTTCGCAAAGCCATGAGCATCAATAGTAACGCAAAGGCCGCCATTGTTGATAGAAGGCTTGTTCAAGATGCATCGGAGCGGCGCGGACCGATCGGAGCTGCGGGAGTGTTTGGAGATCATACGACTCCTTGTGCTTTTGGATCGCTTTCGCAGTGCTTTGATGTCATGCGGTGATCGATCGAGCCTGGCATGTTTGTGTTTGGCGCTACCGCACTAGCGTTGCTGGGCAAGATGAGACGTATGCAGTGACGTAAGATCTGGCTCTGTTGTGGCTCTCAAGCCGGTGGAAAGGCAAACCGGTTCTTAGTAAGCTTGTCAGTCGAACCAACTCCGAACCAGCTCGGGCTCTGGCTCTGAACCAGCACCCGGTTCTTGTTGGTGGAAAAGGGGTATCAGAGATAAATCTGTGGCCCGACGAAGTTCTCAAATCCCATCGGGCCAAACTCCCTCACTTCTGTCCAAATACCTCAGCAGGTCAGCCTGA
Organism: Chrosomus eos; assembly: GCA_036326025.1. Classification (NCBI taxonomy): domain Eukaryota; kingdom Metazoa; phylum Chordata; class Actinopteri; order Cypriniformes; family Leuciscidae; genus Chrosomus; species Chrosomus eos. The sequence goes on from CM070824.1 coordinate 14,382,774, forward strand.
TATGCTCGTAGCACTGCTAGACCCACTGCTGTAAATGCTTTTCCCACTAGATTAAAAATAGTTTTCTTTAATGGTTAGGTGAGTGAAGTCGACGCCTTCAGGGACGATACTGAACCGGGATAGACAGATAGTTCACAAGCGTCTGTTCTACCCGGGGTATACCCCATAGCCATACTCTTTTAATCCCCTAATATCTGAATATACATGAACTTGGGGGCTAAAAGACGAGATGAGTAAGGCTTTTCCATGAAAAATGGAAGGCCTCGTGATGGAGATGAAAAATAGAGGGAAGGAAACACGTTCTTTATTTTTAGGACGAGCGCCCCCTTATTTCTGCTGGCCATTAAATATTTAATTTATCTACAGCCTTAGTAAACACCTCCACCAGCTTTATATATATATATATATATATATTCTCTTTTTATATATACATTTATTTTATATATAATATATACACGATTATATGTATATATATTTCTCATACGCTGGGGAAAGAGATGACAAATCCACTTCCCCCATGCTTGTGTGTTTCACTTAAATGCCCAGCACATATACCTCCTCGGAGGTAGAGCACTAAAGCATTAAGCATTGCCAGAGAGCAATGGATCCCTCGTGGAAAGGGAGGAGATAAGATCCGCGGACCCGTCTCTAACCCCGTAAAGAGATCCTATTTGCGATCCACAGGAATGCATTCTGCGCGGGTCCTGCACCCTGAGAATCGCGAGCCCGGCCACTTCCCTCAAAAAGTGACAGGTGGGAGCAGAGCATGCGAAGCGAAAGCTTCTCACAATGTTGGCAATCAGCCAAGGCTGACCCGCATGCTCTACTTCCAAACACATCACACAAAGCTCGCGTCACGTGGAACACTCGTTAAATAACGCGAGCAGGGAGAACGAGTTTGTGCAATTGTTTTGTTTCCATAGTGTGTGTATATATATATATATATATGTAGGCTAAAATTCAAAATTATTTTGCTACCAGAAGATATCATCAAAGTAATTCTATTTTGTAATAGGCTATCATTTTCATCCAAGTAATTCCAAACTTCGCTAGGCACACAATGACATTATGTGATCAAATACAATCCACTTGTTAAACACACTCAACAGCGCCACCCAGTGCACTTAATTATAACTGCGTTAAAAAAAATTAAAAAAAGTAAAATTCAAATAGTTTTTTTTTACGAATAATAATTACAGATTGAAAATTTGAATATTCGTGCACATCCCTAATAGATAGAAAGATAGATAGATAGATCCCAAACTTGAAATGTTTGCACTTTAAGTGTTGATCATGCCAACAATGTTAATAAAATGATCAAATGCATGCAGTGGCACTGAATTCCACATTTCTTTTATTTTCACCGGAAAAAAATTGACTAGTGGAAATTCTGATTGGCTGGTGATCAAAAAAGTTCATTTAGAACCCTGCTAGCAGGGTAATCTAATCTCGACGCTCCAGGTTCCCATGTTTTGTCTGCTTGAACCAGTCATGTAAATTATCTGGTCGTTGCTCTAGTTATGGCAGCGCTTAGCTTAGCTGGTATTTCGTTCCCACTGTGTCTTAGCTACGCAGCGTGGAGTGAACCTATGAAAGAGAACATCTCTGGTTACTGGTGTAACCTATGTTCTCTGAATAGGGAACGAAATGCTGTGTTTGCTGCCAAACTCCTCACACTGCCGACAAGCTTCCTTTTTCGGCAGAGAAATTTGAGGAGCAGATGGACATATATAATATGACAACATAATAGCGTTGAGGCGGTGCCCACACCATCAGCCAAAGGATTGGCGTGATTATATATGGGCTTCAGACAATCGGCACACCCAGAGGGCGTTCTGACACGTAATTTTACATGTGAAATGCAGCCAAACCTTGGAGTGTTTTGTCTTCGGCATCTTAATTAATCCCCTCACTATCAGCAGACAACCCAAGTCTCCCGGAAGTTCCGGGAGTCTCCTACATATTGAAAGCGGCTCCCTGAAGCCCGCAAATTAGTTAAAATCTCCCGGAATCTAGAGCGAGCGAGCAAGAACGCGCATGCGAGACAGAAGAGACTGTGCTCTAAACCGTATAGCGTGCGCACGGCGTAGAGGGAGAGAGCGAGAGACATTGCGTGTGTGTGCGTGCCTCATGAAGCGCATGTAAGACAGAGAGTTAGGCACCGAAATTTTCTTTCTTATTCGTTCTCGTTACTACCGTTTACATCGGAACAGGTTCCTTATTGGCACAGAGTTTCGGTACCCAACCCTAATCATAATCATACACTGTTCGGTCGTTGGCCAGAGGCAAACTTTCCTTTCTCCATCCGACTGCCTGCTAGACTTACCCGTCCGACACCATGAGTATTGAACATCCGTCTGTCCCTGCAAGACCTCAAATTCCGTTACCCTAGTTGGCCGGCAGGGCCCACTCACACAACGCTGCAAGCTGCTCCTGTCGGAGGCTACGTGGGCCCTCCTGGTTGATCGTTTCGTATAATGCTGCACCCCGTCCTTCGGCCGGTAGAACCTGTTAGACCGGTGTTGTGAGTTTCTCCCACAGAGGCAGCACGGCCTCTCCCGGTTGGGTCACTCAAATCATGCTGCTCCTCCTTCATCAGCCGGTAAGGCTCACCCTCTATTTAATTATATGTAAGTGTGAACTCATGAATTATGTTTTATTAGCAAAGTTCAGGAGGAGCACATTCAGATAATTAACCTAATAAACACAGGAGGAGTACATTCAGTTAAAGGTGCAGTGTGTAGCTTTTTGGCGACATCTAGCGGTTCGTTTGTGAGTTTACACTAAGGGCTCAGCCCACTGCTCACCCCTCCCTTTCGTAGAAGCTACGGTGGCTAAAACGGGACAAACATCATCGTAGTGAGCCAGAGTAAAACAAGCCACAGCTAACATGGAGTACCACAGTCCATTATAAACCACATCATGGATAAAGTTTACAAAGCCATAGTCAGGTGAGGATCAAGGGTCTTAATACATAATATAATAATATTGGTCTGAGCTGTCGACACGACAGATCTCGTCACAGTTGTTGTAAATAATAGTAATCAGCTGTTTGCTATGTGGGGAGCACATTCTCCCCACATAGCAAACCCATAATACAGTGAGGGAGTAGGACCACATGAAACTATGCAACTATAGATTTTTTTGTAACAGGGTAGTAAAAGTGAGCTGCTACTGTGGCTGAGCTGGTTAAAGCCTTGTTTATACTCGACGCGTCCGCATGAGCCCAAAGGTGCGTGCGGCAAAAATGACGTGATTGTAACAGCACGCGTGCCTCCGCATCCCATAGACACCACTTATTACACACAATAGCCTTTTTTCTCTGATTTTGGAAACTCGATCGACTTAAAATGCTTCCAAGATCAACGGGTTGGTGATTCCTGTAACTGTTTTCCGGTCAATGACAAGAGTAATTAGCCTACTAATCAGCTGTCTCACGAACGTAACCAGCACATTTATCCCCACATAGCAAAGCCATAACACAGCGAGGGTGAAGAATTAAGTTACATGAAACAATCCAACTACATATTTACATCACTGACAAGGGAAAACACTCACAGTGTTTATGACTAGCTTATTCTAGCTTTCTGCGGCTTCTCTTTCAAGGTAGTGACGAAACGCGCTCTGTAACTGTTTGTTCGCTGTCGGCTACGGTAGAAATATGATGTCATAATATGGCGGCCTTCATAGAAGGGGATTCCCGCACCTATGTAGATATAAATGCCTAATTCTAAGGTAATAAAAACATTACGGTTTATTAAGTAAGTTCTTTATACACAACTGAACACATAGTTATGGATGTCATATTGCATTTCTGTTAATAAATAGTCAAAAATGTTACACACTGCACCTTTAATCAACTCAATTAATGATAAGAGGTATATACTGTATACACAGCAGGCTTACCTCTGTGACAATTTTACAGCATCCCTCCACCACCCCATCTCCTCACTTCTAACTATTCCTAACCCAACCTAGGATGAGGGGAGTTGTCTGGGAGTTCTCTCCAAATTCTGAGCTTGGAGCCCTCTCTTCGGACAGCACACCAAACACGCATTACCTTTACTCAATTTTATTTTATATGCAAGTCAGAACTCGTGAAACTAGAATTAAATGCAAAAATATAGCCTCCATAACACTTTTGACACATTTACTTCATTAACTGGATATCTTTTTGTCATTGTAAGGGTGGCCGACTGCCAACCAGTTAAAAAAATTGTTTAATTGTCCCACAAAGTGATTATTCAATGTTTTTGCCACATTGTTTTTATCAAGCGACCACGTTGAAAGCGGTGTGAACCAAAAGAGCAACTTACTATCGGTGCAGACTCCAACCGCAAACAACTTAAGCTAAAATCTCATTCTTTCCCGTGTGACTTTTCTCACAGTCATTAAGGTTATGAGACATTCAAAACACATCTGGCTTTTATAGCATTACAACTAGTTCTACACTTTTTTTTATAGGATAAATAACATATTTCATCAATAGCTGCATAGTTTATTTCCCATCTTACTGCCTCAATTGGTTCAGTGGTCATGCAGTATAAACAGTGTTCTCTATTGCAGTAATTTGTGGTAAAATATATGTTATAAAGAGATGTATTCAAAATATCCGTTTATTTGTCAATTTATTTGTCAATTTATTTGTTAATTTATTTGTCAATTGGCTGTCATGATGCCATTATAAATGTGTCATGAATATTTTTCTTGACCTCAACTACAGTGGTACAAATTAAATTTGTCATTAAAATGTTATAATGGCCTCATGACAGCCAGTGTCAAAACCAAACACCTGACAGTTTAATGTAATGTTAACCCATAAAGCTAAGTGGTTTCTTTAATTTGATAATTAATCTGCTATGTCATGATTATGACATATTTTTGACAGGTTGTTTTGTCTTGGTAATGCCATGTTGTCATAACAAAGAGACTGACAGGATATGATGTATTGGTTTATGTCAAGTTGTCATTACCAAGACACTGACAGGTTATGATGTATTGGTTTATGTCAAGTTGTCATAACAAAGATATCTCAAACAATGTCACATCTGCATAAAATATATATATAATTGAGCAAATAACACTTAATTACATTTGTCATAAACATGCATTAAACCTACTTCATATTCCTGACATGTGTCATGTCATGAATATGAAAGTGTCATGTCAGTCTTATGCACACCCCTTCAAGTAAAGTGTTACCTATTTTTCTAACCCTGTTTGGATGAAATATCACACATTTTTGTAATATTCACCCTATTCCTTTAATGTAAAGTGTTGTATGTGTCCATAATTAAATTGAAGAATACACCTACACATACAATATTATCTTTTGTCTTTTCTATTCTCGTTTATCTATGTTTTTTTCACCCACATGGCAAATATTGCATCTTTTATGGAAAATCCTGCTGAAAAATTCATAACATATGAAGGCTTGTCAACAGAGTTTTTGACTGTCACACGTCTAATAGAATGCTGGCTGTCTGGTACCTCCATCATTTCTCAAATGGACGCTATGGCCTCTTTGAGAGGCACTGCTCCTCTGGGCACCCACCTCTAACAATCCACGCATACTCACTATCTCTATTCAAATGCTTGAAAGTGCTTCCCCTACAGAAAGCCCCCAAACACAGCACTTGTTAATAAGAAAGATTGAAAAGGGGGGTGGGGAGAAAAAGTTTATAAACAATAGGAAAAAATGGTTTGGCTGAGGAAAAAAGAGTGAAGGAGGAGAGTATATGAGGAGGAAAGGGAGGGAATTAAAAAAAGAGCAGCTGGCAGGAGTGAAGCCTGATATTACAGACCGCTGCTCCAAACCAGATGCTCAGGAATCTCAACCAAAAGCTAAACTCAGACGAGAGAGAGACACGTAGTGTGTACTTGAAGGATGAAAATAAATACAAAAGTTTTCACACTCTTTATTTCTGTGTGAATTGTCTAAGATACTTGTGATCAGACTGAAGAATCTTATAATGGCCCTACAAAATGGAATGGGATGTTGATTTTTACAAGCATTTTGCTTGGCGGAAAAAGGTAAGCATGCCCGTTTCTGTTCTTGGATGCTTTTTCATATTTTCTAAATGCTTAATCTTGCATTTGAAATATGTAAAGAACTTCTTAAATTGTTTCTAAGCTGATTAACCTGGAAGTAATATAGGGCTCATGGTACATTAAGAACCATGTGATCTTTTCATGGTTTGTTATTTAACTGTTGTCATGGCACACTAGTTCTATTAAATATTAAGTTATAACTGTATATCCAGATGTTTGATGTACATCAAATACACATTCTTTAAATTACGCTGTATAGTCCCAGTAAAGTATGTCAGATTGTGGTATTCTACTGCATCCATCACAGCCATCCATAATTAACCAGGAGAGAAATTTCAGCATGCAAATTGCAATAAAGGGATAGTTCACCCAAAAATGAAAAGTACCCCATGATTTACTCACCTTCAAGCCATCCTAGGTGTATATGACATTCTTCTTTCATACAAATACAGTCGGATATTAAAAAATGGCCTGGCTCTTCCAAGCTTTATAATGCCAGTGAATGGACAGTTTCCGTTTTGAAGTCCATAAAGTGCATCCATCAATAATAAAATTGCTCCATGCAGCTACAGGGGGTTAAAAAGGCCTTTTAAAGCATATATGTATATATGTTTAATAAATGCCTGATGTGAAATGTATGCAGTGATACATGCATGGCATTAAAGGATTATGGAGAATTATGAGTGCTATTTCTAGTGTGATATTAGTTTTATACAATTGTTCCATAGACAGGAAGTTCAATCAATAGTATTCTTCAAATCTGACCCTGCAAAATAAAGTCTGAATGTTACTAGATTTAGGTTTCCTAGATTTACTACTTCTCAGTGATTCAATTTATTTACAAATCCTCGTTTTAACCCTTTCGCACGTATGATCACACAGGTGTGATCAGTCCAGGTTGGTCCCTGGAGCGTACGATCACACCAGTCAGTGCATAACATGATCAACTGCTAAATTCAAATGTGCTTTCGTGCATTGGCTGGAGCTGAGCCAGAGATGGACGCGCTCACTGAGCGCCGCTCAGTAAATGTCATACAATCACAACTATTCAGTGTTTTCAACCACATAATGTTTATTTTAGATTTCAGGCATTTAAATTCACATAAGTACGATTACATTTAGAGTTTGTAAAATACACACTGATGTCTATGGAAGCGGCAATAATAATCCTTTCCATTATAATTAGATGACACGTTTTATTCATTTCAGATACTTAAAGATTACTCTATTCTTTTCCCAGTTCACCGGACACTTATGCCGCGTTCCAGGCAACCTGTAACTCGTGTTTTTCCAACCTTATACCCGTGAAAGTGCACTGGAACGGCAGTCAAACCCGTGACTTACCACCCGTGAACTCGTACTAGATCCATGTACTCCCAGTTACGAGTTCTGACGTCACACAGCCCGCAAAACCATACAAAACAACAATGGCAGCCCCTACGGGTGCAGTGTTTCTGCCGGCGGTACACGGTGAGAATACACTTTAGGACAATATAACGTTGCAGTCAAAATAATAATAATATAATAATAATGATAATAATACACACACGATTATGTATTACAATGTTATGTGTCTGAAACAATAAGTATGTATATACACATACGATTATGTACTACAATGTTATGTGTCTGAAACAATAAGTATGTATATTGCTCTCGGGTATTTTTGCGTGACTGGCCTGGAACGCTACAAAGTCGTGAGTCGTGGTTTGAAGTCGTAATTTACGAGCTCAAAAACTTGCCTGGAACGCAGCATTACTTTTATGTATTTCGGGAGAAGTGGATGAATTCACATGCTTCTAAATCCAACCGATGCGATTCTCTGAAATGCGGCGCAAACTAACATGGCGGCTCCCATCATGCATATAGCTCAACTTACGCAATTGTTATAAAGGGGTTTAACCCTTTATGACCTGCCATAGAACAATTCCACCAGAGTATATCTTTGTATTTTTACATGCTGTGCTGTAATTTTTTTGAGCATTTTCATATGCCATACATCAAAATAATCCGTACTCTCAGTTTGAAGGCTATGTTTGTAATAAATCAATAGTAACTATATAAATATCTCAAAAGTGCAATAAACAAACAAAAAAAAATATTATTTTTTTTTTTACATATTTTCTTCAATACAAAAAATGAATAAATGTCAACCTCAAACTTGTCAATGAGAAAAACGTGCACAAAACAATTTAAAACTATACAGAATTGATTTGAACTGTTTACATAAATTAGTTTTTAAGATACACTCATTTTTACACTCATTCAAAAAAAAGGCGTGTACTTTCGTTTAGACATAACGCTGCGTGCGTGCGTGCGCGCGCCCGCGCTCGCGCGCATGTGTGTGTGTGTGTGTGTGTGTGTGTGTGTGTGTGTGTGTGTGTGTGAATGTCCTTGTATTTGTGAACGTCTAAAGGAGAAAGAAATAATAAAATAAAGCGATGGTAAAAAGACAATAACGATATAAGGAACATATAGCAAATGGGAGTCAAATGGGAGTCAAACGGGAGTCAAACGCATGGTCAAATGACGCAGCGTGTGACGTCACAACATGTGACACCATAGACATAATATAATACATAGACGCCCTATTGGCCGCTTTGGAACGTTGCTGCGATACGTCAACGGGTCCGCCATTTTGCGGAGGGCAAGACCGCACTGTAATCAAGGGTGAGCTGCGTTTTTATCTGGATAAAAACAAAAACTGTTTTTATATTTATCAACCGATTTCAGTGGTTTGTATGTGTTGTACAAAAAGTTCCATCTCTAGTTATTTAAAATCTCAATAGTTACACTTGTAAAATATTTGTTTTAATAAAGAATGGTCAAAGCTCAGGCTTGTCATGTATCTGGCTTTTTATTCTTGGATAAGAATGATGAAGACCCCCATACTGAGATATCATTTAAGTTTTCTTAAAAAAAGCATTTTCTGTGATTGACCAGATTTGAGCAATAACAAAGATAACTGATGGATCCTTTATGATAATACATGTTATGGTACAACTACTGTGCAATGCAGTAAATATAACATTTGTGAGAAGTAATAGTAAATAGTTTAGTCAATAAAATAAACAAATAGTATACAGCAAATAAAATAGTAATGAATAGTGTATAATTATATAATATCATACAATAATACAATCATAAAAATATTGATAATAGCATATGGTTGATTAATAATACTATAATCATAGCAATAGAATAAGAAATATCAATTACAGAATATACACAATCAATTTATACTTTTATTTAATATTTAACTCTTTTTGTTCAATTTCAGTTGTATTGATCAGTAATAGCCATTATAACAGAAGTAGTCAAACATACAGGATACAATATTAAAAAAGCCTAAATATAAAGTTATGAAACTTCACTTTGCCCTCAGCCAAAACGATTTACCAGGGAACCATTTATAGATTAATGAGACCAAAGATCGCCCGTTAGATATACACAAGACGAATAATATCTCATGTTTAATCACTAGACTAGAGACATCCGAGCCGGCGGCACACTTCAGATGCTCTGGCCGAGGTAAGGATGTCGCATGCGGGGTACATGAGTGCTGAGCGCCCGGTGATCGTATCTTACAACTCTGAAACCGTCAGATCAAATTTTTAAATAGGCGCTATCTTTATAAACAAACCACATATTTAAGCTTTAAACAACTACATTGTCTACTGAAAAACTATTAAAACTACATTTCGTGACACAATAAAAGTAGTATTTTTTCATTTATCCTCTGACTATTACTACTAATTAAATAATGACCAAATACAACCAAAAACAAACGTTTAGTCTTGCCTGTGAAAGATAATTCCTCGAAAGTTGTTTTCAATTGTGTGGCGACTTGTACAGCCCCAAGCAGCGCACAAAACAGGCATTTTTCTCAATTCCCAGTATGAGAGGTATGGGAAAGTTGCCATCCCCAATATGGCGGCGCCGTTGACGTGCGCTCCAGCGGCCAATAGGGCGTCTATGTATTATATTATGTCTATGTGTGACACACCCGGGGGTCATAGTGCACAGAACGTGATACGTCAATGAGTCATCGGAAGACGTATATATCAATCGCAGATCTACAGAACATGTGTGCAACGACGTGCAATTCATTTTTGTGTTTTTGTTTTTTTGTAAACGCATATTACGCAGTTTGTACAGATTGATTAGAGGGTGAAAACAACGCAACATGGGCATGTTGGAGGCTTGATCTGAACCTGTTACATCTCTGGTTTTGTATGCAAATTGATTGAGCTAGCCATTTGGTTTCAGTTTCTATAGGCTTTTAAACAGACACAGGGAAACGGGTCTTAAAGGGTTAAACAACAAAACATCCATTTGTACATATTTGACAATCGGAATATAAGATATTTCATGTTATAGTTAACAAATTTGTGAATATTTTGAATAAAAAATGAAAAATGAAATAAAAGCAGATAATCAGTCATTCGGCGCTATTGTGGCTGCGGTGTCACGTGACAAGCAATGCCGCATCACCGTGCAAACAATAAAGTTATACATTCTAAATAACGGTCGCCTTGAAAAACTCCCGCTTGGTGGTCAGCCAGAATTCTTTTAATTTACGTGTGAAAAGGTTAATTACATCCCACAGATCTTGTCTTCTCATTCCAGCATCTTGAAGTTTTCAGTGGTTGAAAAAATGCAGAAACAACTATCACTATGCAAAAAAATGCAAATCTGAACAAATTATGAAGAATACATACAAATTTGGTATGTCTGGGAGAGTGATTTTTATGCAATTTTGATTTGATTTGCGAATGCGCTGTCCTTAGGGCTTAAATACACCAAACAAGAGGAACTAATGTGACACACCTGAACAGAACTAACTCAATAACTTAGTAACCATAGAGACAAATATGTGGGGGACAAGGGAGATCGAACCCTTGAATAGAAGAACAATAGAATAGAAGAACAACAAAGAAACTTAAACATGAACAGAACTCTCTGGAGCGATTTCGGGGATTTCACACTCAGGAACGGACTCTGAGATTGCAAACTCAGGAACAGACTCAGAGATTTCACACTCAGGAACAGTCCAGAAAGAGGATGGTATAGGGCACAGTGTGAATGACACCATCAAGAGATTCTATCATTACTGCTGCTAGATCCATCTTTTTGGGTCTGTCCTAGATTATAGCGGAACTGTTGCTAAATCTAGTGTAGTCTGGCAGGGGAAGCATACACCCTACACTGTTAAAAATTTATTGTAATTTTACAGGAAATTCCTGGCAACTAATTGCCGTAAATTTACAGCAAGTAATATACAGGATTTTTACTGTTTACTGTTACAATAAAGTACTGTATTTATACAGTAGTGCTACTGTGATTATGGTCACATTATTACAGTAAAATGTTGTAATTAATTACAATTTACTGTATATTTACTGCAACTCAGTTGCCAGGAATTTCCTGTAATTTTACAGGACAGAATTACAATTTAATATTGTAATTCAATATATCCTGTTATTTGTGAATACTACAATAAAATGCCATAATTAACCTATTAGCAAATAAAAACGCAACAATAGTATATTTTCTGTTTTATTAAACTAATATTAACAACCACATATTACAAACGTATACACTTTTTTTCATACATTAAAAAACACAAAGTGTTGTGTCACTGACGAAGCTCACTTCCAGACATCCTTACAGCAGATCATCAGGGGAACATGGTGATATGGAACTTGAACTGGGGAAGTTGTTCAGTACTTAGCCCATCAACTCAAAGTCCAGGAGTTTTCTAAGAAGGGTGCAAACAGGTGCGTTAAGCACCGTGTCTCTTCTCTGCTTTACTGCCAGTCTGGGAGTTGATTCCACAAAAAGCTCTGAAAGAGAGGAAAAAAAGCTCAAAGTTTTCATATCTGTTAAATAATGTAAATCTACTAATTACCTTAACCATACTTAAAAAAAAATTACTTCATGAATTAAAGTCGTAATGTTAAACTGCTGTCCGTCAGACTCTTCTGTTCATACATACATGTCCTGCAGGGGAATATCAACTCTTGGTAAGACACTTAAAGAGTTAGTTCACCCAAAAATGTAAATTCTGTCAGTAATTACTCTCCCTCATGTTGTTCCAACCCCGCAAGACTTTCGTTCATTTTCGGAACACGAATTAAGATATTTGTGATTAAACCTGAGAGCTGGATCACTCCTCCATAGGCTTCTGAGGGACTGAAACTTGTTCCCCCGAATAGTTATTAAAGACATCATTAAAATAGTCCAAGTGACAACAGTGGCTCAATCTTCAGTTTATTAAGCGACGCGAATACTTTTTGTACGCAAAAACTAACAAAAATGGCGAATTTATTCAAGTATTCATTTCCTTCTTTCTGGGCCTCGTCAGTTAACGTAGTGTGATAGCGTAGTGTGATAGCATAGTGTGATAGCGTAGGGCTACGTCACACGCAGGCTCACTATTGGCCGACGCTGGTCATGTGTGTGATGCGTGTAACGTACACCACAGAAGCGCTACGCAGTTTTACTACGAGAACGATCTCGAGGCCCACACAGAAGGAAATGAATAGTTGAATAGAGTCGCTATTTTTGTTAGCACTGTAGTCACTTGGACTATTTTAACAATGTCTTTAATAATTTTTTGGGGGAACAAGTTTCAGTCTCTTAGAAGCCTATGGAGGAGTGACCCAGCTCTCAGATTTAATCACAAATATCTTAATTTGTGTTTCGAAGATGAACGAAGGTCTTACGGGGTTGGAACAACATGAGGGTGAGTAATTACTGACAGAATTTTCATTTTTGGGTGAACTATCCCTTTAAATAGAAGTATTAATAAGAATCAATGTATAATATATACAGTGAAGTCTATGTAGTATTTTATATTTTTAAATTCACCAACTGTAGCTGAAAAAATAAAGCAGTGTTTATTTAATTTTTATATTATGTTGCGTATATGTAATGTGTCTTAGAAATAAGAACAAAGATTTTTGTCTTCGACACTTT